>BSBK01001829.1:857500-1565000 GCA_027943335.1 Chamaecyparis obtusa | reverse complement strand
CTCTTCTTTCTATCCATGGGATCCAACCTGTGTGGCCATCCATCCACTTGAGCATACTATCATCTTTGATTCTTTTCGCATATGGATGATCAACTCTTTTAGCAATCGAGGCAGGTAGAGGGACTACTACAATAGTACAAATGGTGGAGGTACTACTGTAATAGGTGGTACAAGAGTTGGAAGGTCATTATTTCTATTATTTCTTTCCTCCTCATCCTTGATTTCAACCAAGAAGTTTTGGAGAGAAATTTTAAACAGGGTTCTATCAGTTGATTCCTGGGTCCAAGTGAAACCGTGAGAGATCTCCTCCCTTAGAATTTTGATTGAGCCATCCTGAAGAAGATAATCAAACTTCCTTCTTGAGAGCCTCAATGTGACTGTGACCTAAAAATCAATGTCATGATAGGTGAGTCTCTTTATATTTTTACATTGAGAAGGGTTATAGGTCTCCAATTTTCAATAAGGGTCTTATCCCCTTCTTTAGGAATAAATTTGATGATCTTTGCATTTATGTCACTCCCAAGGGATCCTTGGTTGATAGCTTCTTCATAAACCTTGAGCATTTCCTCCCCAATCCATTTGATATTATATTTATAAAATTTCCCAGGGAGTCCATCAGGTGTTGGGGCCTTGTCATTTTCCAAGGATCTAATGGAATTGTTAATCTCTTCTACTATGATCTCCTTATCAAGGAGGTTGGCATCTTCAACCTTGAATTTTTTGGGAATGATGTTTTTTATATGGTCTCTAACACTTGCCAATATGGCATCTCCTAAACCCTCTATAGAAAATAACTTACTATAGAATTGAAAGAAAGTTGAAGAGATCTCTTACTAGTCTATAAGGTTGACACCCTTTTTCCACAAGCTATCGAATCTCTCCTTTGCCTCTTTGTTTTTCAAAATTGAAAGAAATATTTGGTTCCCTTATCAGCATGATTAAGCCAGTTAAACCTTTCTCGTACCTTGGCTCCTTGAATCTTATCATTTTGGATCCTTCTCAGGGAATTATTAGCCTAACAAAGGGCTTCAAATGGCTTCCAGGTTGGATGGGTTATTTTGGATATGATCCTTCGTGACTAACAATTTCTCATGAAGAATGGCTTCCTAATATCTAGCATCTTAAAGAAATAACAATTGCTCATGTAGAATGACTTCCTTCTTCTTTTGCAAGAATGAATGCATTGCAAAAAAAATTTAAAACTAACAATCTTAAAGAAATAACTATTAATTCATTATTTTTTTCAGATAAAATAACATTAGCCAATACAATTATTTTCAAAAAGGGTAAATAATAAGGTTCAAAAAAAATTCATTTTCAAAAGTAACATTTAAGTTTTCAAACACAACAATGGTGCTATATAAATACATATATATTTACACATTCATTCAAGTAAAATATTACTAACAAGTATATCACATTTTATTTTCCAATTCTACATTTAATTGTATAATGAAATTTTTAAATTCTAAATTTAGATAACTAAATACACTAAAATAACTCTTCATTAATCACTCACGAAAACACAAAATACATAATTTTACTAACACAATGAAGTAATTAATTAATATCAAACACATGTACTCAATCAAACTATGATTAGGGTTAGAAATAAAATGGTTTAATCTAACAAATAAAATTATCATGTAAATGCATACAACTATGATTGTCTAGTGTGTGCCAGATCCATCATAACCAACTATTTTTGAGGAGCTCACCCCCTTTACCTAGGCCACATTCCCACCTTCAACCTATCATTCACTCAAACCACTCAAATTTGCATCTATAGCTTATACCAAAAACCATAATCATAAACCACATATGCATCATAGTTTTGAATTCCATTTATCATCACAAACATCAATAACATCATAATAATCATGTTGTAATATCATTGCATTGCATTTGACTGATAAAATATATACACAATAAATGAACATATGTCAAATTCAAGAGAAGTATTTTATTCATAACATGACATCATCATAAACTAAGTCAAACCATCATGACATATTAAGCATATCTCATCAAAAATGTTAGTTGAGAGAGTTGAATACATCATCAAACAATTGAAGAAATATATAAGAACTATCAACCAAGGTCTACGTCTCTGAAGACATGGCAAAAAAAGTCTAAATGAACACTCAATCTCCTAAAAGTATGGTCACAAAATTTGAGACATGACGAAAATTGGTACACCAAGAAGGCAAATATTGGTAAATATTTACATTTTTTTTATTATGAGGTGCTACAATTTTTCTCCCTTAATTATTCACACCATCCACCACTATAGCATTAGACTCAATAAGGTCTTGAATTTATTCTTTAGATGTATACACTTATTTGTATTATTCTTGATTTCACGATGGTATTAACAAAAGGTTTGTAAGTTAAAGGAACATGGAAAAGGTTTAGAGGTATCTAGAGGGTAGGCATGATGAAGCTTTATCATATTATTGTTAATAAATATAAGCATGATACTATGCAAGGACTTGGATGTTATCTCTATTTGAGCATTAAAGGTTGTCATTAGTATCAAAGAAGATCTGTCGGTTACCTATGCTATTCAGTCGGTAAAAGGAAGAACTACAAGCTACATATGCTAGTCGGTTAAATATATATGCCTTCATACCAAGTAGTCACAAGGCAGTACCAAGAACTAAAAGGAAATAGTTTTAACTGAGCACCAGAGCAGTTTTACCGAGCATCAGTGTACACCAATGTCGAGCGTCAGTAAACACCGAGCAGACTAGACACCAAGCACAGTGTATTTACCGAGAAGTATTGATAGTGTTTACCGAGCAATCCAGGAAACAACATAGTAATCAGTTTTGGCACATTTATCTATGCAAATGGTTACAACAGATTCACAAAACATTTTACCAAGATCAAGGATCATTTATTGTAGATGTAATCATTAATTATGATGATGATCTCTATGTAATTGTTTGATCTAGGTTATTTTTGTACACCGTAGATCTTAAGTTATTTTCCTAAGATGATGTAAACCTAATTAGGTCATGAAGGTTAAGCGGCATAAGGAAATCATAGCAGTATGTTATATATTTGTATTTCATGACATTTTGTGTAAGAGTCTTGATAAATTTTTTGCGAAGGACAAGAAGGAGATCTTGGAGCAAGAAGTTGTCTTCAAGACATCAGTTATCAAACAAGGTTGAGCAGTATTCAGAGATATTTAGTCAAAGTTACCAGCAGTACAAAGGACAAATATCTACACACTGAGGTGATATATATTTGATATTTCGTAGATCTAATTGAGACAAGCATAAGTTGTCATTTACAGATATTTATGTTAAATTCTCTAATCATTGTAACAGAATTGGCAAAATCTCTTAACAGAGTAGACCTAACAATCTTATTGTAAATCTCTTAACAAAGTACACACTAAAGTAGTGTTGTTGAAATCCTTTAACAAGGTAGATCTAGTCGATCTTATTGTTACTCCTAACAAGGTAAGATCCCTAGAAGTGATCACAACTTGTAGCCCTAACATGCATACTTTATTATCTGCAGTAGTGAAGAATTTGTGGGTCTCATCCCCACCATAGTTTTTACCTTCTAACAAGGGTTTCTACGTAACCAAAATACTTGTGTTATTTGACTGAATTATTGTTTGTTTTTCATGCAGTTTACATTTACAAGTTAATTGAATGAATGGATTTAGTTGGGTAGACTAGTATACTACTGTTTGCAGATTGAGTTTCAAGTTAAAAGTTTTTGAGGGCACTGATTCACCCCTCCCCTCTCAGTACCCTATCTCTCCATTCCAACAATTGGTATCAGATCTCAAATCTCTTATTGGATGGTTTAACCACTGAAGAGTAAAGATCTAATCATGGAGAGATACAAGTTGGACAAAACCATAGAAAATCAAAAGATTCAAATGCAGATGTTTATTGAGCAATACAAGCAGACTAAGGATACATTGAAGAAGTTAATGGTTCAAAGGAAGAACTTGGCTATTCTGGAAAATGAGACAAACTATCATGAAGAAGTGATTAATGAGTTATTTGATAATATTGGATCTAGTTCAGGAAGTATTTTTGATGGTTCTGAAAGTGCAATTTATGATTTGTCTGAGAAAAATCTACATTTGACTGAATAAGTGAAAGCCCTGCAGATCGGTCAAGAGACACAGATGGTGAGAATGATAGATGTGATGAACAATGATAGACATGTTGAACAAGAAAGGAATTTGGCTATTGAAGATCGAAGACAGATGACTGAACAACTTCAAGAAAAAGAAACTGAGATACTGAGACTTGTCGAGCATCACTTCGAAATATCCAATTAGATGATTATTGTAAACCAGGAGATCAACCAAGTGAATGGTGAGTTGTCAAGAAAACTTGAAGACATTAGAGTACTCAAGGAAGAGAATGAAAAACTGAGGAATGAAGTGAAGATGCTGCAACAACATAATGAGATGTGGAAAAAGGCTGAAGACAGTTCTAAAAAGATTGATGATTTTTTGATCAATCGTAGAAGATATGGAAGCAAAGCTACATTAGGATACATCGAGCAAGGAGAATCATCCAAGAAAGCTGAACAAGTGAATAACAATCAGAATCAAAGACCTAAGACATTAACATGCTATCACTATGGCAAACCAGGACATACTTCAAATGTTTGCAGAAGTAAAGCACAAAGTAAACTGAAAACCACTCCTAAGTTTAATGGCCATTGTTATAATTGCAACAAGTTTGGACAACAAACATATGAGTGCAGATCTAAATTGAATAGGACTACTAACAAACCTCATATGGAGAAACTCTATTATACTTGCAACAAGCATGGACACACCTCGCAGGAATGCAGGACTAAGATGAAGCAAGTCTGGACATTGAAAGAAAAGAACAAATCCTATCAACCGAGAAGACAAGGGAATAGTTACACTTGGGATTATAACACATGGGTTAACTACACAACATGTGGAAGATATGGACATATTGCAACTAACTGCATGAAAAAGAGATGGGCTAGAAAATCGCGAAGCTGGACAAGAACTAGTATGGCATGGTTGCACTGTCATAGAGTCGGTCGCCTAAGTAAAGATTGTAGAGACCGAGCACCAGAAGGACAAACATTCAATAATGGAAATACAATTGCAGACATCATGAGGATTAGAAACACTATCTAGAGAAAGGAATCTAATGAGAATGATGAGTCAAGAAATGCAGTCGGTGAAACCTCATCTATTGGATTGGGTGACATCGACACCTCCACTTAAGCTGAAAAAGGTATGTTTGGAACTGATATTTTAGATTGATCATATTTTACATACAGTTCCTTATATTTGATGTGCACACACCAAATCCACATGAATGAAGATGCATTATGGTTTATAAGTTTTGAGCTTTCAAATTTATACAGTTGGTATATGCAAGACTGAGTAAGGAATTACCCGTTGGTGACTATTGTGCAAGGTTAACCGAGTATCAGTAATAACTGAGTGAAAAAGTTATGTGTTAACCGAGCTATTGATATTTTGTGGTAATCACTGAGCTGGAAGTAGGTTGAGAATTTATTACAAGTACTTTAAGCGGGAATTTGAAAAAGGTTATAAATAGACAATGAACTTAGTTCATTTTTCACCTGTGATTTCGAAGAACAAGAGCCTCCAGAGTGATTTCAAGCATCAAATTTTCAAAGCATCTAAAGATTTTGTTTCAGAATCTTCTGAGTGATTTCATCGGCAGTTTCATGTAAGTACTGTTACTACTGAGCTTACTCAAAGTATTTACCAAAACCCTAATTTGAGAAAAATGGCGTCTACATCAAATGTAAACAAATCTAGATTAGCAAGCGAGGAGGAAGTAAATTTGATAGTGTCTACAACCTATAATGAACCCTAATACAAACTTCATCCTAAAGTTGCATCTAAAATTGATTCAACGGGAGCCTTTTCAAGCATACCCCCTAGGGTTTTGTTGGTCGAAGATGTAAGATCATACATTCACTGCAAGATTGGTGAAATAGGTGATTTCAACTTGTATGCAGCTTATTAGAAGCTATGCAGAGAAGATGGGAGACTGAAATCTGAACATACACAGTTAGAGGTTATTGGTTTGAGGAATGCCCTAAATTTTTTGAGGGAATTTAAAAGCGAATGGATTAGGGTTGTCCTGAGCAGGTTTCATGATGGAAAATTATGGTTGGATGGGCAGGTAGAAATTACCAAGAGAATGATTCACAATGTTACTGGGTATCCCACTACAGACAAAGTGAAAGCAGTTCATAGTGCACCAAGAGTAGATATCGAGAAGAACATTGGAGCCGAATGGGATGACCGTGCACTAAAGATACATTAAATTAGAGACCCTGAAGTAAAATTTGTAGCACATGTCATTGGATATAAGATCTTTCAGTCAAGTATACTGAACAGTGTTCCCTATAGCGCTATTGACATTGCATATCAGATGGTTAAGAAGGGTTATCAATTGGACCTCGCCGAGCTTCTATTGAAGTAAATTGAAGAGAATATGAAGACAATCCAATCGGCAAATTCTAACACATGTAAGTTTGGATCCCTACTAGTTTGCATATTCTTTTATGTGCAGGGATTTTTCCCTTTCGTCGGTCATATAGAGTGGTCAACCGATAGGCCTGCAATCTCACAAATTTTAGATTTTACTAAAGGCTTGGGAAACAATCTTAATGTTTTAGATAAGTATTTTGAGCAATTCAAAAATAGAATGAATTCTCAGAGCAGAATTCCCAAGGAACTAGTGGAAGATTGTGAGTAGGAAATATGTTTTCTTGTGGACACCGGCTACACATTGATAAAGGTTATGGAGCCTAGGACAAAATGGTTAGCTCCTATGGGATATGAGATAGATATTGATTTTGCCTCTAAATCAATTAAGTCTTTATTGGCTACTCCCAAGGATGTGAATGCAGAAAGGTTTGGAACATATGAAGAGGCCAAGTCAAGAATAAAAACAAGCCTAGTTATCGATAAGATAATGAAGAAATCAAGAAAAATGATGAAGAAACTTGTGGAGAAGTTTGGAGATGATTCTGGATCATCTAATAGTACATCGGTTGAAGCATCAACTGAAGGTCAGTTGATGCTAACTGACAAACCACATGACAGTGAAGAAACTGAGGCAAATAAAGATATAGCCCCTACACCGGTTTCCCCTTCACCAACTCTGAAGAAGAAGCAATTAGAAGTGCAGTCAAGGGCATGAACAAGATCAAAAACTGCAGCCTCACCACCACTAAAGAAAGAAGTTGTGAAGATTTCAAAACCTAAGGGGCATCACCGACAAAGACATATACAAAAAGAGGTAATAAATCTATTGTTGATGCACCTAAGAAAAGAAGAAAGTTAATTAGAAGTAAGGAAGATATAGATGAAGAAGATGATAATGATTAGTTTAAAGTTTTTAGTAATAAGAGTAGGAAAATTGATGAGGTAGCAGAAGATATAATTAAGAATGGTGAACTCAATGATCCTGAGATTAACCGGTTTGAACTTCTATCAACTGAGGATCAGAATAAACTCAAAGAGGCCATCATCCAGATGATGATTAAATTTAAATGAGGTCCCATTGAATTTGGCAAACGTCTACCTAAGGCACTAGAAGAAATAATTTCACAAAAATGGTCTTATGCCTTAGACACCGAGAAAAGAATGAGGGAACAATCCCTAGTTGTGACATTACCTCAATTGACAGTTCCTGAGACTGAAGAACACATGAGAAAATATGCAAAGAGATTTAGAGTAAAGAATCGAGCACTACAAATACTGGATGAAAAATTGGCAGACATAGATGAGAATAGTCACCTCATCTGGACTTCAATAGTTACAGCCCGAGAGCAAGCAGAAAAGATGGCATTAGCCAAAACATCTCAGAAGGATCTAAAAACAAAAGGGAAAGGACTTCATATTGATGATGTAGACCTCACACAAAAACAAGATAAGATAGATATATTAGATACCGAGTTACCTGATACTACAGATGCCACCGAGGACTTAAGTTTTTCATAGGATGCACTAGATCTAGCTGAGATCCACATCATAGACAAAACTGCACATGATGTACTCATTGAGGACATCACAAATGGTGATCCTGATGACAGAGATGATGATGAAGATGTGAATATTTCTAGAGCACAAACACAAGATAAAGGTACATTTACCGAGCCAACAATAACAACATTACCGGGTGACTTTCCTATTCTAATGGAAGCAGTTGAAATAGTCTCTAAGGAGAAACCCGAAGGCTCAATCCCCAAGCAACCTATGGATACATCAAGGGATCAAGGACTTAACACACCTGTAGAGACAAATGAGCCTGAGACTAAAGAGGCAAAAGAGATAGAAACAAAGGGCCAAGATGACTTGAAGGCAACCGAGGCAACCCCACCTAACACTACATTAGAAGCTACGTCTCATTCAATTGACACATAGGTTACCGAGGAGCAAAAAAAGGAGGAAAATGTGT
Source organism: Chamaecyparis obtusa (assembly GCA_027943335.1). Taxonomy (NCBI): domain Eukaryota; kingdom Viridiplantae; phylum Streptophyta; class Pinopsida; order Cupressales; family Cupressaceae; genus Chamaecyparis; species Chamaecyparis obtusa. The sequence continues at coordinate 1,556,526 of BSBK01001829.1, read as the reverse complement.
CAACCAGGCATGACATGCAGAATGTTGAGGAAAAAGAAATTATTCCACTTGCTAAGTGCTCACCTCAAGAGCCGAAGAAGAAGAAGAAGAAATTAGGAAAAGGGCCAGTCACACTTGAAGAAGTAATTGTTATACTAGATTGTGACCCAAAAACCCTAGACCTCAAAGAATTAAGAAAATATGGGGAGTTATGTACTAGAAAGGAAGCTTAGGAGAAGCTGAGGAAGGAATACAAGAGCAAGGAAATATTAGAAAATGTAAGAGACATCTTACAACAGGTTGTACCTGAGGTACCGATTGATGAAGACACGCCTATCATGGACCAACTTGCTACCCTTGCACAAGAAATCAATGCCCTTGACATTGAAGCTGCGAAAAGAATTGAAGAAAGGGCAGAATCAAAGATACAACATAAACTTGCAGAGAAAATTAGCCAAGAAGTGGCAATAAACAAGGTCAAATTATCTAAGGTAATAAATGACATACAATCTATTACTTAGTTAATTATTCAGATGTTGATTAAGCTTTGCATTGTGGAGACCTTCACTGCTAAGATCAGTGAGAAGATTAAATAGCTGGATACTGAAATCCAAGCCATTGCACAAGCAGCCTTAACTGAGCCAGATGCTTTTGCTAAGCATATATTGAAAGTTCAAGAACTCAGGTGGTTAAGAGAAGATTTGAGGAAGTGGGAAGAAAGGATAAGTGACCAAGTCACTGAGATTCAAACAGAGTTGCTTCCCTACCTTAAGATTTTTGAGAAACACATTGTCAAAGCACAAGTTTTAGTTTCAACACCAAAAATCTCTGTGTTGGACAATATCTTTGACATGCATGCACAAGTCGGTCTTGAGCACATTGCTCTCACCAACTTGAAAGAGGAATGGGCGAACCTCTTGGATTCTTTGAAGAAAACCTACCAGCACATATTTGATAAACTGTAAGTACATACTTTTGAGTTTGGCATTTTTATCAAAAAGGGGGAAAACTAATGTATATGCCAAATTGTGTAATTATATGTTAAGTCTACTTTATACATACCGGGAGCATGCACCGAGGGGGAGATAATTTTGATAGAAAATTTATCTATGTATATTTGGATAAGTTAAAACAATTTTGAGATATCAGGTCATATATACATTCAAGGTTTTGATACTAATGCCAAAGGGGGAGATTGTTATCTCTATTTGAGCATTAAAGGTTGTCATTAGTATCAAAGAAGATCTGTCGGTTACCTATGCTATTCAGTCAGTAAAAGGAAGAACTACAAGCTACATATGCTAGTCGGTTAACTATATATGCCTTCATATGGAGTAGTCACAAGGCAATACCAAGAACTAAAAGGAAACAGTTTTAACTGAGCACCAGAGTAGTTTTACCAAGAATCAGTGTACACCGATGTTGAGCGTTAGTAAATACTGAGCAAACTAGACACCGAGCACCAGTGTATTTACCGAGCAATATTGATAGTATTTACCGAGAAATCCAAGAAATGGCATAGTAATTAGTTTTGGCACATTTATCTATGCAGATAGTTACAACATATTCACAAAACATTTTACCAAGATCGAGGATCATTTATTGTAGATGTAATCATTAATTGTGATGATGATCTCTATGTAATTGTTTGATCTAGGTTATTTTTGTACACCGTAGATCTTAGGTTATTTTCTTAAGATGATGTAAACCTAATTAGGTCATGAAGGTTAAGCAGCATAAGGAAATCATAGAGGTATGCTATATATTTTTATTTCATGACATTTTGTGTAAGAGTCTTGATAAGTTTTTTGTGAAGGACAAGAAGGAGATCTTGAAGCAAGCAGTTGTCTTCAAGACATCAGTTATCAGACAAGGTTGAGCAGTATTCAGAGATATTCAGTCAAGGCTACCGAGCAGTACAGAGGACAGATATCTACACATTAAGGTGATATATATTTGATATTTCATATATCTGATTGAGACAAGCATAAGTTGTCATTTACAGATATTTATGTTATTCTCTAATCATTGTAACAGAATTGGCAAAATCTCTTAACAGAGTAGACCTAATAATCTTATTGTAAATCTCTTAACCAAGTACACACTCAATTAGTGCTATTGAAATCCTTTAACAAGGTAGATCTAGTCGATCTTATTGTTACTCCTAACAGGGTAAGATCACCAGAAGTGATCACAACTTGTAGCCCTAACAGGCATACTTTATTATCTATCGTAGTGAAGAATTTGTGGGTCTCATCCCCACTACAGTTTTTACCTTCTAACAAGGGTTTTTGCGTAACCAAAATACTTGTGTTATGTGACTAAATTGTTGTTTGTTTTTCATGCAATTTACATTTACAAGTTAATTGAATGAATGGATTTAGTTGGGTAGACTAGTATACTATTGTTTGCAGATTGAGTTTCAAGTTAAAAGTTTTTGAGGGCACTGATTTGCCCCTCCCCTCTCAGTACCCTATCTCTCCATTCCAAAATTGGAAAGAGGTGTGAACTTTTGATGCTTGAATTTATAATCAAAGTGAACTACAAAAGGATTTTTTGTAGTTACAACTTGAGAATAAATATGATTAGACTAATTGTTGGAATTAATTTTAATAAAATTTATGTTTTGTGTTCTAAAGTTTGGAAATGTTGGATGAACATCTTTTCTATTTTTGTATTAATTATAAAGTAGTCACACTATTACAATCAGTTGTTTAAAACATGTTCACCATCATAGTTTACATCGAAGTTACATACATATTTTTATCTAATACAAATAACTACTGATAAGCTAGTTATATGAAAGTATCATGCAATACATAAGTATGAAGCAACTAGTATAAGACATATATGATCTTGTCATTGCCTCTTCTTTCTATCAATGTGATCAAACTTGTGCAGTCATCCATCCACTTGAGAACACTGTCATCTTTGATTCTTTGTGCATATAGATGATCAACTCTTTTAGCAACCAGGGCAAGTAGAGGAACTACTGCAACATGTATAGCTGGTGGAGGTACTATTGAAATAAGAGGTACAAGAGTTGGAAGGTCATTTTTTCTATTGTTTTTTATCCTTTTAATCCCTTATTTGAACCAAGAAGTTTTGAAGAGAAATTTTAAATGGGGTTCTATCTATTTTTCCCTGGGTCCAAGTGAGACTGTGAGAGATCTCCTCCCTTAGAATTCTGACTGAGCCATCCTAAAGAAGATCTTCAAAATTCCTTCTTGAGAGCCTCAATGCGACTATGACCTGAAAATCAATGTCATGATAGGTGAGTCTTCTCAGAGACTCAGTAAGGGTTCTAGATATGCCATTAAACACATTTTTATTCCTAATTTTCCAAATAGACCAAATAATATCAACTATAAGATAGAGAAAAAATATCAAAGTCTCTTTTAAGGCCTAGGATATTGCTAAAAAGTATCTCGATGATTTGTATATTAACAATATCAAATTTCCATAATCCATTAGTTAATGAAAATTATTTTTTGTATATCGACGTTATCAGATTTGTATATTGTCATGAGCAAATAGGCCAAAAAGATCCCAATTTCTTTGGCTACCAAACAATCAAAGAAAAGATACTTAATAGTTTTTGGTGTTTTACAAATAGGACACAAATTAAGTGTTGAACTACAACTGATTTGGAATCTGATTGAAGAATCTATGATTACAAGATCACTAAGGAGTTGCTGATTAGATATGTAATATGATTAAATCAGTATTATGTTGTCATTGATGTCAACTAGTTTGACATCACTTATCTTGTAAGTTACTATACCGACACATCTGAAGTAAGGTGAAAAAGAGATGAAGAACAGAGAAATCTACATGGAGAAAGATGTACATGATAGATGAGGATAAGGAACACATTGAGTAACTTGTTGATGAGTCTATGACTTGATGATATTGACTTTATTATGTTGCATTCATCTATGATGAAGTATAGAGCTGAAAGACACCAAAAAATGTTGTCGGTAAATGAAGCATTTCTAGAATACACCGACAGAGTGTAGTGTATATCGATCACAGTATTAACCGAGTAGTGTTCACCAACGCATTTCTTTGTTAACCGAGCAGAAATTGAAGAAATAGTTTTGAATTATACATTTTTTGGGGGGACACTGGATAATTGATTCACCCCCCTCTCAGTTATTCTAACATTAAGTTCACCATTAGGTTGCTTACTAGGAATTCTATGCAAAACTAATTTCAAGAAAGAATATTTCTTTTTGGGAACCACTTGGCCACCCCATAACTTATCCACACAAGTGTGCCATTGGGATGGATCAAAACTAAGAGACCAACAATTTTTAAGGTGGAAAAAGATATCATAGTTATTTGCAAGAAGGGAAAAATGTCTTTGGCTTTGATGGAAAGAAGAGGGGTACCATTAGTCCATGGGCGGGAGAGGAACCTCATCTCAACAAAGTCATAGGGCTTAGGAAGAGATAGGGCTTTGCAGGAAGCTTTGAGGACAAAATAGGTTTTGAAATGCTCATTAGGGATTCCATAGCATGTTCTCATAGTTCCCCACTCAATAAGTTGTCAATCAATGATAATGTCTTTCATAATCCTTATGCCTTTATTATCCTACTATCTTTCTAAATAACCTTGAAAGAGGGAAAGGGGTTTATCTTTGTGTACTAAGTTCCACCAAATATACTTCTCACAACAAATTAAGTTGTCCTCTATTATAATTTCATTTCCAAATACAAGGTGTCTCACTGATTCTCAAGCTTTCCATATTGTTTTAAACACATCCGATCCATAAACTTTGATAGTGAAGGATCTTGTGATAAGGTCACACAAGGGAAGTCCTTTCTAAGATGAACCTTTGTGGGGGACTCCTCAACTAATATTACTCCTGATCAAAATTTTCCAAGGTTCAGGACCTTGCAAGGCTTTACATATCTATTTAGCATAAAGGGAAAGTCCTTGGATCCTGAGCTATTTAAGACCAAGGCCCCCAACTTTTCTACTCATGGTACACCATTTCCAATTTAGTGCATGGCATTTTTGTCCCCTTTTACATCTAGTCATAAAATTTCATGATTTGCTTCTAAATATAATTTAACTAATATTGGTTAAATAGCCAAGCTGAAGTGTAATATAAATTGTATGAGGAAAGAATATTTTGATAAACTTTCTATCTTCCTACCTAGGACATGAAGTGTTTGTCCCATCTACTTAGTTTCTTGTCAATTTTATTTCTAACCTAGTACCACATTTCTTTTAATTCATGACAAATAGAAAAAGGAATATCTGAATACCTGACCTAGTGCTTGGGGCCTCCCCATGTCAAACCATACTTAGAGAACCAAGGGGTATCCTCATAGCCTAAAAGAATTGACTTGGAGATATACTTTTTTCTTCTAAAGGCTTGACGAAAGATGTCCATTTTTTCCATTAATCTCTTCAAATTATCATATTCTATAGAAAGTAGGATATAGATATCATACGAAAATTGAATGTTAACAAGATCTTCACCATTAGGTAAAGTAAAACCTTGAACTCTAGGAGAAATACCATCATCTCTTAACAGGTAAAAGAGAGCATCCTCTGCTATAAAACATAAAGCAACAGATAGTGGGCATACCTATCTTATAGATTTAGATAGAAGAATAAGTTCCATTTGACATCCATTCACATTCATCTTAGCATCAAAATCTTTCAAGAGGATTCTAATCATGTGTTGAAAATGTTTAGGAAATCCAAGCCCATCTAGCATCATGAAGATACCATTCAATTTTGTCGTAATCTTCTCATAATCAATTAACACCACTCATGCATGTTTTTTTAAGTCTTTTCCCGAACTCATTATTTCCTAACAAGTAATTAGGTTTTCCAAAATGTATCTCCCCTTGACAAAGTGTATTTGGGTGGGATTAATAACACTCGAAATGACATCTTCTAATCTTTTGACAAGGTTTTTTGTAAGGATTTTATATGATACATTGAGAAGGGTTATAGGTATCCAATTTTTATTAAGGGTCTTATCCCCTTCTTTAGGAATAAATTTGATGATTCCTCCATTTATGTGACTCCCAAGGGATCCTTGGTTGATAACTTCTTCAAAAGCCTTGAGCATTTCCTCCCCAATCCATTTGATATTATATTTGTAAAATTCCCCAAGGAGCCCATTAGGTGTCGGGGGCTTGTCATTTTCCAAGGATCTAATGGAACTATTAATATCTTCTAAGTGATCTCCTTATCAAGGAGGTTGGCATCTTCAACCTTGACATTTTTGGGAATTGTGTTTTTTATCTAGTCTCTAGCACTTTCCAATATGGCATCTCCTAAATCCTCTATAGGAAATAAATTACTATAGAATTGAAAGAAAGTTGAAGATATCTCTTGCTAGTATATAAGGTTGACACCCTTTTTCCACAAGCTATCGACTCTCTCCTTTGCCTCTTTTTTTTCAAAAATTGAAAGAAATATTTGGTTCCCTTATCAGTATGATTAAGCTAGTCAAGTCTTTCTCGTACCTTGGCTCCTTGAATCTTATCATTCTGGATCCTTCTCAAGGAATTCTTAGCCTGAGAAAAGGATTTAATAGCTTTCAGGTTGAATGGGTTGTTTTGAATATTGTCCTTCGTGATTAAAAATTGCTCATGTAGAATGGCTTCCTACTATCTAGCATCTTTGGCTAGTTTTCACCCACCACTTGGAACAAAATCTTCTAGGAAATAGTGTTCTAAACCCAAATATCAATAGAAAAATTATTCTTACTAGACCATGAAGTAAATTGCTTAATGATAAAGACAACATTAAGCACTTCCTTAGAATCTTGTAAGCTTGTGTTCAAGGGAAAATATCCACCTTTGGTCCTGTTAGTATAATTAGACTCCCTAGATGAGATCTTTGCAACAATGGGATGGTGAACACACAACATATAGGGGACCACTTTGATACAAGCACCTCCTTCTTCTTTATTAAAGCTAAAAAAATATTTATTAGCATAAAATCAGTCCAACCTACTATATATTATTTTCTTCCCCTACTGGTAATTACACCAAGTGTACCATATTCATGGATTATCAAGTTTAGTTCCAGCAAGAGGATCCCATAGGTTGAGCTTTCTTAACACTCTAAACCAAAAGAAAATTTCATCCCCTTTGTAAACAAACTTACTCCCCCCCCCTATTTTATCTTGTGGCATTTCTACCATATTGAAGTCTCCTGCAATGATCCAAGGGATATCCTCTAATTGGGTTAACCAGTTCCATAATTCCACTCTATCTTTGTATTCAATGGGAGCATATACCAAACAAACACCAAAATTATAGTCCTTATCTTTCAAGATAGCCCAGACAAACATGTTGCAAGGATATGAACCCCACTTTATAACATCATTCTTCTATTTGACCCCCACTAGAATAGTTGGTCCACATCGGCTCTTCCTATGATTGGTAGTGAAGGACACAACATCTCTCCAAATACACTTAATATTGATGTCCAAGTGGAATTGGAAAGATTTAATTTCTTGTAGAAAAACATGTCCATGTTTTTGTACAGGTTGAGAACTCTTTTCACAATTATTTTTTTATGGGATTCCAATCCCCTAACATTCCAAGATGCACATTTCAACTTCACAAGGAAGTATCTATTGGGGCTTTAAATATTTTATAGCACTTTGGGAAGGCCTTTGGGATAGATTTATTTCCAAGTTTAGAGTTAGTAGATCCTAGAGGTCTTCCTCTATTTTTGGCAACCATGAATTTACTAGAATTCTTAGCTCCCAGAGAGGGTTTGATGTTGCTAGAGGCTATAGTTTTACCTTTATCTTGGGGGGAAAATTTTTTTTGGCTTTATCCTTATTTCTAATTTTCATGTTTTTAAGGGCTAACAAGGCTTCAACCATTACATTTTCAACATTAGATTATTTAAAGGGAACAATTGCCTAGTCTAATTCATTTACATCATCCTACTCTGACTTATATCCATCCATCATATCAAGGTAACTCTCAAGGCCTCCTCCTTTACTATGAGGAAGACCATTAATGATATTTTGACTGCTACCAATATCAGTAGACTAGGGGGGTCTAACTGGTGGGGTAGAATCAATGAGAATGACAATAAGGGAAATGTGAGACAAGAAATCATCTAGTGGTTTGTTCGGGGGTCGGGTAACATTTTGACCCTCATTAACAATCTTTGAAAGGTTAGGGATGGAGGGGACAATCTAAGGCATTCCCTTCAAAGAAATAAAGGGAGCATTATTTGGATGAAGAGCTTTAGAAAAATTGTTCTTATGAGGTCCTTTCAGGGAATCAACATTATTAATGGTACCTGGATGACCATTAGGATTAGAATTATTTTTTAACAAAGGATAATTTCTCCTCTGATGGCCCTCTTTGTGAAAAAGGAAACAAGAATTGAGACCACCCAAAAACTCAATAGGGCATGAAGCAGTGTCATTATCCATTTTTATTACTAGAGAGTTGGGAAGATCAATGCCTAGGAAAATAGCAAGAAGGAGCCTTGCATCCATATGCGACATAAGATTCATTAACCCGACCAACATAATTAATAGCTTTAAGAATCAAATTCCAAAGGTAGTGTGGATCATTTTTCATAATCACCCATCTAGGGCTCAAGAGGGTAATGACTTCCTCTATATTGGCCTCAACCAACCATGAAATAGCCCTAAATGTAAAAGAACCTATGTTCCAAAACTGCCTTTTCACCACTTTTTTCTAGGATTTAGGGTTCTTAAAAAAGATTAAAAATAATTCATTTTGCATCATCTAACAAAACATATAATAAAGCCATTGTCTAATATTCTATATTTGATGCATCTAATCATTCATAAAAGAAAACAAGGGAAATTGAGCATTATCTTGGGCCACCAAATAGACAATGATGCCCTTTAACCTATTCTTCTCAGTTTATAAAGCTACAGTAATTTATTCATTAGGTTTAATAATAAGGAGCATACCAAAGCCCTTACCTCTTGTGGTGTCATTGTCCTCAACAAGATTCAACCAAAAAAACTCAACATTGTCTAGAATCCTGGGTCTATTATCAACTGCATCTTTGAAGGATTTTATGTCCATGTCCCAAGAGTTACCTGTAATGGGTTGCAATGGTCTTTCGTTGGCCATAAAAGGTCACAACAACAAATGAAGGGAAGCGAGGATGAGATGGCTACAAGTGGTCAAAAGATCACTCACACAAGTCGGGAGGCCTCCTCTGAATAGAGATTAATCTAGTTGTAGATAAAAATATGAGACTCTTTTTAGTTCAAATGATTATTGAAATTAATTGAAATAAAAATCATGAACATCTTTATTGACTAACTTGAAGTTGATAATTATGAAGTGTTGTGCATAATTCTATAAAATATTTGAGCTCATAAAAAAAATTCCTTTGCAAATTATTAATAAAAATCCACTAAACATTAGCATCAGGAATAAGACAAGCAATTTGTGCATACACATATCTCTATATACAAAAGAAGTCACTTTCTTTTAACACCTTGTTTACAATGTAGTACAAGTGAGTCAAAGTAACTTGTGGTCCAGTATTATTTTAAAAATGTTGAATGAAAGCATTTGCCACTTGTTCAAAATTATCAATTCAATAACTAGGTAAGGAGAAAAACCATTCCAAAGTTTGCTTTTAAGGAACCAAGAAATACTTTTGCAAGAAGTCTATGATCATAGGAAAATTTATTGCATAAAGTGGAATTTATTTTCACATGAGTGTAGGGGTCACCTTGTTCATAATATTTCTCCAAAAAAATAACCTTAATGTGTTGTAGAAGTGGGGTATGAAGGATCTTAATGAATGTGGGCTAGCAAAAGAATATGTAGGAACAATAGACTTGGATATTGTCTTGTTGGCCAATTGTTGTTGTAAGCATGTGTAGAGTTGTAAATTGTACTTCTTTAATTATTGAGTCCAATTTCATGTTCTCCTAGCACTCGTTTTAGCCTCCCACTCCTCTAAGCACTTTTGGGACCATTCCTAGCATTGAATTAATACTTAACTTAAGAATATGAGTCACATTTTATTTTAAATCTCAACATACTCCTCTTTGGGTCCTTATTTTAGTGTGCCCTTTATTCTATATCATCTCAAACTTATATGGGATTATATTCTATTTTTAATATCAATCCACTTAATTCCCCACTTAAATATCATTAATCTTGACATTAGCTACATTTATGATACCAGGGCCCTATTATCTTGCTTCCTTTAAATTTAGGCCTATTTTGTCTACACCAAATAGCCTAATGCTTTTTGGAAAAAAAATTGGGAGATTAATGTTTTGGCCTTGACATTTCCAAATCTAATCTTGAAATTGGGATATGACCATTGTAAGTTGGCCAAAATGCAAAAATACCTTGAGGACCCTTTATAAGACACCACAACTGTACTTCATTTTATCATATTTCATTGATAAATTTTCATTTCGAGAGAAATTACTCTTCTTGAGAGAAGACCTAAGTACAAGGATAATCAAGCTACATCAAGGCATCTTCAACTATGTGTTCATGATTAATTTTTGATGATTTAAATCATGTTATTATATAAACACTTGAAGGACTTATCCTAAGAACATTGCATCATCAATCAAAGGTACAATCATTTTAATTAAGTATTTCAATTTAAACATTTCCTTCAAATTTAACCTCATCCCTATCAAGGGAAAGCTCTTGTTTTCATTATCATTGTTGTAGGATTGATTCCCATCTCAAGTTTTTACTTAGACAGGCCTCTATACAACCCGTCACTATTTTTATCTTCTTGTGTGTAGTTATAGGTCTAGAAATAGGTTTTAAGCTCAGTTTGGAGGTACACGAGCATAGTGAAAATTCCAGTACAAGAGCATAGCACATTTTTTTATAGAAAGGACAATGACTAGGGTGTCTAGTACAATAGCCCTAGTGGTTTGACCTAAATATTGACCAGGAGGCATTTTGGAGGCTCCTAAGACCAATTTGGCCCTATTCTACACTTGGAACATCTAGAGGACTTTGTAGCCTAGCCACATTATCTAGCCATCTTAAGTTCAGATTTAAAATGCAAGATCTTTTCCGCTTCCCCTTTCTAGTTCTATACATCTAATTTGAGTATTAGATCTACAATTATTTGTTTGTGTTGATTATTGCCAATTTTGTAACTTTTAGTTGAGGTCTTTCACTTTCAATTTTTAAATCATATCCAATCAATTCAAATCAAAACACAAATAATCAATCATCATAGACCATAGTTCATAGATCTCCCAAGGGTTTAAAGATAGGCCTAATTGGTTGTTCCCTAATGTAATGGTTTTTGGAAATGGTTTCTAGTTTGCATTCTTAGACTAGATAGTTTATTTTCCCATGTTTAGACCTAGTTTCTTGCTCTATCCTATCCAATCACACCAATAAGATAAAAAAGAATAGTCCAATATTGTAATACCCCTCCCATAGTCCGATTTTCTATATGTTATGATATCATTTATATTTATAGATTTACTAACCCCATACTTGCATGTGTATGGATTGCGTGTATATTTTATATTTATGTTTGATGTGCTTGAGGTGGTTGAGGGACGAAGTCATAGTTACTTGCTTGCAAGATCCACATGATCGATCAGTCCATGTCATTGTCTGTTATATATTTATACATGTATGTACATGTTCATCTTTTATGCAGTGTTTTAGGTATTGAGCATTGACCTCCCTGAATTATCAAGATGAGCGTGCCCTATCGCAATATCTCAATGGTAAGAGAGGGGAGATAACATACATGTCCAAATCCTAACCTAAGTCATTTATTGTCCAAAAATAGGGGACATGTGTCTTAGTTATTACCCTCCAAATTTATCAAGGTGATGCTATTCATGAACCCTTCCTTTGTGTTTGATTTAGTATTTTTTATATAGTCAGTTTCTTTAGGTTTTGCATGCCTGTAGGTTTGATGTGATTTTTGTGTTAAAATAGATAAAGGATTTAATTAAAGTTAATTTTGTGATTGATTACTTTTATCTTATAAAATATTGGAATGTTAAAATATAAGGTTATTTAATCAATGAGAATTAATTAAATACCCATGTTTATTAAAATAATTAATTAGAAGGTCTAGTTATGAAAAGTAGAGATTTAATTAAATACTAAGTCTAAACTAGAATTTAAATACATAATTAAAATTTAAAATAATATTTATTATTAAATTGCATATTTCAAATATGCTAGAAATTTTAATTTAATTAAAATATAAAAATTAATATTTAAATACAAAAGAAGTTAAAAAAGAGTTAAGTGATTTTAATGTTGAATTGCATATTAGAAAACACATTTTTAAGAAATTAGAACTTTACCTTTTAAAATTCAAGTTGAGTAAACTATAAAAAAAATTATTAAATAAATAATTTTTACTCAATTTAAGGTTGAGTTCCTTTTTTTATTTTGCATGAGTTTTGGAAAACCCTAGGTTGTTTAGTTTTCCTTTATTAGGAGTATTTTGGTCATTATTCTTTAAACATAGGTTTACACTTTTGGTTCAGAGTTTGAATTGAAGGAAATTATGAAAGCTTGGAATTTTTAGAGTTTTTGGATTGTTCTTCATGGCTTTTGTCAATTGATGGATTAAGGTAGGGTTTGAAACCCTCGTAGATCCAATTTTCTTTTAAAAGATTGTTACTTTGTACCTGCCAAATTTTGTTGATGGTAGTTTTGTAATTCTTCTTTTGTATGAAATTTTGTTTTAAAAGCTTTTTAGTTTAAGAAATCTTGAGATTGTAGAATTGTGACTACTTGATATTTTTGTTAGAAAAACATTGAGGAAAAACCTTGTATTAAATCAGTTAAGATTTGTTTGTATTTGTTGGAAAAACCCTATGAAGTAAATCAAATCAAAATAGATATATAATATTTGCATATGAGCATAATCTTTTTATAGAATTAAAAGAAAGTAGTAAATAATATATATATGGAGAAAAAGATATTAAATCATGAAATTAGAAAACTAATGAAAACAATATATATGTATTTGGGCTTTTGATATATATATATATATATATATATATATATATATATATATATATATATATATATATATATATATATATATATATATATATATATATATATAAATTATTATTATTATTTATTAACTTTTGGATTTAAAATAAATAAATAAAAAGAATAATAATTGTTATTTATTTATTTTGAAAAAAGGAAATTAATTAATAAATAAATATTAATTGATTTTTTTTACATGCAAGTTTTAATATTAATGTTTTCATTTATATTTATATTTGAAAAAATTAATAATATTATTTTATTATTAAATACATTGTGCTTTGATATGCATGGAGATTTTATTTCAACACTTATTTAAAAAGTATATATGCATGAGATTTTAAATGAACATTTTCTTAATAAGTCAAACTAGATTTTAGTAAACAAAATTGATTGTTCTTAAACAACTAAGACTTGTGTTATGGTTTGACTACTTGGTATATTCTATTGTCTTGTTTGATGTTATTTGTTTGGGGAAATTACGTTGACTTTTAGAAATTGTATACCGGAGGCTTTGAAGTGTTTTTTTGTTGATCTCTAATTTTATGTGGAGAGTCTTTATAACCATTTTGAAGTCTCGATTGGATCATGCATGATTCAATGATATCTATGAGTGATCTCATATGATGTATTGTGTCTTGATCGTTATTTCATTTGACCAAAAAGGTGACGACTGCTATTATAATTAAGTCTGATTTACTTGGTCACCTTATGTTCTCTATTATGATTGTTCTATGTTCTGGGTAATTATCTTTATGGGTTATGTTACTTCATGTTTGGAGATGGATGTCATTGATGTTGTGATTATTGTTGGTCTTGTGATATAAGACTATGAGGATTGTTATTATTTTTATTAAGATATCCATTATGGGATGGATGATCTTTGGTAATGTTCTCTACTATGCTCCATTATTTTACTTTGGTGATTATCATGGTTTATAATTTATGAGAGGCTTTTGTGGTATTGGTTCATTCTTCTCTTTGTTATTTTGGTTGGAGCATTAGGGTAGGTTATCTGAGGGTATAGATGGGAAGTGGCTTGTTTTGGAGGCGTCGGAGCCCAGAAGTGGCTACTTGGATATCCTTTACAAGTTACTTAATAAAGTGATAACTTAAATACATTTAGAGTTTAAAATGAATTAATAAGATAATGTATGTCTCGCCCATGCCTGAGTACTTGATTGAGGTCTTGACTAGGATGGGAGTGGGAAGATGCTTACCGCCTGCGTGGATTGGATATAGCATAGTTGGTACCTCGTATGTATGAGAGGATTACTAATACCGCATAGAGTCACTAGGGTGTTAAGATCTAGACTACCAGGATAACCTTAGAGTTGGCTCATGTGATGACACTTCCCTTTATACATCTTAGGTTTCCTACATGTGTTGGTTATCTCTGGTTGAGTATGTTTTATCTTTGCATTTGGTGTTGTACCTCTTGAGATAGAGATCTTTCAGGATCCCTTGCCTAGGTGTTGTATTGTGTTGGTTTGTTTGTTATCCAAATGGGATCTATTGTTATCTCCTCGGCACGATGGGAGTGGACCTTTGGTTCCACGTGGTTGGGTGGTAGTGATTCTTTTACCATTTAAGATTTTGACATTCATGATGGTTCTGGATGATCCTTGTTGTTGTTACCTTCTTCTTGTTCTTATTGGATACTTGCTCTTATCTTTTATATATTGTATATGTACTTTGTACTTAGATTATATTTACATACCCTATGATTAGTGCAGTGGATGTGGGTTATCATGTATACCTTATGGTTCAATTGTATTTGGGTATTCTTTTATGAGATGATGTAATTTATTTGAATGGTTATTGTACTTAATAGATTAATTTATATTTACGCAATTCTACATCATGGAACCCTTGAGACTTGTAATATGTTAATGAGTTAAATACTTATGAGTATGTATTGTATGTATGTTATATATTGCTTTCACTTTGTTCTTCATTATTGTTTGTAAACTGTTAAGAAACAAATTCTTCTATAAAATTAGTAACATGTTTTAGATTAATTTATTCTGGGTTCCCTAGCGGGGCATTACAAATATCACATCATTCGTTTCTGCCTCAATCTTTCTAATTCAGTTGGTTTGAAGATGGGCCAACTGAATTATTCTTTAATGCTCGGGGTTGATGAGAATGAGTTCAATTCTTATTTAGTATGTTTAGGCTAGTGATCCCTATTTCCCAACTCTTCAAGATTAAAGATTTTGCAACAAGTGGTTTACGGTAACTTTAGTTGATGAGTTGGACTGGGAAAAGTTGGATTGTGATGGAGGATTTGAAGCTGTAGTATGATAGGTAGGTAGAACATTGTGGTAGGCTGGTGGAGGAGATGGTTGAGAAATAAATGACAGATGGATTGATTAACATGATTCCCCCCACTACTGACACATATAGTATTACCATTTTATGTGGTGGTATCCGTGATAGAAGATGTGTATGTAGGCACATTAGCTATAGATGTCGGTATAGGCATGTATATCTTAAATTGGTTTTGAGGAATATAATGCCCAAACACTTCGACACAACTAGCCATCCTCATTATTTTTTCATCCACTATGTGAGATATACCATGTAAAACATTTGCACCATATTCATCATTTTGAATCAACCTCGTTAAACCTTCAATTAAGGGGATTTCCCTCTAGCCAAGTGTTCTTGACTCATAAATTATTGAAGACCTTCCAATTACCTACCAATCTTCTCCAATTGTTCATTAGACACTTGTATTGAAGAGCCATCCCCATCATGAGAAGCATGGAGAGAAAGGTTCTCAACAATGTTAGATATGGTAGGTGATATATTAAGAGATGAAAATTCACCTAAGGTCCTTGGTGAGAACAAGTCAACAAACAAATCAAGCTCAATATCCTTAGTGTTTAAACCATAGGAAGTCATGAGAAAATTTGGATGGTTGATGTGTGGAAATATAAATGTTTGGGTAGGAAAAACTAACTCTGAATTTGGGGGGATATGAGTGTGCATAGTATTGTTTAGAAAACACGAGCATACTTCACTATCACCTTAGGTGCAAAAAAGTCAAGAACAAGGAAAGCAAAATGCTCAGGCATGTCTTGGATGAAGGATAATGTTCAATAATAAATAGAATTGTAGAAGATAAAAATAATAGTCAAAGTTTTAGGCATCAAATAAAAGCACTAAATCAAAGAGCCTTTAATGTGCTAATGATGTTGAATGATTATGAACAAGCTCACTCCAGATCCCCTCTTGTTAAATGTAATACCCTCACCACTATAAAGAATCAAATTGATGCACTCTTCAAATACTTTGAAAAAAAGTAGTACTCCTCGATACCTACCTAATTCATACACACTCTTAGCCAAATATATATCAACTTATACTTGCCCTCTCTCACATTGTTAAAAAATTATAGATTTGACATCAAAAAGTCTATCAAAATAAAGAAATAAAAGTTACTAAAATAAGGGAAAAAAATTGTTAAAGACTTACCTACTTCATAAATATGGGACCACCACTTCCAAATTTGTGAGAATATACCTACCCATGCAATATTATTATCACTCCATCATATATAAAATCTTGGTTTACAATTATTGTAAATGTTCATGTTCCAAAGAAATGGTTGTGCTTCGTTGGCCAGTTGCTTTCAGAAATCGTACCCCTCACGCCTTACAAATGTGCTGTTGTAAAACAGATGTAGTGCAATTGTAATTTGTGGCAACCAACTACGAAAGAAACCCCACTGTGAATTCCACCCATCCCTTACCTTCACTCTCTCTGTCATTAAGATCTCTGATCACGTCACACTCAGGATCTGCACCAATCACAGTGCCCCACCTAGGCTCCAGACAGGTTCACGCATCATCCCACCGTTCAAATAGATAATAATGTCCCTTGATATATCCGTCTTGGGATAATTGGCAGATCCCACCATAGAGAACTTAAAACCTTAACATCCAGGGGGTCCCGGGTAGTCAAATTAAATACCTGGGCCCAGATTCTGTAGGCCATGGGGCTGTAAACCCTAGAATTGATTACTTTCCCTTAATCAATGGCCGAGATCTGCCGGCTAGATCTAGAAGAGATCCTTGGCATATCGGATTGTGCAATCCTAGTCATACCATGAAATTGTTCTCAGCCACTAGTTGGTCTAATGCCAAAATCACCACAAATAATTCTGACTCCTGAGCCAGACAGATTCCTTTAAAGTTTTTTTCCGTCCAATAACAGAAAAAGAGGTATATCAGATACCCCTATTGCCAGGCGTTAAAAGCTCAGTTGGGTCATTTTTTCTCCCCCTTCCTTCTTGTTAAAAAACTAGAGGGAAGTCGTAATTTCGTTTTGGAGTACCTTTGGCAGTGTAAAATAGGCCAATGCTGGACTTACAGATCAATAGCATTGTTTTTGTTTTTCGGGTATTATGTTGAAGTGGGGTTTGATCTGATTTTTGTGGTTTTTTGGCCTTGTATTGAAAGGAGGGAGCTTGCAGGCCATCAAACGAGAAAGAAAATGGACTTATAGATAGAACTGTATTTAGGGTTTGGTTCGGAGAAAAGCTAGAAATTTGTTTGGCAGTGTTATAAACAACGACGATTACAACTAACAGGACATTGATAATGCGGACTCTCTGTGATAGTTGTGAGGCTGCAGCTGCCCAGTTCTTTTGTGCTGCTGATGAGGCTGCTCTGTGTGCCCAGTGTGATGAAAAGGTGCTCTTTGGCAAACCCATTATTTTTTAAAAATTCATTTTCTATTTTATGAAAATTCTTTGGTTTGCTATTTGTGATTTTATTGGGATTTTTGCTATTTGTTGGATAGGGAGCTCATCTGGATGTGTACTGTTCATTTGATAGAGTGTTTTCTGGTTTTTACCATACGTGGATAAGGTGATTTTGTTCGTAATTTGGGAAAGTCTGACGGTCAATTTCGCCAATGGCTCGTGCCTGTCCAAGTAATAAGTGCAGTGCGTTGGTTGGGATTAAATTGGTTTAATTGTGGGTCAGCCAGTGTTCTTTTGTAGCAACAATTACCTGCTATCAAATGGAGTGATATCTAGTGGTTTAGGGTAATCCTTTGTTTATAAGACTACTACCCATAACTTGTTTTCTATCGAGGAAGGGAAAACTAGGTCGGAGTGAATATTTTTTTCCTTTAATGAAGAGATCCAGAACTCCAGTAGTCTGAGCTTCTGCTTGTATGCTCATACCCTCCGAGGTGTGTGGTCCGCTGCTTTACCAATTGATGGAAGGAGGACTTTTGTCCATGAATCAATACTAATTAGAGTAGTCTTTTAGATTGAATGATTTTTCCGTTGTCTCTGTCAAACCACTCAGATTCAACCCTGTCAGGCCTGGTGCTCGATGTGTTTGCATCAGGTAGGAGTTCGATCTAACATGGTATCGGTTCCCTAGGTTATGAAAAGCTGTCTGTGCAAGTTTCTTAAGCCCCCTGTTTCACCAACTCCTAATCAAATCCTGTGAAGCTTTTGTTCTACTGTTGAAGTTGCTTGATTCACAAAGAGCCCACCAGAGGAATATTATTTTTAGTGACCCAATACTATAAGAGATTATGCCAGCATCCTTGGTTCTCAGTCAAAGAAGCTCGATTATTCATGGACCTGGTTGCAAGATAAAGTTATGGGATGTTTATCGTCTTAAAACTTTTTGCTTTTATGCATATCAATTCCAGGGTTTAGCAGGTTGTTATGTCGTTGTTAGATTGGGTAGTGTATTTTGGTGTCTTTTAATCCCAGCTCCGTTTTGTAACTTTGTCTGATTAAATGTGTCCAACCCAATTTGTAAACTCCCTGGGTCTAATCAAGCAAAGTTTGTCTCAAATCATTTTCTATGCATATTGTTCTGATGATTTGCAGTTTGTTATGGCATTGTACTGGAGATAGCGTTTCTTTGCTATTCAATCCTTAAGTTCTAATTCCTCTCGTAACTTATTGTGACAAAGCTATTTAACAAATATGTTGAATTCCCTGGGTCTAAATGACGTTTACCAACCAGGTCAAAAAATCAAAATTCGTGATTGTTTTCCTCAAACCTACCTTTATGCACATCTTAACAAGGATTTACCAGATTATTATGTTGTTGTTCTGAAGTTTGCGTATTTGTTTGGTATTTAGACTCTCATTCTCGGCTCCTTAGTAACTTGTCGGGATTAAGCTATCTAGCTAAGTTGGCAAAACCATCGAATTTAATCAAATAATGTTTATCGGCAAGCTCAAAATTGTTTTTTATTCAAACCGTTTTGTTTTGTACATATCATTATGGGATTTATCAGATTTATAGCATTGATATTAAGTTGTTTGGAAATCCGATCACAGCTACTTTCATTACTTGTGATATAGCTATCCAACCAAGCCATTTTTAAAGCCAGGGGTCTGATGAAACAAATCTTTATTAACCAGCTCAAAACAAATGATGCGATTGTTTTTCTTAAACTCTTCACCCAGATTTAGCAGGTTTTTATGGTGCCATTCTTGAGTAGGTTTTTTTTTGTTGGAGCTCAATCCCATCGCCTTCTACAAGTAATTAAGTTGTGATAAAACTTGTCCAGGCCATGATTTCCTGACTGTGTAGGTATTTTATCAGCTCCTGAAGCATCGACTGTCTTAGCCCTCTTTTGTCTTTGCATGCATTTGGGTCTGGGGAATTAGTTCTGGATATGCCTTTTTAGTTCGGTGTGATATAATGATTGTTGCAGGTTTATTCACAATTATTTTGATATATTATAGCAGAGCGTCATGTGTTGGGCAACTTTAGCATAAAGTGTAAAAGTATTCATCCAGTGGGGAGAGCAAACTGGTGGTCACAAGTTCCCAAGTAGCTTGAGAGAATGAGAGCTCCACTCCATGGCCATTAATAGGGTGTATAATTTCTTCGATGCCATAGTAGGAGGTTGTGCAAAATCACTGTTTGTCTGCATTTAATTTGTCAGATATTTGATTGAATATAATTTTGTAATAGAATAACCACTCTTTACTTTATATGCAGTTTATACTGTATATGCAATTTATAATTTTTGTGCTTCAATAATAATAATAATTTTATTGACTGAAATTCTAAGAATATAGAGTAAATTGCATATCATTGCAATTAGGACTGGCTCAAGGTGGTAAGATATATGGCAGAGTCCACATGAAAAGAAGACAAGAAAACCTGAGTCTTGCAGATAGTGAAACTATGTGCCTCAAATAATTGCATGGCATTAATATTGAATTGATCTCCAAGGTTAACATTCTCCTCAGAACTGCCTCATGGGTGGTAGGCATATTTGCCTGAATCCAAAGGAGAAAAGAACATACAAAATAAAGTCTCCCACAAAAAACCCAGAACTACTCCCTTACGTTCTACGTTCTCCATAAAACTTGGGTTCATGAGAGTGCTAAACATTACCTTTTTTATGTGCCATAATATCTTCGATCTGAAATGGTGTCCTTATACCGGTATTACATCCCCCCTAGTCATTATCTATGACACGCTGAACCATAGAATTAGATCACATATATTTTCTACTTATTATTGCATACTTTATGCCATGTTTGCATATTTATAATTACTTATATAAAATTTATAAATCCAAGGGTGAATTAATATTGGGTGTGTAGCTGTGAAGGTCCACAGTTGCAACAAACTGGCAAGCAGACATTTAAGGCTGCAACTGCGAGAGTCCTGGTCGGTACCACGCTGTGACATTTGTGAAACTGCACCAGGTATTCGCATCTATGCCTTGTGGAACCAGTATTTGTTGATACTTGTACAGGCCTTGTTGGATGTTATATGTGACTCTGGTTCTCTCTGTTTCACTGATGTGTTTACTTGCCATAAATTAACTAGTCAGATGTCTATGTATTATATTTGTGAACCGTGAGGTGCAGCTTCTCAGTTTGCCACTCATGTATAGTTCATAAAATATCCAGTTATTTACTTTGCATATTGGACTTCTACCGCAGCTTTTCTGCATTGTAGCATTGATGGATCATCCTTGTGCCTCCAATGTGATATGGATGTCCATATAGGTGGGAAAAGAACCCACCAAAGGTACCTGTTGTTGGGGCAAAGAGTCGAGGTAAACACATGTTTTCTACTTCCAAACTAGATGAGTATGTGCTAGTTGTTGCTATTGTGAAATTTCTTTTCTTTTTGCCTTTTCCCTCTGTGTAGTCCAGTGTTCATAGGTGACTGGCCTTTGGGTTGTCCTTGGGATTTTGGAATTACAGAAAAAACAAGGCTTAGTTTATTTGCTTATGCTATATTTTTTGTTGGCATTTCTTATATGCTTGAATTTAGCTTCCAAATGGACTCAACTTGCTGGAGGAAAATGGGAATGGAAAAACCGTGGATACAGGGAGAGCCTGGCAGAAGAAATATTGTCAAGAGCACCTCCACAGCGTAGCTCCATGTCATAAAACTAACGTTGAATCAAATGGGCACCTCAATAACGGTACAGCTTGTAATAAAACAATTCTTGAGCCCAATGGGGTAAAAGACTGAATTTTCCTTTATTCTTTCTTCTTAACCACTCCTCTTTCTCTCATATGCTGCAAAGAGGCTCTAAAATTGGATGAAAATTTATTACTGCACAATACTATGACTGTGGATAGTTTTTCTATCATGTTAATTATAGAACTCTTTTTGTTATCCCACAGATTTGATGATGGGGTCTTAGCTTATTCTGGGAGCTTTGTGAATGAAAACTATATGATAAATAAACTGATTTTGCTGTGTTGTGTATATGGTTTTATTATTAACCATTAATCATAACACAAATTTCTTTTTACTTTGGTTTCTACTTGTGTACACAAAGGCTTCATATAGAATCAATTATTGTTTTGCATAGTCCATAAATGTTTGTAAATATTTATTTTGTCATGGTTTTTGATTGAAGACTACTTTATATTTATCTGGTTTGGGGCTGAGTCGAATTGTTGTTGAACTTCTACAATGTAGAACTTTGATATTCTGATATTTAATGAGGATTTTGTTTCCTTGATGGTGGCAGTTTGGTGAGGCTCATTTATTTGATACAAATAAACAATATATGGGGTAATGGAAAAACAATTCTCTCATGGGTAAGAATTCTTTATACCAATATGGATGACAAAGCATCTTTAACTTGTTTCGTGTATGGTGAACCTGTAAACCTGATGAAGTTTTGAAGTAAAAAGGAAAGAACGACGCTTAGTGGGCATCTTTCAGAATTTTTTTTTTTTATTGCATCTGTAATCTAGTTTTAATATTTAATGCTAAATTTTATATTTTATTTTGTAAACCCCTCTATAACAGGGATGCGGCTATCCTCCAGACAAAATGCACCATTGACCAAGTTTAAAAAATCCGAAAACACAACAGTTTTTTGCGAAAGTTTCAGGATCTGCATATTTTGAATCTAAAACAACAAAATTTTTTTTAAAAAAAATGACTCTGTTTTTATAGATCTGGAAAAAATAAAATTTGTCTTCTAGTGCATTTTGTCAGGAGGATAGCCAGCGCCCTATAACAGGGGGGAGTGGACTTTCAGACTGAAGAAACGCCAAAATTTTCTGGATTGTTCTGTTGCTTTGGCACATTTTTACTTGAAAATCAACCAATTTTCTTCTTAGTAGATTACTGGGGATTATTACAACTTCCTTGATATGTTGAATAGCCTTGCCTTCGTTAAACGCTATTGACCTGTTGTGCCAATTCTAGACCTTGTAGGAATTACAACAGATATTGGTCTAGTAGGGCGTAAAGCTCTTTGAAATTGATCCAGAGTTCTTCGCGTTTTGTTTGTTCACTCTGTCAAGTTTAAATTTTGTTTGGGGTTTAATTTGAATGTGACAGCAAAAAGTAATTCCTACTCCACGTTCTTTTTTAAGGCTGATCTTGAGGGAAAAACTCAGTCTAGATTTAAAATTTGTTTGGATTTCTACTCGTAAAGGGTTAAGGGGTAACAAATATTCTTGCAAAGTAGAAAAATGTTTCCTTTATTAAAAAGAAGGGAAAAAAAAGTAGTCTAGGTTTCATATTTAATATTTTCAGTTTTTATATTAGAATAGTAGTAGATAAAATATTGATGAACAATTCTTGAATTGTAATTGTGAAAAAAATGTTATCAATACGTTTGTATATAACAACACTACAAAGTTTGTGACTAGATTGTTGTAGAAGTGGAAGCATAAATCCAAAAAGTTATATTACAACACAAACTGGTTGCAAAGACAAATGAATGAAATGAAATGGAATAATAGAATGACACATAAGACATTGATTTACATGGTGAAATCTTGACTAAGGAAACATCCACAAGGCATGGTATATGTATTCACAATTTCTCCTATCATAATTGCTCTTGCAAATTAGAATTCACAACTCTAACTTTTCCTTCAAGGCAAGGAAGGTATGTAGGATATGTTTAGGATAACAACCACCACTAAACATAGAAAAAAATTGTTTAAATCTATTTAAAGTGACTGGGAATTTCCTTTTAAAGAACAAAAGCTATTTTTCTAAAACATATGATTTTATATTTTTACTTTAAAAAAAAAAAATTGTTATGCTAAAGGTATCCCCACAACCAACATATGGTTTGCTTTATTATTTTTGTGCTTTATTGTTGTCATTATCCAACAATCTCCAACTTGACAACAATTCACTTCATACCTCCCCTTGCCCAATTGAGGTGTAGGCTCCTTAAACTTCCTATTGAAATATTATCAAAATTAATCATCTCAATACATCTTTAAACACTAGAGAGATCCAAGCCTTGCTTATGCCTCCAAGTATCCCATGAGCACTATATTCAATCAATCTTTGCTAAGATCCAAACACAACACTACACTTTTATGTTTCTCCCAAGCAAATGACCAATGTACTCAACACCAAGAGAACTATCCACAATAATGTCAAAGCTCCAACTACACATTTGTAGAATTAGGAACACATCATAACATCATGATAAAACTTCTCCTCAAACTAAGATCATATGCTCCAACGAACATATCATATACTTCCAAGAGCACTTGCCATGCCAAAACTCTAATGTGCAATCAAGAGTCCACCATGGCACACCACCAAACCATCCTCTAAACCAAGGGACACTTTTAAAAAAACAAGTCATGACACGTCAACCAAAGACAAAGTCATCCATGGCATGCCAAGATGTCAACATCTCCCATCACAAATCCAAAACTTTTAGAAAAAAAAAGATTGCAAAATCTATCAAGTTGTCCAAGACCATTCAAATAAAAAAATAACCAATTCCACAACTTACATGCAACTAATGGCTAATCAACTTCTTTCATGTGACCAAGGGGTGAAATTATGAACCCAACATAATCTACTTTGTACGATGTTAATGTTGTAAACAACCTCATCCACCAAACATAATTGAATTGTGCTAAGAGCTCTCATATCCAAATGTTCCCAATCCTCATCAGACATATTTGTAGGTTAATGATAGCAAATATCCACAATCCATGAAATGTAACAAATATTCTTTTGGTCCGATTGTGTGTAAATTTTTATCATCAACACTTCGGATCATACTCCATAATCCATCACCAGGATGAGAGAGAGAGAGAGAGAGAGAGAGAGAGAGAGAGAGAGAGATGGATCATGGAGTATGATACGAAACATTGATGCTAAAAATTTATGCATAATCAGACCACAAGCATATTTGTTATTTGTAGGTTTCTTTGACTTTCCTACCAATGCCTTGTGCAATCCTTGTTGCACTAACAAATCGTGCATCTTGAGCTTCCACAACTCAAAGTTATTATTTCCATTAAATTTCTTGACCTCGAACCTAGCATTTGATATCTTCATCATTTGAATTTGCAAAAATCAACACCAAATGCCAACACACTCATTGTAAAAATGATTTCTTTAATACCACTTGTAATAGTGGAAGCATAAATCTAAAAAATTAAAATATTGTAGCACAAATTAGTAGCAAAGGAAATGAAGTGGAATAACAAAATAACACATAAGACATTGATTTACATGGTAAAACCTTGACAAAACACCAAGGAAACATACAGAGGGCAAGTTATTAGTATACTTATCATTTAGAGAAAACAATTACAATCCTCACAACTGCTGCTATCATAATTGGTCCTGCAAAATAAAATTACAACCCTGACTTTGCTTCAATGCAACCAAGATATATAGAATATCTTCAAGATAACAATGGATGTTTTATTGCTTTATTGTTGTCACAATCAAACATGCACAAGGTCACTACAAGCCAAAAAAGAATATCAAAAGTGAAAGACTTGCACAAACATTGTGGATCAATGTCAACCTTCTTATAATCAATGATGAAGTGCTCAACTTACATCATTGACATCCATGTTGGGCATGATTGCAAAGAAATAAAGCTCATAATAAAGTTGGTCGCCAAAACATTCAAGCCCTTGAAAAATGCTCAAGAATGGATTCACAATGCCCAAATACTTACACAAAAATCCATGAATGAAGCACAAATCCCCAAAATGAGCAAAGGATAGAGCGTAGGCAAGTTTAAAACAATCTAAAGACCTGACATAATTTTCTTGATTTATGAGTTGGTTGAGAATGGTTTGAAACAATCAATTTAAGATAGTTTAAGACATAATATAATAACACTCTTAAGTCACAAAATGCCAATATTCTTCTTTTACCAAAATATGTATTGTTTCTAATGCATACTATACATTACTCAACACAACAATGACACAAACAAACATGTGAAGATAAGGAACATACACAATTATCACTTTTTCATACTTAAGCAAAAGTTTACCAATAATCATATATTATAACTTTCACAAAAATGGCAAATTATAATAGATTGGGACAGGGAGAAAAAAATGAGAGATTGAAAGCAAACGGGGTCATTGAGAAACTTGAACAACAAAGGTAATGTTAAATTTGTACCTAAAATTGGAGACATGGAGGATAATGATAATTCGTAACCTACCACTGTGTTGAATGCCTCCTACAAGATCATTGCAAAATCATTGACTTTGAAGTTGTGGTTAATGTTTTCACTTATTCTGAAACCTAACTAGACAAAATGCATCAAATCTAGCTATATCCTAGATAAAAATAGTGTGGTCCTAGAAGAAATGGAATGGGCACAAAGTTCTGAAAATCAATTCTCATCAAAATTGTTGTCGCTAAAGCTTACAACCACATAGAATGGCCTTTCATTCTAGCCATGTTACAAGCCCTTGGTTTTGGCATGCGATTCCTTCAGTTGATTCAAATGATTAATAAGTAGGAGATGTTTTCCACAACAAGTCAAATTGTGATATTAGTATCAGGAATCAACTGTGTAGTTTTTTGAGTCAAACTCATTGACCCATGTTTCATGAGTAGTGGTTCACACGAACCCATCTCTCATGAGAATGAATGGACCACTTAGAACTCATTGGATCTAGATGATGCTCGCAGAGGTGAAGCACCAGGACTTCCCAGGAGGTCACCCATCCCAGTACTACTCCAACTTGAGTGCGCTTAACTACGGAGTTTCCTCCATGCTTAAACCCCCTTTGCTTTCAACCCCATTTGCAAAACCTTCACCAATTGTTGTGTCTTATGAACCATTCATTAGAAAGCCCCTTAAGCTCATCAATTGATAAGTATAAGATATTTTCCATAGCAAGTCAAATTGTGATATTACTATCAAGATTCAACTGTGTAGTTTTTTGAGTCAAACTCATTGACCCATGTTTCATGAATAGGTGAGGCACCGAGACTTCTCGGGAGGTCACCCATCCCAGTACTACTCCAGCTTGAGCGCGCTTAACTACAAAGTTTCCTCCATGGTTAAACCCACTTTGCTTGCAACCCCATTTGCAAAACCTTCACCAAGTGTTGTGCCTTATGAACCATTCATTAGAAATCCCCTTAATCTCATCAATTGATAAGTAGGAGATATTTTCCACATAAAGTCAAATTGTTATATTACTATCAGGATTCAAATGTGTAGTTTTTTTAGTCAAACTCATTGACCCATGTTTCATGAGTAGTGGTTCACACGAACCCATCTCTCATGAGAATGAATGGAACTCTTAGCACTCATTGGATCTATGTGATGCTCACAAAGGTGAAGCACTGAGACTTCTCAGGAGGTCACCCATCCTAGTACTACTCCAGCTTGAGCGCACTAAACTATGATGTTTCCTCCATGGTTAAACCCACTCTGCTTGCAACCCCATTCTTCACCAAGTGTTGTCCCTAATGAACCATTCATTAGAAAGCCCCTTAAGCTCATCATTTGATAAGTAGGATATATTTTCCACAACAAGTCAAATTGTGATATTACTATTAGGATTCAACTGTGTAGTTTTTTGAGTCAAACTCATTGACCCATGTTTCATGAATAGGAGAAGCACCGAGACTTCCCGGGAGGTCACCCATCCCAGTACAATGCCAGCTTGAGCGCACTTAACTACGGAGTTTCCTCCATGGTTAAACCCACTCTACTTGCAACCCCATTTCCAAAACCTTCACCAAGTGTTGTTGTGCCTTATGAACCATCCATTAGAAAGCCCCTTAATCTCATCAATTGATAAGTAGGAGATATTTTCCACAACAAGTCAAATTGTGATATTACTATCAAGATTCAATTGTGTAGTTTTTTGTGTCAAACTCATTGACCCATGTTTCATGAGTAGTGGTTCACACGAACCCATCTCTCGTGAGAATGAATGGAACTCTTAGCACTCATTGGATCTATGTGATGCTCATAGAGGTGAAGTACTGGGACTTCCCGGGAGGTCACCCATCCCAGTACTACTCCAGCTTGAGTGCACTTAACTACAATGTTTCCTCCATGGTTAAACCCACTCTCCTTGCAACCCCATTTTTAAAATCTTCACCAAGTGTTGTGCCTTATGAATCATTCATTAGAAATCCCCTTAAGCTCATCAATTGATAAGTAGGAGATATTTTCCACAACAAGTCAAATTGTGATATTACTATCAGGATTCAACTCTGTAGTTTTTAAGGTCAAACTCATTGACCCATGTTTCATGAGTAGTGGTTCACATGAACCCATCTCTCATGAGAATGAATGGAACACGTAGCACTCAATGGATCTAGGTGATGCTCACAGAGGTATTGAAGCACCGGGACTTCTCGGGAGGTCACCCATCCCAGTACTACTCCAACTTGAGCACACTTAACTATATCTAATCATCATTTCTCCTCTTTTGGACTATTTCAAACCATTATACAAGGGGGTTTCGCTTCCTAATTTGACAAACCAACAACTTGTCAATGGTCACTTTACGGGTTACTCATTCCTCATCCTTCACAAAAAGGAAGAGAATACCAATCACACTCTCAAGTGCCTTGACTTCTTTCCCAAACCCACATGAATAACTCTTTCCAATGGAAATGGATTGACCATAGAGAAATCTTTCAATTTATGGGCATACCTTTTGCCTTTCACACCAACTTTTTTGAACATTATCTTCTGGCATTATAAAGAATTGAAAAGAAGCTTCAATAATGGATTTCCAAGCCTCTCTTGTTGGTTGGTAAGTTTCAAATTTTCTTCAAAATTTTTGCAGCCATACATGTCTACTACTCCTCATGTTAGGATCCTTCCAAAGCCTCATATGTGAAGGTAGAAAAGCTCCTCAAAGATTTCTTCTAGGCTTCTAATGACTAGCCTCACAAATTTCACCAAGTGCCTTGATATTTCCTTGAAATGGCATTTCCTTGTATGCCAAATGGCTAATTAGGGTTATTATTGGAAATAAAGCCTAGAAAAATCATGTTCACCATTACATTTACTTTGGCTTTCCTCATGTCTTTTAGATCGAGAAAGGCCTAGACATTGGCACTCTCCTTACCACGAAGGAATCATTTGGCATCCAAGACACTTTTGTTATCAAAAGAATTTGCAAATCATAAGAAGATCTCAAGCCTTGGATTCATTTTGCTTAAGATGATTTTGATTAATCAACACTACATTTGGTGGTCCCAACTATTCAATTCTCAAGAGAGGTCATTAGCTCTCTCACCTTGGATGGGAACTTTAAGATTCTTTAAAAGAGGAGTGAAAACTTTGTCAAATTTTATTTACTCGACTACCAAGAACTTTCTTTCTTGGCTAGATTTAAAATTGAATCATCAACTCTCCAATCATGGCCTACAGACTTACCAAATAGTCATTGATTTGATCTCTCATACTCACTACATAAAATGGGAGTGTATTTCTTCAAACCTCAATGGAAGGATTGATTTTTTTTTCAACATACTCCTTTTTGAAGTTATAAGACCTCCCAAGGGCTATTCTTGGATCTCACCTCATATGTGCACATTGGATCAACTTAACTCTTGATGTAAAAAAAGGTTTTAGGGAGTTTGGGATCTTATTCTAAAGTCTCAATTAGCTCACTTTTCTTAGTGTCTATTGTATCAAGGTTTTCCTTTATGGAATTGTCTCACCCACATGTACATTTCCACTCCAAATTCACCTTTTAATGGCCAAATTGAATCACTCAAGGATCTCTTTTGATATTCCCCTTAGGCTTAAGAAGCTTGGAATCGGTTTCATGACTTTTTTATGACTCTTAGACCTAATCACTTCTCATGGCACATGCTTCTACTTGGAGATTGGCCTACTCTACCTTACAATTATACCCATATATGGCACACTTTTTAAAGTGGATATCTTATGCAACACAAAGAAAGAAAGAAAATGTTGAATTACTTTGTAGTACCATTCCATCTAGCTACTTTTTAGTTTCATGTTTAGGACCTTGGATGGATTTCATGTGTGTGTGATGTTTTTGGTGGCATCTTAGTTTTTGTTTTCTCATGATGTCTATGACTCAGACTTTGTATGTTGACATTGATGTTTTATGATGAGATTGACACATTTAGGTGATGGATTAGTATATATATGTTTTCATTATGATTTATGATGTTGGTTAATTACATTATTATGGTTTATTGATGTACTAACCCATGATACTATGCTTATGTTTTTGTTTGATGATTATTCCTATTTGACATCTCTGTATGATGTGGAATGAAGTTGTAGTTACTCATATTTGAGGTCCACATGATGTCTCATTCCCTTCATTGTCTGTTACTTCTTGACATGATTATATCTGTTACTATAACTGATAGTAATGTTGGAGATTGATTGTCTAATGGTGATGATGATGAAGACCGACTAAGATCACAAGGATACAAGATAGTAGAAAGGTTAAATCAGTTATTGTCTTGTCATTGATGTCAAGCAATTGATTTCTTTATATTATGTTGTCATATCATTTAGTATATGATATAAGTTGAATGAGTTAAGAAGAAGAAGAAGAAGAAGAAGAAATGAGATGTTGTGATGTTGAAAAACTTAAATGGGCAACTGATACAAATCAAACAATGTTAAGGTTATGTTGATATAATTGTTTTCTACCTAACATTTGATTATATCATGTTGGTAAAGTATGGTAATGAAGATTAGCCAAGTCGGAAAGCAAAACAATTTTGGCTACCGAGCTGGAAAAGGCACTCGATAAAGGTAAAAGGTAAAAAGAAGTACATTTCGGTAAAGCGAGAGTAAGTCAAGACACCAAGCAGGAAGATTTTAGACACTGAGTAAAGGTTAACTGAAATTCAGTTTGAAGGACACCGGGCAAGGAACAAGAATTAAATACAAGGATTGGAACAACATTTAATGATTAGTTATGATGAGTTAGATGGTTATGATGATGAGTAAAGTTAGTTAAGTAATCTACAGATAGGAAAATTCAAGATGATGATCTACGGAAAGATCTAAACGAAAAAAAGAGAAGGAACAAGTTTCAAGAAAGTTTAAGCTCTGAGGTGTAAAGAGAACGTGTTACCGAGATCCAGATCTAATGAATAAGTTTATGAAATGAATTGGACGACTGTGATTGATCAAAGGAAAACGTAATAGAGGAGATTAAGAGGCAAAACAAGGTCTATATAAAGGATGGTGTTGAATAGACAAATGGCTCGCAAAGTGAAGAGTTGAAGAGTCACTGATTGATGCAGTGAATAAGGAACAAAGAGATTCTGAGTGGGAAAGACATATTTGATGAGGTGTTGAAGCCAGTGGAAAATGAAGAATTGAAATGAAGAAGAAAAGCACACAAATGATCTGGTTAAGCAAAGATAGTTGCAAATTTACAGGTCAATATATTTATTGTTTCTTATTAGCATTTGTAACAAAGAAATTTTTTAACGTCCGAGTGGACTTAACAGTCTTATTGTAAATCCTTAAAAAAGGTAACATTCTAGAAATAGTGTTTAAAGTCCTCTAACCAGGCCACTCCTAACAAAGTGAAGATCCTAACAGATCTGAGGTAAATCCCTTGATCGGGTCATACCTAATTGTGTGTATTGTAATCTTTAACAGGATTGGTTTTTAATCGAGTGTACTTCATAAGAGTATTTCTTTAGTGGGTGACAATTCCAAATAGTGGTTTTTCCCAAAGTTGGGTTTCCACATTAAATACTGGTGTTAAATGTTTTGAATGATATTTGTGAATGTTAGTGTGTTTGATAAAGTTTATTTATTGTTGTTGGTAAATAGTGAATTGTGTTTAACCGAGCTGTCACCAAGTTAATCAGAGAAAAGTTCTTAAGGTACAGAGAATCAAGGATTACCGATTCACCCCCCTCTTCGTAATCCAACATATATGAATATGTATATGCACACATTTTTTTTTTGTGATGTAGCTTGCAGGTACCAGGCATCAACTTCACCTAAATTAGCAAGATTGAGTGTGCCCTCATACCCTCGATGGAGATGAAAATGGAGAGAACATTAAGGCTCAAGTCTTGACTTAGCCCCAACCATCATCCTACATAAGGATGAGTGTGACTTGAGTTTCTCATCCAGGGTTCTAGGTAGATGATCTTGACTCTCCTCTTGACCCTGCTTGCTTGATCTGGATTGTGTTGTGCTTGGTTGTGTCATTTTTTTCTTTGCATTCGTGGTTTCTTCTTGTGAGACATATCTCCCTTGGTTTTCTTGCTTTGGGTATAGTACTTTATTATTGAGTTTAATTGAATTAAGAAGTCAAGTTTAACATTATTTTTATTAACGAAATCTTTATAAAGTATGATTATAAAATGTTAATATGGATATTTATTATTATTTGTCTCTTCCTATAAGATATGAATATTAAACATTGTTATTATTCCATTATTGCCTCAAATGTTAGTATTTTTATAAAGCATCTTTATAAAGTTAGTACATTATAAACTATTATTATAAATGTCGTTATTTAATATCGATCAAATTATAATGTAGAAAACATTAAATAACATATTTAGCTACGAATGTTAATTTTTCATATATAACCATCACATCTTTTAGTTAAAATAAAGTAAAGATTAAAATAAATTTCATGAAATATTAAATAAAATAAAAATAAAATAAAATAAAATGAAAATATACAAATATAAATAGAATTTGGGAAAAAATTATTTATTTACAAAATTAATGTAAATTATGTGTTTGGTGTCATAATGGCCTCTTATGTTCTCTCAGAATTTAATGTTAGTGGAATGAAATTAAAGGGTTTAATAAAATGTTGGGAGTTACTCCCATGTATGATCTTGCATGCACGGAAGGGGGTTTTCGAAATCCTTTATGAAGAAAGGAATTTGCATGTTTTTGAGCAGCAAACTGAGAATATTTTTGGGTTGTTCTGAATGTTATCTGATTCACTACAATTGAATTGGGGGTTTCTAGTGGTACAATCGACTGAGACTGATTTGTTGAATACTCGAGTCGCTTCTCTTTCTTTTATCCAGTGTTCGCCAACTGAGATAGGTTGTTCTTATTTTTTATTTCTTGCAATTACCAAATTCATGCAATTGGAATGAAATGAATTAGTATACCCTTTGAATGTGTACAAAGCTTTTCTTGGATATTGATAAATGTTTACAATGTTTTCAATTGGAGTTACAGTCTATCATAATAGTAGTAATATGACTGTCGGCAACGTGGTATTTGTGATTTTAAATTGGCCCAAACAATATTTGGGGGTTTCCTAGGCACTTTTCCCTTTACTCTCTCTCTGGTGTATTATGCTTGCCTTTGATGGACATATTTTTCTTCTTCAAATATGAAGAACAACATTCTTGATTAGTTCTTCTTGTACAATGGATTCTTTGCATTTTCTTGTTGTAATGTGCTTCCCTCGTGATGTGTTGTTTGTTTTGTTTAGATTTCTTTAGACTACTCTTTTTGTTTTGTTGGAACGAGGTGATAAAGGAATTGATCTGTTATGACATTCTTCTATTTGTATCTTATTTTTTCTATATTTTGTTACATGTTATGTCATGCATGTGCCAATGTTCATAAATGTGTCTTTGTGTTATCTGATCGGAGATGATGCAAAATGGTAGCTACCTATTCTTTTTGATCTCTGTGATGCCAGCCCAAAAAGACTCTTCTTAACTCTTACATGACATTCTTCCATTGTGCTTGTAGTTCTACTACCTTTGGGGAACGATGACAATTCATTTTGGTACCACGCTGTGACATTTGTGAAACTGCACCAGATATTTGCATCTATGCCTTGTGGAACCAGTATTTGTTGATACATGTACAGGCCTTGTTGGATGTTATATGTGACTCTGGTTCTCTCTGTTTCACTGATGTGTTTACTTGCCATAAATTAACTGGTCAGATGTCTATGTATTATATTTGTGAACCGTGAGGTGCAGCTTCTCAGTTTGCCACTCATGTATAGTTCATAAAATATCCAGTTATTTACTTTGCATATTGGACTTCTACCGCAGCTTTTCTGCATTGTAGCATTGATGGATCATCCTTGTGCCTCCAATGTGATATGGATGTCCATATAGGTGGGAAAAGAACCCACCAAAGGTACCTGTTGTTGGGGCAAAGAGTCGAGGTAAACACATGTTTTCTACTTCCAAACTAGATGAGTATGTACTAGTTGTAGCTATTGTGAAATTTCTTTTCTTTTTGCCTTTTCCCTTTGTGTCTTCTGCTTCTTGCTCTTGAGATTTCATTGCCTCTAAATGTAGTCCAGTGTTCATAGGTGACTGGCCTTTGGTTTGTCCTCGGGATTTTGGAATTACAGAAAAAACAAGTCTTAGTTTATTTGCTTATGCTATATTTTTTGTTGGTATTTCTTATATGCTTGAATTTAGCTTCCAAATGGACTCAACTTGCTGGAGGAAAATGGGAATGGAAAAACCGTGGATACAGGGAGAGCCTGGCAGAAGAAATATTGTCAAGAGCACCTCCACAGCGTAGCTCCATGTCATAAAACTAACGTTGAATCAAATGGGCACCTCAATAACGATACAGCTTGTAATAAAAAAATTCTTGAGCCCAATGGGGCAAAAGACTAAATTTTCCTTTATTCTTTCTTCTTTACCACTCCTCTTTCTCTCATATGCTGCAAAGAGGCTCTAAAATTGGATGAAAATTTATTACTGCACAATACTATGACTGTGGATAGTTTTTCTATCATATTAATTATAGAACTCTTTTTGTTATCCCACAGATTTGATGATGGGGTCTTAGCTTATTTTGGGAGCTTTGTGAATGAAAACTATATGATTAATAAACTGATTTTGCTGCGGTGTGTATATGGTTTTAATATTAACCATTAATCATAACACAAATTTCTTCTTACTTTGGTTTCTACTTGTGTACACAAAGGCTTCATATAGAATCAATTATTGTTTTGCATAGTCCATAAATGTTTGTAAAAAATTATTTTTGTCATGGTTTTTGATTGAAGACTACTTTATATTTATTTGGTTTGGGGGCTGAGTCGAATTGTTGTTGAACTTCTACAATGTAGAACTTTGATATTCTGATATTTAATGAGGATTTTGTTTCCTTGATGGTGGCAGTTTGGTGAGGCTCATTTATTTGATACAAATAAACAATATATGAGGTAAATGGAAAAACAATTCTCTCATGGGTAAGAATTCTTTATACCAATATGGATGACAAAGCATCTTTAATTTGTTTCGTGTATGCTGAACCTGTAAACCTGATGAAGATTTGAAGTAAAAAGGAAAGAATGACGCTTAGTGGGTATCTTTCAGAATTAATTTTTTTGATTGCGTTTGTAATCTAGTTTTAATATTTAATGCTAAATTTTATAGTTTACTTTGTAAACCCCCTATATAACAGGGGGGAGTGAACTTTCAGGCTGAAGAAACGCCAAAATTTTCTGGATTGTTCTGTTGCTTTGGCACGTTTTTACTTGAAAATCAACCAAATTTCTTCGTAGTAGATTACTTGGGATTATTACAACTTCCTTGATATGTTGAATAGCCTTGCCTTCATTATACGCTATTGACCTGTTGTGCCAATTCTAGATCTTGTAGGCATTACAACAGATATTGGTCTAGTAGGGCGTAAATCTCTTTGAAATTGATCCAGAGTTCTTCGCGTCTTGTATGTTCACTCTGTCAAGTTTAAATTTTGTTTGGGGTTTAATTTGAATGTGACCTTGAGGGAAAAACTGACTTTATTTATAAAATTTGTCTGGATTTCTACTCATAAAGGGTTAAGGGGTAACAAATATTCTTGCAAAGTAGAAAAATGTTTCCTTTCTTAAAAAGAAGGGAAAAAAAGGAGTAGTCTAGGTTTCATATTTAATATTTCAGTTTTTATATTAGAATAGTAGTAGATAAAATATTGATGAACAATTTTTTGAATTGTAATTGTGAAAAAAAAATGTCACCAACACGTTTGTATATGACAACATTACAAAGTTTGTGACTAGATTGTTGTCGAAGTGGAAGCATAAATCCAAAAAGTTATATTACAACACAAATTGGTTGCAAAGACAAATGAAAGAAATGAAATAGAATAATAGAATAACACATAAGACATTGATTTACATGGTGAAATCTTGACAGATCACTAAGGAAACATCCACAAGGCAAAGTATTTGTATTCACAATTGCTTCTATCATAATTTCTATTGCAATTTACAATTCACAACTCTAACTTTGCCTTCAAGACAATAAAGATATGTAGGATATGTTTAGGATAACAACCACCACTAAACATAGAAAATCCTTTTTAAAATCTATTTAAAGTGATTAGGAATTTCCTTTTAAAGGATAAAAGCTATTTTTCTAAAGCATATGATTTTATTTTTTTACTTTAAAAAAAAAAATTGTTGTGCTAGAGGTATCCCCACAACTAACATATGGTTTGCTTTATTATATTTTTGCTTTATTGTTGTCATAATCCAACAATCTTCAACTTGACAACAATTCACTTGATACCTCCTCCAGCACAATTGAAGTGTAGGCTCCTCAAACTTCCTATTGAAATATTATCAAGATTAATAATCTCAATACATCTTTAAACACTAGAGAGCTCCAAGCCTTGCTTATGCCTCCAAGTATCCATGAGCACTATATCCAATCAATCTATGCTAAGCTCCAAACACAACACTACACTTGTATGAATCTCCCAAGCAAATGACCAATGTACACAATAATGTCAAAGCTCCAAGTACACATTTGTAGAATTAGGAACACATCATAATATCATGATAAAACTTCTCAAACTAAGATCATATGCTCCAATGAATGCATCATATGCTTCCAAGAGCACTTGCCATGGGACAACACCAAACCATCCTCTAAACCAAGGAACACTTCTAAAAAAAAAAGTCATGACACATCAACCAAAGACTAAAGTCATCCATGGCATGCCAAGATGTCAACATCTCCCATCGCAAATCCACAACTTTTAGAATAAAAAATAAAAAATTACAAAATCTATCAAGTTGTCCAAGAGCATTCAAATATAAAGTAACCAATTCCACAACTCACATTCAACCAATGACTAATCATCAACTTCTTTCATGTGACCAAGGGGTGAAATTATGAACCCAACATAATCTCCTTTGTACAATTTTATTGTTTCCTCTCCAACAATATTGTAAACAACCTCATCCACCAAACATAATTGAATTGTGCTAAGAGCTCTCATATCCAAATGTTCTCAATCCTCATCAGACATATTTGTAGGTTAATGATAGCAAATTTCCACAATCCATGAAATGTAACAAATATTCTTTTGGTTCGATTGTGTGTAAATTTTTATCATTGACGCTTCGGACCATACTCCATAATCCATCATCAGGATGAGAGAGAGTTTAAGAATGATGGACCATGGAGTATGATCCGAAACATTGATGCTAAAAATTTATGCACAATCAAACCATAAACATATTTGTTATTTGTAGGTTTCTTTGACTTTCCTACCAATGCCTTGTGCAATCCTTGTTGCACTAACAAATCGTGCATCTTGAGCTTTCACAACTCAGTTATTATTTCCATCAAATTTCTCCACCTTGAACCTAGCATTTGATATCTTCATCATTTGATTTTGCAAAAATCAACACCAAATGCTAACACACTCACTGCAAAAATGATTTCTTTAATACCACTTGTAGAAGTGGAAGCATAAATCTAAAAAATTAAAATATTGTAGCACAAATTAGTAGCAAAGGAAATGAAATGGAATAACAGAATAAGACATAAGACATTGATTTACATGGTAAAACCTTGACAAAACACCAAGGAAACATACAGAGGGCAAGTTATTAGTATACTTATCATTTAGAGAAAACAAAATCAATCCTCACAACTGTTGCTATCATAATTGGTCTTGCAAAATAAAATTACAACCCTGACTCTGCTCCAATGCAACCAAGATATATAGAATATCTTCAAGATAACAATGGATATTTTATTGCTTTATTGTTGTCACAATCCAACATAGACAAGGTCACTACAAGCCAAAAAAGAATATCAAAAGTGAAAGACTTGCACAAACATTGTGGATCAATGTCAACCTTCTCATAATCAATGATGAAGTGCTCAACTTACATCACTGACATCCATGTTGGGCATGATTGCAAAGAAATAAAGCTCATAATAAAGCTAGTCTCCAACACATTCAAGCCCTTGAAAAATGCTCAAGAATAGATTCACAATGCTCAAATACTTACACAAATATCCATGAATGAAGCACAAATCCCCAAAATGAGCAAAGGATTGAGTGTAGGCAGTTTAAAACAATTTAAAGACATGACATAATTTTCTTGATTTATGAGTTGGTTGAGAATGGTTTGAAACAATCAATTTAAGAGAGTTTAAGACACAATATAATAACACTCTAAGTCACAAAATGCCAATATTCTTCTTTTACCAAATTATTCTAATGCATACTATACATTACTCAACACAACAATGACACAAACAAATATGTGAAGATAACGAGCATACACAATTATCACTTTTTCATACTTAAACAAAAGTTTACCAATAATCATATATTACAACTTTCACAAAAATGACATTATAATAGTTTGGGATGGGGAGAAAAAGATAAGAGATTGAAACCAAACGGGGTCATTGAGAAACTTGAACAACAAAGGTAATGTTAAATTCATAACTAAAATTGGAGACATGTAGGATATTGATAATTGGTAACCTACCACTTTGTTGAATGCCTCCTACAAGATCATTGCCAAAGCATTGACTTGAAGTTGTGGTTGATGTTGTCACTTATTCTGAAACCTAACCAAACAAGATTCATCAAATCTAGGTATATCCTAGATAAAAATATTGTGGTCCTAGAAGAAATGGAATGTGCACAACATTTTAAACATCATTTCTCATCAAAATTGTTGTTGCTAAAGCTTACAACCACATAGAATGGCCTTTCATTCTAGCCATGTTACAAGCCCCTGGTTTTGGAATGTGATTCCTTCAGTTGATTCAAATGATTGATAAGTAGGAGATGTTTTCCACAACAGGTCAAATTGTGATATTACTATCAGGAATCAACTGTGTGGTTTTTTGAGTCAAACTCATTGACCCGTGTTTCATGAGTAGTGGTTCACATGAACCCATCTTTCATGAGAATGAATGGAACACTTAGAACTCATTGGATCTAGGTGATGCTCACAGAGGTGAAGCATTGAGACTTCCCAGGAGGTCATCCATCCTAGTACTACTCCAGCTTGAGTGCACTTAACTGTGGAGTTTCCTCCATGGTTAAACCCACTCTGCTTGCAACCCCATTTGCAAAACCTTCACCAAGTGTTGTGCCTTATGAACCATTCATTAGAAAGCCCCTTAAGCTCATCAATTGATAAGTAGGAGATATTTTCCATAGCAAGTCAAATTGTGATATTATATCAAGATTCAACTGTGTAGTTTTTTGAGTCAAACTCATTGACCCATGTTTCATGAATAGGTGAAGCACTGAGACTTCCCAAGAGGTCACCCATCCCAGTACTACTCCAGCTTGAGCGCGCTTAACTAGAGAGCTAGTCTCCAACACATTCAAGCCCTTGAAAAATGCTCAAGAATAGATTCACAATGCTCAAATACTTACACAAATATCCATGAATGAAGCACAAATCCCCAAAATGAGTAAAGGATTGAGCGTAGGCAGTTTAAAACAATTTAAAGACATGACATAATTTTCTTGATTTATGAGTTGGTTGAGAATGGTTTGAAACAATCAATTTAAGAGAGTTTAAGACACAATATAATAACACTCTAAGTCACAAAATGCCAATATTCTTCTTTTACCAAATTATTATAATGCATACTATACATTACTCAACACAACAATGACACAAACAAATATGTGAAGATAATGAGCATACACAATTATCACTTTTTCATAATTAAACAAAAGTTTACCAATAATCATATATTACAACTTTCACAAAAATGACAAATTATAATAGTTTGGGACGGGGAGAAAAAGATAAGAGATTGAAAGCAAACGGGGTCATTGAGAAACTTGAACAACAAAGGTAATGTTAAATTCATACCTAAAATTGGAGACATGTAGGATATTGATAATTGGTAACCTACCACTTTGTTGAATGCCTCCTACAAGATCATTGCCAAAGCATTGACTTTGAAGTTGTGGTTGATGTTGTCACTTATTCTGAAACCTAACCAGACAAGATTCATCAAATCTAGGTATATCCTAGATAAAAATATTGTGGTCCTAGAAGAAATGGAATGTGCACAACATTTTAAACATCATTTCTCATAAAAATTGTTGTCGCTAAAGCTTACAACCACATAGAATGGCCTTTCATTCTAGCCATGTTACAAACCCCTGGTTTTGGAATGTGATTCCTTTAGTTGATTCAAATGATTGGAGATGTTTTCCACAACAGGTCAAATTGTGATATTACTATCAGGAATCAACTGTGTAGTTTTTTGAGTCAAACTCATTGACCCATGTTTCATGAGTAGTGGTTCACATGAACCCATCTTTCATGAGAATGAATGGAACACTTAGAACTCATTGGATCTAGGTGATGCTCACAGAGGTGAAGCACTGAGACTTCCCAGGAGGTCATCCATCCCAGTACTACTCCAACTTGAGTGCACTTAACTATGGAGTTTCCTCCATGGTTGAACCCACTCTGCTTGCAACCCCATTTGCAAAACCTTCACCAAGTGTTGTGCCTTATGAACCATTCATTAGAAAGCCCCTTAAGCTCATCAATTGATAAGTAGGAGATATTTTCCATAGCAAGTCAAATTGTGATATTACTATCAAGATTCAATTGTGTAGTTTTTTGAGTCAAACTCATTGACCCATGTTTCATGAATAGGTGAAGCACCGAGACTTCCCAAGAGGTCACCCATCCCAGTACTACTCCAGCTTGAGCACGCTTAACTACAGAGTTTCCTCCATGGTTAAACCCACTCTTCTTGCAACCCCATTTGTAAAACCTTCACCAAGTGTTGTGCCTTATGAACCATTCATTAGAAAGCCTCTTAATCTCATCAATTAATAAGTAGGAGATATTTTCCACAAGAAGTCAAATTGTGATATTACTATTAGGATTCAACTCTGTATTTTTTTTAGTCAAACTCATTGACCCATGTTTCATGAGTAGTGGTTCACATGAACCCATCTCTCATGAGAATGAATGGAACTCTTAGCACTCATTGGATCTATGTGATGCTCGCAGAGGTGAAGCACTGGGACTTCCTGGTAGGTCACCCAACCCAATACTACTCCAGCTTGAGCACACTTAACTACGATGTTTCCTCCATGGTTAAACCCACTCTTCTTGCAACCCCACTTGTAAAATCTTCACCAAGTGTTGTGCCTTATGAACCATTCATTAGAAAGCTCCTTAAGCTCATCAATTGATAAGTAGGAGATATTTTCCACAACAAGTCAAAATGTGATATTACTATCAGGATTCAACTGTGTAGTTTTTTGAGTCAAACTCATTGACCCATGTTTCATGAATAGGTGAAGCACCAAGACTTCCCGGGTGGTCACCCATCCTAGTACTACTCCAGCTTGAGCATGCTTAACTACCGAGTTTCCTCCATGGTTAAACCCACTCTTGTTGCAACGCCATTTGCAAACCTTCACCAAGTGTTGTGCCTTATGAACCATTCATTAGAAAGCCCCTTAATCTCATCAATTGATAAGTAGGAGATATTTTCCACATAAAGTCAAATTGTGATATTACTATCAGGATTCAACGGTGTAGTTTTTTTAGTCAAACTCATTGACCCATGTTTCATGAGTAGTGGTTCACATGAACCCATCTCTCATGAGAATGAATGGAACTCTTAGCACTCATTGGATCTATGTGATTCTCACAGAGGTGAAGCACTGGGACTTCCTAGGAGGTCACCCATCCCAATACTACTCCAGCTTGAGCACACTTAACTACGATGTTTCCTCCATGGTTATACCCACTCTGCTTGCAACCCCATTTGTAAAATCTTCACCAAGTGTTGTGCCTTATGAACCATTCATTAGAAAGCCCCTTAAGCTCATCAATTGATAAGTAGGAGATATTTTCCACAACAAGTCAAATTGTGATATTACTATCAGGATTCAACTGTGTAATTTTTTAAGTCAAACTCATTGACCCATGTTTCATGAGTAGGGGTTCACACGAACCCATCTCTCATGAGATTGAATGGAACACTTAGCACTCAATGGATCTAGGAGATGCTCGCAGAGGTGAAGCACCAGGACTTCTTGGGAGGTCACCCATCCCAATACTACTCCAACTTGAGCGCGCTTAACTATATCTAATCATCATTTCTCCTCTTTTGGACTATTTGAGACCATTATACAAGGGGGTTTCTCTTCCTAATTTGACAAACCAACAACTTGTCAATGGTCACTTTACGGGTTACGCATTCCTCATCCTTCACAAAAAGGAAGAGAATACCAATCACACTCTCAAGTGCCTTGACTTCTTTCCCAAACCCACATGAATAACTCTTTCCAATGGAAATGGATTGATCATGGAGAAATCTTTCAATTTATGGGCATACCTACCAAGTCTTTTGAACATTATCTTCTGGCATTATAAAGAATTGAGAAGAATCTTCAATATTGGATTTCCAAGCCTCTCTTGTTGGTTGGTAAGTTTCAAATTTTCTTCAAAATTTTTGCAGCCATACATGTCTACTACTCCTCATGTTAGGTTCCTTCTAAAGCCTCATATATGAAGGTACAAAATCTCCTCAAAGATTTCTTCTAGGCTTCTAATGACTAGCCTCACAAATTTCACCAAGTGCCTTGGTATTTCCTTGAAATGACATTTCCTTGTGTGCCAAATGGATAAGTAGGGTTCTTATTGGAAATAAAGCCTAGAAAATTCATGTTCACCATTACATTTACTTTGGCTTTCCTCGTGTCTTTTAGATCTAGAAAGGCCTAGACATTGGCACTCTCCTTACCACGAAGGAATCATTTGGCATCCAAGACACTTTTGTTATCAAAAACATTTACAAATCCTAAGAAGATTTTAAGCCTTGGATTCATTTGGCTCAAGATGATTTTGATTAATCAACACTACATTTGG
The DNA here is from genome assembly GCA_027943335.1 of Chamaecyparis obtusa. Lineage (NCBI taxonomy): Eukaryota > Viridiplantae > Streptophyta > Pinopsida > Cupressales > Cupressaceae > Chamaecyparis > Chamaecyparis obtusa. The sequence continues at coordinate 1,513,650 of BSBK01001829.1, read as the reverse complement.
TGGTCCCAACTATTCAATTCTCAAGAGAGGTCGTTAGCTCTCTCACCTTGGATGGGAACTTTAGATTCTTTAAAAGAGGAGTGAAATCTTTGTCAAATTTTAGTCACCTGACTACCAAGAACTTTCTTTCTTGGCTAGATTTCAAATTGAATCATCAACTCTCCAATCATGGCTTAGAGACTTACCAAATAGTCATTGATTTGATCTCTCATACTCACTGCATAAAATGGGAGTGTATTTCTTCAAACCTCAATGGAAGGATCGATTTTTTTTCTAGATACTCCTTTTTGAAGTTATAAGACCTCCCCGGGGCTATTCTTGGCTCTCACCTCATATGTGCACATTGGATCAACTTAACTCTTGATGGTATGTACATTCTTCTCACATGGTTTGGTTAAAAAAGGTTTTAGGGCGTTTGGGATGTTATTCTAAAGTTTAAATGACCTCACTTTTCTTAGTGTCTATTGTATCAAGGTTTTCCTATATGGAACAGTCTCACCAACGTGTGCATTTCCACTCCAAATTCACCTTTTAATGTCCAAATTGAATCACTCAAGGATCTCTTCTGATTTTTCCCTTAGGCTTAAGAAGCTTGGAATCAGTTTCATGAATTTTTTAGGATTCTTAGACCTAATCATTTCTCATGGCACATGCTTCTACTTGGAGATTGGCCTACTCTACCTTACAATTATACCCATATATGGCACACTTTTTAAAGTGGATATCTTATGCAACACAAAGAAAGAAAGAAAATGTTGAATTACTCTGTAGTACCATTCCATCTAGCTACTTTTTAGTTTCATGTTTAGGACCTTGGATGGATTTCATGTGTGTGTGATGTTTTTGGTGGCATCTTAGTTTTGGTTTTCTCATGATGTCTATGACTTGGACTCTATATGTTGACATTGATGTTTTATTATGAGATTGACACATTTAGGTGATGGATTATTATATATATGTTTTCATTATAATTTATGATGTTGTTTAATTACATGCTTATGGTTTATTGATGTACTAACCCATGATATTATGCTTATGTTTTTGTTTGGTGATTATTCTTATCTGACATGTCTGTATGATGTGGAATGAAGTTGTAGTTACTCATATGTGAGGTCCACATGATGTCTCATTCCCTTCATTGCCTGTTACTTTTTGACATGATTATATGTGTTACTATAACTAATAGTAATGTTGGAGATTGATTATATGATGGTGATGATGATGAAGATCAACCAATATCAGAGGAATACAAGATAATAGAAAGGTTAGATCAGTTATTGTCTTGTCATTGATATCAAACAATTGATTTCTGGTTTATATTATGTTTCCATATCATTTGGTATATGATATAAGTTGAATGAGTTAAGAAGAAGAAGAAATGAGATGTTAAGAAGAAGAACTTAAATAGGCAACTGATACAGATCAGGCAATGTTAAGGTTATGTTTATACAATTTTTTTCTACCCAACATTTGATTATATCAAGTCGGTAAATTATGGTAATGAAGATTAGCCAAGTTAGTAAGCAAAACAATTTTGGCTACCGAGCCGGAAAAGTCACTCGGTAAAGGTAAAAGGAAGTACATTTTGGTAAAGCGAGAGTAAGTCAAGATGCTAAGCAAGAAGGTTTTAAACACTGAGTAAAGGTTAACCAAAATTTAGTTTGAAGGACACCGAATAAGGAACAAGAATTAAATACAAGGATTGGAATGACATTTATTGATTAGCTATGATGAGTTGGATGGTTATGATGACGAGGAAAGTTAGTTAATAAATCTATGGACATGAAAATTCAAGATGATGATCTACGACAAGATCTAAATGAAAAAAGAGAAGGAATGAGTTTCAAGAAAGTTCAAGTTCCGAGGTGAAAAGAAAACGTGTTATCGAGATCTAGATTCAATGAATAAGTTTGTGAAATGAATTGGACGACCGACATTGATCAAAGGAAAATGTAATAGAGGAGATTAAGTGGAAAAACAAGGTCTATATGAAGGATGATGTTGAATAGACAAATGGCTCACAAAGTGAAGAGTTGAAGAGTCACCCATTAATGCAGTGAATAAGGAACAAAGAGATTCTGAGTGGGAAAGATAGATTGGACGAAGTGTTGAAGCCAGTGGAAAGTGAAGAATTGAAGTGAAGAAGAAGAGTGCACAAAGGATCTGATTAAGCAAAGATAGTTACAAATTTACAGGTCAATATATTTACTGTTCCTTATTAGCATTTATAACAAAGAAATTTCTTAACCAAGGGGACTTAACAGTCTTATTGTAAATCCTTGAAAAAGGTAACATTCTATAAATAGTGTTTAAAGTCCTCTAACCAAGCCACTCCTAATAGAGTGAAGATCCTAACAGATCTAAGGTGAATCCCTTGACCGGGTCATATCTAACAATGTGTATTGTAATTTTTAATGGGATTGGTTTTTAACCGAGCGTACTTCATAAGAGTATTTCTTTAGTAGGTGACAATTTCCACAATGGTTTTTCCCAAAGTTGGGTTTCCACATTAAATACTGGTGTTAAATGTGTTGAATGATATTTGTGAATGTTAGTGTGTTTGATAAAGTTTATTTACTATTGTTAGTAAATGGTGAATTGTGTTTAACCAAGTTGTCACCAAGTTAATCAGAGAAAAGTTCTTAAGTTACAGAGAATCAAGGATTACTGATTCACCCCCCCTCTTTGTAATCCAACATATATGAATATGTATGTGCGCACATTTTTTTTTGTGATGTAGCTTGCAGGTACCAGGCATCAACTTCACCTAAATTAGCAAGTTTGAGTGTGCCCTCATACCCTCGATGGAGATGAAAATGGAGATGACATTAAGACTCGGGTCTTGACTTAGCCCCAACCATCATCCTACATAAGGATGAGTGTGACTTGAGTTTCCCATCCAGGTTTCCAGGTAGATGATCTTGACTCTTCTCTTGACCCTTCTTGCTTGCTCTGGATTGTGTTGTGCTTGGTTGTGTCATTTTTGTTCTTTTCATTCGTGGTTTCTTCTTGTGAGACATATCTCCCTTGGTTTTCTTGCTTTGGGTATAGTACTTTATTATTGACTTTAATTGGATTAAGAAGTCAAGTTTAACATTATTTTTATTAAAGGAATCTTTATAAAGTATGATTATACAATATTAATATGGATATTTATTATTATTTGTCTCTTCCTATAAGGTATGAATATTAAATATTATTATTATTCCATTATTGCCTCTAATGTTAGTATTTTTATAAAGCATCTTTATAAAGTTAGTACATTATAAACTATTATTATAAATGTCATTTTTTAATATCAATCAAATTATAATGTAGAAAACATTAAATAACATATTTAGCTATGAATGTTAATTTTTGATAGATAACCATCACATCTTTTAGTTAAAATAAATTTCATAAAATATTAAATAAAGTAAAAATAAAATAAAATAAAATATTATAAAATGAAAATATACAAATATAAATAGAATTTGGGAAAATTTTATTTATTTAGAAAATTAATGTAAATTATGTGTTTGGTGTCATAATGGTGTCTTATGTTTTGTCAGAATTTAATGTTAGTGGAATGAAATTAAAGGGTTTAATAAAATGTTGGGAGTTACTCCCATGTATGATCTTGCATGCACAGTGTGGGGTTTCAAAATCCTTTATGAAGAAAGGAATTTGCATATTTTTGAGCAACAGACTGGGAAGATTTTTGGGTTGTTCTGAATGTTATATGATTCACTACAATTGAATTGCGGGTTTCTGGTGGTGCAATCGACTGAGACTAATTTGTTGAAGACTTGAGTCGCTTCTCTTTCTTTTATCCAGTGTTCGCCAACTGAGATAGGTTGCTCTTATTTTTTATTTCTTGCAATTACAAAATTCATGCAATTGGAATGAAATGAATTAGTATACCCTTTGAATGTGTACAAAGCTTTTCTTGGATATTGATAAATGTTTAAAATGTTTTCAATTGGAGTTGCAGTCTATCATAATAGTAGTAATATGACTGTCGGTAACATGGTATTTGTGATTTTGAATTGGCCCAAACAATATTTGGGGGTTTGTTAGGCACTTTTCCCTCTGTTCTCTCTCTGGCGTATTATCCTTGCCTTTGATGGACATATTTTTCTTCTTCAAATATGAAGAACAACATGCTTGACTAGCTCTTCTTGTACAATGGATTCTTTGCATTTTCTTGTTGTAATGTGCTTCCCCCGTGATTTGTTGCTTGTTTTGTTTAGATTTCTTTAGACTACTCTTTTTTCTTTGTTGGAACGAGGTGATAAAGGAATTGACCTATTGTGACATTCCTCTATTTGTATCTTATTTCTTCTATATTTTGTTACATGTTATGTCATGCATGTGCCAATGTTCATAAATGTGTCTTTGTGTTGTTTGATTGGAGATGATGCAAAATGGTAGCTACCTATTCTTTTTGGTCTTTATGATGCCAACCCAAAAAGACTCTTCTTATTAACTCTTACATGACATTCTTCCATTGTGCCTTTAGTTCTACTACCTTTGGGGAATGATGATAGTTCATTTTGATATACATGATTTATCATATGATCAGACCGACCCCTAAGTTTGTAGATCCCTTTCATGCTCTCTTTTGTCATGTGTTCATTTCCCTTGGTTTTTCCTATCTTAGGGACATCTCATAATGTAAATTTCTCTTGTGGGTGCATGTATGCTCTGTTAACGCCATTGTTCCATTTAAGGCATTTGCAATCACTTTAACGTGAGGACATACAATCTACTCCTTGTTTCATAGTTTTTACAAACACACACACAATAATTCAATGCAATCACTCTTATGTAGATGGATAAGAAGAGAATTATTTCCTTACTTTCATCTTTTCGTTATCATGTCCTTGTGCATTATTCAAAAAATCCCTTAATGGAGACAATGCTTTCTTTAAGGATTGATCCTCCTTTTCTAGATCCCTTTGGAGACAATGTTTTCCTTAGGACTATTCACATTTTCAAGATCCCTTAATGGATATAATGCATTCCTTAAGGAGTGATCCCTTTGTTTTGATGGTTTGACTATCATAACATAGCTTGCTAGACTATCAATGCCATCTTTTGCAACAAAGATTTATGTTTGCACGATCCATAGTAAGACAATACCTTACTAGGCTAGTAGTTGTGCCTCTCTATCCTTCTCTCTTTCTCTCTTTCAAGCGATGCCTCTTTTATCTTGGATTGACTTTGATGAGGACTTAAGTCACTTGAGGACTTGATGTTTCTTTGTCTTCTTAACCTTGATAAGATCGTTCTTATGCATTGATCTATTTTACTGTGAACATGAGTTTGTTGCATACTTCCATTGAAGTGGGTGATAAATGTATTGTCCTCAAAAGTTATCACCCATAATTGGATGCTCTAGTATGCCCCATTTTGGTAATTTTGAGATCTAATGTCCATTATGCTTGATCAGAGCAACTTGATTCCTCTTTTCCCGTATCTTTTCCAACATCTTGACACCCAGTTCAAATTTGGGTTAATTCTCTTAGGTACATAATGTTTGAAACATTTTGTGCCCATGAAAAAATTGTTTCAAACATTCTATTCCCACACTATTTGGCCCAAATTTGGCCCGAAGCCCTATGTCAAGGTGTTAGTGGGGAATTAGATCTCATGGTTAGCCTAGCTTATTTTTGAATTAAAAAATGATGGATAAAGTATATAAACACCCTATATCTCCTCATTTTGCATATCATATCATAACTACACTCAAGCTATCAAGTGAAATGAAGAGATCAAGAGAAATCAAGCAATTGGATTCAAGAATTGTAGGAAAGCATCCAAGATCTAGCTTCTCCAATTTATTAAAGTCAATACAAGAAAATATTCTCCATTGAAACAAATTCATCTCCCACAATGGTCAAGTAGAGGAGTTTTCAATCAAGCAAGAAGATCCTTCCTTCCATTTGCATTCATCTCTCCTTCATTGCAAGTGATTATCAATCATATCTACATTGAAGATCTAGGAGTGTTGTTCATAGATCCATGCATTTTTTAGGTCATAATTGATTCCTCCTCTACATTTCAAGTTCAACTTGTTGATTCCAAGAACATTCTAATATCTTCATAGGTATGAGTGATTCCTACATTCGTCCTTGAGAGTTTATGCAAGGTGAATCAAACATTTACCTTTTTACATACTTTATTTTATGCAATTTCCTTTCATTTTCAAGGTTTATTACTAAATAGGGGTTTGACAAAGGCAAATCCATTTTGACCAACATTTTCCCCATTTTATGTGTGTAGGAATAGGTTATGGAGATGTTGAAACTTTTTTGGGTAGATAAAAAATAGTCGGAGGATCCCTAAAATTTCTAGGAAAAACTACCTAGAACAGAATGTTTGAAATGTTTTGTTCCTAGGTACATAATGTTTGAAATTTTTTGTACCCTTCAACTTCAGCTCAAATTGAAATCGTAGGTCAATACAACAGTTCGGACCCTAATTCTTCTCATTTTTATTTTTGGCAGTTAGTTATCAATCTATTATTTCTAGTTTTGTCTCTATTCATCTATTTTATCATATACATTGTATCTTTCCTCTTTTACATTTTCAAATTACATATTTAGTGAAGGATCACTACCTCATTCAACACTTAGGTCCTCACTTGAGCCTATTGGGACTTCTTCCTTCTGAGTGTGAAATTTTGATAAGGAGTAATCAACCCCATTGCATTTGCTCCCATTTTCATCATGTACAGTTATGGTGTCCTAAATTAGAATCTTTTCCATTATCATGAATCTATAATGGATATTTGAAGATGGTGAAGTCATTATTTGAATCTCTGTGTGTTTTCAATTGCTATTTCTCCTTGGTCTATAAGGTCTTGAATTAAGTTCTTGAGTCTATAGAAATTGGAAATCTTATGTCATTTGGTTCTATGGTACCCATAGAAGTCATTTTCATTCCACCATCATGGTTTGACAAAGCCTAGCTCATAATATTTAACCTCTATTAAAGTGATGGTGTGTGACTAGATCAACTTTCTCAAAACTGACTCAAGTAGTTCCATTTTAAGCATGTACGTTTGTATTGGAGTGTTATTCCTAGGACCACATTGTAATTTTTTTGTGGCATCAATTGAATGATTATTATTAAATGAAAAATTTCTTATTTTAATGGGACCCATTTGTGTTTGACAACCCTTGTAAGCTTATGATTGGTTGAGCTCTATTCACTACTTTAGCAGTTCTACTTCATCATTTGTTGCATTCTTGTTTCTTGACCAAAATTTTGATTTTTCATATGGTTGATTATAGGAATTGTTATTGATCTCCTTATATATTTTGATGTCCCTTAGTTATGAGAATATTCCATACTTAAGTGTCTGTCACATCAACCATCATGTCTACATATTGCAATTGTAGGGCGAACATAATTTCTAGGCTACAATTTTTGATGAAATTTTGTACTTGGTATTTTTTGGGTATGTAGCATGAAATTTTGTGGGAAAGAAATCTCCAATATTTTAAGAATGAAAAAAAAATCTCCCTACTCTTTTTTGTTGTACAAAATTCCATTGTTTCCATTTCATTCTCTATGTTGTGTGAGTAGTGGGTAATTAATTTCTCAGCTAGTTCATTCCAAGTTTGTCCACCAAGACTTATAGCAAAGAGGTGCATGAGATATGTATCATTGTGTGCAACCTTAATGCAAGCAATGAAAAAATATCTAATGTGGTCTCAAGGATCTCCCTTTCCTTTATATTCCTCAAACTTTGGCATTTTGAAGTTTGGAGGAAATAGTGGCATGCATTATGTCTTATCAAAAGGATAAGGATATATATCCTCCATTGTTTATGTCTTATTGGTACTAGCTATTTAATATTGGACATGTATTTTTATAGGTTTTGTACCTATTGTGCTAGTAGTTTTATTGGTGTCAACAAAACATGAGCATTGAATTTATGATTTGGGTCCACATAAGGGTTTTTGTTTTGGTAGGTTGTTGATTGAAGGTGTATGTGTGTGGATTGGCATGTTTTAATTTTGGATGAATGTTAGATAAATATATAAAGGTAGGTGGAGGGACACATGCAAACTGGGTGTGCATTGAAGTGTTTTGTTGAGTGAAATAGGTGTAATGTGGGTTCTTTGGAATTTGATTTTGGTCTAGATGATGCCCACATATATTGTCCACTAAATTTTTGATTGGGTGGTGTACTATGAGGGATGGTGTTTTGATGATTGGTATGGGTTTCCAATGGGGATAATGTGGTTTTTTGGGGTAATGATGTTTTATTCTCTATTTTGGGCTAGGGAATTGTGTTGCTAGTTATTTAAGACATGGATGGTGCTATGATTATTGGTGAAGGTGGATGCCACATTTTTTGATGTAAGGATGGTATTAGTTTGATCCAAAAGTGGTTTATTGAAAGTAGAATTTTGTATTATGAGCCATATGATAAAGTGGATTTGGTGACATGAGTGGTGTTATGGGAAGTGTTGGTCAATAGTAAACTTGTGGATAATTGTTGGGAGGAGGATGCATGTGTAGAACCTACCTATTTTGACATAGTGTTTATTCCAAGTTCTACTATAGTGAAAGTGTGTACAAGAAGTACCTTCATAGAATTAGTTTATCAATATTTCAATCAAATTATGCTAAAATACAACAATTAGGAAGCTATTTAATGAAAATAAAGACAATGAGCATCCTATGGCTCTCTATTTAAAGCTGATAATGCAAAGCTCTCAGCAAGCCTCCATTAGTGACAACTCTAAAATGAGAATTATGCTAAATGCTCATTTATGCAAAAATATGCTCTGTAGCTCAAATTCACTATAATTTTGATGCTATTCAAAGATGTAATTGATGAACTACAATTGATTGAGAACTTGATTGATGAAGAACAAGTGATTAGAGATCATCGAGCACTGAATTGTTATGTAAGATAATTGAATCAATCTTTATGTTGTCATTGATGTCAACTAGTTTGACAATACTTATCATGGTAGTTGCAAATATCTACACATTTGTAAAAGAGGAGAGAAAAGGTGAAGACCCAAGATATCTACATTGAGGAAGATGGATATGACACATGAGGATAAGGAATACTCTTGGTAACTTATTGATGAGTCTATGACTTTATATTGTTGACTTGATTATGCTGCATTAATCTGTTATGATGTTAGAAGCAAAATGTTACAAAGCAGAGTGGTCGGTTAATGAAGCATTCCAATATATAACAAGCTAGTGTAGTGTATACCGAGCAACAATATCAACCGAGCTTGTGTTCACCGATGCATTTCTTTGTTAACCGAGTATAGACAAAAGAACTAAATGATTAGTTTAGCTGAAAAAATTGATGAGATGTAAAGTGTATGATTACGAGGTGGAAAGATAAATTTTGTTGTAAGATCTATGACTAACAAAATTCAAGGAAGATCTAAAGGATGGAAATTGTATGCACCCTAAAATGGTCGCCTAGACTTTGGGCCCCCATTCAGCATTTTATCAAATCCTGAATCAAGATTTTCAAAAATCAACATTTTTATCAATTATATCAATTTCCTTAATCAAATCCTATTTTATCATTTTCGATTATTGGCCTTGGGCTAACCATTTTATCCTAAGTCTTTATTTGTTTAAAAGGAATATTTCCTCCGCTTTTAATAAATAAAAAGCCCCACCTTTTCCTCTTATCCTAAGTTGCACAAATAAAGCATTATTCTTATTTTTAAAAAGGGAAAAAGTACTTTCTGTCTCATATGGACACAAAAGTCAACTCTTATTTTCTCATTGGAGGATACTTGTGCACATGGATTGCTCTTCTTTGATGCTCCACCGTTGATTAAATCTTTTGCCTCTTAATCTCTATGGTCCATTCCTTTTCATTTCCTATAAAAGGAGAGCTCTCTTCCTCATTTTCATATGCAATTTTTGAATACTAATGTTATGCTACAGGTTTCCTAGGTCATTTGGAGCTCTTTGAAGACATCCTTGCATCCAAGCTTTGAAGACATTATTGTTGCACTTCTTTTAGTTTGCTTTCATAGTTGCATAATCATGGCATTCTTAGTATAGATTTCATTTATGCAATAGATTAATCTCACATAGCTTAATTAGGAGGGATTGTAAGACTTGTACTTTCCTTGCATAGTCTAGCTTCTACTTTCTTTTCATAGATTAGATTTCCTTTCAAGCATTGCATTGTCATCATTTAGCTTAGCTTGCATCTTCATTCTTAGTTTACTTGCATTGCATTTCATTTGATTTTTGGAGATATTGGCACTCTTGCCCTTGTCTTCACTTGAATCTCTCATTGTGTGGTTGACTAGCAAGGTCATGAGTTTATAGCTCTAGCTGAGAGCAATTTTACAATCTTGCAACTCCATGCATAGAGAGCTATGGATCGATTTGTGAGGGCTCATTCTTGAGTTTCCTTGCATATAAGGATTCATAAAAGTGCACTACTTTTGTGTGTATATTTTTGGCACCCACCATGGGGCAGAGTAGATTAGCTTTGTCCTTTAGATTTTGCATTTTCATCATATTTTCAATGATTTTTGGAGATTATTCGCGGTCTCTAGGTTTTCTGTCTCAGTGTATCACATGATAATTCTAGGAACATCACGTGATAGTTCTCTGTATACACAAGCGATACTTCACCTATCGAAAGTATCACCCGCCTGTTTCAGGAACTATCGCCTGGTCTCAGATGAAGTATCACCTGGGTATAGAGCAGAGTATCGCTCAGACTAATATTATCGCCCCAGTACACTGAGAAGTGTCACGTGATAATTCTGGTGTCTGCAGTCTATTTTTGTACGTGGCAGTGAGCCTTTTTGAGGTTTTTTTGGCCGAATCTTTATTTAGTTAGCTTGTTGTTTCTATTTCCTGCACTTAGACAAAATTAATTTGCATAGTTGTACTCAGTTTCTTACACTTTCATTTGGAATTTGGATCTAAGTGCGTTGCGTGGATTTGAGGTATTTATTTACATCTCTATAACATTTGGATTTTGGATCTAGAAAGAACCTCTCATGTGTTTGGCTTGAATGTTTACTTGCTTTCATAGGCACATATCTTTTATGCTCTTAATGGTGAAGGAAAGAACATAGATTTGTTTTTACAAGTTTGTGTAGGTGAATGCTTCTTGGTTTCCAATATCAAACATCTCATTGAGTGATTGGGGGCATGGATTCATTCCTTGTTTACATAGGGAGTTAAATGCACCACTTTGTAGCCTCACTCTATGTTTGCTTGGAAAGTTAAATATTCCATTGATTCAACCCTTTTTCATTTGTGAGTAGTATTGATAAGCAACTTTAGATTACTTTTGATTGAGCTTGTTAGCTAAATTGGGTGTTGGACTCGCTTATTTCTAATCACCCCTCATTACTGCCCTTTGGATGCAAGGTCAGCATTCATACATAGGGGAGAGGTCTACTTGAAAAGAGCGTTAAGTGTTCCACAAAGTTTCCCCCTTTTTATGCTTTCTTGATCTCATTAGTTTTCTAAAGTATGGACTTACCTTGAGTTTGTGTGAGGAGTTAAATGTTCCACTTTTTTGGACTCACTTCACACTCACTTGAAGAGTACTTTTGATTGAGCTTGTTAGCTAAATTGGGTGTTGGACTCACTTATTTCTAATCGCCCCTCATTACTACCCTTTGGATGCAAGGTCAGCATTCATACATAGGGGAGGGGTCTACTTGAAAAGAGCGTTAAGTGTTCCACAAAGTTTCCCCCTTTTTATGCTTTCTTGATCTCATTAGTTTTCTAAAGTGTGGACTTACCTTGAGTTTGTGTGAGGAGTTAAATGTTCCACTTTTTTGGACTCACTTAAAAAGTACTTTTGATTGAGCTTGTTAGCTAAATTGGGTGTTGGACTCGCTTATTTCTAATCACCCCTCATTACTGCCCTTTGGATGCAAGGTCAGCATTCATACATAGGGGAGGGGTCTACTTGAAAAGAGCGTTAAGTGTTCCACAAAGTTTCCCCCTTTTTATGCTTTCTTGATCTCATTAGTTTTCTAAAGTGTGGACTTACCTTGAGTTTGTGTGAGGAGTTAAATGTTCCACTTTTTTGGACTCACTTCACACTCACTTAAAGAGTACTTTTGATTGAGCTTGTTAGCTAAATTGGGTGTTGGACTCGCTTATTTCTAATCACCCCTCATTACTGCCCTTTGGATGCAAGGTCAGCATTCATACATAGGGGAGGGGTCTACTTGAAAAGAGCGTTAAGTGTTCCACAAAGTTTCTCCCTTTTTATGCTTTCTTGATCTCATTAGTTTTCTAAAGTGTGGACTTACCTTGAGTTTGTGTGAGGAGTTAAATGTTCCACTTTTTTGGACTCACTTCACACTCACTTGAAGAGTACTTTTGATTGAGCTTGTTAGCTAAATTGGGTGTTGGACTCACTTATTTCTAATCGCCCCTCATTTCTGCCCTTTGGATGCAAGGTCAACATTCATACATAGGGGAGGGGTCTATTTGAAAAGAGCGTTAAGTGTTCCATAAAGTTCTCCCTTTTAGGCTTACTTGATCTCATTAGTTTTCTAAGGTGTTGACTTGCTTTGAGTTTGTGTGAAGAGTTAAATGTTCCACTTTTTGGACTCACTTCACACTTACTTGGCGAGTTAAGTATTCTACCTCTAGTGCTTTAAATACTTTTGATAGTGGATTTCTTGGAGCTACTTGGATCTTGGATTGTTCTAACCTTGTTGGGCTAACAAGTTGTGGTTGTAGGTGCATTTTCTTAAAATATTTTGCTAAAAGAATGCATGTTAAAGCTTCAAATGCACAAGGGCTACTAATGATTTTTGCAGGGTTGCCCAAAGCATAAAAACCCAAATCAAGTGCTTGTTTAATTGCTTTCTTTATTGAGTGCGGCATATACTACTTGTTTCATTTCATAGGCACTTAATATCTTGTTGTAGGAATTCTTGGGTGGTAGGAGAAGTATGCTCTTCACCCTTGTGGTGAACTAGAAAATCTTGACCCATCTTTGGATTTTGAAAGCAAGAGGGTAATTGAACCTTTTCTTGGTGTGTTTGGGAGAAAGCTTTGAGATAAGGGGAGTATGTTCTTCACCCTTGTGGTGAAACAAAATCCTTGAACCTCATAAGTTGATCCATTTTTGTTTAGATTGTTAGAATCCTTTAGCGGGCCTGCTCTTGAGCAATCAAGAGGAACGACCCAAGTGGGGACAAGCTTATTGCCAGCTATTCCGACCCACTATAAACTCAAGGCTATCAAGGACACAAAACCTTGGTAGATGTAGTGCTTGTTTTCACTTGATGTGAGTACTTGTGGGATTGTGACCATGAGGAAAGTATTGAGCAAGAATGCTTAAGGTACTCTTGAGGCCGCGAGATCCCAGTCCTTTTTGAGGAGCAAGAGGGGTACTATGAATAGAAGCCCTTATTAAGAACCATAGTTAGAGGCCACCCTATTTTGCCGCTTAGCTTCTTGGTGCAAGGATTGATCCAAGTGGAATAACCCAGATCACCCCAAGATTACTCACCATATGTGTTCCTTTGGTTGTGTCTTTGACACTTCCATGACAAAGCCAATATTTATTGTGGGCAACCACTTTGTGTGAGGCAAGGGAGCATCAAGTGTGGGCCAAGTTGTTAAGTATTGAGCCTTGACTTTCTAGGATAGATATTGCTTGAAGTGTCTTCGATTGTGTAATACTAGTGCCAACATTCTTGAACATTCAAACAATCGGTAGATTCATAGGGTGTTTTTCTATTTTGATATCTCAAGTGTTTGTTTTGTCAAGGTTGCTTTTGACCTTTTTTCAAGTGCTTGAAGACACGTTTGATCCCATACTATTTGCAAACCTATCAATTTACTGGTGTCATTGTGATTGGAATTGAAAAATCAACCCTCAAACTGAAAATTTTGATCAAATAGACCCGAAAATGCAAATTTTACACAATTCTAGTCAAGAGTTGAACAATTCTGCAACATTATCACACCTTTTGGAGAGAAATATCGCGTGATAGTTCACCCCTATTGGACTATTGCCTGACCTGCCTGGAGTATATCACCTAGTTATTGTGAGATCTATCGCTTGGTGAAAGGTGAAATATCACCTCAGTGAGAAGTATCACTTGATTAGCCTGGAAAGTGTCGCCTGAGAATTTTCTGCTATGTACCTAGTTTCAGTCATTTCGCAATTACTTTTAGTTGGTTGGGTCTTTAGGAATGTAACTTATCCTACCACTGGAAGCTTGTCTTTACCCTGAATTTCTATTTTAGCCCTCTAGGGGTAGTGTCATTCGATTTACAAAGTCACCTTGGGGAGAATTGTCAAATTAGAAGATTATTCCTATTGAGAAAGTATATCTCTAGACTTGTTAGTAACATTCTTGGAGAATTCTAGTACTCTTTCTGTCCAAATCATTTCCACTCAAATTCAATTTCACTTATACAATTTAGCTAAGTCCGTCCCCCTGGTTCAAATGTGCAAGGATATTGATCCTTTGATTTTAGCACCTCTTTGACAGTGTTGGTAACGCCATTTGCAATTTCTCTATTGCCATCTCTTTTTGGACATTAGAGAACTTTAATTATCCTAGTTTGGTGATTGACACTTTGAGAGATCATCTTATCTTCAAGAATCCTTTTCTTTCATGTCATTTACAACAAGGTACCAAGTGAATCAAGGAAAATGACCCCCAATTGTCTTTAATCAGTTACCCTTAGTTAAGACTCATCAACAATGAAAGGGAAAGGAACCCATTTTTGATCAATCCCCTAAGAGTGAGTCTAAGGTTTGTTTTGACCCAAAGAGTACTCCCAACGAATCAAGTTCCTCTTTAGCACCTCTTTCATCAAATATGGATATGAGTTACACCTTCACTAGACAACAAAGAGAAGCAATGAATCAAACTCTTAATGACATGTTCCAACGACATAGGGGTGACGCGATGTTTGCTGGGTCTTCTTCTGATAGTCCACCTGGATCACCTCCTATCAACACAAGGTATCTAGATGCTCATCAACGAGTTGAGAAAAATCATAGGCAAGCTCACTCAGATACACGGTCACAACATGAAGACCAAAACAATGAATCTGGTGATGCTCATATCAATGCAGCTAATGTATCTAGACATTCAAGAAAACCTTCTCCACTTAGAGATACCTCACGATACACAAGTGATAGGTTGAAGTGCATTGAGAGGGAGAAACAAGCCTTCTTGGATGAACAAGCTGCTAAGGAAGAAAGGTTCAAACTATTGGAGGATGAGGAACGAGCTTTGCGAGACAAAAGGAGAAGAGCCGCACAAGAAGAACGAGATAGGCTCCTAGCGCAACAACTCCATGATCAATTCAACAATAGGGGTTGCAACAGTGGCACCAACTCTCCACCATCTACTCCCTCACCAAGTCCAAGAAGAAGGTCAAGGACTCCATCAAGATCACCTAGTCCTAGAGGAAGAAGGACTTCTTGGTATAACCATCATAGGAGACAATCAGCTCCTAGACATTCAAGACAACCCTCCCAACGAGCTCATCATGGCTCTCAACATGGAGGAAGTAATGCCAACATTGACACTATTGATTTCATGACAATGCAACAAGAACCATCCTTCCAACAATATGTGGAGAAGTATGTGGAGCAAAATAAGGACCAGTTCTTACAAAGTCTAATCAATAAGGGTGCAAAAGTCCCATACAACTTTGATGTGGACCAAAAGATTAAGAAGCAAAACCCTTCAACTGATGAGGTGATTAAGTAGATGCAAAAGACAATGGAAAAAATGATGGCTCCTAAGAGTTCCTTCAACTTGGACTCCATATGTCCCAATCCCATTGACAAAAGTGTGGTTATGATTGAATTTCCTAGGAAGGTTGAGTTCCCAACTTATGACAAATATGATGGCATTGGTGACCCTCATGACCATGTTAGACAATTTTATATAATGAGCTTTGCTTTTCATCATGAAGACTCCTATTTAATGAGATTATTCCCAAGGAGTCTAAAAGGTCAAGCTATGGAGTGGTTCACCAACCTTACTCCTCCAGTGAAGACATTTAAAGAACTTGTCTAAAGATTTGTCCAACATTTTGCTTACAATCTATCAAGGTCAATCACAATGCTTGATTTGTGCAAACTCAAACAAAATCAAGGAGAACCTTTTGTCACCTTCTTGCAAAGATGGAGACGGTTGTGCTCGAAGTATCCTAGAATGATTCCTGAGGAAAAAAGAATAGACATAATTGTGAGCAATTTAATACCAGAGCTAAGGTATGAAGTGAGGAAAATGGTTTTCAGCTCTTTTGATACCATGGTAGAGACTGCTTGTCGCATAGAAGATGTCCTAAAAGAACAAGGCATTTTGGCCAAAACAACTAATAGCAACAATGGCCAAAACAACAATAATAATGGTAATAAGGACAAAATGAACTCTTATTGGAATAAGAATAAGTAAGTGGTCAATGATAGAGTTGTTGACTCATCATAGCCTAAGAATGAAGGAGTTCTTAATCTCTCTAATGCAATCCAAGCCATGAAGCTGCAAACATCCTCAGAACAACAAGAGAATAAACCCAAGTATCAAGGGAGACCTAAAATAGAAAAGAGACAATTTACTAAACTTGGGGACTCTTATGCAGATATTTTTAAGACCTTGATTGCTCATAATTTGGTACAACCTCATGATCCTTCAAAATTTTGCATACCAGATCCTAAACCTTATTGGTGGAATGAGAAAGCTTACTGTGTATACCACAATGGGATTGGACATGACATTGAAGGTTGTTTTAAACTCAAACATCTTGTTCAAGACCTTATTGAGAGTGGGAAATTACAAGTTGATGGATTGACCACAAACGTAGACCACAAATCTTTTAAGGATCCCTTGCCTAAGTATGAGAAGGGGGAGACCTCTCAAAACAAGAGTGGCAAGGCCGCAATCAATTATACCTATACAGCTGCGGAAAATGTCATTAATATGCTTGAGGTTGTGAACAATGATGTCAACATGATGAGAGGGAATGATCCCTATGACTATGATGTAAGCTCACCTCCAATATTTGATGAAGGACCCATTGTTGTGCTTAGAGGTCCTTAATCTCGAAGGTCATCTCAACCTCTCAATGCTATTACTAGGGGTCAGTCCCAAGGTCCTATTAT
This sequence comes from Chamaecyparis obtusa, assembly GCA_027943335.1. Classification (NCBI taxonomy): domain Eukaryota; kingdom Viridiplantae; phylum Streptophyta; class Pinopsida; order Cupressales; family Cupressaceae; genus Chamaecyparis; species Chamaecyparis obtusa. The sequence continues at coordinate 1,496,531 of BSBK01001829.1, read as the reverse complement.
CATTAGAGGTCCTAACTCTAGCAAATCTAAGCAACCAATGTCCAAAAGTGTTCCTCCCAAGTCTGCAGTTAGTCCTGATATAAGTTACAACCTTGTTGATCAATTACAGCGAACGCCGGCAAAGATTTCCATCTTTGAGCTCTTAGAATTGTCTCCTAGACATAAGCATGTCCTTGAGGACACTTTGTGTGCAACAAATGTCCCTAATAATATAGATGTCGACCAATTCCAGAACATGGTCAACCACCTGGCTAGCCCACATTACCTTATATTTTCTGAAGAAGACAATAAAGCCTTGAGCCATCCGCACAATCTTGCCCTTCACATTGAGGTCATGATCCATAAAACCCGTGTTAGGCATGTGTTGATAGATGGGGGTGCTGGGCTCAATATTTGTTCTCTAAGTCTTTTGAAAAACTTAGGTTACTCAGAGCATGCCATTGACACCAGGAAGAAAATCACTATCAAAGCCTATGATGAGGCTAAGAGAAGTTCTAAGGGGTTAGCTGTTCTTCCAATCAAAATTGGTCTTGTTGAAAAGGACATTTTGTTTCAAATCATTGATGCTAGTCCTCTAGCATACAACATCCTACTAGGTAGACCATGGATTCATGACATGCAAGCAGTACCGTCTACCTATCACCAATGTGTCAAGTTTCCATACAATGGTGTAGAAGTCTGCATACCAGGTGATAGTACCTTATCTATTAATACCATTTTAGTAGGGGCCCATGTTCCCTTAAATAGAGAAGCAGACAATTTTGGGGCAGCTCTTGAGCAATGTAAGGATAAATTCAAGTCCATAGACCTTGGTATGGGAGGATATCAAATTGACTCCTTTACAAAGTTACCAATTTTACCTAGGTCCTATGGTAAACCATCACAAGAGATGCGTCCCTCATCTTCAGCCATGACTCTATTCAATACTTTTGTAGAATCTTTAGTACCTATTCAGGATGAGAAAGAAGAGGTGGTTGTTAGAGATTGGATATACAGAGAAGAAAAGTACCTACATAATGAAAATTTTTCCCCATCTCCTAAGACTTATGGGAGAGGATACACGTTGGTGACCAACATGGGCTACCTAGGTCATGGCCCTCTCAGTCACAGGCTAGATGCCAAGGCTAAACCACTCAACCATGCTATTTTTGGTCGTAGGACTAATTCAACAATTGGCCTGGGGTTTGATAATGGAAAGAATAAAAGTGTTCCTATCCTAGCTGTGATGGATAGTGGCAATGACACATATTATACACCTAATCTCCAAAACCAACAAGACATGTCTGATGATTGGATACCCTCAACAGCTCTCCTTTGGGGAGATTCAAAAGATTTGACAATTGACAGTCCTCCTATCCTAGTTGCGATGGATAGTGACTATATGAATGCTAGACTGACAATGGAAAGCATTTCTATCCTAGCTACGATGGATGGTAACAACGCCAGTGCTAGAGAAGGGGAGAACCTTCCCAACCTTGAGGCTTCTACATCATGAGGCCCAAATACTAATTCAGAGACAGACTCACATGAGTTTGAATGGGACTCACTTTTAGATGGAACAGTTGATTTAGACATGGATGTTGTTCATACCTATAGTACTCAACTTGACATGACCGACGAACGTAGTGTAGGACTAGAGGACTAGACTCCTTGAATTGCCTTAGTGGATGATGTTTCATTTGGTAGGGTGAGTCCTAATTTGGGTATCTTAGAGGGAAAATTGACAGATCCTAACTATGCGATCACTGGAGATAATACCTTTCATATCAATAATGTTGAACCAGTCATTGACCTACCCCTTGTAAATCATCATTTGATTGATTGGTCACAACTTTGCCAAGAGCCTCAGCTCCTCACTTTTCACAATGACTACGAGATAGCCTGCTACTTGAATGCTCTTGAACCTGTAGTCTCTTCCACCAGTGAACCTACAACAAGTATGGCGGAGCCAGATATTAAGTACCTCAATCAAAAAATAAAAGAAAAGAAAAAAAAGAGAAATGGTTCTAATGGCGAAAACCACTATGTGGCGGTGTCAAACCCCAAAAAAGTAAAAAGAAAGGACGTATCTGAAGGTGAAAACCTCTTTGAGGCACCTAAGGATGGGGTACTTAATAACCTACCAAGATATTTCCAAGACAGGTCCTCAGTTCTTATTGAGCCTATGCAACCAGTAAATTTGAATATAGAAGAGGCTCCACAGGTGATTCATCTAGCTCAGTCTCTGTCAGTGCAAGAAAAAGAGGCATACACAAAGTTCTTACAAAAGAAGAAAATCAATTTTTCTTGGAAATATTCAAACATGCTAGGACTTGACACTAATCTTATTATGCATCACTTATCTATAGCTCTAGGAATTAAACCAGTAAAATAGAAGTTGAGAAAAATGCACCCTCATATAGCTCTCCTTGTTAAGGCTGAATTAGAAAAGCTCTTAGGAGCAGGATTTATTAGAGCTATTGACTATGTCGAGTGGATCTCAAATATTGTTCCAGTTTCAAAATGTGATGGGTCCATTCGTGTATGCACAGACTTCATAGATCTTAACAAAGCTTGCCCAAAGGATGACTTTCCACTCCCTAACATAGACATGATAGTGGATATGACTGCGGGCTATGAGATATATTCTTTAATGGATGGTTTTTCCAGTTATAACCAAATAAAAATAGCTCCCGAGGATCAAGAAAAGATAGCCTTCACATGTGCATGGGGAGCCTATTGTTGGAACGTCATGCCATTTGGATTAAAAAATGCAAGAGCCACATACCAAAGAGCTATGACCACAATATTTCATGATATGATGCATAAAACCATGGAAGATTATGTGGATGATACCTTGGCCAAGTCTAAGCAAAAGGGTACACACCTACAAGATTTGGAAGTAATTCAAGATTGAATGGAGCAATTTCAGTTAAGATTGAATCTGAAAAAGTGTGCATTTGGAGTTACCTCAGGTAAACTTCTAGGATTCATAATTTCAGCCAAAGGAATAGAGGTGGATCCCGAGAAGGTTCAAGCCATATTAGATATGCCACCTCCTAAGAACATTAGTCAGATGAGAAGTCTTCAAGGATGACTCCAATCCATACGGAGGTTTATTTCACAACTTGCAGATAGAGCACAACCATTCAACAAGACATTGCATAAGGGAGCCACATGTGCTTGGAATGAAGATTTCCAAAAGAGCCTAGATCAAATAAAACAATACTTGGCTAATCCTCCAATTTTGATGCCTCCTATCCCAGGAAAACCATTGATTTTGTACATCTTAGTGACAGAATCTTCCTTGGGGGCATTGTTGCCTCAACTTAATGATACGGGGAAGGAAAGAGCCATCTACTACATCAACCGAACGTTTGTTTCCTATGAGGTCAATTATACTAGTATTGAGAAGTCTTGTCTTGCAATGGTGTTTGCTTCCCAAAAGTTGTGTCACTACATGCTTGCCCATACTATACATCTCATTGCCAAAATTGATCCTCTAAAATACTTGCTTGATAAGGCTTCTCTCATGAGTAGACTTGCTAAATGGATGATGATTCTTTTAGAATTTGACATAGAGTATGTTGAGCGTAAGGCTATAAAAGGACAGGCCATTGCAAACCAATTGGCTGATTTTCCAATTCGAGACAAAGCACCAATGAAAGTTGAGTTTCCAGATGAACACATAATGTACATGACTATGAGAACATGGAAGATGTTCTTTGATGGTTCAAATATGCAAAATGGATCAGGAGCTGGAGTGTTATTTGTTTCCCCTCATGGGTGTACTATTCCTAAGTCCTATAAATTATTGTTCCCATGCACAAACAACATTGCTGAATATGAGGCCTTAACCAATGGATTGAAAATGGCCATTGAATGGGGAATTATAGAACTACATGTCTTTGGGGATTCACAATTAATTATCAACCAAGTAAATGAAGAGTACCAAACTAAGGATGATAAGTTGATACCTTACAAAAAGATGGTTGATTCATTGCGACGCTATTTCACATTTGAGACAATTCAAGAGATCCCTAGAGCAGAAAACAAGGCTGCAGATGCTATGGCTACACTAGCTTCACTCCTTCAGTTGGAACAACATGAATCAAGATTTGAATTCCTGGTGGAAGAGCTACACCATCCCATCTTTGACTCCTCTAAAAGCCATGTCATTTGTACCTTGGTCACTCACGAGTCTTCCTGATATGGTGTTATCTATTCATACCTTCGTGATGGCATCATCCCCGAATCATTTAAGATCTGAACAAAGAAACCTTGTCTGTAATGCCTCTCACCATGCCCTTATTTTTGGTGATCTATATAGGAGGGGTTTAGATGGGACACTTCTTAGGTGCTTGGAAAAGGATGAGTCTAACCAAGCGTTAGTTGACATCCACAAGGGCATTTGTGGAGGATATTCCAATGGTCTTGCCATGGCTCGAAGGTTGCTTAGGGTGGGGTACTATTGGCCCACAATGCAGATAGATGCTATAGCTTTTGCCAAGTCTTGTGAAAAATGTCAGAAACATGGAAACTTGATTCATGCTCCAGGTAGAGAGCTTATTCCTTCTATTTCTCATTGGCCATTTCAGCACTGGGTCTTTGACCTTGTTGGGCAGATTCATCCCAACTCATTAGGCAGACATAAATTCATAATTACTACTACTGACTACTTTACCAAATGGGTAGAAGTCATTCCACTATCTGTTGCCTCAGGCAAGACAATTTCTTTGTTCATATTGAATCATATCATTTGTCGGTTTGGGATACCTTTTGAGATAATCATTGACAATGGAGGTCAATTAAAAAACAAGGACCTTACACACCTCTGCAAGAAATTCAAGATAAAACAACATTGGTCCTCCATTTACTTCCCACAAGGAAATGGACACGCATAGGCCTCTAATAAAAACCATTCTTAAGATTCTCCATAGAACAGTTCACAAGAATGGTAGAGACTAGCACTTATAGATCAATCCAGCCTTATGGGCTTATAGAATGAGTATATGTACTCTGACAAGGGCTACTCCTTTTTCCCTCACTTATGGCGCTGAAGCAGTATTACCTTTAGAAGTAGAGATTCCCTCACTTAGAGTCTCTCTCAAAGGTTTGATTACAGATGAAGATTATCATGCCATGAGATTGCAAGAATTGGAACTTCTTGATGAGAAACGAAGAGTGATCACATGAGAGTCTACCAAAAGTGTATGTCCAAAGCATTCAACAAGAAGGTTTGCCCTAGAGAATTTCAAGTAGGAGATCTTGTCATGCGTGAGAATCCTAAGAACCAACAACATCGAGAACAAAAGGGAAAATTTGAACCTAATTGGCTTGGACCATACATTATTACTGCTGCTTTTGGGATAGGTGCTTACTTTCTATCTAATGAACAGGGGGAACAGCTCCCTGATCCTATTAATGTTTTGCACCTCAAGAAGTTATATCCATGATGCCTATTCTATCTAGGGGCATCCTTTGTACATATTTATGGATCTTGAAAAAATACCAAAAAAATTCATATATGATGCTGAAAAAATCCTAAAAAACATAAAAAGTCCTGAAAAAATACAAAAAAATAAAAAAAATAAAAAAAAATAGAAAAAGTGCCTTGGTGAAAACCTGGAAACAGGCACCTTGGTAGCAAAAATACAAAAAAATTAAAAAATCAAAAAAATCTCCAAGTGGTGAAAACTTGGAAATAGGCGCTACTTGAGGCCTTTGCACCCTTGTCTTTTAGCATGCGTCCTCGACACTTAGCCATTCTCCATCATACCTTGACCTTATTTGACTTGGTCTGGAATTGGTCTTTATTTTTGTCTAGGGGGCATACCTATTAGCATAGGTCCTTTAGGTGCATTTGTCTCTTGGGACATTTCACAAATAGGTGTTTTTCAACACCACCCCAAACAATTTTTTTCAACACTACCCTAGCGTCGAGTGTTTCTCAACACTTGTCAAATTTCTTACCCACCAGTCTAAGTATGATGCGATATTGCCCAATAGAAAATTTGATGCTCAAAGTTTGACTCTATGACCAAACACACATGCACTTAAACACTCGACTCGTTGAGATATGTTGACTTTATTTTTCTTTGTGTATTGTCTATGATGGTTTCTTTGACAAGTGGTCTCTCCCTGAGAAGTTTTCGATGATGCATAGCTAGAAGACTGAGGGTATGAGAACATGTTTTATTTCTTTATCTGCTTGTGGGTATATTTCATTGATCCTAATTGTCATGAGCATTTATGCTGGTCCTACTTGACACTAGGGATTGACAAAGTATCATCCTTGACTGTTTCGCGAGTGCATGCTTATAGCCATCTTGACCTTCTTGTGTCCTGATCCAAGCATAATCTTGCTATAGAAAACTTAGGTAATCTCACTGCACTAGTCATCTTGACCTACATATCTTTGGTGCCTAGGTGGGATTCCCACATTTCATCTGATATAGATCATATTCATATACCCATAGTCATACTAATGTGTATTGTATGATCTTATGACACTAACAATAACGCTCGATGATGATAATTAGATGTCTATAAGCGTTGTGACCTTGCAAGTCAACCACTTTCATAGAAGCTTGCATTTTTAGGTTCATATTAGTTTAGTTTTGCATCTTGCATATGGAGAGAGCTCTCCTTTTCATCTTACATGGACTTGTTAGTCAACTGCACTCATTTTCCCCTTTTCTCAATCATATCTTTTGCTCTTTGTCTTTCATCACGACTTGTTCCTGTCATCACAAGGGGTTAATCATATCATCATATCTATATCTCAAAAATGTCATTTTCAGAAACATGAGTCTATATCATACACATGAGAATTAAACATACACCTATGAGAGAGAATATACATGAGCATATAAACATACATTTTTGAGCAAAAATGACAAGATAATACATAAACTGATGCATCCATCACAAGTGAGACATAAACATAAGATATATCAAACATCTAGTAATCTCATATATACATCAATGTCATCATACAACATACAATATGAGATCCCAAAATTTGGATAACAAGTCTCAGGATATGTCTAAAAACATCTAAACCTAAGCCCTAAACCTAGGTCTGACTCTCCCCATCATGTGGTGGTGGTGGAGGTGGTGTTGCTGCCCTATCTGGCACCATATCTGATCTGCCTACCCTCTGAGAGTATGATGGTGCTCTTTGTCTCTCAAGTATAGCCTGTAAGTAGAGTCCATGGTAACAAGCAGCCCATGCTGACTCTCTCTGAATCTCTACTGCATCAGCCTGTGTCGCCTACTCCCGGTGTGCTATCTCTACCCTGAGATCACTGATCTGATGATCTCTCTCTTCCCTCAAGTCAGCTAGTTGTTTCTCTCTCACTGCTATGGTGATGTGTAGCTACTACATCTCTATCTCTAGAGCCTGGATCCTAGCTCTCAGGTCATCCCCTCCTACAGGCTGATCCTGTTGTACCTCTTCTTGTCGGTAAGCTGGTCTCACCTCGTCCTCAGGGGTCGCTGATCTCTGTCCCCATAGCCATTTCCAGAAACTTGATCTTGATTCCTCCCCCCTCTCCATCCCTCTCCCTCTCCCTCTCCCTCTCCCTCCATCTCCTCTATCTCCCCCATCATCCCCATCCCCACCTTGAGCTGATACTGGTGCATCAGGTATTGTGAAACGAGGGAATGGTGCCCTCCACTGCTCAGCCCTGTATGCTACATTAGATCTTGTATCTTCCATATCAGGAAAGTACTCCCAAGGCTCCCTCCTAATGCCATCTATCTCTATAATATCCTGCTGATAGTCCAACATGGGTAGCCACCCATGTCCCTCCTTGTCCTGTGCCCTGGCATAAGTTAGTCTCTGTGGAGACCTGCTGCTGCCTCCTGAATTGTCACCATACCTGAGTAATGCAGAACCTCTCGACAATCTCAAAGTGTCAGCCTACCAATGGTCAGCTACATAGCATATAGCTCAACTCATCATCTGCATCCCCCCATGCCTCAACATCCTTGTATGGCCTCCATGTGAATGAGGTCATCTCATCTAGGATCTTCCTATAATATGTCACATCCCCAGTATGGGCATGTGATATGAATCCTCCATACCTATATATGTATAGGTATCTCTGCTCCCTCGGCTGAATCCTAGGTTGTATCATAGCAATGTGATCCCAAGCCCACACCTATGCCAGGATGGCACCGCAAGCCCATGTCTGACTGTCCCTATAGACAATCTCGTGCAGCTCATGATACATCTCTGCAAGTATGGCAGGTCCCCATGCCATGCACTGAGGTCTGCCTACCAAGTCCACCAGTAGTTTGCCCCATCCGAGAGGGAATCCCTTCTGACTACGATCAGTCATCAAGGCCTGTGTGATGATGGAAGCAACAATACATGACACTGGGAAGTCTCTACCAAAATCATCAATCAATCACTCCCAGCTGACATGTCTGTCAATGATAGTGACATCCTGAAACATGCCTTGCATAGCATGTTAGCCCTCAGTAGCATCCTGATCATAGTACACCTGTGCCAACGAACAATCATGTTAGTTTTCATCATATGGGAACATTTTATTTAAATGATTATATCTTAAAGCATGATTTTACTCACCGGCTCTCCATGGCATGGTACTTGGAGAATTCGATAGATGTCCTCCAGTGTGATGGATGCCTCTCCTGTAGGCAGGTGGAAGGTGTTGTGCTCACTGTGCCATCTCTCAGCAAGAGTAGTCAACAACCCATGATTAGCCTGGATATCTGGAAACCGCACCAAATATCCAAATCCCATCACTCTCAAGTCATCCTTACCTGAATCATCAAGATCTCAGATGCACTTTAGCCCCACCACCTTCAGTGCTCTGATGAGTAGCATCAGAAAGTGCTCCTGCAACCCATCAAACCAAGCCAGATGTCATTACATATCATGATGAATGTCTAAAAAAAAAAATCAGTACAAGGCATATACAACGTAAACTTGTCTAGAAGCATGTCATTTTTTGCTCAAAAATACTTAAAATATCAAATTTTGCACTTGGGCGATACTGCTTTTGGAACAAGTATCATGTGATACTTCTTTCTATGGTAGTGCGATATACCTTTGGTCTTGTGATACTTCACCCTGTATCATGCGATAATTCACCAGTTATCATGCGATACTAGTGTCTATACACGTGAGATACTTTGGGGACCCGTGAAGTATTGCGCGATGTTTCTCCCCAAAGGGCGTGATACTTCTAAAGTATCACGTGATAGTTCACCCTAATCTAAAAGTTTGAAATTTAAAAAATTAAAAAATGTGCTAAAAACATATTAAATGCAATAAATGACTCAAAAAAAGTGAAGTTTTTCGAAAACATACCGGGGCAGGATAGTGTGGAGGTCGGTTGTGCAACCGAGCTCACTCGAATCAATGCTTGTGGATGGGAACTCTTGCTTGTTGGGCCATTTTCTCTCTCTAAGCTCTCACAATTCTCAAATCAATAAAAGTCAAATGATTTTGAAAATGACACTTTTTACCCCCTTTATAGCATTTTGACTTTTTGACCTAATTTTCAAAATACCTCAGAATTGCGCAAAAATTGCACCCCTAGCTAATTTCAACCTCTGGATCCATTTTCAGACTCAAAATTGAAATCTGAGTTCATCTTGATAGTCAAAATCATATTTCAAAATTTCACCCTCTTCTACGCAGTTGGCTGACCATTTGAGGCCTGATCCTTCGATCTTTGTTGGGGCATCTTCATTTCTTCACCCCCATCTCTTTCAAACTCCTAGTCTCTCATTCATTTTCACTCGCTTCATTTTTCTAAGTTTGACTTAGTCAAACTAGGGCATGTTTTCACTGCCTAATGGTTATCCTATTGCCCTATTCTTCGATTATGATTTCCAGTGACTTGATCAAGTTTATCAATTTCCTATTCTCCTCTACCTGATTTTGATTTCAATTCTGAGGGGGAAGTACCTATCAGCGTTAATCTTTGATTCAGCTTTATCATTTAGCTTAGCTTGAGATTCTTATTTTGAGACTTGATTATCACCTAGCAGCGATGGTGATGATTTTGTCTTTCGATTTTTATCTCCTATTTTTTAGACTTGATTATTGCCTAGCAGCGACGGTGATAGTTTTGTCTAAGGCTTGATTTGCACCTAGCAGTGACGGTGTTGGTCTTGTCTTTTAGCTTTTGCTTATTTTTGTCCTGATGTGTTCCCAAAATGAACACACATCTGAGTTGTTTTGTGATCCCAAATCGATCTCACATTTCAATTCTTCTTTGACCACATGTGTTCCCAGAATGATCACACATTAGTCAAAGAGGGGCAAATGTATGCACCCTAAAATGGTCGCCTAGACTTTGGGCCCCCTTTCAGCATTTTATCAAATCCTGAATAAAGATTTTCAAAAATCAACATTTTTATCAATTATATCAATTTCCTTGATCAAATCCTATTTTATCATTTTTCGATTATTGGCCTTGGGCTAACCATTTTATCCTAAGTCTTTATTTGCTTAAAAGGAATATTTCCTCCGCTTTTAATAAATAAAAAGCCCCACCTTTTCCTCTTATCCTAAGTTGCACAAATAAAGCATTATTCTTATTTTTAAAAAGGGAAAAAGTACTTTTTGTCTCATATGGACACAAAAGTCAACTCTTATTTTCTCATTGGAGGATACTTGTGCACATGGATTGCTCTTCTTTGATGCTCCATCGTTGATTAAATCTTTTGCCTCTTAATCTCTATGGTCCATTCCTTTTCATTTCCTATAAAAGGAGAGCTCTCTTCCTCATTTTCATATGCAATTTTTGAATACTAATGTTATGCTACAAATTTTCTAGGTCATTTGGAGCTCTTTGAAGACATCCTTGCATCCAAGCTTTGAAGACATTGTTGTTGCACTTCTTTTAGTTTGCTTTCATAGTTGTATAATCATGGAATTCTTAGTATAGATTTCCTTTAAGCAATAGATTAATCTCACATAGCTTAATTAGGAGGGATTGTAAGACTTGTACTTTCCTTGCATAGTCTAGCTTCTACTTTCTTTTCATAGATTAGATTTCCTTTCAAGCATTGCATTGTCATCATTTAGCTTAGCTTGCATCTTCATTCTTAGTTTACTTGCATTGCATTTTATTTGATTCTTGGAGATATTGGCACTCTTGCCCTTGTCTTTACTTGAATATCTCATTGTGTGGTTGACTAGCAAGGTCATGAGTTTATAGCTCTAGCTGAGAGCAATTTTACAATCTTGCAACTCCATGCATAAAGAGCTATGGATCGATTTGTGAGGGCTCATTCTTGAATTTCTTTGCATATAAGGATTCATAGAAGTGCACTACTTTTGTGTGTACAGAAACAAAATGTGTTACTGACACATCAGTCGAGGAAGGTTTAAGCGACAAAATCAACGAAGGAGATTAAGTGGCAAAAGCTTATGGATGAAAAGAAAATAGTTTACTTGTCTATTTAAGAAACTAGGGTTTCATAGAGAAACTTATGCCAGAAGAAGGAGACTGCAGAGATATCACATGAACAAGCTTCATGCATGCCTGATCATACTGGTTGAAGAAGAACTGAACTGCAGAATAGTACCGAGCGTCAAAAAGATTTACCGAGGGACATTAAGTTATTCAATGTTGATGAACTGAATATGAAATATTGATTAGAGGATTTTATGGACTTAATATAGATCTGAATATCTGCAAATCAAGTTGCATTGTAATCAGATCACCTGTTGTTATAGTTTAACCATTGTAATCAAATAAAATCTCTTAACCGAGTGGACTTGAAAGTCTTATTATGTCATTCATAGAATGTACATTGTTATCTTGTCAACCCCATAGTGAATGCTGGTTGGACGATAACTATTAGTGTTAAATCCTCCAACAAGGTCACACCTTACAGTATGTTTTGTAACCTTTAACAGGGTTGGCTCTTCACCGAGCTCACTTTAGAAAAGTGAAAAGTTTTTGGGTTGCCGGTTCCAAGTGGTTTTTCCCTTTATAGGGTTTCCACGTTAAATCTCTTGTGTTATGTGTTTATGTGGTGATTGTTTAGATATCATATTTTACATATTGCATATTTGATTTGGTCAATAATCATTATGAGCAATTAATTGGTAATCGGTAAAAGCATAGACAGATTAGTATTTTATGTTTACCGAGCTGCAGAATTAGCTGAATTTGTTTTGTGATATACATTTTGTATTTGGGACTATGGATAACTAATTCACCCCCCTCTCAGTTATTCTAACAATTGGTATCAGAGCAATATTGGTTGCTTGGAACATAGTTTTAAGCACTTCAGCACAAAGATCACAAAATGTATAAGAGGGAAGTGCCAAAGCTAACTAAGGACAACTTTACAATATGGAAAAGCCGAATGAGACTACATATATCTGGGATTGGGAATTCTACCCTCACCCTATTGGATAATGGCTACTTAGCACCGCCTATAGGACCTTTGACTCTTGATCAGTTAAGAGATATACATGAGCAAAATGTTACTATGATGGAGATTGTTGCTACTCTATCAAATGCTGAATTTGAAGATGTCAAGGATTGTGTCACCTCAAAGGAAATGTGGGATAAACTTGCCCAATTTTATAGTGGTGATGATAATGTCAAGAGAGCCAGAGCTGAAAGTTTAAGAGGAAGATTCGATGATATGAAAATGAAAGGAGAAAACATAGTGCAGTATATAAATCAAATAAAGGAGGTAGTCAATGCTATCAGAGGATCTGATGGTGTCATTGAAGAAGATACAGTGGTAAGCAAAATTTTTAGAACCTTATTTCCTGTTTATGCAATCAGAATGTCTGCAATACATAAAATGAGGTATGCACCTTGCAACACTCTCACTCTTGATAATTTGATTGGTAAGCTAACAACTTTTGAACTTAACAACTTTGATAATAGTGTTGTACCGCCTATTGAGTCTGCTTTCATGACTTCTTTGAGGATTGATAAGTCTAGTAGTAGAAACAATAATGATGATAATGACAGTAATACTGCTAATGAGCTTGATGAGCTTGAAGCTCTTATGGCCAGGAGGTTACCTAAAGGTAAAGGTAGATATAGGGGTAAATTACCTTTAGCATGTTTTAACTGCAAAGAAGTTGGTCATATTGCTACTAGATGCCCGAACAGGAAAGAAGATGATAGAAATAAGAACTGATCTGGTGAAGGAAGCAATGGGAGGAGAAACAACAGAGGTTATCGACACTACAATAAAGACAACCAAGACAACAATGACAAAGGTAAAAAGGTATGTTACATTGTTGAAGAGAATGATACTGATACTGATTTAGATGATGATGTAGAAGTAGTATTTGTTGCTATGAAGGATGATTCTGAGGAAGAAGAAAAGTATGTAGAGACAACACTGATTTCTAAGGTAAATGAAAATGATACATGGATCATTGATAGTGGCTGTACCCATCACATGACTGGTGATGAAGAAAAATTTGATCATCTTGAGCAATATAATGGAGGATCTATAAAAATGGGTACTGATACTCCTTGTATGGTTAGAGGAAAGGGAACTTTAATGATAAATGATAAAATCAAATGTGATAATGCTTATTGGGTAGAAGGACTAAATTATAATCTACTAAGTGTGGCACAACTTAACAACTTAGGTCACTGAGTAGCTTTCAAGAGAAAAAAGGTTAGGATATTTGATGATGGGGGAAGACTTGTTGGAACAGGAGCACAAACGAAAGGTAACTTGTTTTATCTTGATAATGATAAGTCTTCCTATTTAATAATGAAAAATGAGGATGCATGGTTGTGGCATAAAAGGTTATGTCATGTAAACTTTGATAACATGATTAAAATTAGTAGAAAGAAAAAGGTTAGAGGTCTGCCTAACTTAACAAAGCTGGATCATGTTATGTGTCGTGAATGTCAAAAGGGTAAAATGACAAAATCTAGTTTTAAGAGTAAAGATTATTCAACAAAGAGAATTTTGGTGCTAGTTCACACTGACCTATGTGGTCCCATGAGAACATAGAGCTATTATGGAGATAGATACTTCATTCTATTTGTTGATGATTACACTAGATTAATGACTGTGATGTTTTTAAAAGAGAAATTAGAGGCATTTAAGATGTTTAAATGGTACAAAGCAAAGGTAGAGAAAGAAACTGATAAGGAATTGAAATTCTTGAGATCTGATAGAGGTGGTGAATTTATTTATGATGAATTTACTAACTATTGTAATGAGCATGGTATAAAAAGATAGGTTTCTGCACCGAGAACACCTCAGTAGAATGGTATTGTTGAAAGGAGAAATAGATTAATTGTTGATTGTGAAAGGACACTGATGTTGCAGATGAATGTTGCTCATACATACTGGAGAGAAGCAGTTAGCACAATTGTCTATGTGCTAAACCGAGTATAATTGAAGAAGGACAGAAACAAAACACCCTACAAGCTATGGTTTGGTCACAAACCGACTGTAAGTTACTTCGGAATTTTTGGTAGAAAATGCTTTATTTTGAAAGATGGAACAAATGGAAATTTTGACTCTAAAGGGGATGAAGGGATATTTCTTGGATATTCCACTAAAAGCAAAGCCTATAAATGTCTGAGTAAAGTTACTAATAAAATGATTGAAAGTACTAATGTCAAGGTTGATGAATTTGATACTAAGAACAATGAAGAAAGCACTAGGGAGCTGAAAGACTATGGTAGATTCGCTTACATTGAAAAACTAGAGTACCTACCAAAGCCGCAAATGGTGACAATCGGTCATCAGGAAAACAACACCGAGGAACAACAAAGAGAAACCGATGATCAAGAAGGACCTACTGAGCAAGCACATGAACCTGAACAGGATAAACAACAAAGAAGAGATCAAGTACTAGCTATATTTTTTAGAAGACATCATCCTGAGAACCAAATCATTGGTGACAAGCAAGTTGGCATGATGACAAGAAGTAAGTTGAGCCAAGGTACATGCTTAGTTTATGAGTTTGAACCGAAAAATGTTAAGGTTGCATTGGAGAATGAAGAATGGGTAAATGCAATGAATGAAGAGATAGAACAGATAGAGAAAAACAAGACATGGACTTTAGTACCTAGGCCTAAAGATAAGAATGTTATCGGTACCAAATGGATTTTCAGAAATAAGCTAAATGAAAATGGAGAGGTTACAAGAAACAAGGCTAGACTTGTATGCAAGGGTTATGCACAAGAGGAAGGCATAGATTATGGTGAGACTTTTTCACCTATTGCTAGACTAGAAGGAGTTAGAATGTTACTTGCATATGCAGCACATAAGAAGTTTAAAGTTTATCAAATGGATGTTAATTCTGAATTTCTAAATGGGATATTAGAAGAGGAGGTCTACATCGAACAACCAGAATGGTTTGTTGATCTAGACAAGAAAGATATGGTATGTAGACTACATAAAGCTTTATATGGTTTAAAGAAAGCACCTAGAGTCTGGTATGAAAGGTTGCATACTTATTTGTTAAGTATTGGTTTTGTTAGAACTAGTGAGAACAACAATTTGTATATGAAAGGAGATACTGATGATACTATCTTGATTGCTGAAATATTTGTGGATGATATTATTTTTGGAGGACAAGATCATATATGTAAATTATTTTCTGATGAGATGCGCAAATAATTTGAAATGTCTATGTTTGGAGAGATTAAGTTATTTCTAGGCTTTTAGGTTATTTAGCAGAATGATGGTATATTCGTCACACAATCAAAATATATAAAGGAAGTACTGAGAATATTTGGCATGGTAGATGCTAAACCAGTTGGAACATTGATGATCATAGGTTGTAAACTAGCTAAAGATGATGAAACTATAGAGGTGAACCAGACACTGTACCGATCTATGATTGGTGAGTTGATGTATGTAGTGCATAGTAGACCAGATATTGCACATGCTATGGGAATTGTTGCTAGATTTTCTGCAAATCTGAAGGAGTCACACATGATTGCAACTAAAAGAATCTTAAGATACCTAAAGAAAAAAGAGGACTATGTATTATGGTATCCTAAGGAAGAGAAGTTTGAACCAAGAGTTTACACCGATGCAGATTGGGTTGGAAATATAGATGATAGGAAAAGTACCACCGGAGGAGCATTTTTCTTTGGTGAAAGACTTTTTACTTGGACAAGTAAGAAACAACCTTATATTTCTTAGTCTACTACTAAAGAAAAGTATGTTGTTGTTGTTGCTGCTACAAATTGTTCAAACATTGCCTACATTAAGCAAGTGTTGGAAGGGATGAACGAGGTAATCACTGAGCCGGTGATTATATACTATGATAACACAAGTGCAATAAACATTTCAAAGAATCTTGTAATGCACTCAAAGACCAAGCACATCTTTATTAAGTATCACTACTTAAGAGAATAAGTACAAGAGAAGCAAGTTAAATTAGAATATGTTACATCAAAAGAGCAACTTGCTGACATATTTACCAAGTCTCTACTAAAGGAAACTTTTGAATATTTAAGGACTAGACTTGGGGTCCGTCCCCTGTCTACCGGTCACTAATGTGATCTAGAGGTTGCATCAGCCTAATCTTATTAGATGATCATTCATGTTGATGCAACATAGCTCACACTTTGGATTCTATCTAAGGTTGTTAAGATTTGAGGAGTCAGAACAAGAGATTTTCATATTGGTATATTGAGATACAAAGATACATTTGGTGCATACAATAAATAGGAACCAGACAAAAAAGAGTCACATGGCTAATACAGAGCTGTATGTTTATGTTTTTCTTTGGAATTGTTTTCAAAGGGAGAGATAAACAATATGATAACCGAGGAGATTACTAGAAAAACTGTCTAAGGGAGAGACAATTTGAGAAGATAAAGGGAGAGATAAACAGAAGGAATCTAAGAACTGGAGAGATCATATATGTAGAAGAAATTTTGCATTTGCAATGTTGTCATGTAACGTAGTGATTAAACATATTAAGCTAAGGAGAGCTTATCGAGCTACAACATTTTCTTACAGATTTGTAGAATACATGTTTGGTATGTGTATGGTACACTTCATATTGTTTGAGTTGCCATCAATGCCAAAGGGAGCGATTGATGAACTACAAATGATTGAGAATCTAATTGATGAAGAACAAGTAATTAGAGATCACCAAGCATTGAATTGTTATGTAAGATAATTGAATCAGTCTTTATGTTGTCATTGATGTCAACTAGTTTGACAATACTTATCATGGTAGTTGCAAATATCTACACATCTGTAAAAGATAAGAGAAAAGATGAAGAACTGAGATATCTACATTGAGGAAGATGGATATGACAGATGAAGATAAGGAATACTCTTGGTAACTTATTGATGAGTCTATGATTTCATATTGTTGACATGATTATGTTGCATTAATCTATTATGAAGTTAGAAGCAAAATGTTACAAAGCAGTGTGGTCAGTTAATGAAGCATTCCAGTATACACCGAGCCAGTGTAGTGTATACCAAGTGACAGTATCAACCGAGCTTGTGTTCACTGATGCATTTCTTTGTTAACCAAGTATGGACAAAAGAACTAAATGATTAGTTTAGCCGACAAAATTGATGAGATGTAAAGTGTATGATTACGAGGTGGAAAGATAAAGTTTGTTGTAAGATCTACAGCTAACAAAATTCAAGGAAGATCTAAAGGATGGAAACAAAATGTGTTACTGACACATCAGCCGAGGAATGTTTAAGCGGCAAAATTAATGAAGGAGATTAAGCGGCAAAATCTAATGGATGAAAAGAAAATGGTTTACTTGTCTATTTAAGAGACTAGGGTTTCACAGAGAAACTTATGCTGGAAGGAGACTGCAGAGATATCATGTGAACAAGCTTGATGCATGCCTGATCATATTGGTTAAAGAAGAACCAAACTACAGAATAGTACTGAGCATCAGAAAGCTTTACCAAGGGACAATAAGTTATTCAATGTTGATGAACTGAATTTGAAATATTGATCAGAGGATTTTATGGACTTAATATAGATCTGAATATCTGCAAATCAAGTTGCATTGTAATCAGATCACCTGCTGTTACAGTTTAACCATTGTACTCTTAACCGAGTGGACTTGAAAGTCTTATTATGTCATTCATAGAATGTACATTGTTATCCTATCAACCCCATAGTGAATGCTAGTTGGATGATAACTGTTAGTGTTAAATCCTCTAACAAGGTCACACCTTACAGTGTGTTTTGTAACCTTTAACAGGGTTGGCTCTTCACCGAGCTCACTTCAGAAGAGTGAAAAGTTTTTGGGTTACCAGTCCTAGGTGGTTTTTCCCTTTACAAGGTTTTCACGTTAAATCTCTTGTGTTATGTGTTTATGTGGTGATTGTTTAGATATCATATTTTACATATTGCATATTTGATTTGGTCGGTAATCACTATGAGCAATTAATTGGTAATCGGTAAAAGCATAGACAGATTAGTATTTTATGTTTATCAAGCTGCAGAATTAGTTGAATTTGTTTTGTGATATACATTTTGTATTTGGGACTATGGATAACTGATTCACCCTCCTCTCAATTATTCTAACATTAATTGGGATCCTTTTCTCCTGATTTTTGCCTTCTATTTATAGATTTTAGAAAGCATAGGGGATGGAGTTAATTTGATCATGGTTGAGTTTGAGTGAAGTCCATGGTTTCAAATATGGGGACAATTTAAACATTTTGTCCTCAAAGCTTGGGATAATGAGACAAAATGAGTTGTCAAGATGCTCTCCTTATGAGTGATTGAGATTCAATGTGGCTTTGATCCATGTGAGTCCAATCCTTAATTCCTATTGGTTGAGGTAATTTCCTCCCATGTGGTAGGTGAGAGAAATTAAGAATTAATTAATTGAATTAAATTAATTTCTTTAGCCTTTTATACCCCTTGAATGGGTTAAATTTGATTTTAATTCAACTATACAATTAATTAGATTAATTACATAATTAAATGATTTATTTAATTATTTTGGCTTTTGATTTCAATTAATGTTGGATTTTGGCTTGATTGCAATTAACGCTTTGATTTTGCCTTGATTACTCACTTGAATTAGTCTTGACAATTTTTAGGTGTCTACAAAAAGTATCAACATCTATAGGTAATTTTGCACCATTTTGAACAAGAAAGAAGGAATATCTATTGGGATCAACTGACAATAGTGCATTCATGATTGTGATGACTTCAAGATCTTGCGAGGCATTGTCAATTTATTCTTGGGAACACCATCTCTGAATGTTTTCCATGGAGAACGTGTAGTTGGGGGGAGGAAAAGTAGTCACCCCTCAAGGCCATCAACATGAGTTGATGTGGGATTCAAAATTCATCATGCTTGCAAGGTTGAAATTTGGTTCAAATGTTGAGTCCATTTGTTGCTTTTGATTTTGTGAATGTGTGTATGACATCTAAATTCCCTAGTTATGCAAATATGAAGTTATTGCTATGTTTTGGGGATTTTTTTATTTTTTGGAATGAGAATGGTGACAATGAAAACTAAGGTATGATAATGAATCCTATGCTTTTGGAAATTTTACATTTTATACAATAAAAATGAAAATAATGACAACTAAGGAATGAAAATGAGTCCTAAGTTTTTGGATTTAAAATGAAGAAAATGAAAACTATGGTATGGCAATCAACCTATATTTTAGGAAATATTCTATTTTTAAATTAAAAATGACGATGATGGTGACAACTAGGAATGAAAATGAATCCTATGTTTTTGGAGATTTAGATTTTTGACAATGACAACGATGATGATGACAACTAAGGAATGATAAGAATCTTATGTTTTTGAAAAAATATATTTGGATAATAAAAATGATGATAATGAAAACTAAGGGACTAATAATGAATCTTGTTCTTTTGGAATTTTTTTATTTTTGGACAATGAAAAAGGCTATAATGACAACTAAGAATGATAATGGATTCTATGTAAACTTTTGAAAATATTAGAAGGAAAACCTATGAGTGCAAATTAACTAAGTAATCGAAAGGAGAAACTACATTTCAACGATAAAATGATGGGGGTGGAGATTGATAAAATTATAACCTTTCACTAGACTATTGAGCTAAGGGTTTGACATTCTAGTGGGATTGATAAAAAGAGCATTGATGAGGTCAAGATAGCTTACCAATAACAAAGGAAAGATTTAAATTTTGATTGAAATTTTTTTAAAGATTGTCTTCGAACTAATGCATAAGCTTGATGGGTGTAATATCTATGCTAAAGATTACAATGCAATGATTGCGATGAGAGGATTATACTAATGACTAAAATGTAAGCTTCAATTGAAGAGAATTGAATTATGACCTATGGTATGGATTAGACTATGCAACATGATTTAAACCCTAAATTATGACTAGGGATGATAAAGACAACCTATTGGAATCTAATGGACAATGCAAATCTAGGAACTAAAAATAGTGAATGCAATATGACTTAGATACAATTTTGGAGGACAAACTTAAAACAATGTTTAACCTAAGGATGCAAACATAGATTTTGAATTCATAGCTAAAATAATATGCAAGTTTTAGGTGTCAGTTGTGTTTTGCAATCTAAGAAGATCGAGAAAAATTTTAAAATTTAATATTATGAGCCCTCTTCCACTTTAATACATCAACACTTTATTATTAAGTCCTACTCCATTTAAAAGTTCAAGACATATTTTATCGCATCTAAACATCATATATTTCCAAAAAAATAATTATGGGGCATGCAGACTTTATTATCTCACGTCCCTAAAAAGTTAGGCTAATTTAGTAGGGTCTATTTCACTCGAGGTGATGTACAACTCTGATTTTTGCCTAAAATTTGAGGATGATAACTATAGCAGTCTTACCCTTTGTAAACCTATTCCTAGAGAAAAATAGTATTTTTCTAAGTCGACAAAAAGACGATTTCACATTGAGTTCCCTATATAAGGCCTCCCTCTTAATTAATTTCAATAATACATCATTTTGTATTCCAATTCAAGATCAATTCTTCTTCTCCAAGTTTAGATCTGATTCAAAGAGCATAAAAATACATTCAAGGCATTGTAAATTATGTTTTAATTATAATTTCATGATGTTTTATCACGTTATTGCATCAACACATGGATGACTTATCTTTAGAACATTTCATCATCAATTGGAGGTATAATCATTTCAATTCAGATTTATATTTCAATTTATCATAATTATAGGGTTGAGTCCCAACCTAGGGTTTGAATAAGGAAAACCCCTATACATCCCTTGACACCATTTTTCTCCTCTTATGTGTAGATCTAGGTCTAGTTACATGCTTTCGACATAGACAAAAGAAAAAAAAGTGATAAGAAGACAAAGACAAATCTTCACCCTAAATTCTAGCATAAAAAATGTGGTCTAGGATCCCTGGGCACCCTACAACTGGTTAAGAGCATTTGTAGTGGCCTATTACTAAGTCAATGGTGCTTATGGAATTTATTAACTCTCAAAACAATAAAATTGAATTAAAAACATATAAATATATATATATATATATATATATATATATATATATATATATATATATATATATATATATATATATATATATATATATATATATATATATATATATATATATATATATATATATATATATATATATATATATATATATATATATATATATATATATATATATATATATAAGGTCTCGATGTCCCAAATTCAGTATTGGTGATTGGAAATTCCTCTAACAGTGTCATGTCCCTTGTTTGGAAACCCTAATTTTTTTCACATCAAACTAACCAAGTAACTTAATTTTTCAAAGTCGCAAAATAATAAATAGTTAAGTGCATTACTTTAATATTGGATATCATGATAACATTGAGTTGGTATGATGAATAACATTGATTATTCATATCAACACATAATCTACATATCAATTGTAATGACTACGAGCAAAATTAATTAATAATTTGTCTCACAATAGTGAGACTGCACAATTTTTTAACCTTCATATCCTCATTAATAGCCTAAAACCAATACTTGTGATCTAGAATCATTGTTATTGAATCTACCGACATACTGATATAACTTCATCATTAATAATTAGATGACAATTATCATTATGTTTTTGGTGGTTGAGTCACAAATTCTTGTAGTAAGGATAGAGGGTCGGCCGCTATGCATCCACGAAAATTGTTAACCATACGAAGGGGAAACACTTAGTTTTTTTTTCAAAAGTTTGCAAAAAGTTATATAAAAAAAATGATTTATGTGGCTAGATAGCCACTACCAAGATAGAGGTATTGACATCAAAGAAAGGGAAATAATAAATATTGATTTATTCCCGTTGATGTGAATTTGGTGGCTTCTAAACATTGATAAGATACTTCACTGGAGCTACTAGAACCCTATTAATCTTTATTGATATATTTATTGGGTGTGACTTGTGAAGATTATGATGAATGGCAACAGATTGTTATAAACTTGCAAACGGGTCCTCCACAAGTTATCAATATGATTAACAAAGATGTTTATAAGATAACATTTGTGAAAAACATTAAGAGACTAGCGATTAATAAAATCTACTCATTGTAAAGAAGGGTGTCAGAAGGAAACATCCTTTCTAATAAACCTCACTTTTCAAAAGAGATACACCCTTTCATATGGAAAGTATTATGATATAAATATATAAAAGTTCATTGAAGGGAAAGCATCATCGAGAGAGATAAATAATACAAAAGGGACTGAGAAGAAATAGTTTACGCTATCGATATTTTGATATGAGTATCATTTGATACAAATATGTGGCATGAAATGTTTTGGTGCCTAATATTTAGACTATGTATATTATATATATATATATATATATATATATATATATATATATATATATATATATATATATATATATATATATATATATATACATACATACATACGCACATGTATTAATTTTATAATTTAGTAATGATGGGTATATTATTGGTGTAATGATTTAACGTAAAATGTATGTACAAAAATTTATTTGTATTTTCTAATGGTTATAACTAATCATGGTAAGGAAAGTGTAGTAGTCACAATTGGGAGAACAACAATGAGGCCTTTTTCTAAGCATTTCACCTCATAGTTGTGACAGTAGAATCCCCATGGGGCCAAAGGGGGACAAAATGGACTGTCTTTGGGCTTAGAAATGATAGGTTTTTGGGGCACCTTATTTTGAATAGTCTTCATAGTCCCTACCATGGTAAATGGGTGTTCAATCATTAGAGAAAGTTGGGATTGACAAGATTAAGGATAACAATGATAGGATCTCACACTAGGTAACCCACCTCATATGTATGGAAAGGGTTACATGAGGCCAAGGGGGAGTAATGCATCCACTCTTGGGCCTAGAGTAGGAGGTTTTTGGGGCACCCCATCGATCCACCCTACCTTATCACTTCTATGGTTGGGTCATCTTCAACAATCTATATAATTGATTTATATCCATTGTATATGTTATTTGTAATTCTAAGAAATATAAAAATAAAATTATGATTACGTATGAATCCTAACTATATTTCAAGTCTTGAGTTAGAATTACGAAACCAAAGAAATCCTCTACATGGTAAATTCTAACCCTAATCTTGTATAATTATGATTTAGGGAAAAATAGAAAGGGGACAATATAGAGGTGAAGGATTCCCAAAGTGACATATGCCGCCCTATTATAGCTTAGATTTATACAAAAGGTTCCTCTTTGTATTTTCTTTTCAAATATGGGTTTGTTTTATGATTGTTTTTTCTATAATTATCTGCTTATGCTTTCTATTGTCAATTTTGTACCTTCTACAATATAATTTTTAACTAAAAAAAGGAGTGACTAAATTCACCTTGTGCCAAATAATTTTCAATCACATTTGATGTTGATCCAATTGGATTCACTCTCCTTAATGTAATCAAAGCATAAATAGGCCATAAATAGCCCTAGTTTGCATAGTCTGCATGCTTAAGCTAGTGAACACTATTTCCCTACATTGCATTTTGGTGAATATGTACTTGAATTTTAAAAAAATTTGGTTCTCATAGCTAATTTACATGCATTGCATATTTGTATTCAATTTTGAAATACATCATTTATGAGTGCCTTGTTTAATTATAGTGCAATTTATGAATGGACTCGTTATTTTCTTTTGCTAGTTCAATTTTAAGTTTTATTTATAATATTCAAAATGTCCTCTTTTATGCATATGATGATAATTTAGCTCTTTTGTTCACCCATAGATATATGATTCACCTTTCCCAAAATTTATCCCACCCATGAAGTCATTTTGATGTGAAGAGATTATCAACACTTGTCTCAAAAATTCCCCTCCTAGGGATGAGACCTTGAGGAATGATGTTGATACTTCTCCTAAAATGTATCTCTCCTATGAGGATATTTTGGAACAAGAGGATGATATTATAAACACCTTCCTCAATGCCATTTTAACTTTGTTACACCTAAATGAAATTTCTTTTAGATATGAAGCATTGGTGGATATTGCTAATCCCTCTCCTTGAGTTTGTCATATTCATGTGAATACCTTGGAAGAAGAGGATGTTATTATTAACTCTTTCTTTGATGTTATCCCTTATAGAGATGAAACCTTGGAGAAAAAGGAACCTATTCAAATCAATTTCATTCATTTTTTGGGTCATGAGAAGCCTAATATTATTGTTCACTTTCATCGAGATTTCCCTCAACCATAAAACAAACTAGTGATTTTTGTAAAAGGTGATAAAAAACCTTATTATCATGGAATATATAACACAAATAAAAACTAAAACGACAATAAATATTGATATGTTCTTCCTACCTTCTCAACTATTTCTTCCTCCCCTTCTCGTCCTTCACAACAAGTTGGTAAGGAGTATGATCTTGTTGAACAACTTCATGCAACTCTCACTAAGATATCCCTTTAGGATTTGATTAAAATGTTACCCACATATCATGGCATGATTTAAGAGGCTTTACAAAATATTGGTGTTCCTCCTATGAGACCCAATGATGTAACAACCTTTTTGGAGTGTATGAATGTAACCAAGGCCAATATTTTTTTCCAATATGTGTTACCCTCTGCAAAGGTTCAAAACAAATATGAACCTCTTATGATTGCAATGATTATCAATAGTAATTCTATAAGATGAACTTTAGTTGAAAATATATTAGCCCTTAATGTGTGTGGTATATACTTGTTTCATAAAATCAAAGAAGATCACAAGCTTATTCAGCCTAATTTTTCTCTATTTGTGGCTTTGACGACATTCATAAAGAATCCTTAGGTTCAATCACCTTACCTATTAAGGTAGGCCTTGTTATTTTTCCTAAACCTATCCATGCCATGCTTGATACTCTTACATATAAAATTATTCTAGATAGACTTTGGATTCATGCTATGCAAGTATTCACTTCTACTCTTTATTGTAAACTTAAGTTCAAACATAACAATGTGTGTGTAGCCTAGAAAGTGATAAAGACTTTAAAAATTATTTAAAAACTAATCTTGGATCTAAATATCCTTTATATTTCCTACCCTTCAAGAGGAACTCTTAGAGGATGGTTGAGGGTCATTATACTTTAAAGATAAATTTATACCTAGATCCTCGAAAAGGCCTAGTCCATTACTTGTTCAACCCTCTCAACCTAATATTTCAATACTCACTCGAAGTCCTACTTTAGGTTTGGAAAATCATTATGGAGTTGGTCTCAAAATTATTTCTATCATGGACATAGTTTATGATGTGTGCAATAAAGTATGAATAAACAAGACTTATCTACATTGCACTTTTCTAAAGAGGGTCTAGGTTTCAAACCTCCTCCTTTATCAATATTCTCTCCACCATTGTCTAGTGTATCTATTTCTTACTTTAAATTACTATAGGATAGAATTTTTTCATACCTTATTCATACAAGGCTGATTACCTAGCCAAAACAAATAAATAAATGTAGCTAACATCTTGAAAATTCTCCTTTTTGTATGTACTATCAATTCTATTATCACTCCACTAATTAATGTCAGGATTTGCATATTAAAATTCAATAATTCATTTATTATGGTATCATTCAAGTATCGGGTGAAAATGAGTGGCATATTTTCCATGATCATTTTAAATAGCATACAAGTTCCTATTATATGGCTCCTCACTATGTGACATTGGTAGCTTATCCTGTGTAGGCTCATTATCATTCATACTGGTACAATTTTAGGTGCAATCATACTTAGTGAGCAACATAATAGCTTGATAATTATTGTCTCTAAATTTGGGGGCATGAATAGTTTTTCAATCATTTATTCTTTCCATGGATTCACTTTTCCTTTAATGAATTACATCTTTCATAAACTAATGTCCTAAATTGTATATAATTATCCTTCATGTGTGTTCCTTAGTTAGGAGCTATTCCTTTCTTTAAAAAGTAAATATTTTATAAATGATCTCTTATAGTAATAAGACATGTCTCTCCTTAGTAATAAAACATGTGTAATCATTCACTAAGAATCCACTTTTTCCTAGTAATAGGGAAGGTGTGTATTATTTCCCCTTTCAAAGAATATGTTATCTTCATTAAAGGTCTCCTCTATTTGGAGGTGGAAATATTTATGTACAAATATCTCTTCCTCTTTTTCATCATTCATCCCTCAAAAGGATCTATTTAAACCTTTTACTAGATATATTTATACAACTATATCTTCCTTGCCTCAAAAGAGATTTTCCCTTTTTGTATTGGATTGCATGCACATTGTTGCTTAAATGACATCTCCTTGGTGTTGAAGGTTTTTATCCTTGTTTATATTTTCCTTAAGTTTCCACCATAGAAATATGTCACCATCTTTAAGGGGGGCATATATATGCCCTCCTTGTTTCAATTTTTGTAGGATTTCCTTATGAACATCTTATTTCCTTTGGTTATCCTTATTCAGATATTTTCAAGATGAATTGAATAGCATAATGCAACTTGTTAGACCATTTGAATTATCCTAAGCATTGGCATTTTTAGGATGGTTTGACTAGCATAAAATAACTTTCTAGACCATTTGACCTTTCCTTAGCATCAATCTTCAAGATGAGTTGGATAGCATAACACAACTTGTAAGATCATTCAACTCTATTTGCATTAAACTCTCTCTTAGGATGAGTGGAACTAGCATAACACAACTTTCTAAACTATTTTTGTTACTCCTAAAGAGCATTAATGGTTTTCATTAGTATCATTCAGTCATAGAGTCAGTAAAGGAGACAAGACGGGACAGTTGGTCAATACACAGAGTCTATACACCAAGCAGAACATAAGGGAGATACCTAAGTTAACCAAACATAGCTTTGACCAAGCACTCTTAC
Source organism: Chamaecyparis obtusa (assembly GCA_027943335.1). Lineage (NCBI taxonomy): Eukaryota > Viridiplantae > Streptophyta > Pinopsida > Cupressales > Cupressaceae > Chamaecyparis > Chamaecyparis obtusa. The sequence continues at coordinate 1,469,254 of BSBK01001829.1, read as the reverse complement.
TGAGCCAAATGATTATTGAGTATCAAGCACAATAGTCACCGAGCATTCATTTGAACCGAGCACCAGTTAATTATTGAGCGATGAATGTAGTGTACACTGAGTGAAATAGGAAAATGACATAGCAGTTTGGAATGGCACAAACATCAAGGCAAATAGTTTACCAAGATCGAGAGAGAATTTAATATGGATGTAATCATTAAATTGTTGATGATTCCTATGTATTGTTGATCTAGGTTATTTATTTCTATCGTAGATCTTAAGTTTTCTAAGATATTGTATAACCCTAATTAGGTCAAGGCTAGTTTGATATACATTTATAAGGATGTCATTTTTATAATTATTACACGTGAAGTAGTCATCGCAGTGAAAAACATCTGAAGATCAGACAAGATTTTTTATTGACAAAGAATTGAAGGAATATTCAGTTTTATTAGAAGAGATCAATTACATTAAGGTGATAACAAATAAGTACTTTACATATTTGAATCAGGCAAGTTTGAGCTACTATTTATAGATAAATCCTATTGTTACTCTTTAACCATTGTAGCAGACATTAAATCTCTTAATAGGTTCTTTTGTAAATCTCTTAACCAAGTGCACACTTGATTGTTTTTCTAAAATCCTTTAACCAGGTAGATCTAGCCGATGGTAAGATCACCAAAAGTGGTCACAATCTTTGTAGCCTTAACTGACAACTTTGTTACTGCAGTAATGAAGCTTTGTGGGTGTCATCCCCACCGCAATTTTTACCTTCTAACAAGGATTTATGTGATACCAAAATACTTGAGTTATGTGTATGAAGTTTCATGAATGGTTTATTAATTAGATTACATGCATTTACATTTTTAGTTATGTTTTGGATATATGTTACATGCAATGGATTCAGTCGGTTAATGATATTCATATTTACAAAGATTCAGTTTGAAAATTTTTAAAGGTACTGATTCACCCCTCCCCTCTTGGTACATATCTTTCCATAATCCCAACAATTGGTATCAGAGCTAGGTTCTCTTGTTTTGGAAGTTTAATCACTGAAGAGAAAAGATCTTAAGGATGGAAAGGTATAAGCTTGATAAGACTATTGAGAATTAGAGAATACAGATACAGATCTACATTGAACAATTCAAGGAAGCCAAAGAAGAACTAATAAATTTACTGATCAAGAGGAATGATATGGAACTTCAGTATAATGAGACTGATTATCATGAAGAAGAGATAGATGATCCATTTGAGGCATCTAGATCTGGATCTGGTAGCATATATGATGCATCTGAAGGAACCATATCAAATCTATCTGAAAAAAATCAACATCTTACTGAATAGGTAAAAGCACTACATATCGGTCAAGAGACACAAATGGTTAGAATGATTGATGTCATGAACAATGCAAGACATGTTGAACAAGAAATAAATTTGGCTATTGAAGATAGGAGGAAAATGACTGATAAGTTGCAAGAAAAGGAATCTGAGATATTAAGACTCACCGAGAATCACTTTGAAATCTCTAATCAGATGGTTATCATAAGTCAGGAAGTCAACCGAGTAAACATTGAGCTTACTAGAAAATTGGAAGATATTGGTGAATTAAGAGAAGAGAATGAAAGATTGAAGAATGAAGTAAAGATTCAATAAAAACATAATGAGATGATCAAGAAAGCTTAAGATAGTATTAAGAGAATGGATAAATTTCTGAACAGTCAGAGAAGACTTGATAGCACTACTAGTTTAGGCTACATTGAATAGGGAGAGTCATCAAGACAAGTTGAACAGAAGAATGTCTATGCTAATCCAAGACCAAATAATCTTTCATGCTATCATTGTGGAAAACCAGACCACACATCAAATGTTTGCAGAAGAAAAGAAAAAGGTATTCCTAAATCCACTCGTAAATTTAATTGTTATTGCTATAACTGTAATAAGTATGGACAATAAGCACATGCATGTAGATCAAACTTGAATAGGTCACCTAAGAAGTATTACATGGAAAAACATTGTCACATTTTCAATAAGCATGGACACATGTCACATGAATGCAGGACAAAGATGAAGAAGGTCTGGACACCGAAAGAACAAAACAAGACATATCAACCAAGAAGGCAAGGTAATGCATATACTTGGGATTACAACACTTGGGTTAATTGCACAACATGTGGTAGATATGGACATATTGCAGCAAATTGCATGAGAAAGAACTAGAGAGGAAGATCTCGTAATTGGACAAGTACTGGAATGGCATGTTTGTGATGTCACAAGGTCGGTCACTTGAGAAAAGATTAAAGAGATTGGGCATTAGATTTAAATGCAAATACAAATAGAAACATAATTGAAGAAATTATGAGGATAAGAAATCAAATGTGGAGAAAATCATGAAATGACAATGCTAGATCAAGCACTATAGTTGGTGACACCTCATCCATTGGATTAGGTGATATCACTACCTCCACCTAAGCAATTCAGATATGCATGGAAATGAATTTCAATTGGTTATATCTAACAACAGATCCTTGTATCTAGTGAATGAATACCAAATCAGCATGAAATGGGATGCACTATGGTACTACATGTTTATAACTTAGAATGTGTACAGTCAGTAAAAGTATGACCGAGTAAAAGTTTGTTAGTCGGTGAATATTGGCAAGGTTAACCGAGTTGAAGTATCAACCGATGTAATATCTAGTGTTAACCAAGTTGAAGCCTTTGAAGTGTTAAATGAGTGAAACTATGTTTATCGAGATGTGGTAGGTAAATCATTTAATGCAGAAGTTTGAGCGGGAAAATAAATTTTAGGTATAAATATATGATGAAGCAAGTCATTTCATCACACAACGATCACGAGAAGAACTAGGGCGACTTGAGCGATTTGAGAAAAGAATTTCTTGAGTGTTTGATAGATATTTAAGGAGATCTTGAGTGAGTTCATCACTAATTCAAGTAAGTTTCAAGCTACCAAGTTATTTTATTGAAATTTCATGAAGCCCTAAATTTGAGAAAATGATGGTGTCTTCATCCAAGGTTATGAAATTGAAGTCTGAGAGTGATAAGAAGGTCACATTGATTAAGTCTGTGACCTATGAGGAACCCAAATATAAGTTACACCCTAAAATTTCTTCATAGATTGATCAAGCAGGCGTGCTTTCTAGTATACAACCTAGAGTTTTGTTGTGCAGGATATACATGCATATATCCACTGTAAAATTAGTGAAATCAGATATTTTGAACTTCAATCTACTTACCAGGAGCTGGGTGAGAATGGAAAGCTCAAGGATGAGCATGAACACCTAGAAGTTAAGGGATTGATGAATGCCCTATATTTCCTGAGAGAATTCAAAACTAAATAGATTAGGGTTGTTCTTAGCCAAATGCATGAAGGTAAAATGTGGTTGGATGAACCGGCTAAACTATCCAAGGATTTTATTTATGTGATTACTGATTACCCCGCTGTAGACACAGAAAATTGGCAAAGGCTTAATTCAATCAAAAGGTGCAATCAAATCATCAAAATAGCACTAAAAATCAATAAATGGAACAAAGGCAATTTGAATCAAAGGAAAATTCAATTAAATGATTAAATGATTAAATAAGGCTTGAAAAGGGGAAAAACACTAAGAAATTGATTAAATTTAATTAATGACATAGTTGTTGAAAGCAAAAATCAAAATGAACCTCTTACCCTTCATGGCTAAATTTAATTACTTTAATTAAATAATAAATATGAAATTCTCTCAACAAAGGAAAAAGGAGACAAAATGGACACAAATCACTCACTTTTGTTGAAATGGTCCAGCCTTTTGAAACCATTTAAATGTTTGTCCCCCATTTAGGGACAAAGCAAAGCCAATTGACCTTACCCAAGCATAACCATGGTTATCTCACTCTACCCCCTACCCTTGGGAAAATCTTATAAATAGAAGGCATTTTGAGGCATTATTCATCCACTCCATATCTTTGAATTGCAGCAAAGCTCTTGCAATTTGCATCCACACCACTCACTTAGCATTTTCATTGATATTTTAGCTTAATTGTTGATCATTTTAGAGATTTTCTTATCAAATAGAGCTAGAATTTGATAATTAGATCTATTTTGCATATCATTCTTAGTTCAATTCTCATAATTAGAGTGTCACTAGTGAGGATTTGCAGCTGAGAGCCTCATTTACCACTTCAATTTAGAGAACCATGAGATATTTAGATTAATTGTGCATTATTTAGATTAGTTTGCTTTGAATAGTGTAAATTCTCTTTAAATCTTGTTATTTCATGAAGGTGTAAATCACTCACACACAAATGGCGCCCACCGTGGGGCCCTAGGCCTCAAATTTATCAAAATTTCCACGTTATTTGCAAATTTAGGCTAGAATTGCATGATTTTGCTCACTGTTTGCAGGTTACAGGAAAGAAATCACGCCTACCAGTAAAGAAATCACACCTACAGTAAAGAGATGTCGCTCGCGGGAATTCAGATGTCGCCTGGAGTCTGAATGCTCACGCTTCTTACCAGCAGAGTCACGCTTCTGGATAAAGAAATCACGCTTGCGAACATTAGGTTATCGCTTGACGCACAAAGATATGATGCCTTTGGCTATTTGGATGTCGCTTACAATGAATTAAAAGCCGCGGCCGACGAATTAGTTCACGCCTGGTGTAAAGGGAGTTTACTGCACTTTGCTTTTGATTTGTCGCTCTTATTATTTTAAATGTCGCTTTCATTTAATAAGATGTCGCTTAGTTGAATTACTTTGTCGCTTTTGGATAAATAGTTTGCGCGTTCATTTAATTTGATATCGCACGTAATCACTTTAATCTCGCTTGAGCCCCTTTTGGTGACGCTCGCGGTTAAAGTAATTACGTCTTTGTTAAATTAGATATCGCCTTTAACAGAAGAAATGTCGCCTGGTATAGCATCTATTTTCTATTAGTGTAATTGCTGTTGTCGCCTGTAATAAAGATTTCACGCGTTTGATAAATTTAATATCGCACTTGACTATTTTGATCTCGCTTGAGCCCCTTTTGGTGATGCTCGCGGTTAAAGTAGTCACGTCTTCATTAAATTTGATCTCGCCTGTAGTCTGGACAATGTCGCCTGACAGTATTTTCACTATTTTGTCAAAATAAGGACTGTATGCTAACTTTACTGTCATTTTTTTTGTCTCAGGAGCATGGTCTGTCATAAGAAAGTGCAAAAACCAGAGAGAAGATACAACTTAGAGGAGAAATTGATCTCTAAGAGGATAAGGAAAGAAAACCAGGTACATTCTACCTTTGTTCTCAATAATAATTTAGAGAAAGAAGTAGAATTGCATGCCAAATATATTGCTGTTGTAGATGCTTACAAATGAAAATATGTCTCATTGAATTGGGAATTTAGTCCTTAAATTTGTAAGAATTTTGCAAGTATTTTGGTAAAAAAAGAATCAAAAGCATAATCAATTATATCATTTTTAGCTTTGATTTTGGTTTCCCCTCACTTTGTTTGTATTGTGCTGACTAACTTGTTGGTGGAGGGAACATTTTGCCAAGGTAAGAGAAGGATTTGGAGAGAAAAATGAAAAATCTACTACTTAAAAATGCGCCTAGCCTTTGCTAGCATCGTTTGAGGTATTTTTCTCATCAAGCTTGCACTTCCCTTAAATTGTGGCATTTTCAAAGTTCAAAAACATAGTTTAATCATAAAAGGAAAAAAATAAACACTTCAATTCTAAGAACCCCTTTGTCACGGGGTTGAAAAAGAACCAATTTGATTGTGAGTGTTTGGGATAAGGGAAAAGCAATAGGGATATGCTCTTCACTCTTTGAGTGAATCAAATTCCCAAACTTGCTCTACCAAATCTATTTTTCATGCTTTTCAATGAATATGTTTAAAACTTAGTGGGCTCGCCTCCCGAGATTGCCTTAGAAGGGCCGGTGAGAGGGACAGCCCAAAGTGGGATACACTTGCTTTTGCCGCGAGAATCCGACCCACTATAAAATGAAACGCGGGTATCCTTAATGGGGTACACGACAAAAGGATTTTAGCTCTTTCGAACTTCCTCTAGTAGTCCTAACGGATTGCGCAAAATCGTGCTTTTGTGCGTGTGGGAAGCCCCTTAACATAGTTGGGGGATGAAAAGCTAAGATCTCTTTTGAACGGAAAACTTACTACATAACGGTAAAATAGCAAAACTACCTATTAGAGCCATGTTTACGAACCAATTATGTGCTAGGTAGATTGTGTGGAAGCTATTCTTGTGTTAAACCTGTGAAAACGTTCAAAAATATACACATTAGAGCATTCTAGGGATATGGTACCCAATTGATGTGTGTGTTGAGATTGTTTTTATTTTCAAACAAGATATTCCAAAGTTATTGATCAAAACACCATTAAAATTTTAAACCATTTAAAATTGATCAAAAACTTTTACCTTATTCCAAAAACAGCTTATCAAGAGAAGAAAGTCAACATACCCTTAAAGTTTGTTCATGCCTATTATTACAAGGTCACTCTCTATAAGGAAAGCATTACAAACAGACGGGACCTACAACGGAGAAGAGCTCCCATTTCCAAAGAACACTTTCATTACTTCACGAGTGACTGAAAATCCCACTAAGGCAAAGGACATTAACAACATGTTTAGTGGTACCCTAGGAAATATCGATCCCACTAACCAAGGGAACAACATGAATGGGGGCATAGATCCTAATAACAACCAAGGGAACAACATGAATGGAGGTATGGATCTTAACAACAATCAAGGAAATTCTAATAATGGAGGAAGAGATCCTAATTCTCAAGAGGCAAATTCACAAGGCAACAACTTATTGCCTCCTCATAATACAAACTTACCCCCAACTGCAGAAGAAGCCACGATTGAAAGAGCATTAGGGGCAAGACAATGTCCTTATTTCATAGAACTAATGAAAAAGACCATGCTTATGGATAAAGAAAAACACTTCATGGACTTAATACAAACGGGGGTAAAGCTACCTAAAGATTTTGACATAGAACAATTAAAGCCCAAGGAAATAGAAGACCCTATGGAAGCAATGAGGAAACAATTCAAGGCATTACAAATGGAAATTGACAATTTGAAACAAAATGGGGCTCCTAAGCCTTTCTCTATTGAAACATTATGTCCTTTTCCATTTGATAAGAGTTTGGTCATGGTGCCTTTTCCCATTAATGTAACATTTCCTAAATATGAGAGATATGAAGGAACATTTGACCCACATGATCATCTTCGGGGGTTTTGTGCATTGAGTCTTGAATTCATGCATGAATCAACCTATTTAATGAGACTATTCCCAAGAAGCTTGGGAGGAACAGCCATGGATTGGTTTTCAAAACTACCATCCGGCATAAAATCCTTTGAAGAGTTAGCATCTAAATTCGTGACTCATTACTCTTATAACATCAAACATGAGGTCACCATGATAACGTTGTGTAACACGAAGCAACAAGATGGAGAAGCCTTTCTCACATTCTTGCAAAGATGGAGGACTGCATTTGCTAGATATCCAAGAAGTGTACCGGAGAAAGAAAAAATGGATATCTTTATTAACGGTTTAAGAAGCGAGCTGAATTATAGACTAAGGATGCAATGTCCCAAAACCTTTCAAGATCTAATTGATAACGGAATTACAACGGAAGAAGTGTTGATTAAGAGTGGAGAGTTGAAATTGCACAAGGAAAATAAGAATAACTCTAACTCCAACAACAACAATACCAACAATAACAACAATCCAAATAAAAGTTGGTACAACAACAATAGCCGTTATGCTGCAAGGAATAACAACAAAGGTATTGTTAATGATGGTGTAGTGGAATCCAGCAACTTGAAGGTGATTCCATTTGCCCTTACAAAGACACCAAATCAAGTGAATAATGCTAATCAAGCATATAATGCACCTTCCAACAACAACAACAATGCCAATAAGAATAATCAAGGAAACAAAGATCAAAACAGCAAGTATGATAAGTATTTGAAACCCACTCCTGCAAGACACTTTACACCCTTGGGAGAATCACTTGAAACTGCATTAAAGACTCTCATAGCTAACAATGTTATTACATTACCCGCCATTAAACCTTATGAACCAGACCACAAGCCGGGTTGGTGGGATGCTAAGCATCATTGTGAATATCATAGGATTCGGGGGCACCCTACAAATGAATGTTTACAATTAAAGAATGTGGTGCAAGACTTGATAGATAATAACATAATCACTGTTGATGGACCCCAAAATAATGAAGATCATACGGCCTTCAAACAACCTTTTTACAAACATGATAAAGGTGAGTCATCAAATGGCAAGAAACAAAGCGCCAATAATCTCAACTTTGCACCATCATATGATCATATTGTTAATGCTATCATCATTAATGAATAGCCTCAAAAGGAAGCAACAAATGTCATTACAAGAGGGTAGAATTCTAGAATGACTTTACAAGGGATAGTCCCTCAAAACACCAATATCCCACCATCCAACATTGTGGTCAAACAATCTCCTACAGTAGCAAGACCTTATAGTTTGGTAGACCAATTACAACGTACTCCAGCACAAATCTCAATCTTAGAGTTATTGAAGTTGTCACCAAATCATAAAGAGATTTTGGAAAAAGCTTTGGAAGAAACACATGTTTCTACTACCTTAGGGGAAGAAAAGTTTCAAAATATGGTAGGACATCTTGTGGCTCCTCATTGTCTTTCATTTTCAGATCAAGATGACATGTCTATAACTCATCCTCAAAATTTGCCATTACATATAGAGGTTTTGATCGAAAGGCATAGAGTCAAAAGAGCCCTTATTGATGGAGGGGCTGGCCTTAACATATGCACATTGAGTCTTGTAAAATCCTTAGGTTTCTCCGAGTCTTGCATTGACCCTACAAAGAAAATCACCATAAAAGCTTATGATGAGGCTGAAAGAGCTTCTAAAGGCATGATTGTGTTGCCCATCCAAGTGGGACCAGTTAAGAAGGAAACCAAATGTCAAGTGTTGGACATGAAATTAACCTATAACATTTTATTGGGAAGACCTTGGATTCATGAGATGCAAGCTGTCCCCTCCACATACCACCAATGCATCAAGTTCCCATACATGGGTGAAGAAATCACAATTGGAGGAGACTCAAATCCATTTCAATATTGTAATGCACTCAAACCCTTGCATGAATTATACATTCCACATAATTGTGAAGGAGTTGTTCCAAGAATCACCAATGAAGATGCACAAAATCCTCTTCAAGCTAGCTCAACTACATCAACTAAGGGCAAGGAAAAAGTGAGCTACGAGGATCCAAATGTGATGGAAAGTCCATATGTGGCACCTAAATTGGAAACAGTGATCTACAAACCTACTAAAGAGGAAAAAGAACAAGCTAAAGCAGATCATTACCAATACATGAGTGAGATGATGAACAAATTTGACAAACAATGCAAGATTAGTTCAAAAGGGGTAGGAGAATATTCAGTTTCTCTATTTGACATGCCCATGTCTCCTAAATCACATGGAAAACCCTCAAAAGAACATCTTCCACATAAGTATAATTCTTATTTTGTGAGGGAAGATAGCAAAGCAACATGGGATAAGGAAGAGAATGATGTCCTTCAATGGCTTTATCATGATGAGGATGGTACCCTAGACACTCCCATGGAAAGAATTCAGCATGTTAATATACAAACAAAACAATATGGGAAAGGATTTGATATTATGCAAAAGATGGGATACAAAGGAAGAGGACCCCTAGGCCAAAGAAATAGAGGATTATTAGAACCTATTGAACCTGTTTGGAGGGCAAGTCATGAAAAATCCGGAGTAGGTTTTCAACATAAGGGAGAAAGTTCAAGTCCAATGCATGATTTTCATCCTCAAATAAATGCATTAGAATCCGAAGGAGATAGTGATGATTCTAGGGATTATGAATGGGATACTTTATCAGATGAGTCATGTCAAGATAAAGAAGTCATTGTTATACATACTTATGCAAAAATCCCAAAACAAGATGCTCCAATTAATGAAGAATCTTCTATTCAAAGGCCTAATATAGAACAAGCATCTAGTAGTGGAGCATGGATAGAAACATTTTGGACACCTTCAGAGGAGGGAAATTCAAACGTTAGTTTTAACCCGCTTGTGGCTTTTCCCACATTGTTTCCCGTAGAGGTCGACGAGGATTCAAGCGAAGGGGACTTTGACCCTGCTTCCATGGATCATCTTGAGGAAGCACACATCATAGACCTAAACGATACAATGTATGAACCCTCAAACGAAGTCATGTCCATAAATCCTATTGATGATACCCTACCCAATAATTCCTTAATTTTGATACATCCAGACCTCATTGATTGGGATCAAACTGAACCACATGACTTACTTTACTTCCCAAATGACCAAGCCACAAACCAATACCTCAATGCGGTTGAACCCTCTTTCACCAACGAACTCAATACGGACATGATGACAACAGCAAGGGTCCAATCTCTTAGTCAAAAAAAAGAAAAAATAAAAAAAAATAAAAAAATGAAAAGTTCTATTGGTGAAAACCCAACTGTGGCACCCTTAGAACCAAAAACAATGAAAATAAAAGATGTTTCTTTTGGTGAAAACCCAACTGTGGCACCATTAGAAGAGAGATTGGATACTTTGCCTGAACATGAAGAAGAACGGTCATCTATTCTTATAGAACCAACAGAAAAAGTTAACATTGGCACGGAACTAGAGCCAAAGGTTGTACACTTGGCTGCATCACTTACATCTATTGAAAGAAAGGACTTTATAAAATTCTTCCAAGAACAACAAGTAAATTTTGCATGGTCATATGCCGATATGCCTGGATTGGATCCTGATTTCATAATGCATCATCTGAATGTTAGACCCGGAGTTAAACCTATGAAGCAAAAACTAAGGAAAATGCACCCACATGTGGCTCTTCTAGTCAAGGCAGAATTGGAAAAATTGTTAAAGGTGGGATTCATAAGAACAATAGCATATGCTGATTGGATCTCTAACATTGTGCCAGTTACTAAACATGATAAATCTATCCGTGTGTGTACGGATTTCAGAGATTTAAACCTTGCATGTCCCAAAGATGACTTCCCATTGCCAAGCATTGATACCATAGTGGATTTGACAGCAGGTCACGCAATGTATTCATTAATGGATGGATTTAGTGGCTACAACCAAATCAAGATTGCTCCCGAAGACCAAGAAAAGACAGCATTTACTTGCCCTTGGGGTACCTTTTGTTGGAATGTTATGCCCTTCGGTTTAAAAAATGCTGGAGCTACATATCAAAGGGCCATGACAACTATTTTCCATGACATGATGCATACTTTTTTAGAAGATTATGTGGATGACATTCTAGCAAAATCCCACAATAGAGAAGAGCATTTACAAATCCTAAGAAAAATATTCATTCGGTTAGAACAATTCAAAGTTAGACTAAACCCAAAGAAGTGTGCCTTTGGTGTCCAATCCGGCAAGTTATTGGGTTATATAGTGTCAGCAAAAGGCATTGAAGTTGATCTTGAAAAAGTACAAGCAATTCTAGAAATGGAGATTCCAAGAAATATTAGCCAAATGAGGTCACTACAAGGAAAGATTCAATCAATAAGGAGATTTATCTCTCAATTAGCAGAAAAGTGTCACTCCTTCACCAGATTGTTACACAAGGACACTACATTTATGTGGGATGAGGAATGTGATAAAGCCTTTGCTACTTTGAAGACTTATTTGATAAACCCACCTATTCTTATGTCACCTATCAAAGGTAAAGAACTGTTGTTATACATATCAGCCACAGAAAGGTCTCTAGGCATATTGTTGGCACAAGAAGATGAGCAAGGAAAAGAAAGGGCAATCTACTATCTTAGTAGAACCTTAATAAAATATGAACTCAATTATTCATTCATGGAAAGAGCATGTCTAGCAGTGGTTTTTGCATCTCAAAAACTAAGACATTATATGTTGATGCATAAGATCAAATTAATTGCCAAGATTGATCCTCTCAAATACTTACTAAGTAAAACTGCCTTAACAGGTAGAATAGCAAAATGGGTCATGATCCTAAGTGAATTTGACATTGAATATGTTGATAGAAGAGCAATTAAAGGACAAGTGATAGCAGATCACTTAGCAGATAACCCAATGGAGTCTACACAAACCATGCAAATTGAATTTCCAGATGCAGAAATTGTCAACATAGAAGCAAAGACATGGAAGTTATATTTTGATGGATCTTACACACAAGGAGGTTCTGGAGCAGGTATATTATTGGTTACCCCTCAAAGATACACCATTCCAAAGTCTTATAAACTCTTATTTCCATGCACCAATAATATAGCAGAATATGAGGCATTAGTCATTGGCATCAAAATGGCTTTAGAATGGAGTATTGCAGAATTACAAGTGTATGGAGATTCCCAACTCATAATCAATCAGGTTAATAATGAATACAATACCAAGGACATAACATTGATGAAATATAAAACCTTGATTGATGGATGGAAGAAGTACTTTGCTTTGATCACATTTGAACAGATTCCAAGAGAAAAGAATAGAGCAGCAGATGCCATGGCTACCTTGGCTTCCTTGTTACAAAAACCAGATCAACATGAGAAGTATGAGTTCTTGGTGGAAGAGTTGGTAAAACTGGCATTTAACCTTCCTGACACCCAAATTGTTGCTCTTTTACATGGACATGACTCTCCTTGGTATGGACCCATCTATACTTACCTTAAAGACCAAGTACTCCCCATAGACCAAACTCGTGCCCAAAAACGTAACTTCATACGCCAAGCCGCCCGTTACCTAATCCTTTCAGACACATTGTATCGTAAGGGTCTTGATGGGATGTTACTTAGATGTCTAGAGGAAGAAGAGTCTAAGTTAGCTTTACGCGAGGTCCACGAAGGCATTTGCGGGTCACACTCAAGCGGTTTTAATCTAGCTAAGAAAATCCTTCGTCTAGGGTACTTTTGGACAACATTAGAAAAGGATGCTTGTCAATTTGTGAAGACATGCAGCAAATGTCAATATCATGGTAATATGATACATGCACCGGCTCAAGAATTACACCCATTCATTACACCATGGCCTTTTTATCAATGGGGTTTTGACTTGATTGGAATCATATATCCTCCATCTTCAAACGGCCACAAGTATATCATCACAGCAACAGAATACTTCACCAAATGGGTGGAAGCAGTTCCATTAATAACAGCAACCGGCAAACAAATTTCAATGTTCATTTTGAACCACATAATTTGCCGCTATGGTATTCCACATGCCATTATCACGGATAATGGGAAACAATTCAAAAATCAGGATATTGATGAACTTTGCATGACATTTCACATTACACATCATTCATCATCCATTTATTATCCACAAGGCAATGGACAAGCTGAGGCAACAAACAAAAATATCCTCAAAATATTAAAAAGATCAGTTAACAAATCAGGAAGAGATTGGCACGTGCAAATAAATCCCGCACTATGGGCTTACAGAACTAGTATCAGAACACCTACAGGAGCCACCCCATTCTCTTTAGTCTATGGAACCGAAGCAGTTCTACCATTAGAAGTTGAAATTCCATCTCTACGGGTTTCATTAAGAGGATTGATCACTGATGAGGATTATAGGATTGCCAGACTACAACAATTGGAATTGTTAGAGGAACATCAGACTCAAGCTTATGAGCATTTAAAAGGTTATCAAAACAGGATTGCACACAATTACAACAAACACATCAAACCAAGAACTTTTCAAGTAGGAGACTTGGTACTAAGAGAAAATCCCAAAAATCAAGTTGAAAGGGAAAAGAAAGGAAAGTGGGAAGCTAATTGGATAGGCCCATTTGTGATAGCATCATCCTTTGGAACTGGAACATATAAGTTATCAGATTGTAATGGTGAAGAATTACAAGAACCCATAAATAGCATTCATTTGAAGAGATTCTACACCTAAAACAGATGAAAGAGTATAAAGAGTATCAGATGAGAGAGCATCATAATTATTGTACATAATTGAAAATGGAAAATACCAAAAACATTTGAAAATGGAAAATACCAAAAACATTTGAAAATGGAAAATCCAAAAATATTGGAAAAGAAGAAAGATCAAAAACAGTGGAAAATTGAGCCTGAAGAAAGCAAAAACATTTGAAAAACTATCTCTTGGTGAAAACCTAGCAAATAGGCGCCAAGGTGATAATGAAAAACAAAAAAAAAAAAAAAAGAGAATACCCAAAAGTGAAAACTTGGTAACAAGTGCTTTTGGTTCCTTTAAGTCATTTCTTTCCTAGTCACATGTGTATATAATGCATCTCATCATCCCATTTGTCTAAACCTTCATTGCATTCGTCATTTGTACATAGTCATAATAACAGTTTGTAGCACCATCCTTTGCATTGCCTAAAGTTGTCAAAGTTGATACATCAAATACTTGGGGGCAGCATAAACGGATTGGAAAGTGGGTACCTCAAAAAGGATTCATATGAACAACATTCAGTCACAAACGGAAAGAGATCAACATTTTCAGAAGAGAGATCAGATTTTTGTAAACCTTTGATTGATAACAAAAAAAAAAGTTGACTACCACAACAAAATTCTTGAAGCCTAAATTGACTTATTATTCAAGATTAAAAATCAAAAATCATATCATGATCAAACACTTGGAAATATATTTTGTTGAAAATCAGAAAACAATGCAAAACACTTAGATAGATTCTTTTGAAAAGTTGGTTAAAAATCTGTTTACTTACATTCATTCAATTTGTATCAAGTCTTTTTAGCTCATCAATGATGTTTCGACTAGATTGGCAATGATGGAGACATGATATTTTTCTTGACTATGAGGTGACTGTTTGGAGGAAAATTCATTGCCTTATGAGAATTCATCTAAAGACATGGTCATCAAAGAACCATCGAGGATTATCTGATAAAACAATGAGTTACCCTTTGTTTGTTTACGCAACCGGATACCTTGGATATTTAGATTCTTCATATCTAAATGACAAAATCCACTTGCAACATAGAATCCGACAAAATCGGTATTCGTACTCTCATGATTTTTTTGAAATCAGTGATAGTCGTATTGATGAGACCGATGGGAAAGAAAAACGGAGGTTACCATATGAGCAGTAAATAAAAAGCAATATTCATATCATCATGTCAGTGGGCAGTGGTGATTGTATCGACTTTCCGGTCCCAAGTGCTCAATGATGAAAATATATCCTCAAGGCATTTATTTGCTAAAAGCTAGTGACACTTAGCTGCATTCATAAAAAGGTTAAATGCATTCTCATGTTAGATTAATTGCATGTGCATTTTTTTCCCAAGGGTTTTATTTTTGCATCAAAAAGGGGGTACATGACATCATTAACAGGGTTAAATCAACAAGGACAACATCATTTCAACATCATCTTTTCTACAAAAATAAAAATAAATGAGATTATACTTTTTGCATTCATTCCATATCATTAATCATTACATAGATATTATCAAAGAAAAGAAGGAAATAATCATTTACATTTGCATACAGATTGCATACATTCAGATTGCATACATGAGAAATAACATATCAAAACTGCATCCATACATGAAGAAGAAATGCATCCATTTATCTATATCATACATAAGATACGTTGCATCCATAGCCAATATCCATCCAAAAACAAATGCATTAGATAAACACATATAGCAGCATCTAAAGGAAATCTCATATATCATCAAGTAAAAGCAGGAAAGATCATAAATGTTCTCATATCACACGTCTACTCCTAACTCAATATATCAAGTATAACAATGATGTCATAAAACTCAACTCTATAATCGCCCATCAACAGGGGCATCAATGTCAAATAAGTGTCAAAATACAACTGGAAAGGTGACACCAAGGTCACAAGACTATGGTACAATATCAAGTATCTCAGCATCAGTACATAAATGATAAATAAGAGCACTCATAGCTCATCTCTCGTCACCACTGGGAGGAGGTCCTGGAGGAGGCTGTGGAGGAGGCTGTGATGGAGGCTGTGATGGAGGCTGCTGAGGAGGCGTCTGACCAACCATAGCAACAAGGAGAGGAACCAAGGGAGCCAAACCCGATACCAACTGCTGAATCATAGATGACATCTGTGACACCTCTGTCCGTAATGCTCCCACATCTGCTCGTAGCTGGGTAGTACTAGAGCTCTCTCCAACCTCATAGGTACTCTGAGGATCACCTGTATCTATAGGAGCTTTTCCCCGATCATGGGAAAAAGCTGCTGGCATCTGCTGTGCACCTGTGTCCTGACCATCCACAGTAGTCTGCTGTAATCCTGCTCTCGTATCCTGTCCTATACCTGGATCCTGTCTAGCAGCCCTCACATGATCCTGACGATCTATCCTCTATCTCTGTGCTACTGCAGGATGAGGAGGAGGAGGAGGTGCCTGTACCGGTGCATCTCTCGCTCGTCCTCTGAGCCTAATCACTGCCCTACCTCGGGGTCTACCTCTGCGTCTCCTCCCACTACCAACATCATCACCATCATCATCTCGCCCAGGTACTGGCTCTGCAGGGTCTGTAAAGCAAGGCATCGGATGCTCCATCAACCAAGCTAGATACTCCTGTGTGACTCCAGCATCTCTGATATGTAACCTCATGTCCCAATCCATCACCCAGTGTGGTACAGTCTGAAGGTACAGCACAGGGACATCCTCCTGTTTAATCAAAACAAGGGAATCACATGAGTAACCTACTATCAGGAAATCAAACAATCAATCATGGTCATCAATTTAAATATACCTATCAGACTTACCAATCCTAACTCTAAGCATTGAGGAAGGACGATCCTAGTTTTATGTCTCTAAGCATTTGAGCATAAAATGAATGGACATTTAGATCCATGATCTATCATTCATGATGAAGATTGATTAACCTTATTCTTCGATATTATAGTTACCTATGTCCTAATTCGTTGTTGAAATCAAACAAAGGGAATACCCTAACTAAACATTTGATTGAATTCATTGACGTGATCGATATCAATCAAGTTGACGCAATCGAGCAATCAGACGTCTTAGAAAAGTTTGAAATAAACAAATTTTTTCTTACGTGACTTTTCTTTCTGGCGTCATTTCTTTTACCAGAGGCGACATTTCTTTGCTCAAACGCGTGATTTTATTCATCCGCGTGACTTAATTTCACGGAGGCGGTATAAGATTTTCCTTAGGCGACATCTTATTATCACGCGACACCTGATTAAAATGATTAAAATCCTACGCGACATTAAATTTTCCTTAGGCGACACCAGATTTTCTAAATGCGTGAAAATACCTAAGGGAGGCGACATAAAATTTACCAAAGGCGACATTTAAAATTTTCAGGCGATATTAAAATGCACGGAGGCGACATTTCTTTTCACGAACGCAGAATTAAAATTTTTAAATGCATTAAATAAGGTCATAAATGCAACTTTAAAGACATGAGAAAATTTTGAATGACATACCGGAGGACCATCGGTCGCTCTCCGACTGAACCGGCGCGCTCTCTCAAACCGATGCTCACGATGTGGGACCACCATCGTCTCCAAAAGGCTAAAATCAGAGCTCAAATCTCAAGAAGGAATGGTGCAAATGAATAGTAAAATGAGGGGTTTTACCCTATTTAAGGTGAAATTGGTTCTCATAAACACTTAAAAAAAATGCACTTTGAACCTATCATAGGACATTTTCATTAATCGGGGCATAAATCAAACTTGATTATTTCTTTCAAACGGTATCAGAAATCAAAACATATTCCAACTACTCAAACTCGTTCAAATCAAGGACTCAATATGTTTTATTTCTGAGGGGGCATCAGAGTATCAAATGGGCATCACATCAAAAACATTTATCAGTGGGGCATATCATATCATATCAGTATCATATCATAGCAGTATCATATCAAGATATCAGTATCATATCATATCATATTAGTTTCATATCAGGAGGCAAATCATTGCATATCAGTTTCATATCAAATCTATCATCATATCAAATTTGTCATCATATCAAATCTATCATCATATCAAACCTATCAACATATCAGCAATCAATCAACCCAGGACCTTTATCAGTGAACCCAGGACCTATCATCATATCAGGACCCATATCATATCAGAGGCATCAGAATCATATCAGCACCATCATCAGAGGCACATCATCGTCATCAGGAAGTACATCAATCAGAACGATCAGAGGCATATCAGAACCAAGGACCTGAATCAGATCATCATACTAAGGGAATCTTTGAATCGGTGTTCTTCACACATCGACTCAAAGAGGGGCATTTGTAGACACAGAAAATTGGCAAAGGCTTAATTCAATCAAAAGGTGCAATCAAATCATCAAAATAGCACTAAAAATCAATAAATGGAACAAAGGCAATTTGAATCAAAGAAAAATTCAATTAAATGATTAAATGATTAAATAAGGCTTGAAAAGGGGAAAAACACTAAGAAATTGATTAAATTCAATTAATGACATAGTTGTTGAAAGCAAAAATCAAAATGAACCTCTTACCCTTCATGGCTAAATTTAATTACTTTAATTAAATAATAAATATGAAATTCTCTCAACAAAGGAAAAAGGAGACAAAATGGACACAAATCACTCACTTTTGTTGAAATGGTCCAGCCTTTTGAAACCATTTAAATGTTTGTCCCCCATTTAGGGACAAAGCAAAGCCAATTGACCTTACCCAAGCATAACCATGGTTATCTCACTCTACCCCCTACCCTTGGGAAAATCTTATAAATAGAAGGCATTTTGAGGCATTATTCATCCACTCCATATCTTTGAATTGCAGCAAAGCTCTTGCAATTTGCATCCACACCACTCACTTAGCATTTTCATTGATATTTTAGCTTAATTGTTGATCATTTTAGAGATTTTCTTATCAAATAGAGCTAGAATTTGATAATTAGATCTATTTTGCATATCATTCTTAGTTCAATTCTCATAATTAGAGTGTCACTAGTGAGGATTTGCAGCTGAGAGCCTCATTTACCACTTCAATTTAGAGAACCATGAGATATTTAGATTAATTGTGCATTATTTAGATTAGTTTGCTTTGAATAGTGTAAATTCTCTTTAAATCTTGTTATTTCATGAAGGTGTAAATCACTCACACACACCCGCTACTAACAAATCTAAGGCCATAAGGAATGCACCGAGGGAAGAGGTCGAGAAGCTCATAGGAGCTGAATGGGATGGAATAGGAATGAGATTCAATACCATCATTGATCCAAAAACAAGGTTTGGAGCCTATGTCATTGGCTACAAGATATTTCAATCTAGCAGGCCCAACAGTGTACCTTGTGGAGCTGTAGATATTACATATAAGATTGTCAAGAAGGGTCTACAATTGGACCTCGTCGAGCTACTATTGAAACAACTAGAGGATAATATGACAACCATTCAGGTAGAAAAGACAAAAACATGTAAGTTTGGTTTTCTACTAGTTTGTATATTTTTCTACTTGCAAAACTTCTTTCCATATGTCGATAATATTGATTGGGATGTCAACTAACCAATTATTATGCAAATAAGTGAATTTATTCATAATTTGGGTCATAATATTATAACTATCATGGATGATTATTTTGGACAATTTAAGGATATAATGTATAAAAGAAGCAGGATTCCTGGACAGTTAGTTGAAAAGCACAAAGAAGATATATGTTTCCTAGTGGATACCGACACTACTCTAATCAAGGAAGTTGAACCAAGGACTACTTGGTTACCTCCAATGTGCTATGAACTAGATATTGACTGAGCTTCTAGGTCAATAAAGGCACTATTGGCCGAGCCCAAAGATCCAAAAGCTACTAGGTTTGGAACCTATGAGGAAGCTAAGTTAATAATAAAGATGGATCTAGTCGGAGTGAAGGTAAACAAAAAATGCAAAAAGATGATGGAAACACTGGCAAAATAATTTGGAGATCATAAAGAAGAAGAATCAGTAGCTAAGTCAGTTGTAGAAGCAATCGAGGAATAACTTTTGATTGGCAATAGTGAACATGAGGAGGATACCAAGTCAGATAAGGACATTCAAGCTGCACTGGTAAAGGCCACAAGGAAAAGGAAACAAGTAGAAACACCTACAAGAGCAAGGACAACATCCTCCACAACTACTTCTCCACCCCTGAAGAAAGAAATAGCAAAAATTACAAGGCCAACTCCAACAAAGACGTATCAGAAAAAGAAAAGAGGTGTCGAAGTCACCACCGAGCAACCTAAGAAGAGGAGAAGGATGATAAGAGATAAAGATGATGTAGACTCTGAAGAAGATGATAAAAAAGGTAAATTTAAGGTTGTTGTAAATAAAAGTCAGTCGATAGATGAATTAGTTAAAAACATAAGGGAAACGGGTAGACTCGATCACCCTAAGATGAATCGGTATACATACATGTCAACCGAGGATTAGGAGAAGGTAGAAGAGGATATTTTTCATATGATGATTAAGTTTAAGATACTACCGATAGAGTTTATAAAATATGTTCCTAAGGAATTACATGAGAAGGTATCAGTAAGGTGGACATATGCCCTGCATATAGAAAAGAAAATGAGTGAACACTCATTAATTTTGGCAATGCCTACCTTATCTATTACTGAGATTGATGAGCTAATGAAGAAGTATTCCAATCAATTTTTTATGAAAGGTAGAGCACTTAATATTTTGGCAGGTAAACTTGAGGAGGTTGATGAGAAAAACAAGCTTCTATGGGCTAAAATTTTGGAATCAAGGGCAGAAGCTGGTCAACTTGCACTAGCTATTATACCTGAGAAGAAAGATAAAAGAAAAGGAAAAGGAGTCCACTCGGATGATGTTGACATAGCCACCAAGGAACCGATTCACAGATTCAGTACTAAGCAACAAGATGATACATATGTCGTGGATTTCTACCTAGCAGGATATACTGCAGAGGATTCATAGGATGCTCCCAAGAAACTAGTAACAACCAGGATCAATGATGTCATGATTCAAGACATCACACATGGGTATCCTGATGATGATGCAAAAGATGATGAGGAAATCACTATAGTTTTAGGTACACAGAAGAAAATCAACCTATTGAGGCAGCAACAGTTGATATACAGGGTGATTTGCCAATACTAGTACAAGCAATTGAGATTGCTACACAAGTGGAACTTGAGGATTCTACACCCGAGAAATAGAAGGATACAACTAAGGGACAAGATGCAAAAGAGAAAAAAGATACAAATGAGCCTAAAAATAAAGAGGCAAAAAGAAAAGAACCTGAAAAGAATACACATGTAGAGACATCTACAAAAGACACCAAGCAAGATTCCCAAGGACAAGACACCAGTCACATGGAAGGATAAGGAAGAGATTGTGTCTACCGAGAAAGAAAAGACAAATTTGGAAACCAAAGCTCTAGTACCATATAGAAAATCCCCCATACTTGAGAAAAAGGAAAAGAAGAAACATGGTAAGGGTCCAGTCACATTAGATGAAATTATAGAAATTCCTACATGTGACCCTAGGACTCTACACCCCGAAGCCTTAAGAAGGTATTGTGAATTGTGCACAAGGAAGGCTGCACATGAGAAGCTAAGGTAAGAAAGTAAAAGAAAATAGGTCTTAGAGGATGATAGAGACATTTTGATGCAAGTAGTTCCAGATATCAATGTTGATGAGGCAACTCCCATCATTGATCAACTTGCCACTCTAACCGGCCACATCAATGCCCTTGATATTGATGCAGAGAAACAAATTGAGGAAAGGGAAGAGGCCAAAATTCAATTGAATCTAGTAGAGAAAATAAGCCAAGAAGTGACAATAGATAAATTCAAGCTATCAGAGGTAATCACCAGGCTTGACACCATTATTCAGCATTTAATTACAATTTTGTATAAGTTATACAATATAGACCACTTCACTATCGAGCTTAGTGAAAAGACAAATAAGCTAGATGAAGAAATAGAGGTTAGTGAAAACAATTCTTTAACCGAGCCCAATGCATTTCATAAGCATTATACAAAAGTTCAAGAACTCCAACGGTTAAGGATTGACTTGAGGAAGCAAGAAGATACAATCAAAGAGCAAGTGACTGAGCTTCAAGCTGAGTTGCTTCTACATCTCAAGGTAATGTAGTGACATGTGAATAAGGCAAATGACTTAGTTGCCACCCCAAAGATATTAGTTTTAGAGAACATTTTTTATATGCATGCACAAGTTGATTTAGAACACATTTATCTTGAGAACCTTAAGGAGGAATGGGAAAACCTCTTGGATACACTGAAGAAAACCCATCAGAATATTTTTGACAAGCTGTGAGTACATTATTTTTGGCATTAATTTCAAAAAAGGGGGGAAAATATATGTATATATATTCTTGTATGTACTTCACACCAAGAGCATGTACAAAGGGGGAGTTCACATAAGATTCTTTTTTTTTTTGTTAAGTATAAATTTTTTAAGTCGATACACATACATAAAGTTTTTGATACTAATGCCAAAGGGGGAGAATGTGTAATACCCTCTCAGATGATTATACTTTGACTTTTATTTAGCCATTTTGCATTGTGATGGTTAGAATTATATGTTTATAGTTATGCTTATTTAGATGATGATATGCTTATTAGATGTTTAGATACACTCATTTATGATTATAATTTTATGTTTATGAAATTGGAAATAATTTATCTTTATATCTTTTATAGAGCTAAACCAAGGATTTGAATCTAACCATTATTATCTATGATGTATCATGGTTCATGTATATATGTCTGATGTGATTTTATGACTCAAGATGAAGTCATAGTTACTCACTTAGTTGAGGTCCACACAATGTATCGATCTTGGTCATCTATTTTCATATGTCTTATTGTATATCTATGTATATATGCACATGTATCTCTTCTCGGTGATGTAAGGTTGCAGGTACTAGGCATTGTCTCCACCTAGTCTCATAGGTTTGAGAGAGCCCTCAAAATCCTTGATCATTGTTGTTGTTATGGAGATATCACCAAGGTTCCATGAGAAGGAACTCTAACTCTGACCCTTTCTGTCCTTAGGTGGGGAATTCCTGAGTCAGTCCTTGTGTCGGATGGTGATTATTGTTAGTGTAGTTTGTTTCTTACAATTTTTGAGCATGAGATTTGGAATATATTAGTTCTAATTATATTTGATGGAAGATTCTATCTTTTGTTAGTAATTACTTATATGTACTATTGTATATCATTGGAGTTTGATTTAGTGTATGATTAAATAATGTGATTATAATGTTAATAATAATATATATATCATGATAGTAATAATAATATATATTTTATAATATTAATAATGATATATGTACACATAGGAATATGGGTGCACACATATGCATATGGGTGCACACATATGCATATGGCTACATATATTTATATAATTTTGCGTGTGAAAGTAATTAATGCTTTTAAAATAATATTAATAAATAAATAAATTACTTATTGGATAGAAAATAAATAAATGGTAAACTCTTTTACTATAGCCTAGGTGTCTATGTAACTTAGAATTAGTAAATATACCTTAAAGTAAAAGTTACTATTGTTTCCTTAAATAAAGGAAATATGAGAGAGATTATTAATATTAATTATCTCTCTTCCAAGGAATGGTTATTTTTATTGGGATAAATTAATCCTAAACTATTAACCAACCTTAGTTTTGAAAGGTTGCATTGGTTGGATTTTTTCCCGTGCAACTACTTCCTGAAACTATTTACTAGAAGAATCCCTATGAGAAGGGGAGTTGGCTGGAAATATATCTCACGAAGCTTTTATTATTGTTTGGATAGGATATCATTGTACACACTAAAATGGTGCACTTCTATGAACCATTACATGCAAGGTTGCTCAAGAATGAGGCCTCACAAAGCGGCTCATAGCTCTCTATGCATGGAGTTGAAAGGGACTATGATATATTTGCTCTCAGCTAGAGCTACAAGCTTGTGACCTTGTTAGTCAACCACACAATGAGAGATTCAAGTGAAGACAAGGGCAACAATGCCAATATCTCCAAGAATCACTATGAAAATGCAATGCAATGCAACTACAATGACAATGCAATCTAAGCTATGAAAGGAAAAGTACAATGCAACTAATCTATGAAAGGAAATAGCAATGGATTACAATGCCTCCTATTTAGACTATGTGAGCTTATTCTATTGCATAAAAGGAGATCTACACTAAGAATTCCATTATCATGCAATTAAGAAAGGAAATATGCAACTACAATGAAATGCAACAAGTCTTCAATGTCTTCAAACTCTAAATGCACCTAAAACCTGCAGCATAACATTAGCATAAAAACATGAGATATGCCAATGAAGGAAAGAGCTCTCCTTTTATAAGAAATGAGGTGAAATGGACCATGGAGATTAAGAGGCAAAAAGACTTAATCGGCGGTGGAGCTTGAAAGAGGAGCAATCCATGTGCACAAGTATCCTCCAATGAGAGTGAAGTGTTGACTTTTGAGCCTCATGTGAGATAAAAGTGTTTTTTTTTTTTTGTGAAATATGAATAATGTTTTATTTGTGCAACTTAGGATAAGAGGAAAAGTGGGAGCTTTTTATTTATTAAAAGGGGAGGAAATATTCCTTTTAGGTAAATAAAAACTTAGGATAAATGGTTAGCCCATAGGATAAAAATCCAATATATGATCGAAATTAGGATTTGATCAAGAAATTGATAATGTTAAAAATATTGATTATTGATAAAAATGATTCAGGTTTGATAAATCAAATAAATGGGGCCCAAAGTCTAGGCGACCATTTTTGGGTGCATACATTTGCCCCTCTTTGACTAATGTGTGATCGATTTGGGAACACATGCAGTCAAAGAATGAAGTTGAAATGTGAGATCGATTTGGGATCACAAAACAACTCAGATGTGAGGTCGATTCGGGATCACACCCAGACAAATCATAAACAAAGGTCTTTGAACATGAGGTCGATTTGGGATCACATTCAAAGTAAGAGATAAGAATCTCAAATTTGAGCAAAAGCTCACAAAAGATGTCTGAATCAGGAAAATCAAGGAATCGGGGATGAGAATCCCCTAAATACTGCCCCCTCAGAATCGAAATCGAAATCAGGTAGAGAGGAGAACAGTGAATTGATAAGGATTTGATCAAATCAGAATAAAATCACAATCGAAGGTAAAGGTTAAAATAGGTTAACCATTAGGCAATAAAACATGCCCCAGCCTGACTGAAAAGATGCAGTCAAACGTGAGAAATGAGAGAATGGAATGAATATGAATGAAAGACTGAAAGTTTGGAAGACATGGAAATGAAAAAATGATGATGCCCCGACAAAGATCGAAAGATTAGGCCTCAAAAGATCAGCCAACTGCGCAAAAGGGGGAAAGATTTTGGAACATGATTTTGACTATCAAGATGACCTCAGATTTCAATTTTGAGTCCGAAAATGGATCCAGGACATCAAAATTAGCTAGGGGTGCAATTTTCACGCAATTCTGAGGTGTTTTGAAAATGAGGTCAAAAAGTCAAAAGACTATAAAAGGGGTCAAAATGTCATTTTCAAAAATCATTTGTCTTTTAGCAATTTGAGAATTTCAGAGCTTTAGAGAGAGAAAATGGCCCAGCAAGCAAGAGTTCTCGTCCACAGGCATCGATTCGAGCACGCCCGGTTGCACAACCGGCCACCACACTATCCTGCCCCGGTATGTTTTTAAAAAACTTGAGCTTTTTAGTCATTTTTTTTGCATTTAATAGCTTATTTTAGCACGTTTTTTTAAATTTTTAAATTTCAAAATTTTTGGTTAGGCAAAATATCGCGCGATACTTTAGAAGTATCGCGCGCTTTGGGGCGAAGTATCGCGCAATACTTCGCGGGTCCCCAAAGTATCGCGCGATCTAAGGCACCAGTATCGCGCGATACTGGGTGAAAGATCGCACGTACTGGGTGAAGTATCGTGCGGTATAAGGTTTATCACCCCGCTATAGGGAGAAGTATCGCGCGATACTTCTCCAAAAAAAAAATATCGCCCAGCATAAAATTTTAATTTTTAATGCATTTTTGAGCAAAAATGACATGGGTCTAGACAATGTTACATTTTTGGGATGTTTTATACTGAGTTTTTGGACATCCATCATGATATGTGCTAACAACTGGCTTGGTTTTGGCTTGCAGGAGGTTTTTTCGGTGCTCATCATCAGAGCGCCGAAGGTGACAAGATTGCGGTGTGTCTGGTATCTAGATGATCCGGGCAATGCCGACCTCAGAGTGATGGGATTCCGGTATCTGTTGAGATACCCATAGTGATGGCATAGTGAGCACAACACCTTCCATCTGCCTACTGGAGAGGCGTCGATCACCTTAGAGGATGTCTACAGGATCTTACGAGTGCCATGTCATGGCGAGCTAGTGAGTATAATCATGTTTTAAGATCTAATCATAAATATAATATTTCTATATGATGAAAACTGACATGATTCATTTGTTGGCACAGGTGTACTATGATCAGGATGCCACTGAGGGGTGCCGACTGGTTCAGGAGATGTTCTAGGATGTCACTATTCTGGATAGGCATATCAGCTGGGAGAGGCTGATAGATGATTTCAGCAGAGACTACCCAGTGCCATGCATAGTGGCATCTATCATTTCACAGATCTTGATGACTGACCGCAGTCAGAAGGGTTTCCCGCTTGGATGGGCTCAGCTTTTGGTGGACTTGATCGGCAGGCCGCGACGGATGGCATGGGGTCCTGCCATATTGGTAGAGATGTATCACGAGCTGCACGAGATCATCTACAAAGACGGTCAGACATGGGCGTGCGGTGCCATCCTAGCACAGGTATGGGCGTGGGAGCACATCGCTGTGGTGCACCCTAGGGTTCAGCCGAGGGAGAGGAGGTACCCCTATATCTACAGGTACCTCAGGTTTATATCACATGCCCATTCTGAGGATGTGACCTACTACAGGCGCATTCTAGATGAGATAGCCTCCTTCACATGGAAGCCCTACAGGGAGGTTGAGGTTTGGGGAGATGCAGTGGATGAGCTAAGCTACATGCTGTGCAGTCGGCCACTGGTAGGTCGGTATGCAGAGATCGTAGAGAGATTCTGCATCACTCGAGTATGGCGGCAGTTCGGGAGGCAGCAGCGAGTCTCGATAGAGACTACCACCTATGCCAGAGCTAGAGACGAGGAGGGTCATGGGTGGCTACCCATGTTGGATTATCAGCAGGCTGTCGCGGAGACAGCAGGTATCAGAAGTGAGCCCTAGGAGTATTTCCCAGATATGGCAGATGTAGGGGCTGATGGAGCCTACAGAGCAGAGTGGTGGAGGGTGCCCTTCCCTCGATTTACAGTACCTGATGCACAGGTACCAGTGCCAGGAGGAGACGGAGGAGATGACGGGGGAGATGGAGACGAAGGGGACGGAGGAGAGGGAGGAGGGGAGGGAGGGGATGGAGGAGATGGCAGGAGGGGGAGGGGGAGGAGGATGGAGAGGGGAGAGGGGTCGAGATCAGGTGGCTAAAAATGGTCACGGGGATAGCGATCAGCGACATCCGAGGAGGAGGCGAGACCAGCTCGCCGACAGGCAGAGGTACAGCAGGAGCAGCTTGCGGGGGGAGAGGACCTGAGAGCCCAGATACAGGTTCAGGAGGCAAAGATACAATAGCTCTGGACTACTATAGTCGTGAGAGATCAGTAGCTACTGGATCTAAGGGCAGAGTGAGATCAACAGATATCTGATCTTAGGGCAGAGATAGCACGCCGTGAGGCAATGGCACAGGCCGAGGCACTGGAGCTCCGATGAGAGTCAGCGAGAGCAGCCTATTATCACGGGTTATATTTGTAGGCCGTCCCAGAGGGTGAGAGAGCACCATCATACTCTCAGTGGGCAGGGGTATCAGACGTGGTACTCGATAGGAGAGCTATGCCTCCTCCACCACCACGAGCTCCTCACGAGGGTGGTAGCGAGTCTTAGGTTTAGATGTTTTGGACATATTTTGAGACTTTTGATCCAGATTTTGGGATCTCATATTGTATTGTATATCATGACATTGTATATAGATTTATGAGATTTACTGGATGTTTGATGTATCATGTGTATTTGTCTCACTTGTGATGGATGTATCAGTTTATGTATATTGTCTTGTCATTTTGCTCAAAAATGCTTATGTATATGCTTATGTATGTTCTCTCTCATAGATGTATGTTTAATTCTCATGTGTATGATATAGACTTATGTTTCTTGAAAATGACAGTTTTTATATAGATATGATGATATGATTAACCCCTTGTGATGAACAGGAACAGGTTCGAGATGAAAAAGACAAGGAGCGAAAGACATGATCGAGAAGAAGAAAAGGTGGGCGCAGTCGACTGACAGGTCCACGTAGGATGAAAAGGAGAGCTCTCTCCATATGCAAAATGCAACACTAGACTAACATGAACTTAAAAATGCAAACTACTATGAACGTGATTGACTTGCAAGGTCACAATGCCTATAGACATCTAATTATCATCATCGAGCATTATTGGTAGCGTCGTAAGATCATACAATGCACACTAGCGTAACTATGTGGATATGAATATGATCTTTATCAGATAGAGATGTGGGAATCTCACCTAGGCATCAAAGACATATAGGTCAAGATGACTAATGTAGTGAGATCACCTAAATTTGTTATAGCAAGATTATGCTTGTATCAAGACACATGAAAGTCAGGATAGCTAAAAGCATGCACTCGCAAAACAGTCAAGGATAATACCTTGTCAATCCATAGTGTCAAGTAGGACCAACATAAATGCTCATGACAGTTAGGATCAACAAAATATACCCACAAGTAGATAAAGAAAGAAAACATGTTCTCATTCCCTCAGTCTTCTAGCTATGCATCATCAAAAACTTCTCAGGGAGAGATCACTCATCAAAGAAATCCTCATAGACAGCACACAAAGAAAAATAAAATCATCATATCATCAGCGAGTTGATTGTTTAAGTGTGTGTGTGTTGGTCATAGAGTCAAACTGTGAGTATCATATCTGCTAATGAGAAATATCACATCATACAAGACTATTGGATAAGACACCTGATAAGTGTTAAGAAACACTCGACGCAAGGGTAGTGTTGAAAAACACTGTTCGGGGTGGTGTTGAAAAACACCTGTTGTGAAATGCCCCAAGAGACAAATGCACCTAAAAGACCTATGCTAACAGGTATGCCCTCTGGACAAAGACAAAGACCAATTCCAAACCAAGTCAAATAAGGTCAAGGCATGATGGAGAAAGGCTAAGTGTCGAGAGCACATGCTAAAAGACAAGGGTGCAAAGGCCTCAAGTAGCGCTTATTTCCTAGTTTTCACCACTTGGATTTTATTGCAATTTTTTCTTTTTTTCTTTTTTTCTTTTTGTATTTTTGCTACCAAGGCGCCTATTGCTAGGTTTTCACCAAGGCACCTTTTTTTTTTTTTTTTTTGATTTTTTGAATATTTTGATTTTTTTGTATTTTTTCAGGACTTTATATGCTTTTTAGGAATTTTTTCAGCATCATATATCAATTTTTTTGGTATTTTTTCAGGATCAATAAGTATGTACAAAGGATGCCCCCAAACAGAATGGGCATCAAGGATAGAACTTCTTGAGGTGTACAATGTTGATGGGATCAGGGAGCTGTTCTCCATCAGGATCTGATAGTAAATACGCACCAGTACCAAAAGCAGCTATGATGACATATGGTCCAAGCCAGTTAGGTTCAAACTTGCCCTTTTGCTCTCTGTTTTGTTGGTTCTTAGGGTTCTCTCGCAAAACAAGATCACCTATTTGAAATTCTCTAGGACGAACCTTCTTGTTGAATGCCTTGGACATACGCTTCTGATACACTCTCATATGATCAAAGGAAGCCTTACGCTTCTCATCTAGAAGTTCTAATTCCTGTAGCCTCATGGCGCGGTAATCCTCATCTGTAATCAAACCTTTGAGTGAGACTCTAAGTGATGGTATCTTGACTTCTAAAGGCAATACTTCTTCAGCGCCATAGGTGAGAGAAAAAGGAGTGGCTCCTGTAGGTGTGCGAATGCTTGTTCTATAAGCCCATAGTGCTGGATTGATTTGTAAGTGCCAATCTCTACCATTCTTGTGCACTGTTCTATGAAGAATCTTAAGAATGGTTTTGTTAGAAGCTTCTGCCTATCCGTTTCCCTGTGGAAAATAGATGGAGGACCAGTGTTGCTTGATTTTAAACTTTTTGCATAGGTGCTTTAGGTCCTTATTCTTAAATTGACCTCCATTGTCAGTAATGGTCTTGGAAGGCACTCCAAATCGGCAAATGATATGATTCAAGATGAACAAAGAAATGGTCCTTCCTGAAGCAACAGAAAGTGGCACAGCTTCCACCCATTTTGTGAAGTAGTCAGTGGCAGTAATAATGAACTTGTGTCCACCTGATGAGTTGGGATGAATCTTCCCAACCAGATCAAAGGCCCAGCGCTGAAATGGCCAATGAGAAACAGAAGGGATCAACTCCCTACCTGGAGCATGAATCAGGTTGCCATGTTTCTGACATTTTTCACATGACTTAGCAAAGGTGACTACATCTATCTGCATTGTGAGCCAATAATATCCCGCCCTAAGCAACCTTCGGGCCATGGCAAGACCATTAGAATGTCCACCACAAATGCCCTCATGGATGTCAGCTAACGCTTGGTTGGATTCCTCCTTTTCCAAGAACCTAAGGAGCGTCCCATCTAAACCCCTCCTATATAAATCACTAGAGATGAGGGTGTGGTGAGAGGCGTTACGGATGAGGTTTCGGCGTTCGGAGCGGTTGAATGTGTCGAAGATGATGCCATCACAAAGATATGAATAGATAGCACCATATCGGGAAGACTCATGTGTGATAATGGCACAAATGACATGGCTTTTAGATGAGTCAAAGATGGGATGGTGTAGCTCTTCCACCAGGAATTCAAATCTAGATTCATGTGTCTCCAACTGAAGAAGTGAAGCTAATGTGGCCATGGCATCTATAGCTCTGTTCTCTATCCTAAGGATCTGTTGAAACGTCACAAAGGTGAAATAGCGTCTCAAAGAATCAACCATCTTTTTATAGGGTATCAATTTGTCATCCTTGGTTTGATACTCTTCATTGACTTGGTTGATGATTAGCTGGGAATCCCCAAAGACATGTAACTCTGTGATGTTCCATTCTATAGCCATTCTCAAGCCATTAGTTAAAGCTTCATATTCTGCAATATTATTGGTACATGGGAATAATAGTTTGTAAGACTTCAGAATGTTGTACCCATGTGGAGAAACAAATAACACTCCAGCACCTGATCCATTTTGCATACGGGAACCATCAAAGAACATTGTCCAAGTGCGAGTAGTTGTATACAAGATGTGTTCATCTGGGAATTCCACTTGGACTGGCATACTATCCTGGATTGGAAAATCAGCTAATTGGTCGGCAATAGCTTGCCCTTTTATTGCCTTCCTTTCAACGTACTCTATGTCAAATTCAGTGAGGACCATCATCCATTTAGCAAGTCTACCCGTCAGGGCAGCCTTACTAAGCAAGTATTTAAGGGGATCAATTTTGGCAACCAAATGTATGGTATGAGCAAGCATGTAGTGGCGCAACTTTTGAGAAGCAAACACCACTGCCAGGCAAGACTTCTCAATATTATTGTAATTGATCTCATAGGAGACCAGAGTACGGCTGATATAGTAGATGGCCCGTTCTTTCCCAGTATCATCTGATTGAGCCAATAATGCCCCCAGGGAGGTGTGAGTAGCTGAAATATATAGGATCAATGGTTTCCCTAGAATAGGAGGCATTAGGATCGAAGGATTGGCCAAGTATTGTTTGATCTGATCTAGGCTCTTTTGACAATCCTCGTTCCAAACACAAGAAGCACCCTTTATGCAATGTCTTTTTGAAGGGTTGCGCTCTATCTACAAGCTGAGAAATAAACCTCCTAATTGATTGAAGATGTCCCTGAAGACTTCTCATTTGGCTGATATTCCAAGGAGGTGGCATATCTAGGATTGCTTGGACCTTTTCGGGGTCAACCTCGATACCTTTTGCTGATATTATGAATCCCAAAAGTTTGCCTGAGGTGACGCCAAATGTGCACTTCTTTGGATTCAATCTGAGTTGAAATTGTTCCATACGATCTAGAATTACTTCCAGATCATTGAGGTGTGTGTCCCTTTTTCTTGATTTTGCCAGGGTATCATCCACATAATCTTCCATATTTTTGTGCATCATATTATGAAAGATAGTTGTCATAGCTCTTTGGTAGGTTGCTCCTGCATTCTTTAACCTGAATGGCATGACGTTCCAGCAATAGGTTCCCCATGCACATGTGAATGTTGTTTTCTCTTGGTCTTAAGGAGCTATTTTGATTTGATTATACCCTGAGAAACCATCCATTAGAGAGTATATGTCATAGCCCGCCGTCATGTCCACTATCATGTCAATGTTTGGAAGTGGAAAATCATCCTTTGGGCATGCTTTGTTTAAATCTCTAAAATCTGTGCAGACACGAATGGATCCATCATGTTTGGAGACAGGTACTATGTTTGAGATCCATTCTGCATAATCGATGGCTCTAATAAATCCAGCTCTCAAAAGTTTTTCTAATTCCCCTTTGACAAGTAGAGCTACATGTGGATGCATTTTTCTTAATCTCTATTTTACTAGCTTGACTCTTGGAGCTATGGATAAGTGATGCATTATGAGATTCGTGTCAAGCCCTAGCATGTCTGAGTAGGTCCATGCAAAATTAATTTTCTTTTTCTGTAAAAACTGTACATATGCCTTGGTCTCTTCCTCTGATAAAGACTGAGCAAGATGGACTATCTGAGGATTTTCTTCTATGTTTAAATTGACTGGCTTTGTTGGTTCAATCAATATTGATGATCTATCCTGAAAATAACTTGGCAAGTTATTAAGTACCCCATCCTTAGGTGCCTCAAAGAGGTTTTCACCTTCGGATACGTCATTTATTTTTACTATTTTTGGTTCTGACACCGCCACAAAGTGGTTTTCGCCATCAGACCTATTTTTCTTTTTCTCTTTTATTTTGAGACTGAGGTACTTAATATCAGGCTCTGTCATGCTGGTTGTTGGTTCGCTGGTGGAAGAAGCCATGGATTCAAGAGCATTTAGATAGCAGGCAATTTCATAATCATTATGGAAGGTGAGGAATGTGGGCTCTTGATGGCATTGAGACCAGTCAATTAGGTCAAAGTGAACAAGTGGTAAGTCAATGGCGGGTTCGATGTTGTTTATGCAAAAGGTGTCATCTTTGGTGACCATATAATCAGAGTTCATCAAGTCCTCTCCTAAGATACCTGAATTAGGACATCCTATCAAATGAAGCGTTGTCCACTAAGGCGATTTGAGGAGGGAAATCCTTGAGTCCGACACTAGGATCGTTAGTCGCATCGGGTTGGGTACTATAGGCATGGATAATATCCACGTCCAGATCAATTGTTGCATCTGAAAAGGAGTCCCATTCATATTCATGGGAGTCTATCTCTGAGTCATCATTTAGGCCTCGTGATGTAGAAGCCTCAAGGTTAGGAAGGGTTTTCCCCTCTCTAGTGCTAGTATTGGTACTATCCGTCGCAGCTAGGATAGTAACACTTTCCTTTGTCGATCTAGCAGTCACACAGTCACTATCCGTCGCAGCTGGGATAGTAGGACTATCAAGCATCAAATCTGTGGAATCTCCCCAAAGGAGATTCATTGAGGTCACCCAATCATCAGACACATCTTGTTGATTGGAAAGATCAGGCGTATAATCTGCATCACTGTCACTATCCGTCGTAGCTGGGACAGGGACACCTTTCTTCTTATTCTCAAAACCTAAGCCAATTGTGGACTTGTTCTTTCATCCGAAGAGAGCATGATCAAGAGGCTCAGCTTTAGCATCCAGCCTATGACTAAGGGGACCATATCCTGGATATCCCATATTCTTAACCATTGTGTATCCTTTCCCATAAGCTTCAGGTGGAGGAGCAAAATTCTCGTTGTGTTTGTATTTCTCTTCGTGATAGATCTAGTCCCTTACAGCAACTTCCTCTTTCTCTTCTTGAATGGGGACCGAAGACTCAACAAATTTCCCAAATAATGTCATTGCCGATGACGAAGGTTTTGTACTTGGGGATGGTCTCCCATAAGACCTAGGAGAGATTGGCATGTTTGTAAAAGAATCAATCTTATAATCTCCCATCCCAAGATCCATGGTCTTGAACTTCTACTTGCATTGTTCAAGTGAACTACTCAAACTGTCAGCTTCCCTATTCAAAGGTACATGTGATCCCGCAAAAATGTTATTAACTGATAAAGCACTATCTCCAGGGGTGCAAATTTCTACACCATTATGGGGAAACTTTACACACTGGTGATATGTTGATGGGACTGCCTGCATTTCGTAAATCCATGGCCTACCTAGCAAAATGTTGTAGGCTAGAGGTCCAACATCAACAATTTGAAATAATATATCTTTTTTCTACGGGACCAATGCGAATAGGCAAAATAGCCAATCCCTTAGAACTTCTTTCTGCTTCGTCATATGCTTTGATTGTGATCCTTTTCTTTATGTCAATGACGTTCTCGAAATATCCTAGAGCTAGCAACAAACTCAGGGTACAAATATTGAGCCCCGCACCCCCATCTATCAGGACACGCCTAACACGGGTTTTATGAATCATGACTTCGATGTGTAAGGCCAAGTTATGTGGGTGACTGATGGATTTGTCATCTTCTTCGGAGAAGGTGAAGTAATGAGGGCTAGCCAAATGGTTGACCATGTTTTGGAATTGGTCAATATCTAAGTTGTTAGGGACATTGGCTGCTCGCAAAGCATCCTCAAGGACACGCTTGTGCTTAGGAGATAATTCTAAAAGCTCAAAAATGGATATCTGCACGGGTGTACGTTGTAGCTGGTCAATAAGATTATAATTGGAATCAGGACCAATGGCAGATTTGGGAGGAGCACCTTTGGACACGAGTTGTTTAGACTTGCTAGTGCTAGGACCTCTAATGATAATGGGTGCTTGGGCCTGCCCCCTAGTGATAGCATTGAGGGACTGGGGCATTCTTTGTGAGTGAGGACCTCTTATCACCACAGTGGGTCTTTCATCAGTCATAGGAGTTGAGTCCACATTATGTCCATAGGGATCTTTCCCTCTCATCATGTTGACACTATCATCCACAACTTCAAGCATGTTAATGACGTTCTCTACATTTGTGTAGGTGTAGTTGATAACCGCCTTGCCATTCTTATTGTTAGAATTCTCTCCTTTCTCATATTTAGGCAAGGGCTCTTTAAAGGCTTTATGATCCGCATTAGTGGTTAACCCATCCACTTGTAATTGTCCTTTCTCAATAAGGTCTTGGACAAGATGCTTGAGTTTAAAACAATTTTCTATGTCGTGTCCAATCCCATTATGAAAAATGCAAAAAGCCTTAGCATCCCACCAATGAGGTAAAGGATCCGGTATGCGATGTTTTGTAGGATCCTGTGGGTGTGCCAAATTATGAGCAACTAATGTCTTAAAAACATCTGCATAAGATTCTCCCAATTTGGTAAATTGTCTTTTCTCCATTTTAGATCTTTTTTGATACTTAGGTTTGTCTTGTTGTGTTGAAGACGTTTGCAGCTTCATAGGTTGAACTGCATGAGAGAGGTTAAGAACTCCTTCATTTTTTACCTGAGATGAGTCAACAACTCCGCCATTGACCACTTGCTTGTTTTTGTTCCAATAGGAGTTCTTTTTGTCCTTGTTACCATTAGTATTGTTATTTTGGCTATTGTTGTTATTTGTTGGTTTAGCCAAAATTCCTTGTTCTTTTAGGACATCCTTAATGCGACATGCCACCTCTACCATAGTATCAAAGGAATTAAATGGGATTTTCTTAACTTCATATCTGAGTTCTGGTATTAGATTGCTCACAATGATATCAATTCTCTCCTCTTCAGGGATTGTCCTTGGGTATTTCGAACACAATCGCCTCCATCGTTGTAAAAATATGACAAAAGATTCCCCTTGATTTTGCTTAAGTTTACACAAATCAAGCATTGTGACTGACCTCGATAAGTTGTAAGCAAAATGCTGAACAAATCTTTGGACAAGTTCTTTAAACGTCTTTACTGGAGGGGAAAGGTTGGTGAACCACTCCATGGCTTGACCTTTTAAACTCCTTGGGAATAATCTCATCAAGTAGGAGTCTTCATGGTGAAAGGAAAAGCTCATTATGTAGAACTGTCGAACATGGTCGTGAGGGTCACCAGTGCCATCATATTTGTCATATGTTGGGAATTCAACTTTCTTAGGGAATTCTACCATCACCACACTTTTGTCAATGGGGTTAGGACATATGGAGTCCAAATGAAATGTGCTCTTGGGAGCCTTCATCCTGTCTATATCCTTTTGCATTTGTAAGATCACCTCATCAGTTGAAGGATTATGTTTCTTTATTTTTTGGTGAACATCAAAATTATATGGAACTTTAGTGCCTTTGTTGATAAGACTTTCCAAGAATTGGTCTTTGTTTTGTTCCACATATTGCTCCACATATGCTTGAAAGGATGGTTCTTGTTGCATAGTCATGAAGTCCATATGATCAAATTTAGCATAACTGCCTCCATGTTGTGAGCCATGATGTGCTCATTGAGAGGGTTGCTTTGAATGTCTACGAGACGACTGTCTCCTATGATGGTCATATCTTGAAGCCCTTCTTCCTCTAGGACTCGGGGATCGTGAGGGTGTCCTTGATCTTCTTCTAGGGCTAGGGGAAGGGGTAGATGGGGGCGAGTTGGTCCCACTATTGGCTCCCCTCCCGTTAAATTGGCTTTGGAGTTGTTGTGCATAGAGTCTATCTTCTTCTTCTTTGGCGACTCTTTTCTGTATATCCAACAATGCACGTTCCTCTTCCTCTAATTGTCTGAATTTTTTCTTTTTAGCAGCCTGTTCATCTAAGTAGGCTTGCTTCTCTCTCTCAATGCTTCTCAATCTTGTATTTGCATATCGAGAGGTGTCTTTAAGTGGGGAGGTTTGTCTCGAATGCCTCATTGCATTAGCTGCGTTGATGTGGTGATCACTAGATTCATTGTTCTGGTCTTCGTGTTGTGACCCTGAATCTGAGTGAGCTTTCTTATGATATCTTTCGGCTCGTTGATGAGCATCAAAATACCTCGCGTTGTTGGGAGGTGACCCGGGTGGACTAGCATGAGAAGAACCACCATACTCTCTTCTGTGTCGTTGGAAGATATCCTCAAGAGTTTGATTCATGGCTTCTCTTTGTTGTCGGGTGAAAGTGTAACTCATGTCCATACTTGATGAAAGTGGTACAAAAGAGGTGCTCACTTCACTAGGATTAGCTCCCGGATTAAAACAAACCTCAGATTCACTCTTAGGAGATTGGTCAAAAAGGGGTCCTTTTCCCTTAGGTTGTCGATGAGTCTTGACGGGTGGTAACTGGCTAAAGGCAACAGGGGGTCGCTTCCCTTGATTAACTTGGTACCTTGTCGTAACTGACATGAAAGAGAGATACTCTCGATGATAAGGTGACCTTTCAAAGTGTCAACGCCGAACTAGGATAATCAAAGTCCTCTATTGTCCAAAGAGAAATGAAAAGAAAAAAAAGGGCTTTACCAACACTGTCAAAGAGGTGCTTCAAATCAAAGGGTGACTACCCTTGCACTTTTGAATCAGGAGGTTGGACTAGGCCAAAAGATAATTGAAATTGAGATGAAAATGAAAGCGATTTGGACAATAAGAGTACTAAAATTTTCCCATAATGTAGCTAACAATTTTAAAGATGAACCTTGGCACCAAGAATGGCTTTCTAACTTGACAATTATTCCAAAGTGATTTCATAAATCAAATGATGCTATCTCGGAGGACTAAAAACCAGAAATTTGGAGTCAAGACAGGTCTCAAACATCAGGGTGAGAAGCCTGCTCTAAGACCTAGCCTGATTAACAGCAACTGAAACTGACCAAAATTTAAGCACGACAAAAATAAACCAGGCGATATACTCCAGGCTACTAGGGCGATAATCCTATAACCACATGATACTTTGCCCGAAGCCACGTGATACTTCTTA
This sequence comes from Chamaecyparis obtusa, assembly GCA_027943335.1. Taxonomy (NCBI): domain Eukaryota; kingdom Viridiplantae; phylum Streptophyta; class Pinopsida; order Cupressales; family Cupressaceae; genus Chamaecyparis; species Chamaecyparis obtusa. The sequence goes on along the minus strand of BSBK01001829.1, from coordinate 1,431,149 downwards.
ATACTAGTGGGCGATATACTCCAGGCAGGTAGGGCGATAGTCCGTCAGGGGTGAACTATCGCGCGATATTTCTCTTCAAAGCAGGTGATATTTCTAGTAAGTGTGAAGTATCGCGCGATACTTCGCTTTACAAGGCATGATACTGTTGCAGAATTGTTTAACTCTTGACCAGATTTGTGCAAAATTTGCATTTTTGGGTCTGTTTGGTCAAAATTTCCAGTCTGAGGGTTGATGTTTTCAATTTCTGTCATAATATCAGTAGAATTTGGGCAGGTTTGCAAATAGTAAGGGATCAAAACATGGTCTCAAACACTTGAAACAAGGGCAAAAGCAACCTTGCCAAGACAAACACTTGTGACATCAGAATTGAAACAACACCCTATGAATGCTATCGATTGTTTGTATGTAAGAACGTTTGCACTGGTATCACACAATCGAAGACACTTCAAGAAAATCTATCTTAAAAAGTCAAGGCTCAATACTTACCAACTTAGCCCACAACTTGATGCCCCCTCGCCTCACACCAAGTGGTTACCCACAAGAGATGTTGGCTTTGTCATGGAAATGTCAAATGACACAACCAAAGGGACACATATGGTGAGTATCTTAAGGTGATCCAAGTAAACCACTTGGATCAATCATTGCACTAAGAAGATAAGTGGCTAAAAGAAGGTGGCTTCTATCTAATGGTTCTTAATAAGGATTTTTGTTCACAACACCCCTCTTGCTCCTCATAAAGGACTAGGACCTCGCGGCCTCAAGAGTACCTTAAGCATTCTTGTTCAATGTTTTTCCCATGGTCGCAATCCCATGAGCTACTCACATCAAACGAAGACAAGTGTTATGTCTATCAAGGTTTTTGGTGTCCTTGATAGCCTTGAGATTATAGTGAGTTGGAATCACTTGCCACCAAGGAAAATGATGACAAGGTTGTCCCCACTTGATTTGTTCCTCTTGATTGCTCAAGAGCAGGCCCACTAAAGGATTCCTAAACTAAACAAAAATGGATCAACTCTTGAGGTTCAAGGTTTTTGATTCACCACAAGGGTGAAGAGCATACTCCCCTATCTCAAAAATCTCTCCCAAACACACCAAGCAAATAGATTCAATTACTCCCTTGCTTCCAAAACCTTAAGATGGGTCAAGATTTTCTGATTCACCTAAAGGTGAAGAGCATACTTCTCCTACCACCTCAAGATCCCTTTCACAAGGTATTAAGATGCCTAATACAATTAGTGAATGCCACACTTGAAAGGAAAGTAAATAAATAAGCAAGAAATGTTTTTTTGTTTTTTTTTTATTTTTATGCTTGGGCAGCCCTGCAAAAACTGTTAGTAGCCCTCTTTGACATGCATTTTTAGCAATTTTCAAGCAAATGAGAGCACCTACAAACACAACTTGTTAGACCCACAAGGTTAGCAAAATCACAATCCAAATGTAAACATGCAATAAACTGCTAGATTTAAGCTAAAAGATGCGGGTTAGACCTATCTAAACACAGCAAAACAAAACAACAAGCTAAAATAATCAAATTCAAACAAGAAAACTGAAAACGCAAGTCTCTGTCAGACCAGGCGATATTTCTCAGACTTCACTAGTATCGCGCGATACAGTTTCCTCTAGTCGGGCGATATTTCTTAGTCGCGTGATACTTCTCACTATGGGCGGGCGATACTTCGCCTGATAACAGGCGATATTTCTCAGTACTGGTGGGCGATTCTTCTTTCGTGCAAAGTGTCGCACCGCTATACAAAGGTATATCACGTGATATTTTTGAGAAGTATCGCGCGATACTCTGAGACAAAAAACCAGAGACTGAAAATCAAACCGAAAATTGACAAATATTTTGACGAAAAATGCAGAATTAAAGGGACAAAGCTAATCTACTCGGCCCCACGGTGGGCGCTAGAAATGTACACACTAAAATGGTGCACTTCTATGAACCATTACATGCAAGGTTGCTCAAGAATGAGGCCTCACAAAGTGGCTCATAGCTCTCTATGCATGGAGTTGCAAGGGACTATGATATATTTGCTCTCAGCTAGAGCTACAAGCTTGTGACCTTGCTAGTCAACCACGCAATGAGAGATTCAAGTGAAGACAAGGGAAACAATGCCAATATCTCCAAGAATCACTATGAAAATGCAATGCAATGCAACTACAATGACAATGCAATCTAAGCTATGAAAGGAAAAGTACAATGCAACTAATCTATGAAAGGAAATAGCAATGGATTACAATGCCTCCTATTTAGACTATGTGAGCTTATTCTATTGCATAAAAGGAGATCTACACTAAGAATGCCATTATCATGCAACTAAGAAAGGAAATATGCAACTACAATGAAATGCAACAAGTCTTCAATGTCTTCAAACTCCAAATGCACCTAAAACCTGCAACATAACATTAGCATAAAAACATGAGATATGCCAATGAAGGAGAGAGCTCTCCTTTTATAAGAAATGAGGTGAAATGGACCATGGAGATTAAGAGGCAAAAAGACTTAATCGGCGGTGGAGCTTGAAAGAGGAGCAATCCATGTGCACAAGTATCCTCCAATGAGAGTGAAGTGTTGACTTTTGAGCCTCATGTGAGACAAAAGTGTTTTTTTCCTTTTTGTGAAATATGAATAATGTTTTATTTGTGCAACTTAGGATAAGAGGAAAAGTGGGGGCTTTTTATTTATTAAAAGGGGAGGAAATATTCCTTTTAGGTAAATAAAAACTTAGGATAAATGGTTAGCCCATAGGATAAAAATCTAATATATGATCGAAATTAGGATTTGATCAAGAAATTGATAATGTTGAAAATATTGATTATTGATAAAAATGATTCAGGTTTGATAAATCAAATAAATGGGGCCCAAAGTCTAGGTGACCATTTTTGGGTGCATACAATCATAATTTGATATTTATAGTAATTCCAGAGGAGGCTTGAGTCTACAATCAAAAGGAATCTAGAGAAGTGCTTGGAGTAGGCTAAGAGATTCAGAATTTTCTTCTCCAATGGTTTCTCTGCAGGACTTTGGGTAGGATCTATACTAGAAGATGATCCTCCTTTTTATGTGTGCCTTGTTTTGTTTGGGTGCATATCTACTTGTTGTTTTATATGAATTTTCAAATTAGGAAATGATTATGCTATTGTATTTTGTCTGCGTTGATGAATGGGATAGTGTTAGTAGAAAGGATAATTATGTGTATGTTGGAAATATACTGTTTGTGTAAACTATTTTATCTTTCTGTATGAGTTGATTTGTTTTAATTATTGTATTGGATAGATTTTGGAGACTCCCTAGGATCTTTTTAATATTTCCATTTGTGTTTTATAAGCCTATAGTTACTCCCAAATGTTTTCTCCTTCTTTGTTTGCATTCTGGATTTTATAAAAACTCACTAGTTTTTTTTATAGACCTGTAAACATTAATCCATATCTTTTGACTCCAATAATATTTCCTCAATCACTCCAGTCAGATGTTGCATAACTTGTCTCTATCCAACATATCCAATACACAGTCCAATCCAACAGTTAAATTAGGAGATATGGTTCATGCATGGGGACTATATTTTTTGCAACAGTATTTTCTTTTTTTTTCTCTAGCAACCCACGAACTTCCTTCCATCAAATCACTTTTTTTTTTAATGAGACATGGTCTCCTATAGGGTTAGGATAGTAAATTACATTCTTTCTACTATCTAAATGACCAAATTTGATGTCTTTTCTCTTAGAGGCATTTACTTCCCAAATGACTGGTGCCATTCCAGGCTTCCCACCAATCAACAAACCATTCCAATTTTTGTTTGCAAGCACCTCGATGTTTTATGATTCATTTTATTGCATATTTTGTATGTATATGATGTTTTTGTAAGGGTAGAGAACCTAAGAACACTAGGTGAGTGTCTCTCAGTGTGGGGTCGGGGACCTAAGTGGCTAGTACCAAGATATCTCACTGATGAGTTGTATTAATCAAGTGATAACCTTAATTAAAATTTATGGGGATGGAAACAAACATTAAAAAAATAAATTTAATGCCTCTCCCATGCCATCAGTGCTAGTAAAGGCTATGGATGGGAGTGGGAGAAGGTACCTATCTGTAGGTACGACTGAATGGTGGTTGTCTGTATGAAAGGCATTCAGTTCTACATGTGCCTACTTGGGGCTTGGGGCCAAGAGTGGCTAGTACCAGGACAACCTAAGGGGTGAGGGCTATGAGATGACACTCACCTAGCTTTTTGCTTAGAGTTTCTACCAAGTCTTGAAACCTTTTGGGAATGGATTTGTATTTATTTTCAGTTGTTATTTGGGAAAGGTTACCCCAACCCTAGGTATGGCCTAGATATCTCTTCTTGCATGGATCTTGGTGTTTATCTCCTATCATGAGGGAGTGGGCATTTTGGTATCCATGTGGCTGGGTGGTAAATCTTTTTATCGAGGTACCATTTGCAATTGCAGTGCTTAAGGGTTCTTGCTTGCGTATTGTTCCAGTTTTGAAGAAAGAAGACTTCTTATTTATCTTTCATTAATTTAAATCAAATGTAAAGTTATGTCATTATTGTAACCTCCCAAGAGTATATGAATGTAATGTAATCTTTATTGTATCTCAAATTGATGTATCTTGGAATGGGTAGATTTAGGGAAAAGAAAAGGGAAAATGTGAACTTTATGTAAAGCATGTTTGATGGAAAAGAAAAGGGATTTTAGTAAGTTTTCAAGTAAAGTGGTATGTTATACATTAATGTTGGTTAGGAGAATTTAGTAATCAAATGTGTTAATTTCACATGTGAAATAGTTCAAACTCCTATATAAATTCTTTTATTATGATTATGCTTTAAATGTTATATTGATCATGAAAGAATGCTTAGGGAATATGGATGAAATCAATTGGTTAGTAATCAAATGAAAACATTTATATTTTTCTCTAAAGAATTTTTAAATGTTATGATATAGTTGGTTTAAAGTTATTCAAAGTTGTTAGTAAATTTAATTAAACTTAAATGGATTGTTAATATTATAGTAGGGAACCATGGGAGGAATCTAAGTTAAACTTTGTTTATGTTATTATGCATATATGTCTTGTAAAGTTTGAAAAAAAAATTCATAGTTTGTTACATAGGTTTTCTTCCTAAGAGAATCTTTGTTCTTTTCCCCGGTTCCCTTGCGAGGCATGACATCTTTGGTATCATAGCACTAAGTTGCTACACTGGGGCCCTGGAAATTTGGCCCATGCTTCTTAAACTTTTTATTCATTTAAGGAAAAACTTAACACTAGAATTGGACTAGGACCCTTGAACTTATCCTTCTCCTTACTTGTCTAGGATGCCTCCTATGACCCATGGTAGAAGGGGAGGTGTGTGAAACACTCCTCCTAGATCTCATTAAGAAATTTCTCAGGAAGAAGAAGATTTTGAGAGAGAAGGTAGGGGGGACCAATTTGATAACCACTCAGGAGGCTTTCAAGGGGCTCAAGTTATAGAATTGTTACAACAGATATTGTAGAGACTAGATATAGGTTAGGACAAGGGTCACTGTGGGGAGGATAATGCCACTCACCACAAGGAAAGACAAAGGAGCCCTAGGAGGAGAGATCAGGTAGTAGAAGAGGACATTTTGCATACTTCTCACATGTGAGACCTCCTCAGGACTAAGACTAACCCATTCAAGGGAACTCAAGGCAGATCCATTGCTAAGACTTGGCTATTGGATTTGGAAATGCTATTTTCCATGCATCCTTACAGCAACCATACCAAGGCCCGATTTGTAGTCATTCACCTTAGAGATTTTGCATCCACCTAGTGGGAAATAGAGAAAGATAAACTTCACATAGATATAACCACTCTTTCATGGGAATTGTTCCTAGAACTCTTTCGAGCTAGATTTCTTTCTGATCACTGGAGGTGAGAAAGAGCTGAAGAGTTTCACAACTTAAGGCAGTTAACAATGTCAGTTGATGACTATGAGTGAAAGTTCTTTGAACTCAAGCCATACTCAAGTTATAAGGATGATGAACCCATGCTGACTCAACACTTCCTTAGAATCCTCAACGGTCGCTTGGCTAGCAGTGTACGAATGTTTGAACCTCAGACAGTTAATGATGCAATCATCAAGGCTCGTATTGTGGAACAAAATGCAACCTTGGGGTAGGAGGTCAGATAGGTAGCCATGGAAGTAATGCCTCTTAGGCAGGGATAGGATTCAAAGGGAACCATTCTCAAGGAATACCTGGCCCTAAGAGCTATCCTTCTTCATCAAAAGGAAGTCAGAATCACCAAAAAAGGAAATTTCAAAATAACAACAAGAATGGGGGTTCTCAATCAAACAACTCTCGCAACTAGCAGTGTGCAAAGCGATATCCAAATTCACAACCATCTCAAAGTATACCTTAGAATTCTAGTCGAGCTAGTTATCAACAGTCCAGTGCACCTTCCACAGGGGGTAATTTTATTAAAAATACAAGATGTTACTCTTGTGGTCAACATGGTCATATTGCAGTTAACTGTCGTCAGAAGTCTACCCCAGCAGCTAGCTATAGACAGGCCGCTTCAGAACCCATAGTAGGTGATGCAAGAAAAACTCACCAAGTATTCACCACTCTAGACCATAGATAGGCTGATCATCAAGGATTAGTCATCGAAATCCTAGGTTTGTTAAGGGTTATGTCTACCACTATTCTATTTGACTCGGGAGCAACAAATTCTTTTATTTCTCCTTCTTTAGTAGAGCAATGTGGGTTGAAGGCAATAAGGCAGGAAGATAGGTGGCAGGTTGAGCTAGCCTCTAGGGCAAGAATAGCCTCTGACTCTTATGTTTAACATTGCAAGTTAGGGCTAGGACCTTTCTCCACCCTAGTAGATCTTCGAGTGATTCCTTTAGGCTCATATGGAGTAGTTTTGGGTATGGATTGGTTGGATGCTCACAATGCCATTTTGGATTGTAGAAATAAGAGCATTAAATTTTTAGATGATTCAAGAGAACCTAAGAGAATTCTTGGGGTGCAACGACCCATCTCTCTTCGCATGATCTCATCGATGCAACTCAAGTGGTGCATGTGCAAAGGATGTCAGTTGTTTGTAGTCTTAGTAGAGAACTTAGTCAAAGGGGAAATTAGGGATGTAACATTAGAGCATCCCCTATTACAAGAGTTTTTGGATGTTTTTCCCATGGAAATACCAAGAATGCCACCCAAGAGGGACATTGATTTCTAGATTGAGCTAGTGCTAGGAGCAAAACCCATCTCCAAGGCTCCGTACCACATGACCACACAGGAACTTGGGGAACTTAAGTTATAGTTGAAAGGGCTTTTGGAAAAAGGGTTTATTAGACCTAGTGTGTCCCTATGGGGTGCACCAGTAATATTTGTGAAGAAGAAAGATGATTATCTCTGGTTGTGCATTGACTATCATCAACTCAACAAAGTCACAATTAAGAATCAGTATCCTTTACCCCGTATCGATGACCTATTTGATCAAATGAAAGGGGGCAAAGATATTTTCAAAAATTGATCTTAAGTCAAGATACCATCAACTTAGAATTCAGGAGGCTGATATTCATCATATAGCATTTTGCACTAGATATAGCCACTATGAGTTCACCGTGGTACCATTTAGGCTGACAAACACTCCCTCTGTATTTATGAGCTTGATGAATGGAGTTTTCAGAACTTATTTGGATAGGTTTGTGATAGTTTTCTTGGATGACATCTTAGTGTTCTACAAAGCTCCTGAAAAACATGAGATTCATCTTCACTAAGTTTTGCAATGCCTTAGAGAAAACCAACTTTATGCCAATCTAGAGAAGTGTGAAGTCTTTTAGATAGAGGTTAAGTATCTCAGGCATGTCATCTTAGGGGATGGGATCATAGTTGATCTAGCCAAAATTGAGGCCATAGTGGAATGGCCAACTCTGACTAACGTCCCTGAGGTTCATAGCTTTATGGGACTGGTTGGTTATTATAGATGATTTGTTAGAGAGTTCTCTCAGATATCTCATCCCATCACTTCCTTGCAAAGGAAAATGAAGAAATTTGTATGGTCATAAAAGTGTGAGGTGGCTTTCCAATGTTTGAAGGAAAGACTAACTAGTGCTTCAATCTTGGTGGTTCCTGAACCATCAGGGAACTTCGTAATCTATACAGATGCCTCACTCGAAGGAATTGGGATGGTTCTTATGCAAGAAGGGAAAGTTGTTGCTTATGAGTCTAGGAAGCTTAAAGATCATGAGCTCAACTACCCCACCCATGATCTGGAGCTTACAGCAGTAGTTCATGCCTTAGTAAAATGGAGGCACTTTCTATTGGGTCATAAGTTTGAACTCCAAATAGATCATCGAAGCCTTCAGTATATCTTCTCTCAACCTAACCTGAATGCTAGACAACACAGATGGATGGAATTCTTATGTGAGTATGATTTTGAGGTTAAGTACATCCAAGGGAAGATGAATGTGGTGGTCAATGCTTTGAGCAGCTGCAAGCATAGTTTGTCGGCACTTTCTCTAAGCACAAATTTGGAGAAGCGTATCAGGGAGGCTCTCACTTTTGATTCTTGGTATTAGGAGGTAAAAGAAGAGATAGAGTTAGGAAGACCCTTGGAGGGTCATTTTTCAGGATATTCCTTGGATGCCCTAGGATTGTTGCGATAGCAGGACAAAATTTATGTGCCCTTGTCAAGAGATCTTTGTGTGCTCATTCTTTCATAAAGCCATAAGGCTCCCTACTCAGCACATCTAGGGGTAAAGAAGATGTATGTAGACCTACGTTAGTTGTATTATTGGTTGGGAATGAAGAGAGACATAGAAAACTATGTGGCAAGATGTTTGGAATGCTAGAGAGTTAAAGCAGAGCATCAACATCCAGCAGGTCTTTTGCAACCTCACCTTGTGCTAGAATGGAAGTGGAACATTATTTCTATGGATTTTATTGTGGGACTTCTAGTTACCCCTTAGAGACATGATGCTATCATGGTAACAGTTGATAGACTTACCAAGGTAGCTCATTTCTCTCCCATGCAGTCTTCCTATTCCACAACATCGGTAGCCAGAGTGTTTATGAAGGACATTGTGAGACTCCACAAAATTCCTAGGAAGATCATATTTGATCATGATCCAGTATTCACATCTGCTCTCTAGACTTCACTTTAGCACACTTTAGGGACTCAGCTCAACTTCAATTCAACCAATCACCCTGAGACAAATGGGCAGACGTAGCGATTCAATTAGGTTCTTGAGGATATGCTCAGAATGTATGTTATGAATAGACAGACCTAGTGGGAAGAATATTTATATTTGGTGGAGTTTGCATATAATAATAGTTATCATAGTTCCATAGGCATGTCTCATTTTCAGGCTTTGTATGGTCATTTGTGTCGCACTCCTTTGAGTTGGGATCATTTGGAGGACATAGTACTTCTAGGTCCCAAGATGTTACAAGATATGGAGTAGCAGGTTAAGCATATCAGAGAGCATATTTTGATAGCTCAGGATAGGTAGAAGAAATATGAAGATGCTCATAGGACTGATGTACACTTCTCTCTTAGAGATAGATTTTTTCTCAGGGTGCGCCCATGAAAGATTCCAATCCGTTATGAAAAAGGCTCCAAGTTGGCACCCTAGTTTGTTGGCCCTTTTGAAGTCCTAGAGAGGATAGGACCAATAGCTTATCGGCTTGTCTTGCCACCCATCCTTTCTCGTATTCATGATGTATTTCATGTTTCAATTCTTAGAAAATATATTCCTAATATGACTCATGTTTTGGATTGGAATGCATTACAGGTAGCGGACAGGCAGCTGGCTTTAGATCTTGTACGTATTTTGCAGCAGCAGACACTGGCCCTTAAGGGTCGCACCATAGATCAAGCAAGGGTCTAATGGGACCCCAATGATGATTCCTCATCTACTTAGGAGGATGTTGTTAGACTTAGAGAAGCTTATCCTTATCTATTTGTAGGCTTCCAGGAGTAAGCCTCACTCTAGGGGGGAGGATGTAATACCCTCTCAGATGATTATACTTTTACTTTTATTTGGACATTTTTCATTGTGATGGTTAGAACTATATGTTTACAGTTATGCTTATTTAGATTATGATATGCTTATCAGATGTTTAGATACACTCATTTATGATTATAATTTTATGTTTATGAAATTGGAAATCATTTATCTTTATATGTTTTATAGAGCTAACCCAAGGATTTGAATCTAACCATTATTATCTATGATGTCTCATGGTTCATGTATATATGTCTGATGTGATTTTATGACTTAGGATGAAGTCATAGTTACTCACTCGGTTGAGGTCCACACAATGTATCGATCTTGGTCATTTATTTTCATATGTCTTATTATATATCTATTTATCTATGCACATGTATCTCTTCTCGGTGATGCAAGCTTGCAGGTACCAGGCATCGTCTCCTCCCGGTCTCACAGGTCTAAGCAAGCCCTCAAAATCCTTGATTGTTGTTGTTATGGAGATATCACCAAGGTTCTGTGAGAAGGAACTCTACCTCTGACCCTTTCTGTCCTTAGGTGGGGAGTTCCTGAGTCAGTCCTTGTGTCGAATGGTGATTATTGTTAGTGTAGTTTGTTTCTTGCTTCTTGTAATTTTTTGACATGAGATTTGGTATATAGTAGTTCTAATTATATTTGATGGAAGATTCTATCTTTTGTTAATAATTACTTATATATACTATTGTATATCATTAGAGTTTGATTTAGTGTATGATTAAATAATGTGATTATAATGTTAATAATAATATATATATCATGATACTAATAATAATATATTTTTTATAATATTAATAATAATATATGTACACATAGGCATATGGGTGCACACATATGCATATGGCTACATATATTCATATAATTTTGTGTGTGAAAGTAATTAATGCTTTTAAATGATATTAATAAACAAATAAATTACTTATTAGATAGAAAATAAATAAATGGTAAACTCTTTTACTATAGCCTAGGTGTCTACGTAACTTAGAATTAGTAAATATACCTTGAAGTAAAAGTTACTATTGCTTCCTTAAATAAAGGAAATATGAGAGATATTATTAATATTAATTATCTCTCTTCCTAGGAATGGTTATTGTTATTGGGATAAATTAATCCTAAACTATTAACCAACCTTAGTTTAGAAAGGTTGCATCAGTTGGATTTTTTCTCGTGTAACTACTTCCTAAAACTATTTACTGGAAGAATCCCTATGAGAAGGGGAGTTGACTGGAAATATTTCTCAGGAAGATTTTATTATTGTTTGGATAGGATATCATAATTTGATATTTATAGTAATTCAAGAGGAGGCTTGAGTCTACATTCAGAAGGAACCCGGAGAAGTGCTTGGAGTAGACTAAGAGATTCATAATTTTCTTCTCCAATGGTTTCTCCGTAGGACTCCAGGTAGGATCTATCCCGGAAGATGATCCTCCTTTTTGTGTGTGCCTTGTTTTGTTTGGGTGCATATCTACTTGTTTTTTTATATGAATTTTCAAATTAGGAAATGATTATGCTATTGTATTTTGTTTGCATTCATGAATGGGATAGTGTTAGTAGAAAGGATAATTATGTGTATGTTAGAAATATACTGTTTGTGTAAACTATTTTATATTTCCGTATGAGTTGATTTGTTTTAATTATTGTATTAGATAGAGTCTGGAGACTCCCTAGGATCTTTTTTATATTTTGATTTGTGTTTTAGAAGCCTATAGTTACTCCCGGATGTTTTCTCCTTCCTTGTTTGCATTCTAAATTTTATAAAAACTCATTGGTTTTTTTATAGACCCATAAACATTAATCCATATCTTTTGACTCCAATAATTTTTCCTCAATCACTCCAGTCAGATGTTGTGTAACTTGGCTCTCTCCAACATATCCAAAACACAGCCCAATCCAACGGTTTCTACAACAATATTTTCTTCTTTTTTTTTCTCCAGTAACCCACCAACTTCCTTCCATCAAATCTCATTTTTTTTAATGATACATGGTCTCCTACAAGGTTAGGATAGTAAAGTACATTATTTCTACTACCTAAATGACCAAATTTGATGTCTTTTATGTTAGAGGCATTTACTTCCCAAATGACTGGTGCCATTCCAGGCTTCCCACCAATCAGCAAACCATTCATATTTTTGTTTGCAAGCACCTCAATGTTTTATGATTTGTTTTATTGCATATTTGGTATGTATATGATGTTTGGGTAAGGGTAGAGAACCTAAGAACACTAGGTGATTGGCTCTCAATTTTGGGTCGAGGCCCTAAGTTGGCCCACTGATGAGATGTATTAATCAAGTGATAACCTTAATTAAAATTTATGGGGATGGAAACAAACATTAAAAATATAAATGTAATGCCTTGACCATGCCATTAGTGCTAGTAAGGGCTATGGATGGGAGTGAGAGAAGGTACCTATGCATAGGTACGACTAAATGGCACTTGTTTGTATGAAAGGCATTCAGTTTCGCATGTGCCTACTTGGGGGTTGGGGCCAAGAGTGGCTAGTACCAGGACAACCCAAGGGGTGAGGGCTATGCGATGACACACACCTAGCTTGTCATTATTGTAACCTCCCAAGAGGAGATGAATGTAATGTAATCTTTATTATATCTCAAATTTATATATCTTGGAATGGGTAGATTTAGGGAAAAGAAAAGGGAAAATGTGAACTTTATGTAAAGCATATTTGATGGGAAAGAAAAGGGATTTTAGTAAGTTTTCAAGTAAAGTGGTATGTTATACATTAATGTTGGCTAGGAGAAGTTAGTAATCAAATGTGTCAATTTCACATGTGAAATAGTTCAAACTCCTAGATAAATTCTTTTATTATGATTATGCTTTAAATGTTATATTGATCACGAAATAATGCTTAGTGAATATGGATGAAATCAATTGGTTAAAAATCAAATGAAAACATTTATATTTTTCTCTAAAGAATTTTCAAATGTTATGATATAGTTGGTTTAAAGTTATTCAAAGTTCTTAGTAAATTTAATTAAACTTAAATGGATTGTTACTATTCTAGTAGGGAACCATGGGAGGAATCTAAGTTAAACTTTGTTTATGTTATTATGCATATATGTCTTGTAAAGTTTGAAACAAAATTCATAGTTTGTTACATAGGTTTTCTTTTTAAGAGAATCTTTGTTCTCTTCCCCGATTCCCTTGCGGGGCATGACATAATGTTACTCCTAAAGAGCATTAATGGTTGTCATTAGTATCATTCATTCATAGAGTTGGTAAAGGAGGCAAGACATAGCATTTGGTCAATACATAGAGTCTATACACCGAGTAGAACATAAAGAAGATACCTAAGTTAACCGAACATAGTTTTGACCAAGCACTCTTACCGAGCCAGATGATTACCGAGTACTGAGCACAGTAGTCATTGAGAATTCATATGAATCGAGCACCAATTAATTATCGAGCGATGAATGCAATGTACACGGAGTGAAATAGGAAAATGGCATAGTAGTTTGGAATGGCACAAACATCAAGGAAAATAGTTTACCAAGATCAAGACAAATTTTAATATGGATGTAATCATTAAATTATTGATGATTCCTATGTATTGTTGATCTAGGTTATTTATTTCTATCGTAGATCTTACATTTTCTAAGATATTATATAACCCTAATTAGGTCAAGGTCAGTTTGATATAAATTTGTAAGGATGTCATTTTGACAATTATTACACATGAAGTAGCCGCTGTAGTGAAAAACATATGAAGATTAGACAACATTTTTTATTGACAAAGTATTGAAGGGCTATTTAGTTTTATCAGAAATAGAAGGCTACTGAGAAGTAATTATTGAAGATATCAATCACATTAAGGTGATAACAAATACATACTTTACAAATCTGAATCAGGCAAGTTTGAGTTTCTATTTACAGATATATCCTATTGTTACTCTTTAACCATTGTAGCAGACTCTAGATCTCTTAATAGAGTGAACTTAACAGTTCTTTTGTAAATCTCTTAACCAAGTGTACACTTGATTGTGTTTGTAAAATCCTTTAACCAGGTAGATCTAGTTGATCTTATTGTTACTCCTAATAGGGTAAGATCACCAGAAGTGATCACAATCTTTGTAGCCTTAACCGAAAACTTTGTTACTGCAGTAGTGAAGCTTTGTGGGTGTCATCCCCACCATAGTTTTTATCTTCTAACAAGGGTTTCTACGATACCAAAATACTTAAGTTATGTGTATGAAGTTTCATGAATGGTTTATTGATTAGATTACATGCATTTACATTTTCAGTCATGTTTTGGATGTATGTTACATGCAATGGATTTAGTTGGTTAATGATATTCATATTTACAAAGATTCGGTTTGAAATTTTTTAAAGGTACTGATTCGCCCCTCCCCTCTCAATATGTATCTTTCCATAATCCCAACAATTTTGATTCTTCCTCTTGTCTTCATAAATATCACACAACATAGCTTGTTGTTTTGTATAATTTATTCTCTTGATCACATAGCATGACACAACTTGCTATCCCATGGAATTCATGTTTTCCTTTCTCTCTCAACCATGAGCCCATATCATAACATGCACTTTTCTAGCATTAGATAATGGTACCTTCTCCCTTCAATTGGATTATACTCTTGTTCTTTCTATAAGTCCATTTTTTCTCTTGTAATAACATGTCAAGAATGATATTAGTAGTTGCTTGACATTTTTATTATCAAAGTCTCTTCAACTAGTTGGCTTGGAATCTTTTGGTTTAGTGCTAACATTATTTATTTTATGTATATTTGAAGGTTACTTACATGGATTGATATGATCCTATGCTTGGGAGACTGATCCCTCAATTTTATCCTTTCCCTAGCTTGTCTTGCTCTTAGATGCTCTATATCTTCATTTCTACTCTATTATGAGTATTATTGTAAGATCATAGTTTGCTAAAGTGGGGGGAAGGGGGAATGTAGCATCATACATTTTACATATTTAATTAAGGTGTCCAATTTCACACTCTCCTAGTACTCATTTTAGTATTACTCATTCCTCTATGCATTATAGGTTTTTTATTGATTTAAATTAATATCATGAGACCTCTTCCATTTAATACATCAAAAATTTATTATTTGGGCCCTTAATTCTAAGTATGCCCTTTATTTTAATTTATTTTAATTCTTACCTCGTTTAAAAGTTCAAGACATGTTTTCTTGCATCTAAACATCATATATTTCTACTAAAATAAATTTGGGTCATGTAGATACTATTATCTCGCATTCCTAAAATTTCAAGCTAATTTAGTTGTGCCTATTCACTTGGGGTGATGTAGACCTCCACTTTTTAGCCAAAGTTTTAGGATGATAATATGGCAACCTTACCCTTTCTAAAAATATCCCTCATGTGAAAATATTATTTGTATAAGTTGGCCAAAATGTGATTTCACTTGAGATCCCTATATAAGGCCTCCCTCTTAATTCATTTCAACAACACATCATTTTGTACTCCAATTCAAGCAATTCTTCTTAAAGAGAAAACTTAATTCAAGGAGCAACAAACTAAATTCAAGATGCCTTAAATTATGTTTTAATTATGATATAATGATGTTTTATCATGTTATCACATCAATTTATCCTCGGAACATTGCATCATAATCAATTAGAGGTAAATCATTTTAATTTAGATTTATATCTTAATTCATCATGATTTTAGGGTTGAGTCCTAGCTAGGGTTTGAATAAGGAAAGCCCCTATATAGCCCCAAATGCCATTTTTCTCTTTGTGTATGCACATCTAGGCCCATGTACAGGCTTCTAATGGAGATAGATGGAAAAGTGATCAAAAGACAAAGGAAGGCCTTCACCTTGAACTATAGCATAAGAAACCTAGTCTAGGATTCATGGGGCTTCGTAGTCCCAATCAAGGGAACTTGGGGTACTCTAGTCCTATACTAGGGGTGTTTAGGGTATTTATGACCTCCTAGAAATAGATAAAATTCAACAAAACATAGATATAAGGTCTCGAGGTCCCAAGTTCAAACTTAGTGTTTAGAAATTCATCTAGCAGGTCAGTTATGCACAAGAAAAAATAAACCTCCCTATTTTAGCTAAGGTTCATGTGACAATTTCTTCTTTGTATTCCCTTTTCTAGATCTGGATTCATTTTGCTGCTACCTATTATGTAATTATTTGCTTATGATTTCTATTGTCAATTTTGCACCTTATAGCCCTAAATCCTTACATCTTTATAGTATCATTTTCAAGTCAAATAAGGAGTGACTGGATTCACCTTGTTCCTAGTCCTTTTTAATCACACTTGAGGTTGAGTCAAGTGGATCTACTCTCATTAATGTTATCAAATTAAAAATGGGCCTAATTTTCATAGTTTTCTTGCATAAGCTAGTGAATCCTATTTCCCCTCTGTTACACTTAGAAACCCTAATTTTGACAGGAAGATGCATGATAAATTCGATAAATGTTATAAACATTTTGGATAGTTTTGGTACTATATCTAATGAATGTGGTTTTGATTCTAATGATTGTAGTGTTGATTATGACAATTGTGGTAAAAAATTAGCGTGTGTGGTTCAAATTTTAATAATTGTAGTGTTCTATCTTTTCTAGGGTTTGTTTCATTTTTTTAACAAATTTTGTTTACAAACACTCATAAACACATTAAATAGTATGATTGTTGACTCTAAAAAATCAAAGTATGACCTGGGGGCCTTAATTAGCCCAAATTTTATGTGACAATTACATGTCTTTCGTAAAGAAAACACTTTGTAAGCATGGACAACCTAGTACTCAAAAGGGCCAGTTATAATATCAGGCTCAAGAAATAAAATAGCACCAAGAAGTGGATGGATAGCGATCTAGGCCCATAATAGATTTTCCCTCTCTTTCCTAGGGATAAATTTAAGCTAAATCCCAAGAGTTCCTATCTAAACTTAGAGGGGTACATATTGAGTGTCTTTAGGGTATGATATGCATCCCTTGCATCAATCCAATAACATTGATAAGATATATTCTAAAAATAAATTGGTGTCTAGTGAGGAAACTTTGAAGAACAGTAGTAGGTGTTGAGCATGTGACATCCTAGGTGACCAACCCAATGATTATGCCCTTAAGGGATCCTAACTTGATTCTTGCATCATCGAGGACCTCAAGGCCATATCTTAAAACATTAAACTAGGACTGGACTTGATCTTTTGATTCTATCCCTTTAGATAATCCACTAGAGGAATATGTGCTTGAGGTCAAACCTTAAGGTGATGAAATCTCCAAGAAGGCCTCCTACTAAAAAATTAAAAAGGGAAATAGTATGTGGTTTTATTACACCCATGATCCATGAAGGCAAAGGGAGAGGATATGTCACATAATGATTTAGTTAACACAATAAAAATGCAAGTGCACTAGAGACATATAGATAATTATTTATTACCCTTAGAAAACTAATTATCATTTATGGTAACAAACACTTGGGTTTAGAAATTATCCTTTTAGGTCCTCATAATTCCTTTCTAGAATGTTGCAAATAATAATTAGTAACACAAAAATCCTATTCTATAACTAAAAAAATAGAAAAATAAGGAACTAGAATAGTAAAAATTAAAATTTTACCCTCTCTCCTATATGAGACAAATGTGATGTTTTATTTGTGAATGCAGTGCCAATTTTGCAAGATGCAGTGCAATATTTTGCATATGTATTCTAAAAATATAAAAAATATTTAACAAATGCATCATTATAACCAACAAATGCATAAAGCATTCCTTGTATACATAGCAGATTTGCAGTGTGTGCAGTTTATGCAATTGCGGTAAATATTCTATAGTTGCGGTGAATAATTCCTATAGCTTCCAAAATCAAAATAATCCAATAAATTTTTCAATTTAGGGAATGTTCACTTTGGATTCACTAGAATGTAGGGATTAGGAATTTAGAAACCCTGCAAAGAGATGTTAAGGTAACTACAAAACCCAATTCTCAAAGCAAAAATCCTAAACTACTAATGGAGATAAACAAAATCAAATGCAAATAATTAAATGAATTTAAATCAAAATGATTACACTCAATCTATACAAAGCCTCTCTTATTTGTGATGTAATGTTGGCTCTCAAATTTATAGCACTAATTTGCAATGCAATCACAAAAATATTGGAAGACTATGGTTAATTGTAATGAGAGATTAAGCTTGCTTTTATAGATTTTAGGATTTTGATTAATGATGGTTCAAATTAAGAGGTGGGGATGGATTAATAATGACTGAGATCTATTGAGACAACCTGATTTAGATAATAACAAGGTAGAACTAGTTGCATGATTCAGATAAACTAAATTGATTGAAGAGTTAAGTGGACTAATTGGTAGTTAATTGAATGCATGATGAGGATTGACAAAATTGATTGATCAATTGAACTAAAAGTGGTGGTTGAGAGGTGGGAGTGAAGAATAGTTAGAATTAAATAATTATGATATTGTTATGAGGATTCAAGTAGGTAATGTTTGAGTCAAACTCATTGAGCATCACCTCTGTGAGCATCCCCTAAATGCAATGAGTGCTAAATGTTCCATTCATTCTCATGAGAGATGGGTTCTTGTGAACCACTACTCATGAAACGTGGGTCAATGAGTTTGAGTCAAATACTACCTAGTTGAATCCTAATAGCAATATCATAATTTGACTTGCTATGGAAAAATATCTACTAATTATCAATTAAATAATTATTTAATCATGTGCATGAGATTAGTAAATAAAATAAATATTTTATTTATTTTTAGAAGAGGTTGATTTTTTGAAATAGAAAATAATTAAATAAATTAAGGAACTTATTTAATTATAGAAGACTTAGTTAACTAATTGAATAATTAAAATTATCATTTAATTATAAAATAGTAGAAGAATAGATTTAATTATATAATTAAAATTACTTAATTAATGGGTGGAGAGAAAAAACATAAAATAATTAAATAATTAAGATTAAATAATTATTATGTAAGAATAAATTAATTAAATAATAAAAATTATTTAATCAATTTTAGAGGAAAAAAAGATAATTTTATAATTACAAATTATTTAATTATAATGTGGTGGAGAGAGATTTGAAATTAGAATTAGAATTAGAAGAATGATGCTATATTAATTAAATAATTGATATATAGTTAATTAAGAGGGAAATTAGTAAAAGTGTCACTTGCAAGCATAGGGCAATTTTAGGTATCCACACTAATCATTTTGCAACTCATAATTGACCTCTTACAACTACCATAAGGCATATTTCTTGCATGGATGCCTATAAACTAAAATAGAAAAGATTATGTCATATATGTTGTCATAGTAATCATCGAGTCTTATGACAGGTATCACATCTATTATAGATGCTCTTACAACATATAATAGGTTTCATACCACCCCAAAATATTAAATTCCCAAGGTTGACACCTAGGTTATTCAACTTTACTATTTAACTGTTACTATGATGCATGTCCAGTGAAAGTAACTCTGCAACTTTTTATCGTAAATAGATAATTATTGAGGTTAGTAAACAATATAATTAAGATACCATAAAATGTTAACTACTACTATTGTTAAAACTCTCCATCCCTTATGGATGAATTTCAAACAACATTAGGAGTAATTAATTACATGAATTTATAAGGTTGATGACACCTAAAAGCCAATTAAGATGAGATTTGACAAGGTAATTTTATCTTGATTAGGTGTCAAAGTATTCATTCTTTGAATTAATGGAGAATGTATACAAAGAAGGACCTCCTATATAAAACAAATGTAATGTTTGTAGTTGGAAATATCATAAGGGCAAGAGGTTGTAGCATTAGTGTCGAAACTGTCTGTCAAAAATTGCATATCTACGACATTTTAACTGTCGGAAGAGTGATAGTAGTGCAACATATCTCTGACAGGTTTCCCTATCGGATGTATAGCATTACTGTCGTAATAATTGTCATAAAGTATTTTCTCTGACATTTGATCTATCAGATAGGCGACGTGTTGGCCTATATTTCGATGAGAAATGATGTCGGATGTATAGCACTGCCATTGGAATGAATTATAAAGTGTTGAAAAATTGACAGATATGCACATTAAAGATAACATAGCTCAAGAGACCATCATAGGTTATCTCTTTCTTTGGTCTATATTATTGACAAAATGTTTTACCTTTCATTAGCTCATCAAATCCAGGGATTTGAAAGAATTTAATAGAATATTTTCATGACAACGTATATTATTTAAGTTGACATTGCACAAATTTATCTACTTCACGCACTTGTAGACTATGAGGATGGTGATAAGGAAGCATGGCCATGGGAGGAGATGCTTCTTTATCACCATCCTAATAGTCTACAAGTGCACAAAGTAGATAAATTCATGCAACGTCAACTTAAATAATATACGTTGTCATGAAAATATTCTGTTAAATTCTTTCAAATCCCTGGATTTGATGAGCTAATGAAAGGTAAAACATTCTATCAATAATATAGACTGAAGAAAGAGACAAGCTATGATGGTCTCTTGATCTGTGTTATCTTTAGTCCTAGCTATTGGGTAAGGCCTGGAAGACTTATACCTATCGATCGTCGAGAATAATCACCACCTTACATTTATGTACACTGCACAAATTGATCCCAGTCTTGCAAAAACATTTTACACTTGTACATCTCATCAATACTGGAGGCCTAAAGTAATTTTATAGGATCACTAGCACATTTTGTGCATGGATGAGAAATAGTATCCAAAGTTTCTAGATAACTATTTTTGAGAAGAGGAATGAGTGGATGCCAAAGAAGGGATAATTGTGAAGGTTTTATAGATGTAGGTTATTGAATCATCATCTCTGCACTAGTACTCAATCTGGCCTCCACTCCATATACGTCTTCTCAGAATCTAAAAACTCTCCATCATTGATTCCCGTCATTTTTTTAGCATCTCTGTGGACTAAGACCTTAAATTATTGAGCTTCTCTTTGTTTCAAGAAGAGTTTAACATTCTCTACTTAACAGGGCCAACCACGTGAAGGTGGAAGCTCACTTGGCCCCTCCTAGGAGCCTCTTATGACCCTTTACGACATTTTAAGACCTCTAAGATGTATTCTTAGGGATTGTAAAGGGTCATAAGGGGTCCTGGGACACAACAGCTAAGAAACATAAATGTAGGCATCATGGTCACAATTTTTTGGAGACACAACATAATTGAGTGGTTTTCTCAAATGATGCAAAGTAGCGGTTTCTTTGCATCATCAGGAATAGCACTCAATTATGTTGTGTCTCCAAAAAATTGTGACCATGATGCCTACATTTATGTTTCTCGGCTGTTGTGATATCTACATCGCAGTTTGTTGTTGTTGCAGTAGCAGAGCCTATATTCCACAACAAAAAGGAAGACATCTTTTTAGCCTGGGTCTGGATCCTACCCCAATTGTTGAAGGATCTAGGGCCAGGCTAGAAAGATGTCTTCCCATTCTGTTTGCAACATTGTGTCCATCCATGATCTTAGGAACATCATCGTCTTTCCACTCTTCATTTGCCAAAATATACTGCTTCTTCAAGCTTGCAGATTAATCTTATTAATAAAAGAACTCTTGCCAACATTAGGGTACCCACAAATCAAAATAATTGATGTTATTGGTGCTTGTGCTCAAGGATATCGATTCACTATTTTGAAACAACCAAATCATTTTTATTTCGATTGTAGAGAAAAGGAGTAGGAGAAAACGAGCGGGTGAAAGCTGATCAAGTGCGAGAGAAGGCATTGCATTTTATTTGATCATGAATGCTCTCTGAAAAGACCAATCATGTTTTCTATTTGATTCTTTTTGGTGCTTTTTTTTTCCCATATTCAGTAGATAAAAATCATGGCGGTAGCCACTTAGCCATCTTTTTGATGTTCCAGGTATTTTACAAAGATGCAGGTATGTGGATTTATCATTCAGTTGCTTGTAGTTATTAGTCAAATGCAAATATTTTGTCAAGTTGAAAGGGCAAGATATCAGTTTGGTGTTTTCGATTTATGTTAAAAGTTGATTTGGTAAAATCCTCAAAAAACACACTACATGTTCTAAAATGTAAAAAAGTTGAAAGTGAAATGTAAGATATATATCTCATCCATAGTAATCAAAAGAAAAGAACTGAAACTTATAAGGAGATTTACCAATCCAAAAATATAAGCGAATAGGAAACATGATTGGTACCTTATGAATTGGTTTTTGAGGTGCATAATCTTCATCAATCTCCTCAGAACAAGACCCCTCCTCATGAAAAATGCATTTAACACAAAAAACAAATCTACAAAACTGAACCAATGGCATGTTTAGAACAAAGAAATAGATTGATAATAATATGCTGAAAATTCTATTATGTTTAATACACGTGAAAGGACCAGTCCCAACAATTCTTAAACATACTTTATCTGATATGATAATAACATGCTAATTAAACTGATAAAGGTGTTATTTGCATTTAATTTTCCAGTTATGAATTACACAAAAAAAAATTTTACAAAACTGAACCAATGGCATGTTCTTCGTATGTGATTTCTTCATCTTTCGAGCTTCTGGCATCATATTCGACCATAAATTTTAAATGCATTGCATTTTATTTGATCATGAATGCTCTCTTAAATGACTGCATTCTACTGGTGTCATGCCCTAGCCCATACTTTATCTCCATTATTTGATGTTATTGGTGCTTGTGCTCAAGGATATTGATTCACTGTTTTCAAATGTTTGGATCATTTTGGTTGTGACTGTTCCTCTAGTACACAGTTAGGAAATGTAACTGTCTAATGATTATATGTAATGTTGAATGGATTAAATACTTTATTCTTGGTAGAAGTGAATGGAAGGAATAGTGTTGGTGTTAGGTTTCATTTATTATTGAATTCAATGGTTTCCAAGATGTGTTGAGGAGTTTGCTCCTTGTTTAATGTTAAATGCTCCTACACAATCCACTCATACAACAGTGAAATGCTATGTGATCGACAATTTCATACAACTGGTCCTTTGTCATGTATTAAATACAATCCAGTCACTTATTGAATGCTTTGGAGACTACTGGTTTGACTGTACATGTGTTACTAGTGACTGAGATTCATTAAAGGATACAAAACCCTTCATTTTGGGGTTATTGTGTGGATTCAAATGTAAGTTTGATTTGGTTAATGTTTAGAAGAGATCAATAAAGTATTTAAATATAATCTCACATGTTTGGAGAGGTTTGAGAGGCACTTATCATTACTATACCCTCACAAACAATGGCATAGATTGGTTTTACTAAGTTTCCTTTCTCTATTTTAAGGTTTCCTTTATCTGCCGTAGGGGTATAGTCAGCGGGTTCATTGACAAAATGATCTTTTGAATGGTTACTATGAATATGAATGATTTGATATAGCATATTTCTCATTTTACTTGAAGTTTGGAATAGCTTGTGCAAGGGTGAAAGTAGTTTTGATTGTTTTGGTCGTGACTATTCCTCTACACAGTCAAAAAATGTAACTATCTAATGATTATATGTAATGTTGAATGGATTAAATGCTTTATTCTTGGTAGAAGTGAACGAAAGGAATAGTGTTGGTGTTAGGTTTAATTTATTATTGAATTCAATGGTTTCCAAGATGTGTTGAGGAGTTTTCTCCTTGTTTAATGTTAACTGTTCCTGCACAATCCACTCATACAACAGTGAAGTTACAAAACTGAACCAATTGCATGTTTTCAACAAAGAAATAGAATGATAATAATATACTGAAAATTCTATTCTGTTTAATACATGCCAAAGGACTAGTCCCGATAATTCTTAAACATACTAGTTATCTGATATGATCAATTGTTAATAAAGGTCTAATTATGTAGACTGCTGGCACAAAGGAAGATTTGACCTAGCCAAATCTTCCTTGTACCAACAAAAAAAAGAGTGTGATCACTATGTCTACTCCAACCTTAATTATTTAAGAATTCATCATATCAGATAAAGTATGTTTAAGAATTGTTGGGAGTTCTATTAGACCTTTGTTGTAAACATGCCATTGGTTTTCAAATGTTTGGATTCACGTTTGTTGATAATACTGGCACGTTTAATGACACCATTGTATATTTTTGTCACTAAAATGACCGCATTCTACTGGTGGCATGCCCTAGCTTGTGCTTTAACTCCATTATTTGATGTTATTGGTGCTTGTGCTCAAGGATATCCATTTTTTTAAAATGTTGACTGTGGTTATCAAATGGACAACTCGTGAGCTTCTAGCTAGGTGTCATTTGTATTGATAGCTTAGGGCATCAAATGTATTGTATCATTAATAGTTGAGACTTTTTAAAAAGGAAATAGGACAAAGAATGATTTTGATTTAGTTTCTCTATTTTGATCTCTAAGTGGCTTACAACCCTAGAGAAGCATATGCAGATTTACAGATGTAGTTGTGGGATACATAGCAACTAATAATTCACAAGAAAACCATGCATCCAATTTGAATAGCAATTAATACAAAGAAATAGGGTCCTCCAATGGCCCAATCATCTGGACCTTGACTATCCCCTCAACCAGTGAGCCTTCAAAACTGGGTTATCATGCAATCAGTGAGTGATCCTTCATTCTCCTGGTTTTCCCTGCATCCAAACATATTGGAAATACACAATACAATGATAAAAAGTCTTTCACAATCCCCCTTCCCTCAAGTAACACTATAAACTATCCCTTCCACATAGCATTTCATTGTTGTATGAGTGGATTATGCAGGAACAGTTAACATTAAACAAGGAGCAAACTCCTCAACACATCTTTGTTGTAAACATGCCATTGGTTCAGTTTTTAAAATTTATTTTTTGTGTTAAATGCATTTAAATGGAACATTAAGCATAGTAATAATATGCTTAATCTATTAGTAATTATAGATTAAATGCCCATAACACATTTATCAGTTTAGCATGTTATTATAAGATACTAAAGAAGATCTGCTATTTGTCAGAGAAATCTTCATTGTCCCCCACAATGAAGACAATGAAGATTGACCTCCTGCCCCACAACAAAGAACATTGTAATAAGAATAAGATATAATATAGTGTTAGAATAAAGTTTGAACAAAGACATGTAATGCTTAAGTTAATGATCTAAAAAGCTGCAAATATAGGAATTGAAAAAGAAGATAGTGCTAAGAAACATTTTCACAAATATGAAACGTGAGGAAAAGTAATAACATTAACAATGCCAAGATTCACAACAATAAATTTCACCTATGGATGAGTTTCTGCAGTGGGTTGACTAGCATAAAAAATATGTTGATTTGCATTTGAGCTGTAACTAAGAGTATCATGTGGAACATACCCTAAACTTTGAAAGCATTCTCCAGCCTGACAATTCAAAATTCAATCTAGGCAAGCATCAGTAAGTGAAATAAATTATAGACATCAACATCAACATAATCATAATCATTAAAAATAAACTTTAAAGACATATTTTGGATAGTACTATGTTTCTTGAAAGTTTTTGTGATGCTTCTGAACTTTAAAGACATATTTTATGGCTTAATGATAACATAGATTAGTGTTTTGTTTTCTGATGGAATGTTGTTGATCATTCATGGTCTTGAAGAAACTTTTGATTATTTTGATTCTCGAGTCTTGACATTGTTTCTCAATGTGATATAGACTGACCAAAAGATGGTTCAGTTGGTCCTCTCTTTTTGTTTAATCATTTGTCTTCTTCATGGTGTAAGTGTCAATATGTTATAATCCAACCAGCATGTCATACCCCCACTTCTGACAAACCTCACGGCATGAAAATATCAGCCAAAGACTTGGGTGATCAGCATACACAAACAATGATTACCCTTAGGAAACAATGATCATTAATATTCATTAATGGTGGGTGGTGATTCCTTGGTAATAAAGGCATTGACAACATTCATCATCTTAACCAAGTCATGGGTGGTGATCCTTGAAATAGCACAATTAGTAAAATGAAATAACAACATAACATAATTTGGAGTGAGGAAGAAGGAAAATTGGAAAACAAAATATGAAATAATCAAGTTGGAATTAGAGAAGAATTCAGAAATAAACTTGAATTAGAAAAAAGTCAAGTTATCTAGTTCTTTTTTTGAGGCTGGGTTCCGGTTCTACTTTTGTTCTCCTCTGGGTTCGACTTGGGTTCCTTTGGTAGGAACTTGGGTGCCTGGGCCAATCCTAGGTGCACTTGCAGTATTTTATTCATAATTTTATAGGCTAACTCATTATTATGGTAACATGGGTATGACCACACTCCATGCCTTATAATGGTACCCGACATGGAGTGTGGTTCAAATGAAGTTGAACCAAATGTTGACCATGATGGATATGATCATGATGAAGATGAATATGAATATTAAATCTAAAATATGGCTTGTAATTTGAATTTTCATTGTGAATGAAGAAACTATAAATTCAAGTTGACTCATTCTATGCTGTAGTATATTTGTTCCCTAGATCTACCATATTATATATGTGTAGCTTGTAAGGGACATCTTCTTCTCATCCATGTATTAGAGCTCGGTGAGAGTTCTTAGGAGAAAGACAAGATGTCAGTGGGAGATGGAGAAACCAATCTCAAAACACCACTTGAAGACTTGCAATGTTGAGAGTGGGATAAAGGTACACTTGAGACCCTATATAAGGAACAAACTTATTGAGCTTCACTTTGTTTCAAGAATAGTTTTATATTCTATACTAAATAGGTCCAACCACGTGAAGGTGGAAGCTCATTTTCCCCCCCCCCCCCCCCCCCCCAACATCACTCTAAATTCCCCGTTAACATCTAACATTCATTCATTATTTCATCCATTAATAAAATGTAACATTCATTAATTATCACATGATAACATTCATTAACATTCATTCACACATTAATAAAATTCATTAATTATCACACGATAACATTCATTAACATTCATTCACACATTGATGCAAAGGGGGGTCATCTGCAATAACATATAAAAGGGTTAAATTAAAAACATTAAAAATATTTTAAAGTATTTTAGTACTTTACAGGCCATAATCGTATAGCTCTTTACTTGATCTAGTCACATCATCAACATCGAGGTCAGTTTGTCTGGCCTCGGCCTCAACCTCAACCTGCTCATTAACAACGGCCTCTACACTCTTTACAGCTGCAATACAAATTGTTACATTAATCCAAACACCAATTGCAATTAAATTTGTATTACTACACCAATCAATTTAAGATGTTTTCTTGTATTACTGTGGTGCACATCCTCATTGTCATCAACACGCACAAGTTGTGTACGGAAAGAATCGGTAGGCTGCATTTCAATTTCATACGCATTCATGTTATCATTATTTTCTTACTTAAAACAAATTTACTCACTTTATGTTTGAACTTAACATCAAATGCTTCTTTATCACCGTCCTAATAGTCTACAAGTGCGTGAAGTAGATAAATTCATGCAACATCAACTTAAATAATATACGTTGTCATGAAAATATTCTATTAAATTCTTTCAAATTCCTACATTTGATGAGCTAATGAAAGGTAAAACATTCTATCAATAATATAGACTGAAGAAAGAGACAACCTATGATGTTCTCTTGAGTTGTGTTATCTTTAGTCCTAGCTACTGGGTAAGGCCTGGAAGACTTATACCTATCGATCATCGAGAATAATCACCACCTTACATTTATGTACACTGCACAAATTGATCCCAATCTTGCAAAAACATTTTACACTTGTACATCTCATCAATATTGGAGGCTTAAAGTAATTTTATAGGATCACTAGCACATTTCGTGCATGGATGAGAAATAGTATCCAAAGTTTCTAGATAACCGTTTTTGAGAAGAGGAATGAGTGGAGGCCAAAGAAGGGATAATTATGAAGGTTTTATAGATGTAGGTTATTGAATCATCATCTTTGCACTAGTACTCAATCTAGCCTCCACTCCATATACGTCTTCTCAGAATCTAAAACCTCTCCATCATTGATTCCCGTCATTTTTTCAACATCTCTGTGGACTAAGACCTTAAATTATTGAGCTTCTCTTTGTTTCGAGAAGAGTTTAACATTCTCTACTTAATAGGACCAACCACGTGAAGGTGGAAGCTCATCTGGCCCCTCCTAGGAGCCTCTTATGACCCTTTACGACATTTTAAGACCTCTAAGATGTATTCTTAGGGATCGTAAATGGTCATAAAGGGTCATAAGGGGTCCTGGGACACAACAGTTGAGAAACATAATTGTAGGCATCGTGGTCACAATTTTTTGCAAACAACATAATTGAGTTATATACCCAGATGATGGAGAGCAACTCTTGCACCTTTGATTCCAAGTTGACTACATCTGTTGCTCATGAATACAAGGTCCTCCAACAGATGTATTCAACTTGGAATCGGGGGTGCATAAGTTGCTCTCCATCGCTTGGGTACACAAATCAATTACGTTTTCTCCAAAAGATTGTGACTATGATGCCTACAATTATGTTTCTCAGCTATTGTGAAATCTACATTTATGTTTCTCAGTTGTCGTGTTTATGTGCATGTTTTTTATGTGTTTTGGATAGTAAGTCTAATTTAATTTGTCCATGGCCTAAGACCTTAAATCATGTAATGAGGATGCTTAGAACACTAGTATATGCAAATTTCATTATTTAATAATAAAAATCTATTAAAATGTTTATACCTTCTTCTCCCATTTGCTGGTGTAATTCCTCTTTGAGTATCCCCTTTCTCCTTTGCATCTAAAATGAACTCATTCCAATCCCTCAGTGGAATAAAGGGAGGATGCTCTAACTTTAGCAAGACTTCATACCACGCAACATTTGTAGATTACGTTCAATGCATTATTTACGTTCGTAAATCAATGTTGCGTACAAATCTATGGATGGTGCATGGTATGAAGCCACGCTCAAGCTTGAAAATGATAGTCAATCCATAGTCAAGGTCAAGGAACAAATGGAATAACCAAGAACACACTATACATTAAATCATGTGATTGATAGTAGATTGGGGCTCACCTGAGCCATAAACATGAAGAATTATTCTAAAAAAAAGATGTAAACCATATATATGCGCACTTGAGGCAAAGAGAAGTTACGTCATATCCATATTAAAATATTAGTTACAATATGAAAATTCTAAACTAACTAATTCTTAAGTTCATCTTTGCATATGGTCGCAACAAAGATATGTGATTACAATACAAAGAAGGCATCGTAAAAATATAATTTCAGAATTTGCCCTAGCCTGACACATTTTGCACTCAAATCCTTCATCGCAGATAAGTGGAGATGGGTGGATAGATGCAGATGAGTTGTCATCGACCCAACTAAAGTATTCGCAGCCATTATTTCCCTATGATACCCAATCTACATTAGTTCTTATATTATAATGAATAGTATTTACATTAGAAACATTAAATATATACACATTAGCAACCTTTTTTCTATTTGGGCAGCACCAAAATTGTCGTCCAAGGTTGTTTGGTGTTTGTGAAGTCTTCAACGCACACTACCCACCACCACATTGACAGTTTGGCACATTGACAAGAGTCATCGAGCCTATATATCAATAACGCATCGCACCATCATTACTACATTTATTATTTTTATATGAAATACACCAAGGAGTACCATCAGGAATATTAACCATTTACAATAATGAAAAGTAAACCTAAATCAAATAGCTCATTTTTTATCAGCATGTGTAGTCTCTGTGTATATGAAAAATGAAAGAAATATGAAGCTGAAATAAAATAGTGAACAAAATAGTATTCCACATAGACTGAATGAAATATACCATCAAAAGAAGGTGACAAAATCCTGTCACAAAGCATAGACATAGGAAATAAAAAAGGGACAAAAGACAAGAAATAAGAAAAATCATTACAACTGTAGAAAAATCATTTATACTATAATCAAAAAAAGAAACACTCTTTGTCAACAATTTTCAAAATCATTAGGACTACAGAAAAATAATTAAGACTACAAAATCAAATTTTAGAAATGGATAGTTCTGATGTTTTTCCATTACAACAATTGAGCATTCATCATTTGGTATTGTGTATTCCATTTAAGTATGTCAACAATGTTCAAAATCCTGTCACCAAGCATAGACAATAAATAAGAAAAATCATTAGGACTATAGAAAAATCAAGTTCTAGAAATGGACGGTTTTGATATTGTTTTTCCATTACAACAATTGAGCATTCATCATTTGGTACTTCTTGGTGTGTTCCATTTAAGTTTTTCAGTTGTCGTGTTTATGTGCATGTTCTTTATGTGTTTGGCTTCTCTCCCTCGCAAGGGATGTGTCGATAGGTAATTGATTTGAAAGCATAATGATTGGACATCATTTTTTTAGGATAGGCGTAATCATCCCGCCAACCTTAATTAGCAACATTTATGATATATGTCAAGTACTTATAATCAGTATGCCCAACAAACAAAGACTTAGTAGTAAAATCATGTCCTTTGGTTTACTAGTTTACTTATAATCAGTATGTCCTTTGGTTTACTAGTTTAATCTGGTTTAAGAATGGTTTGTTTCATGTTTGAATGTACCATTGAATGAAGCTTGGCTATATTAAGTACAATCTTAAGACTCGTGACTCTTCAAATTCTCTTGTTTTATTCAGACCTCCAAACATGTGTACTTTGAGTAGCCCTCCAACAAATGGACTTGTGATGATTTTCACAATAGTACATGTGTAGGAGGACTACTAAAAGTACTGCTTAGGCAAATCTGAATGTTCATCACCTATGCATATAAGAGTTGATCATAGAAGGTATATTCTAGACCCAAAAACAAATAGATTTGTGGTAATTTTCACAATAGTACATGTGTTGCTGGGTAAGCTCCCAATAGTGCTCAAGAAAATATGCATGTTCATCACCTGTGCATATGAAGTGGCTCTAATGGAAGATACAATCACTAAATTCTGCATACTCCTTATTTTGTTCTGCGTTGATATTGTCAGACATGGTCTTTCTTGAATGGAATGACTTGTTACTTGTACATTGACTAGAATGTTGGTGGAAGAAGGATGATTTGTTTGCAACCATTTTTTCAACTCTAATTTTCTCAACACAAAGGGACATTTATCATAGCCATAGAAACATGATTATTTTAAAATGAAATACACCAAGGAGTACCATCAGAAATATTGACTATTTACAATCATGAATAGTTAACCTTAATCAAATAGCTCATTTTTTTTATCAACATGTGTAGTCTCTGTGTATATGAAAAATGAATGAAATATCAAGCTGAAATAAAATAGTGAACAAAAATTCAAATTCAAGGCCTAATTTATCAAGAGCAACAAACATTAGGATGAAAGAAAAATCATTAAGAGTATAGAAAAATCATTAGGACTATAGAAAAATCATTAAGACTAGAAAATCAAGTTCTAGAAAAATCATTAAGAGTACTATAGAAAAATCATTAGGACTATAAAAAAATCATTAAGACTAGAAAATCAAGTTCTAGAAAAATCATTTAGACTATAAAATCAATTTCTAGAAATGGATGGTTTTGATGCTTTTCCATTACAACAATTGAGCATTCATTTTTTGGTACTTCTTGGTGCATTCCATTTAAGGTTTTTAGCTGTCGTGTTTATGTGCATGTTCTTTATGTGTTTGGCTTCTCTCCCTTGCAAGGGATATGTCGATAGGTAATTGATTTGAAAGCATAATGATTTGACTATTCCAAGTAATGTTTTTAATCCTTTGAAGTTTCTCATGATCCTGATGTAAGTTGATTGGATTAAGCAATTTGGGATCTAATAGGACTTTAGGGGAGTTCAATAAATGTTTTGGAAGACTTAGAGGAACTATTTGCATGACTATTCCTTCATCTACAATGAGTTAGACTGAATTTGCTAAGTTTTTCCTTTGTTTTGAAGTGTATTTTGTAATCTATTTCCTTTCCATGGACCCAAAGACCTAGGACCCATGGAAAAAAGATACTAACAATGTATTATACAACTCTAATGTTCTTGACTTGCAGAGATTTGAGAAAGTAAAGAGAACACTGGCTATGTTTAATGTTAACTGTTCCTGCACAATCCACTCATACAATAGTGAAATGCTATGTGATTGACAATTTCATACAACTGGTCCTTTGGCGTGTATTAAACAGAATAGAATTTTCAGCATATTATTATCATTCTATTTCTTTGTTGTAAACATGTCATTGGTTCAGTTTTAATCTACTGGTGTCATGCCCTAGCCCATGCTTTATCTCCATTATTTGATGTTATTCACTATTTTGAAATGTTGACTGTGGTTATCAAATAGAAAAAATAGAGAAAAAAAAATTGTACATGAATTTTTTTTTACAAAACTGAACCAATGGCATGTTTACAACAAAGAAATAGAATGATAATAATATGCTGAAAATTCTATTTTGTTTAATACACGCCAAAGGACCAGTTGTATGAAATTGTCAATCACATAGCATTTCACTGTTGTATGAGTGGATTATGCAGGAACAGTTAACTTTAAACAAGGAGCAAACTCCTCAACACATCTTGGAAACCATTGAATTCAATAATAAATGAAACCTAACACCGACACTATTCCTTCCATTCACTTCTACCAAGAATTCCAGCACAAGCACAAGCTATTCCAAACTTCAAGTACAAGCTATTCCAAACTTCAAGTAAAATGAGAAATATGCTATATCAAATCATTCATATTTATAGTAACCATTCAAAGGATCATTTTTTCAATGAACCCTCTGACTATACTCATGCGGCATAGAAAGGAAACCTCAAAATAGAGAAAGAAAACTTAATAAAATCAGTCTATGCCGTTGTTTGTGAGGGTACAGTCATGATAAGTGCCTCTCAAACCTCTCTAAACATGTAAGATTGTCTTTAAATACTTGATTGATCTCTTCTAAACATTAACCAAATCAAACCTACATTTGAATCCACACACAATAACCCCAAAATGAAAGGTTTTGTATCCTTTAATGAATCTCAAACACTGGTAACGCATGGACAGTCAAACCAGTAGTCTCCAAAGCATTCAATAAGTGACTGGATTGTATTTAATACATGCCAAATGACCAGTTGTATGAAATTTTCAATCACATAGCATTTCACTATTGTATGAGTGGATTGTGCAGGAACAGTTAACATTAAACAAGGAGCAAACTCCTCAACACATCTTGGAAACCATTGAATTCAATAATACATGAAACCTAACACCAACACTATTCCTTCCATTCACTTCTACCAAGAATAAAGCATTTAATCCATTCAACATTACATATAATCATTAGACAGTTATATTTTTTGACTGTGTAGAGGAACAGTCACGACCAAAATAATCAAAACTACTTTCACCCTTGCACAAGCTATTCCAAACTTCAAGTAAAATGAGAAATATGCTATATCAAATCATTCATATTCATAGTAACCATTCAAAGGATCATTTTGTCAATGAACCCTCTGACTGTACCCCTGCGACAGAGAAAGGAAACCTCAAAATAGAGAAAAGAAACTTAGTAAAACCAGTCTATGTCACTGTTTGTGAGGGTACAATCATGATAAGTGCCTCTTAAGCCTCTCCAAACATGTAAGAATGCCTTTAAATACTTTATTGATCTCTTCTAAACATTAACGCATGGACATTCAAACCAGTAGTCTCCAAAGCATTCAATAAGTGAATATGAATGTTTGAAAACTTTCCTCTCAACTTCCCCAACCACTCCTAATTGGTTAGAGGGATTAGTTGAGTGTTTAGACACTAAAAATTCTTAAACATACTTTATCTGATATGATGAATTATAATATCAACAAACATGAATCCAAACATTTGAAAACAGTGAATCGATATCCTTGAGCACAAGCACCAATAACATCAAATAATGGAGATAAAGCAAGGGCTAGGGCACGACACTAGTAGAATGCGGTCATTTTAGTGAGCATTCATGATCAAATAAAATGCAATGCATCTGAAATTTGCAGTTGAATATGATGCCAGAGGATCAAAAGATGTTGCCCGTCAAAGATACCAATCAAAGATGAAGAAATCACTTACCTTCTCTCACCCTTAGCTTGCATGAAGGAATATTTGATAGCCAAATCTTCCTTGTACCACATGAAGAACATGCCATTGGTTCAGTTTAGCATGTTATTATCATATCAGATAAAGTATGTTTAAGAATTGTTTGTAAGGATAGGAATAGTGGAGATTTTAGAAATATCCCTCTAATCGATTAGGAGTGGTTGGGGAAGTTGAGAGGAAAGTTTTCAAACATTCATATTCACTTATTGAATGCTTTGGAGACTACTAGTTTGACTATCCATGTGTTACCAGTGACTAAGATTCATTAAAGGATACAAAACCCTTCATTTTGGGTTATTGTGTGTGGATTCATCTGCTTTAGCCAGGAAGATCAAGAAGATGGGGCAGGAGGACATTGTGGTAGAAGAAGTATTTAAAGAAGCAACAAGAATCAATAGAAAAGTTTTCAAGAGTTTGGAACAACATTTCAGAATCCATGAATGGTATGGGTAAGGTGACCTTCATTCTTGGCTGTGACTTCATTGAAACATTGGATATGGCTGATAAGAAGAAGGATCACTTGTTGATAGTGTTCCTTGAGGGAAGGGGGATTGTGAAAGACTTGTTATCATTATATTTTGTATTTCTAATATGTTTGGATGCAGGGCAGACCAAGAGAATGAAGGATCACTCATTGATTGCATGATAACCCTATTTTGAAGGGTCACTAGTTGAGGGGACAGTCAAGGTCTAGATGTTGATAGTAATTTGTTGAGGGAAGGGGGATTGTAAAAGACTTGTTATCATTGTATTGTGTATTTCTAATATGTTTGGATGCAGGGCAGACCAGGAGAATGAAGGATCACTCACTGATTGCATGATAACCCATTTTTGAAGGGTCACTGGTTGAGGGGACAGTCATGAAGGTCTGGATGTTGATAGTGTTCCTTGAGGGAAGGGGGATTGTGAAAGGCTTGTTATCATTGTATTGTGTATTTCCAATATGTTTGGATGCAGGGCAGACTAGGAGAATGAAGGATCACTCACTAATTGCATGATAACCCCACCAAACATTCTTTCCTTTAAGTTTCCACAATATCTCAAAATATGATCATTATTCTTTACTTTCTTCTATATGCTATTCTTTCTATGGTTTTGTTATCTTAGAAATATATCAAAAACATTGCAGATGTGCATATAAAAGTAAAATATTGTCCTTCAATTGTTCCAAATTGAAGCATTTCCTCTTGGGAGTATTCTCTTTGTTTGTACAATATCTGTAAAAAATGGTTCCCATATTTCTTCAAGATCTATTTTAATCTTTATACTGCAATTTTGATTAGATTTGACCAATAGTTTATTTCATTGGTATTTTATAGCATATACTCCTAATGTGAAATGTGGAGAGAAAGAAAGAGACACACTAGGTATGAATTACACGATATACCCATCATCACTTAGCGCTTAAATAATAAATTATGGACAGGAAACAACCCCCTAACTTCTGGATGTTTGTTTCATGTTGGCCTCTTATTATATGCAAAGGTAGGCCTATCTTAGGCTAACAACCACAATGTAGGGGCCATAAATTATGGATCCCAAAATAGTGCACACTTGTATTAAATTAGGGTCACTATACTACAAGGGAATGGAAACCATGCAATAGTGCCTCATGGGGATGGAAGCAACCCTTCACCAAGAAGATGATTATGTTTGCAATATTTACTAGAGGCAAAGAACATAATTTGGTTCTAGCAATTACTCCTAGAAGATAATGGCACCCACAAAACACTTGGAAAAGATAGCACTCACTATATCTTTTATCACTCTTTTAAAGCTAGGATAATAAATCTCAAAGATTGATCAACGAAATCTTGAACACAAAGAACCATTGACAGTTATGATTCATGTGTACAATAGCCAACAACCAGTTGTTCCAATCATGGTGTCCAATAATTATGTTAGAAAACACATCTACAAATCCCTTACACAACCATAATAGATTCAAACCATGAACCATAAGAACCTAACAATGGGACTAACAAAGATACAACCTAAACAAATCTTGATCATATTCCACCCTATTGTAAGGCCCAAGAAGTAACTCTATCTTAAAGCTACACATTCCTCTAGATGAAGCTCAAAGGTCAGGTAGCTGAAGCATAGCAATACTTGAATGAATATAGGAATAATTTGATGTACAATCATTTGCTAGCTTGGTTTGTGGGTTTTCCACATAATATTTTCCCTTTAATAACCACATTTATAGTTTGAGAAAATCAGAAAAAATTGTTTCAGATTTATATTATCCTTTTGAACTAGCACACTGCCATCAAAATGCATAATCATTGGTCATATCAAAAAAATTCCTATTGATTAGTAGGATATCCTTATAAAAATTTGATGCATGGATTTCTTGTGAATTATCGACTACTATGTATCCTACAACTATGGAAGGAATAGTGTTGGTGTTAGGTTTCATTTATTATTGAACTCAATGGTTTCCAAGATGTGTTGAGGAGTTTGCTCCTTGTTTAATGTTAATTGTTCCTGCACAATCCACTCATAAAAATAGTGAAATGCTATGTGGAAGGGATGGTTGATAGTGTTCCTTGGGGAAGGGGGATTGTGAAAGACATGTTATCATTGTATTGTGTATTTCCAATATGTTTGGATGCAGGGCAAACCAAGAGAATGAAGGATCACTCACTGATTGCATGATAACCTAGTTTTGAAGGGTCACTGGTTGAGGGGACAGTCAAGGTCCAGATGATTGGGCCATTGGAGGACCCTAGTTCTTTGTATTAATTGCTATTCAAATTGGATGCATGGATTTCTTGTGAATTATCGGCTGCTATGTATCCTGCAACTGCATCCGTAAATCTACATATACTTCTCTAGGGTTGTAAGCTACTTAGGGATCAAAATAGAGAAACTAAATAAAAATCATTCTTTGTCCTATTTCCTTTTAACAAAGTCTCAACTATCAATGATACAATACATTTGATGTCCTAAGCTATCAATACAAATGGCACCTAGCTAGAAGCTCACGAGCTATCCATTTGATAACCACAGTCAACATTTCAAAAAAATGGATATCCTTGAGCACAAGCACCAATAACATCAAATAATGGAGTTAAAGCACGGGCTAGGGCATGACACCAGTAGAATGCGGTCATTTCAGTGACAACAATATACAATGGCGGCATTAAACATATATGCTAGTAATATCAACAAATGTGAATCCAAACATTTGAATACAGTGAATCGATATCCTTGAGCACAAGCACCAATAACATCAAATAATAGAGATAAAGCACTAGCTAGGGCACGACACCAGTAGAATGCGGTCATTTTGTAGAGCATTCATGATCAAATAAAATGAAATGCATTCGAATATGATGCTAGAGACTCGAAAGATGAAGAAATCACATACCTTCTCCCGCGCTTAGCTTTCGCTCCTTTTCTCCCGCTCCTCTATCTAATTGAAATAAAAATGATGAGGTCGTTTCACTTTTTTTTTATGTATACCCCAAATATGTCAAAATTATGATGGTCAATTAAACACCCATTGGAATACCAACATCATTGGGGCCTATTACAAAAAAAAAACACCAAATTCATAATAAAAAGTTACCCGTCAGAAACTTCTGTCAAAATTTGGCCCCAAATGTAGTAGTGAGTAGAGTTGCCTACAGAGCTGAATATTTCACTAGTATTTAACATTTCAGATTTGACAGAGTATCATGAAGGGGGTGTTGAAGATGGGGTCATAGAAGCACAATGGAGTATTCTGACAACTACTTCAACTACCAAGGAGATTGGTGATATACTAGAGAGTTGTGTTGGAAGAAGCACAAGGAACATGACATATGAAGAATATCTAGTCAAATGGAAAGGACGACCTATAGAAGATTCATCATGGTTGACAAGGGAGGAGGTTAACCATCTTGGTTTTCCTCTGCACACCTGAGACGTAATAGGGTCACTTCTCAAATTACCTTGGGTGTCTTATGCAGGAGCATCCTAGGTGTAAGGGAAATCTTGCATCACCCAAAATTATTTCTATTTTGTCTTTTCAATAAGGGTTGTTTTGAGTACAAAGTTACTATTTATGGAAACTTACTATTTTTAGTAAGTTGGTCATGCAAGCTCAAAATGTTCTAATTTCACAGATGGAGGTTCATCTTAGTCATATCAATCTTCCAGTTGAGTTTCATTGTCATATCATTTGTATTGGTGAAGTTATTGAGGTTTTTGGGTACAAAATCTTTGAGCTAAATTTTGAAGGCATTAGAGGCTCTAGAATGAGATCAAACCCTAGCTGACTAGAGCTTGCATGAGTTAAGCATTGTAGATTAGGAGCTGCCATTTCCAGAAAGTGGTTATAATAGCCAAACAGAGCTACAATTAAACAATTATGGCCTCTGAAAGTTGGACTACCTAAAAGTATAATTTGTAATTGTTTTGAGCCGACCCTAATGTAATAATAATAAAAAATAATAATAACTCAAGGGGTGGTTGGCCTTAATGACTAAAATTCTAGAACCTTTCCGGGCAGTGGAAAATTGCCTATATAAGGAAGGCCTGTAGTGTTTTCTAGGGCAGTTATGGGTGGTTATTCGAGACTTTGTCTTACAAAATATTGTAAAGAAAATGCCCATATGGCTTTGCATATTGTATTAATTCCATACTTTTGGAGATATTAAGAAGCCCTTTTTTTGTTCTTGCAAATTGTTGTTGTGTCTCTATTTATGTTATGTGTTTGTGGTATTAAGGGGAACACCCTTCATCAAAGATGGTGCATGCTTTTCCAAGGGTTATTTTTCTCTTGGTTTTCATTCCTATTGGTGTATTGACATTGTATGATGTCAAGTGGGAGCATATTAGGATTAAGATTCCATCTACATGGTCAATCCTATTACATGGTTCCAACATCCTTGGAAAGTTTCCTAAGGTACTCAAGGTGTATTGGGAAAATAATTTATTTTCTATTCTCAATATTGTTTGTACATTCACAAGGGGTGATGGGTACCACTAACAATAGTAAAGGTGGGTTGTGGACATAATTATTTAACACTTTTTTCCCTACACATGGATGCTTAGAATGGGATAATTAATGACATGTGAAGAGGAAAGATGAGTGACCTTTGGGATTATCCAATTAGGAACTTGAAAGATGAAATAAATGTCTCTAAGAATTCCATTATTAATTGCATTTGATGTAATGCTTATCTTCCAATATTTGGGAACCCAAGTTAGAGGGAAAGCATTGAAGCCAAAATTGGAGTCCTTTCACATTTGGTGGAGGTAATCCAAGGGTTGGGGATGTTTGGAATGAAGATCCTTCTTTGGAAACCTTTTTTGGTGGTTTTAGAGCTCTTGTCATTATATGTAAATAGATCCTTAGATGTAGAAAGAAGAGATGAACATATGAATGTAGAGTTACTTTGTAGGAACAAAGATAGGTGGAGGAATAAGGAGGTTGTTAACATGTACATATATGTTTCCATGTTAGAGGAAAAGAGGATAATGGAAGCAAATGTATTGAAATCATATTTATTTGTCAACAATACATACTTGACATCTCTTTTTGGTGGGTTTTTTATTACAAGGGTTTCTGCATGTAAATCCTATGTTATGTGATGCTCTTATGTTGTTCATTTATGCCTCATTTATGCTATCTTAAATTTATTTTATTAATTCTCTTTTTTTTAATAAATTCACATGAGATAGTATTAATAAGTATGACATGATGGCTGATTTCTATCATAATAAAGAAGATGTATCTAATTATGATATTTTCACATTAAGGAAACTTAATTTTTAGATTTATGTATAAGTTTTAGATTTTCATGTTGTAGTATTCCAAGCCTTGTATCTTGTCCTTTGATTGATTTTTTGGATAGAGATTGAATTTTCAACCTATTTTATTAGAACATGTATATTTCTCTAAGCTACAACTCACAAATCTAGAATAATATCTTCATAATTACCACCAAGTCAAGTTCCACCATATTGCAATGTAGGAGTTTGATTTGATCATAATCTCTTTACCACATATTTGTAACTTTCGTGCATTGGATAAGGTAGCCAAATATAATTTACTCATTTAATCTCCCAAGAGTAGTCACCAAAAATCTATTATCAAAGAGATTTTTTGTTGCTAACATCTAATATAGATGTGTGACTCTTATCCAATGATAACAAAAAAATAACACCAATAGTTGAATAGGTTGCAGGCATGCAAGAAACCTTCCTCTATGTTTTATAGGGATAGATCCTTCATATGATAATTATCGAAATAAAATGGGCATGCTTTTAACTTAAAATAAGGAAATACAATTTTATGAAAAATTTGTATATAAAATTGAGCGCAAAGTCTTAGTGAAATTTAATTGTGCTAAATTTCATTGAAAAAAATAGATTTCAAGGCATCTCTAACATCTCCAATCATAAGAAAAGAACTATCTCAACATAAATGAACTCATGCAAGTGAGCTATTAATACTTTGTACAAACCATCAATCACTAAGAAAATAATTTTAGATTTCAGCATAAAAATAAAATGTGATTTCTAGAAAAATGATGACCCAAAGTTCAATAATTTTTTAAATTTTCTTTTGTCAAACTCCTAGTTGTAGATGCATTATAAAACATAGGATTATATTTTATACCTCAAAATTAATATTTTTAAAAAATCCTTGATCACTTCTCAAGATAAATTGCCAAAAGGATTCCTTTACATCGCCTTGACGACTATTATATAATAAAAAATAAATGAGGTTGTCTTTTGTAACTAATGATAGAAAATAGGGAAAAGAAATAACTTTTTATGAACATAATGATAATGAAGCTTTTAACATCAATCTATTAAAAGAAAATAATAAATCCTTGCTTAAATATTTTCTATGTCCTCTTCATCTCCTTTCTCAGTCATGACTCCTCCAACTTCTACTTAGGATTTAGCTTGTGTGGGCTCCACTTTCACTTGATAACTCTTATACATAGTAATAATCCAAGTAATGGCCTTTCTATTTGGCATGATTTTGTTTTTGAAGTGGGTTCTCTAGGTGGCAGTTGTTTTTCTCATGTTTTCATCCTTCTTAATTTTTCTATCTCCTTGAAGGTTGCCAGTTATATATATAGGAAGCATAATCTCTCAATCAAATCCTCATCAAAGAAATTTGTATCAATTAACTCTTTAGATACCTTCCTCCTTTTTAGGATTAATATGTCATCTACCTTGTATATCCTATGACATAGTTCCAACATCCTTATAAAGTGTCCTAAGGCACTTAAGGTGTATTGAAAAAATATTTTTTAATATTTATTCACACTATTGTTTGTATTACATTCATAAAGGGTGATGTGTCCTACTAGCATTATAAAAGGTAAGTTGTGAACATAATTATTTAATATTATCTTCTCCACATGTAGATACCTAGAATGAGATAAATAATGACATGAGAAGTGAATAAATTAATACTCTTCGAGCTTCTCCAAGTGAGGGCTTGGAAGAGGAAACATGAGTCTCTTGATATTTTGCCTCTTATTACATTTAATGTAATATTTATCTTTCATATTTAGGTGCCCAAGTTGTTAGGAAATAATGCTTTATACCTAGTTATATTTAATCCATTTCTTATATATAACCGATGAGAAAAAAGCATGCATACAAACTTAAAAGATCAAGTAGACAAGCCACAAGATACCACAAGATATACCCTAAGAAAACCCTTATGAGGGAAAAACCTAACCTCCAAAAGTATCATACTCAATTGTATTATTCAACCATAAAGCAATACAAAACACTTACAAAGTGACAATGAACATTGATGAAACATCAATCCCTCCGATGCATTCTCATGTATTCAAACATGTATCCACACATCCCATGCCATACTTCACAATGCAACCTTCAAAAAGACTAAATAATGACAACCCAAATCACCAACCAACCCAAACCACTAACATGTGTTTGAATTTATTGACATAAGCTCACACAAAATACAACTAGTGGTAATGTAAAACCATGTGAACATAATACCATTGACCACTCATTTAATATTAGGTACTAAGTTTTCACTTTGTTAAGCATCTTTCCCCAATATTAAATAATTATAATATCATATTCCAATGTGATACCCACACTAAATAATCTTAATATTATAATACAAAATACACAGTGGACTCAAGAATGGAATTTAGATAAAATCTCCATATAATCTCTATGTGATGCACATCTATGTAGGTGCCCCTAGGTAAAACAAACATAATAATAAAATATAACATTACAAATATTTTGTAAGGTGTATAACACCTTATCCCAACATTCTCCCACTTGTTGTATATATTGAATAAGGGTTAATCAATGAAATGCATCATCATAGCCATACATGCAACCACACAAATCTCCAACATTCTCTCATGATCCATCAAGATACTGACAATAAAACAAGTGACCACCTTCTCAAGAAAAAACTCTTATTGTCCAACATGCTACCTATAGAAGAAGAGGAACAAGCCAAGGTAAATATGCACTAATCCAAGAACAAAAGGAACAAATCCAATGTGATATAAAAGGCTCCAAGATACTATCATAAGGAAAGAAACATGTCAATACCTCCAACCACCTGTACCTACTAGGTATAAATAATTTCAACAAACTCATGCTAACATATCAAATAATAAACCATAATCAAGCCCCATGTATCAATATTTGCAAATGAAGAACATACGTATCCAAGAACTCCCACTGCATTGGTAATACCAAATCTAAAAATGAAGCTCAAAGCATATCAAGTTTTCTAATAAATGCTCATATCAAGGTGTGATAAGTATATAAACATATGAAATACTTGTTGGAGATATGTGGTGGTGTTGTCATTGATGTTAGCCTGATGTCATGAGGAGAATGATGGTAATATGTGTTCAAATATTCATATGTTCATTAGTGTCTATTTTAAATTCTATAGTGTCAGGAGATGGAATATGTAAGAAAGAGTATTCAAAGTTTGTATGGGAGAATTCTCCATAGTCCTCCATATTTGGTGATGAGGGCTTGCAGTTCTGGATGTAATATTTATAGTTAAACAAAATGTTGCACTCTTATGGTTTTAGGTCCTCTGCATTACAATGACGTGGTTGGTAATCAAAATTTTCTAATAGTTTGGTTGTTTTTTAGGATTGGTTTGGAAAATGTGCCACATTGCTCTGTGTTGATGTTTTTGGTATTACAATTAGGAGGACATAATCAAAATACATGTGTAGTGTCTTAGTTTAGTTTTTATTTGGTGTTTTTCTCCACAAGGAAAGATATGACATTCTATTTCTCTGCAATGTGGTTTTTTTGGTTGGTAATATTATTTTATTTTATTAATCTATCAAAAGAGTACATAATCATTCCAAGTAAGAGATTTTGTACATGTCTTTACAAACCCACAATAGCACGAACCCATCACCCATCATTACGTCAATCCACAATTAACCCCTAAGAGTTTACAATTCTATTACCCAATCTTCACAATGAAGATAAACATTATGAATAGGATAAAACATGGCTTCAATAGATTAACCTATCTACAAATCGAGAAACAACAAACCCACTAACTATTATTTCAAGACAAAAATTCACAAAAAAACTTAAACAAAATTGAAGTCACCTGACATGAGCTCCATGATCATTATTGTAGTGTTGCAAACCATCATTCAACTACCACCTCTGCATACAAATTTAAGCTCACTGAGCCATCCTTTCCACTTTTCTCTTCCTCTACAAACACCTCCTCCTTGGGACCTGCAGTTCCATGATCCCCACCTTAGATTTTGCTT
This sequence comes from Chamaecyparis obtusa, assembly GCA_027943335.1. Classification (NCBI taxonomy): domain Eukaryota; kingdom Viridiplantae; phylum Streptophyta; class Pinopsida; order Cupressales; family Cupressaceae; genus Chamaecyparis; species Chamaecyparis obtusa. Next base: position 1,387,360 of record BSBK01001829.1, on the reverse strand, counting down.
TCGCTAGCTGATCTTCCACCTCCATCAAATCTATGAAAAATTTCAAGGCCTCCCACTCGCGTCTAGCCTCCTCTATTCTCTGATCCTTAAATCTACCTTTCAAACCCCAGTTAAATGAAATGTAATCACTTGTAGCCTCATCATCCAAGTCATTTGTGCTTTCACTTACATCTATCCCCTTATCTAATACAACCCATTCAAGGATGGAATCCAAGTCCACCAAGAAATCCACGAGCATAGTTGCTTGTTGGTGTCATGTCTATGTCGAAGATGATAAAAAACTACCCCCAAAATCAGTTGAACGCACTTCACCAACCTCTCATCCTTAAAAAAATATTCCCTCTAACCCTTTTATAGTAATAGGGCCAAAAAAGGGGTGTTGTTACTTTGTCGCCCTTACTATAAAAGAGGTCTCCATTTATTACTTTGAAAATGCCCACTCAACCCCTTTGCCACTACCTCATCTGACACTTGGAGTCTTTTGATGCAATGAAATGTAACCCAATTGTAGAAAATTAATAGCCATAGTAAATCTCCCATTATAAATGCACCATCAATTCATTCCTTTCCCCAACTCAGTTGTCACATTTGGTTTTTGGAGAAGGATGTATGTCGCTAGCTGATCAAAGTTCTAAATAATAAATGCTCATTCAAGTTTACACATCAAACAAATCTTTCTTTGGAATTTGTCAGAAGTCCTCCACTCTAATTTCATCAACCTTTTAAAGGAAAATGCCCAGTTTGACAATCTATCAACTTCTTTGTTTCCTACTCGCTTAACATGGGTGATGTTAAAATCTTCTAAAGTGGCTAAGTCCTCATTTATAATATCTATGTATTTTTGTAGGTGTCATGCCTCCAATTTCCTTTTTATTATTGTATGGATAATAATTAACGAGTCCCCCTCAACTTGTAATTTTTTTGCTCCCATCATCTTTGCTACTCTAATTATTGTTAAGGTTGTTAAAGCTTTTGCCACATTGTTAGTGCCATCATCAAGTTTCTTCCCCTCGATTGCTAAAGTGTTTCCATCCCAATCTTGAATTATAAATCTTGCTCCAAATGGACCAAGGTTTCCTTTTGATGCTCTATAATTTTTTTTTCAACATCATTCTTTAGAACTTGTCCATTCAGTCTCTACAATATCTTTTGAATGTGGATTAACCCAATAGAGCCCATTACCAGGCAAAAGGGTTTGTGGTAATCCAGGTGAGATTTGAACAAGAGTTGATGTGTAGCACCAAGATCATTATCCTAACACTACGCCTCATGAATTGTCTTCACACCAACTTGACTACACACACACCCTTTTATGCAATGTGGTTGTTGTTGCTCTCTGGATGACTCATTTAGTTTTCCTATTTGGTTCATATTCTTTTGGTCCATACTTGTGTTGGAATTTGTGTTAAGATTCTGGTTTGGGTCTTAGCGTGGTGTGTGAAGATCTACATTGAACTATTTTTAGTTGAATTATATTTTTAGAGTGACTGGTTATGTGCTAAATTATTTATCTACACATTACATTTATTTCAGAATTTGGATGATGTGTCCTTGCATGCAAATCTTTTGAAGCTACTTAGAAAGATGTGTTATGATGTTTGTTTAGGTCCTCTCTATCTCTTGGAGTAGACCACTATCACCACAATTGTGTTTGATAGCTAACTTGATAGGGCTTATGTTTGTCATTTATTTTGGCCAACCTAATTAAGGGTTTTGATAAATAAGAAGATATATATTGAAGATCATTTGGAGTGTTAGATGTGTGGAATTAGTTTCACAAATATGTGTTGAAAATAAGTGCAAAGATTAGTTTGGATTGACTGCCTTCATAATCATATCAAATGGTATTACTAGTAATGAGACAACAAATGTGTGTGTGTGGTGTTTGTCATGAAGTTGGTTGTTTGAGACAGTGATTCAAGGACAACTTCTTTCTTGCATAATTATTGGAGGTAGTTTGTTGAAGGCTTGTTCATTTTGTTTCATATTGTTCATGTTTCTTGTTGGAAGACATCGTGTCCTTCTTGGTAGTTTTATATCTTTCCCTAAGGTAGTGTGTCTCAACTTGCAAGTCCCTTACATATCTTGCCCTTGGGTAATGCACCTCAACCTACAAGTCTCAGGGAGTAATGAGCTTCCTTGGCATTGAGCCTAAAACATTCATTATAATACCATTTCCATATAGTGTGAGTTGGATCTCATTGTGGTTTTTTCCTCCTCGAGTTTTACACATAAATTTGGTGTTCTCATGTGTATGATGTTTATTGCTTTATATTTCTTTGCCACTGATTTGGTTGAGGTTAATTAATGTGGAATTATAGTTGGAATTTTTTTAAGGATATGTTCAAGATTGGTTCACCCACCCTCTCAGTCTTGGGGCGTGTTCAATAGTACCAAGAACAATCACAATGATCCACATATGCAACTCAAATGTTGCATACTTTCCCACAATATGTCATCATCCTCCCAAAACGTATATCAAGAATCTCATGGAAGAAACCATAGAATGAAGAGAGAAAACCTATAAATTGCAACTTTTCCTTGTACGAACACCTCAAATAAGAAACATTGTGTCAAGTATGATCTCCTCCAAAACACCCCAAATGAAATACCAAAATAACACCTTAACTCATTCAATCTCTGAGACCAAACAAACATATATAACATGTAATGCCAACAAGGATGTAAGCCTCTCATAACTAAGAAGATCTAACTCATTGTAACCATTTTGAATAAAGGAAATAAATCTACTAAACCATGTCCTAACATCCTCATAATGATATCATAATATCAAACCATATGCATAAGGAGATAACTGATGCCAAACATATCTCAAACTGAATCCTCTAGAACGTACAATCTCCATAGCTCCAGATCCATATCTTTGAAAGATAAAACATAAACACAATGTACATGAAAGGAACAATGAGCAAAAGCTCTCAAGTAGTAAACACACAAAAAATCCTCAATGTTCCTATTGAAACCATCAACCATCTCAACACATATCTCTCTAAACACAAGAGAACTCCAACCTCACCTATGTCTTCATGTATCCATGAGCACCTGTAACTATTCAATCCATACCACACTCCAAATGCAACATAACACCAACATGAAGTAATCAAGAAAATGTACATGTCCTCAATACAAAGAGAGCCAAACCAAGATCAATGTCAAAGCTCCAATTACAGAATCAAGAACATAAACATGGCATCATGGTCTAAACATCTCCTCTTAGGAGATGACATGCTCCATATGAACACATCAAATAGCTATGTACATACCAAGGAGTTTCCTTCTATAAAAAATATACATATGAATACACATAAGGGTTGTGAAAAATTAAACCATATTTATAGTATGTTTAAATGAGCAAAGAAAGTCAAGAAGACAATTTCAAGTGCAACTTCTTTGCTTGAAAGGGAAGTCATATATATGTAACCACTATTGTGATGCTACTAAAAAGCTTCAAGCATTACACTGATTTCCAAGTTTATGGCTAATTACATATTAACTATTATTTACAAGTTTATATGTGTGCATCTCCATTGTATGAATTGACATTAGCTTTTCAAATTTGTTGTGCATTTTAGGTGAGACTATCCTTGAAGGTTCTCGTTCTTCATACATTAATAAGCCAATATATAGGGTTTCAATGTTTGATCCATTAGTCTAGTGTATAAGAGGTGGAAATCTTGGTCAACGTTAGTTTTCATTGGAGGTTTAGATATGTGAGAAAAAATTGTTTTGCAAGTTTTGAAGGTTTACAAACACTAGGACTAAATCCATAGTTGAAGGTCATTTCAATAAGTTAGAGAGTAAATATGTGGTTACAATGATCACTTACATAGTCGAGAAGTTATCCAAATTATTACATAAACGTAGAACTCATACATCACAACTTTTGCAAAATATTGTGACAAACAATAACAATCATATATCATAATTAACTTATCTCCCTTTTGTCAATATTAACATACACATTTGTATTTATTGTTATTTCCTTCTATTTTCATATTCATTTGGACCTTTATTCGAGTTCACTCAATTTTAATTTTATTGCATATTTTGACAATTAATTAAATCTATTTTGGATTTTCTCTTTGTAGCATTCCAAGTCTCATTAATTCCTAACTAAAAAAGCCTCCATATAATCACACACGATCAAATCGGAAAATTTAAAAAACCGACACAAAATTTTCAACCACAAACCGTCATCAACTCAAAATTGGAGGAAAAACCTAAATGAAAATATGAATGTCCCTGGCAATTCAATCCACTGACGCGCACGGTAGATCCCCAAGTCGCCTACCAGTCTGTCCCCTCTTCCAATCCCATTGATTTGGTTTAGCCGACTAAGTCAGTAGACCACACTTTCAACTTTTTGAAAATTTTGCCCCTAATAAAATAATTAAATAATTCACAACAAGACGCAAGTAGCATCTCTGCTTCGAAGAAATGAATCCTAACTCAAGGGAAACACCCCCAAACCTTCTACTTGGCCGCTTTTGCACTCGGCTAATATCACAAAACGACCGTGTTGATCAATTCTACGATTGTTACACAGACAATTTCGTAAGTTGTTAGTTTTCTTTCATTGAATTTAATCAAGTCAGAGCACGTAGCTAGGATTTCAATTTACAGGAGGGGACTGTTAAGTTTTCCATTGATTCAGGGGTTAAAAAAATTAGGTGTAGTACTAGAAGCTCCTTCGAGTTGAATTGGGTATAGACCAAAAAGAATATATTCTGATCGGATTGGGAATCGGGATATTAGATATGCATAGAATTGGAAATTCAGATAATTGATATGCAAACCAATGGGAGGTAGGAATATGGGTGTATGTTCGAATTATGTTAAAAAACACGAGTTATGTTATTTGATGAACCAAAAACTGGGAATCAGGATACTGAGTATACAAAAAAAACTGGGAATTAGGATGCTGGTTATACAAATAATTGGATATTAGGATTCTAGGTATATAAGTACTGAACTCATTTGTACTCTCTTATGATTATGCAGATAGCAGCACAGAGATAGGTTCATCCAGGTCGTTTATGCTCTCGACCTGTCAATGCGACCCTATAGTCGTATTTTATTTTTTGAGGTCCTGTTACGGAGTTAAGAAGAATAAGGGCATCATACAATCACAAAAAAGATAAAATTTCAAATGGATCCTCACAGGACATATGACAATGGGAGTTTTGGGCATAATGGATCCAATTACTACCCCAATCCTCCATACGCCCCCCCTCCTCATTCAGCTTATCCACCAGGACCACCACCACCACCAAATCCATACGGATATCCGGGATATGGGCCTGATCCTTATTGGCAACCCCCACCTCATCAGCCCCCTTCTGCAAATTATGGTCCCCCTCAGCCGCCCTCGCGGCAATGGTCAACGCCCTCAGCTTCTTTCTCTCAAAATCACCCATATCCTTACGGCCACCAGGGAAGTATTCAGCATCCTGATAACTCATATCACCATCAAGGAAGTTTGCAACAACCTGAGAGCTCATACTACCGTCAGGAAAACTTTCCACATGATGGCTCATACCACCATCAGGGAAGTTTTCAGCCCGATAGCTCATACCACCAACAAAATTCCAATTCTTATGACCAATATGGACCTTCATCCTCCATTCCACATTCCCATATAAACCACCAAACCAGTATCCCCCCAGCCTATCATGCACCGGCTTCCAATCTGGAGACAGTTGCCCCTAGCACGTCTTATCCGTCTGCACCAGTGTACCCATTGCTGGATTCAATGTCGTCAATGCGCTTGTCAGACCGCCCTCAACTTGCTGAATCCTCACCTCATGCAGGATCGTTTCACAAGCCCAATTCAATGCCACATTACACTTCACAGGACATTGACAATTCCAATCAATCTTTTTCAGGCCATTCATTCCATTATGGACAACATTCACAGGATTCTTATGACAGCAGTTTATCTTCTGAATTATCTCCGGGACAATTCGGTTCACAAGATTATGACAAACTTCAGGTTGTGCCATACGAACCTTCAGGTACATCTCTGAGGTTTGTCCTGTTACATGGCACACTGGATGTTTGGGTTCTTGAAGCAAAAAACTTGCCCAACATGGATTCTTTCTCAGAAAATGTTCGGAAGATATTTACAACAACACCTTCCGGTAAAACTTCGGCAATAATAGAAGGGCATATATCTCAAAAAATAATAACGAGTGATCCATATGTGACAATTTCTCTCTCTAGTGCAATAGTTGCGAGGACTCGAGTGATTAGCAATAGCCAGAATCCTGTATGGAATCAACATTTCTCTATTCTTGTTGCACACAATGTTGCTGAGGTGCTTTTTTATGTCAAGGACAGTGACTTTGTGGGTGCAGATCTTATTGGTGATGTTGCAATACCTGCAGAGAAGCTCATGTCTTGTCAGAAAGTAGAGGGTTGGTTTCCCGTGTTAGGCAACAATCGGAAGGTCTGCAAGGAGGGAGCTGCACTTAAGCTCTCAATGCAATTTTTCCCAATAGAAAATCAAGTGATGTACAGATTTGGAATTGGTGCCGGACCAGGCTATGCTGGTGTGCCCAACACATATTTTCCTCTCAGAAAAGGTGGGAAAATCACTTTGTATCAGGATGCTCATATGCCTGATAATCTTCTTCCTCCTGTTCAACTTGGTCATCAAGTTTGGTATGAAAATGGGAAGTGCTGGCATGATATTTGTGAGGCTATTCTCCAAGCTCGGCGGTTTATATACATTACTGGATGGTCTGTATATGACAAGATTAAACTGGTGCATGAAAGTGGAAATTCAAGTTTGCTTCATCCAGACTCCACATTAGGAGATCTTCTCAAGTTTAAATCACAAGAAGGCTTGCGGGTGCTCTTACTTGTGTGGGATGATCCTACATCAAAGGAAATTCTTGGGATAAAGACTGTAAGATTGAGACAAATGCTAACCTTGCCATCTTGAAAATAGCATTTATTTAGTTGTTCTTTTCATGAAGAGATCCTCCAACATTTTGTTATCACATCGTTTTAATACCCTTTGTGCAATGCCTACAGGAAGGTCTCATGGGAACACATGATGAAGAAACCCGAAGATTCTTCAAACACTCATCTGTTCAAGTCTTACTTTGTCCTCGAATCGCTGGAAAAAAACATAGTTGGTTTAAACAGCAGGTGAAATGTTCTTCTGCATTATTCATCTTCAAATTTTCTTGTGAGTTTTGTCTTTGTAAATTGTGAGCAGTGAAATTCAGAATGATAAATGAAATCAAAACAAGTATTCAACTTTCTTGAAAATAATGCAAACCTCAGATCAAGCACGATTTTCTCGTACTCTTGATAGAGTGTGGAAGCTCAACGAATGTGCAAGCTTTTCTGTAGCATTCTGATAATTTCCAGCATAGATGAATTTGTGATCAAGATAATTTTATTGTAAATTCACGGTCCTTGGATTTGAGGAAGAAGGGTGAATTGATATATTTGTTTGGGTGAAAGAATGAATGGCTGAAATTGTTTCAATCAAATTTGGAACTGGAGACTGATTTAGAGTTAACTAATTTGATTGATTAGTTAGCCAATTTGATCAGCTAATTGACTCCCTTGATTGATTAGTCAGCTGATCTGATTGACTAATTAAACTGTAATGTCCCCTTCTTGCACCTAGTCGAAAAAGCAAAAAAAATGCTTTTTTCGAAAAAATAGTGAAAAAACAAAAAAATGTATTTTTTTGAAAAAGTTTTTGAAAAGCAAAAAGATGTTTTCCTGCAAAAATAGCGAAAAAGCAAAAAATATACTTTTCGAAAAACCCATGAAAAGCAAAAAAAAAACTTTTCCGAAAAAATAGCGAAAAGGCAAAATTGCTTTTTAAGAAATGCGACAAAAGCAAAGCACTTTTGTAGTAACTCAACACAGGTCTGATCCAAATTTTCACTCTCTTTCCAATGTTAGAGATTATGTTTATATCATGATCTTGATTTTGTTTGCAGAGATTTATACAATGGTATTCAAACTTCTAATCAAATGCAAGGAACAAGAACTGAAAAGAGACTAATTCTGAAACTAAAATCTGATTATGTTAATTACTCTATAACGTTTAACATTCAGAAATACACAGGGATTATATTCATTTCTTCTAACCTCAGAACATGCTCAAGCTGGTAATGTATTTGGTTTGGAAGCAACAGTACAATCACCTCCAAGCATAGCCAGTAGGATAGGCAATCAGCAGCAGCACCTCAGAACAACTTATGCCACAATTAGCAGACCCTTTCATGTAATGTCCCCTGCTAAGGGTTATCACATTTCACCTCTGTAGCAGCTGGTCAAAGAGTGGACAGTCATTAATCCCTGAACTATAACTCCCAAACCTTCAATTGATGCCGGGATTCAAGGGCAATCAGGTATTGTGGTGCCTCCAAACCACTTCCAAACTCTCCAAACAGACCAGATTTAGGTGACAACAACCTTCAACACCAACAGTCACCTTTCAGATTGAAAAAGTGCACAGATAAGTCTGTCACAGCAAACTGGAGGTGTCTAATACAAGGGCAGATGTCACAACAGCCACAAGATCCTTCCTTTGTCTCTCCAAACTGAATAGCTCCCAAGGGCAGTGATGAACTCCAAGATTCCTCTGATTTAATTGCTCTAATCTATGCAAAACATGACTACACAGGTTTGTAACAGAAAAAGATTATGTTATAGGTCTGCTGTTCATTGCTGGTGGCAGAAGTCAGCACTATCATTCTTCACCACTCCCAACAAACCTTCAAAACCCTACCCCAAATGACTGAGAATCTTTGAAGCAGCAGCACTGTTAATGGCACCCTTCACGGCACTGTAGCAACTAGCAAGTATGGAATTACTGTAGCAGCTTCAAACAAGTCTTAAATTCTTCAAAATCACAAACCCTGAGATTTCGCAAATTTGAACAAACTTATCTCTTAAAACCCTTCAAAGATCTTCAGCTAAAAACTCCATTTCAACATTGTAGTGCAACTGTGAATCTTGGATGAATTCACCTCAAAAAATGGAATTGGGTTTTTGTCCAATTCCTCAAACCCAAGGGTTTTCGTTCTAGGGTTGTCTAAAAAGACAGCCCTTTGGTATGCTTGGTTATTTTATTTTCTTGGAAGAGCTCTTAGAGTGCTCTTCCAAAATAATAAAATAACCAAGCATACCAAATGAACTCCAGAAGTTTGCTTTTATAACATTCTCAAGAGCATAGTTCACAAATTCGAACTTGGAGAGCCAGAATTTTCAACTTGGCAAAAACTCGGCAAGAATATGACAAAAACTCAGCAACTTAGAGAGTACTAAAAATTAAATTCTCTTAAAGGAATGTATATCTTTTGTAAAATTCAATTAAAAAATGTATTGTTTTAGAAAGTGACATATCCAAAGAGAAAATGCATGGTTTTATATAAAAAAAATGTGAAAAACACATTTCAACTAGTGTTTTACTTCTTTTGACATTTTTACCCACATTTTTTTGCATCTATAAAATCGCTAGAGTTAAACTTGCAAAAACTCACCCAACTAAAATAATAGAGAGTACTCAGAGAGTTTGCAATCTATGCTCAAGAGGTTCAACTCTTTTCACCAATCTATGTGGGATAAAACAAATCACCTTTTTGGTCTCTCAAATATAAAGGCCTCATTCTTTTAAAACATATTAATTTTCTCCTCTTACTTAGGATGTCAAATGACCATTTATAGCTAAAAATAAAAAGTCTCAAACAAGTCATCCAAAATCACTCCAAAAGGTGACATTCATCTCCATTAATCCATGTAAACTCACTGGTGCATCAAAACCCCCCCAAAAGCCAACACTAACTGCACTATGAGAGAACTGTGGAAATGGGGATATTACAACTTTTTCCTAAAATATCTCTCAAAAGTTATGAAAAAGAGATTGGGGCTCTTATTTGGCATGCTGAAGTTGATATCTTATGTTATGCTGCCAGAATGACTCTAGGGTTCATGTTTTGACTGATTGAGGATGATACCCCTCTTTCAAATTGTTGGTTTCGATGGTGAAATACCCATTCTAGTTGGTTGGCTTTCATAGTTGTAGGTTTTTCAGTGTTCTTGCAGATTTTAAGAAGGTTTTGATTTGGAGTAATGAAGTATTTTGCAGTTTTTTGATGTGGGTTTCTAGTATTTGGTGAGTAGTATGGTTTTCAACTTTGTGAAGTGATTTTATGAGTTAAAAATCAGACTTTTCGGAGGCATGAAATCTGTTTATTGTGACGACTTTATATGAAGTATTTGTTGGTTAAGTTTGAATACTTATTATTAGGTTTTTTGGCACTTGCATGTGCCCTTTCTTGTCAAGCTTAAGTGATTTTTCTGCATGCATTATGGTCTGATTTTAATGATAAAAAATTCTGATTTCAATTTCTTATATTTGATATTGTAATTGGAGCTAACTCCATATTTGAAGGGTTTCAAGTTATCTTGTATTAGTTTTTTGATTCAGTGGCGATGGTGTCAAACCCCCACTTAACTCAATAACTGCAATTTATGTTTTGTATTGACAAAAGGTGAGGGCTCACCCCCTCTCATTTGTTACAAGCAAACTCTTTCTTCCTTCTATAATTTGTACTAACCGAGTGGCGATGGTTTCAAACCCCACTCCATATAGTTTACTGTTGTGAGCATTTCATTTGTTAGTTTATGCATTTGCATGTATCAAAAGCTAACAATAAGCAGCCATTCTACTTTAATTTCTATATTGTGTCATATATTTCAAAAAAATAAAATCAGGGGTGGTTATTATAGAGGTATCAGAGCAAGTTTTCTTTGTCAGCCTGTGAAAGTAACCTTCAATCAGATTTGAACTTTCTATGAGCGAGAGGGCATGAGGATACTATATTAAAGAATATAGAAAACATCATTGGCGGTCCCCATAAGTTCCAAGGGGAGAAACTGTTACAAAGATATTAGGCATGCATCAAGAACCTCCCAGAGATAGTGAGAACACAAAGGAGAACATGACGGATAGAGGAAATGAGAGAGCCGGTTCTTTGAACCCAAATGCACAAATGGGAATGAGATTTGAAATCATGATTGACAGGATGTCTCAAATGTTGAGTAAGCTTAATCAAAGTATACATATGATAATTAGAATGGCTCACAGAGTAACCAAACAAACAATGCTGACAGTAGTTCTTCAAGTCATAAAATTAATAGTCAAAGGCAACCTATATCAGCATGCTTAAGAACTTTCTCAAGACCCCTCCAACCCACTTTCATTTAGAAGGAAGCCTTGTAGAATGTCAATGTGACTCCTCTACTTTTGGTGGATTAGTCAAGGCATACCTACGTTGAGTATGAAACCCTTCCTGAGCCACTCAAGAACATCTTGACCTTCAATGAGTTTATGGATCAAAATAAGAAGAGGAGCGGAGGAAGAGTTGATCATAGACAACCAGCAGTTCAAAGAGACTTACAGTATGCTTTGGGTAAGGTCATGCTTGATCACTTTGATAGGAGTGATAAGTGTTCGACTAGAGCTTGGGTGCATAAGTTAGATGATTATTTCGCTCTAAAACCCATGGTTGAAGATGAGGCAATTAAGCTTGCCACTTTGCACCTGGATGAAGTTGCACACTAGTGGTGGTATCGTGGTCTCATTTCTTTGGGTCATAGATTAATCACCACCTATGATGAGTTTACTACCAAGCTTATTGAGAGGTTTGATAAGGACCCTGAGTTACATTTTATGGAGCTTGCGCAACTAAAGCAATATGATAAAGCAGATGCATACATAGAAAATTTTCAAAGGCTTCGTGCTATGGTTTCAAGGATTACAAAAAGAGATTGGTTGTCTAATTTAGTGAGGGACTCATAGAGCCACTTAAGGTATGGATTAAGGCATTTGATCCTTCCACCTTGTTGGTTCCCAAAACCACAGATTGGAAATCCAAGAGCCTACCAATTCTCCAATAGGATTCCAAATTAGTTATGGCCAATGAACGGGAATAATCCAAAATCCTCTGCACCTTAGGCTTCGCTACACCTAGGTGGGTAAACCTTCACCTCGAACTTGATCACTTTATTCAAGGCTTTTCTATAGCGAATTTAAGCTTATGAGTTCTCTTTAGGGTGAAAAGATACAACCCTTATTACAGATTATTTAAAAAAACAATAAACTAACTAAAAAATAACCACCTAACTTTCGGATTTGGGTCTGGTCGAAAAACCAAAACACCTTGTGGAAAGCTAAGATTTTTTTTGGAGATAGGAAATTTGATTTCCCAAACTGGGTCGTTTTTAGATTTTTAAAATGCGACCATCTTCAGGCTTTGTCGGCATCATCTTTGCAGCAGGTCGAAATTCTAGCATTTTCTGAAGGCTTCAATTAGTTAGCTCTATTTATTTGTGTCATAAAGCTACCTTCCTTTGATTTTTTTAGTACGGAGAAACTTTCTTATTGATAATGGATTTGGACTCTCAATATTTAAGGTACCACCAGTGGCTTTTTTTGGGGACATATGCTCTTTGTGAGCATAGCGCGACTCCAGCTATCTCTGGAGAAGCAGACCAAGTATCCATACTTAATCTGATGCGAAGTAAAATTGGGTGGCCCCGGGCCTCCCAAAATTGAACATTGATCCTTTCCTCTGTCGAACACTTGATTCTGATCATGTAACACTTTTTTGGATCTCTTGAATATGATGCCATCATTTTTGTGAACAATACTTGTTGCTTTATCAATGCAGTTTTTGGTATTTTCTTTTTGTTTTGCCTTTTTGACAAATCATCAAATGCACTTTGGTCCTTGCCAAATGGAAGATCCCTATGTATCTCTCTCTCATCAAGAATTCCGTCAGATATGACACTTGAAAATTTTTCAGAACTATTCTTCAACACATTCTCCCCATTGTGCTTGGTTGATTCAATCTTATTTTCATATGTTTGATACAACTTTTGCTCATATGATGAACTAATGCATGTTTCACCTTCTGACCACACTTGCCCACTCATATTTTGAGTTTCATCATCTTCAAAATTATCATTAGACCTTCTATTTTCATCATGATGCTGATGGACTTGATTACATAAATATTCTTCTTCAAATAATGGGTTCAAGAACATGGAAAAATCTAGCATACCCTTTTTAGTTTCCTCTTCATATAATGGATTAAGGAACATAGAGAATTCAGGCATACATCCATGAGAGCTTTCATTTGGATCATCAAGTGTTTTATCAACAAGACTAATATCTTCATTGACGTTATCTCCCAAAGCTTCCTCCTGTTCATACACCGTATGCAATTCTTTTTCATTATCATATCCTTCATCTAGTACCCCCTGAATATGTATTGATTCATTAACTTGTCTATTGTGGTGGATTGAGAAAAAATTTGGACCGTTTCTCTCAATATGTTTATGATATTCTATGTCTAACAAGGCTGAAATCTCTTCCACGCTGAGAAGATCCTCTTCCTCATTTTCACATTCACTGATGTTTGATATCATACAAGTATCATCATGGAAAAGTCTTTCCTCAAACTGTCCAAAAAAGTCTTCTCCATTCAAATCTGAAATTTCACTTGACTCATATGTTAGTTCAGTTCTGCACTCATTCTCCTCTGCAACCAATTCATTATTCATAAGTTTGAGAAAAGTAAGAAATTGATGATCATATAAGAGACCTAGTTCCCGCAGTCTATTGAAAAGATCAAAGGATGGAGGTCTACATTCTAAAGGTATTTCTTGACAGATATTAAACATCCTCATGAAGAATTGTACTGCAGATTCTTCTTCTTGTTTCTCTAAGTTCAAAAATGCGTCCAAAGGGGATATGTAATTTGGATCTTCTTCATCATCACTGAGATTGCCATCAAGCACAAGGCCTTGTTCAATCTGATCATAAGTCTCCTCTTCTCTGTCTTCATCATCTTCTAATATCTGAAAAAGAAGCTTCAAACCAAGGTCATCTAGCGAGATTCCCAAATTTTTGACCTTTCTCATTATTTTTTTCTTGTGAAGGCATAATTGTTACAGGTATCCTCTGATACATATTTACCATCCTCAAGAATAAGTGTGTAGAAGACTCCCCTTCAAATCTTTCCAAACTGAAAAATGCATCAAGTAGAGACATACTATGATCCTCCTCCATGTTGTAGCTTTGGTCTCCATACCGTTCATAATACAAGTCATCCTTCTCAATTACATCATGAAATTCATATAAGAACCATTGTTCAAATTCCTTTCAAGATGAGATACTTTTTGTAGGTAGTGATTCATAAGCTTGCCCTGCATTATCTTTTAGTGTCCTGACAAATAGCTTCATTACTTGATCCTCTGCACAAATTTCATAATCTTCTAAAAATATGTAAAATGTATCCAAATGTTGAAGTGCCGATTCATCTCATTCTCCATGGAACTTCGGTACAAGTTTTGAAAGTTGTGGGGATAACTTGCTAGGTTCATGATCAAAATTGCTGAAATCCAATGGCTTGATGCCATCTGGAATAAAATGCTTTCTTTGAAATGATTGATACATTTGAAATAAAGCTATCAACCATCTCCTTTTGAGTCTTCTCCCTCAGAAGAGTTACCAACTGAAATCTTATTGAATAGAGTCACCACCTCTTTCGAGGAATGTATTGATTTTTTGGTCTTCTAGGTTCTTTCTTCTAGCAGAGTACGCTTCCAAACAAATGGATTCAATTGCTTTCTAATTCTAATCTATGAAATCTGAAATTCTGGGTAACTTCACAATATATATCATGAGCAACTCTCCCCCCAGCAGAGTCGCCAATCAGTTGGTTCCCAAAACCACAGATTGGAAATCCAAGAGCCTGCCAATTCTCCAATATGATTCCAAATTAGTTATGGCCAATGAACGGGAATAATCCAAATTCCCCTGCACTTTAGGCTTCGCTACACCTAGGCGGGTAAACCTTCACCTCGAACCTGATCACTTTATTCAAGACTTTTCTATAGTGAATTTAAGCTTATGAGTTCTCCGGTTGGCAAAATCCTCAAACTCGATCAATATAAAGTTATGTGATTGCTTGAAATGATTTGAATGTTTGTGTAAGGTTTATCAATAATCGATTAGACGCTTGCAAGAAGGAAGTATATAGATTTATGACTTCAATTAATAACTCCAATAATTATATTCCAATGATTTTTAAATGACCAGTGCCTTTGTTTATTCGGGCCATAGAGTCAACTATAACAAAGATTATTACGTACAACTTTATGAGACAATATTTATTTAAATATCATCAATTACTCCTAAGCTCTGCAAAAGACAAATCTTATATGCAATTCTCTGTTAGTCCAAAATGAATTTAACTTCTCCGGCTGGAAGTCCGATTAGATAAAGATAAGGAAACATATTTATATTTCACACTATCCTGATTGTCGAACAAAGAATGCAGGAAAATATCCAATGCAACAATAAAACTCTATTGGAATAATTCAATAATCTATTTATTGATCACAAAGGACGAATCCACATTTTAATTGTAATCTCTTTGCCTTGAAAATAAACAAAAGGGCCTTTTATTTATTATTAAAATATAATATTAAAATTTATATTAAAGTCATGCTTTAATATTTACATCTTCCCTTACAAATATTCTTCTTCTACATGTTTATTCGAATGTGTCCCTCTTTCTACGTTTTACATTATGTATATATATGTGTTTGAGTGGCTTTCACACCTCTTTAGGGTCAAAAGACACAACCCTTATTACAAATTATTTAAAAAAACAATAAACTAACTAAAAAATAACCACCTAACTTTCGGATTTGGGTCTGGTCGAAAAACCAAAACACCTCGTGGAAAGCTAAGATTTTACTGGAGATAGGAAATTTGATTTCCCGAACTGGGTCGTTTTTAGATTTTTAAAATGCGACCATCTTCAGGCTCTGTCAGCATCATCTTTGCAGCAGGTCGAAATTCCAGCATTTTTTGAAGGCTTTGATTAGTTAGTTCTATTTATTTGTGTCATAAAGCTCCCTTCCTTTGTTTTTTTTAGTATGGAGAAACTTTCTTATTGATAATGGATTTGGACTCTCAAAATTTAGGGTACCACCACACCTTACATGAAGCAATGAAGAAAGCAAGAAGTATGGAGTGGGCTGCCCCCTAAATCAAAATATCAGTCCAAGCTCTTCTCTCACAAAAAAGACTAACAACATTTCTCAAAGGACACCAACTAGTAGAAAAAATCAGTCACTAGGCTTGATGAAGATACACTAAATGACTTAAGGAGGAGGAATTTATGCATCTCTTGTAGGGAGCCTTGGAATCCTAGACACAAGTGCACATCAAAAGGGAAAGTAAAGATAGAATACTATTCTCCTGAGGAATCTTCATTAGCAAAAAAGGAGCAGCAACCTGATTTAGAGGAGACGAAAGAGAAAGAGAAATTTGAAGAGGGTGAAAAGAGTAAGGAGAATGATGGGCAGCTTGCCCAATTACATAGTTCCAGAAAAATGAGTTTCTATGCATTAGAGGGGTACTTAATGGGCAGCGATTGGTTGCTTTGGTTGAACCAAGAGCTACACATAATTTCATTGATGAAGAACTAGTAGCTAGTATAGGGCTTCAAACACAGGAGGTAGATGAATTTTGGGTTATGGTTGTAGATGGATTCACAATTAATTGCACCAAGATGATCCCACAATTGAGTTTGCAATTAGGGAACTATGAAGTCAAGAATGACTTCTATGTGGTGAGTATTGGAGATGCTAATGCAATGATGGGGATATAGTGGCTTCGATCACTTGGTGAGATCACACTTAATTTTTTGATCATAAAGCTGAAATTCAAATTAGAAGGAAAGAATGTGGTCATGAGAGGATGTCTAATGGAGGATTACGAGTTGTATCTTTCAGACTTATGAAGAGGTATTTTGACATGATTAGGTTGTGTGGGCAGTAGAGTGTGTGGTTATGCCTATAGTTACGAAGGAAGTTAAGAGATCATATCCACCTGACATTCAAGCTTTGATATCTAAGTGAATCAAGGTGTTTAGTACCATCTTTGCAGGTAGGCCTCCCGATAGAGGCATTGAGCATTTGGTTGAGTTAGAGGAGGGGGCTAAACCAGTCATCAACGCTCCTTAGAGGCATCCTAAGAGACATAAGGATGAGGTAGAAAAGGCAATTAAGGAGCTTTTGGATATGGGGCACATTAGACCAAGTAAGAGTCCATTTGCTTCTTCAGTGGTGTTGGTGAAGAAGGATGGTACTATGCGTATGTTTATAGATTACAAAGCGTTGAACAAGAAGACTATCAAAAATAGGTACCCCTTTCCATGGATAGATGAGCTACTTGGAGCGGTCTATTTCTCTAAAATAGACTTGGGATCAAAATACTATCAGATTAGAGTTAGAGAGGACATAGAGAAGATTGCCTTCAAATGTCACTTTGGCCATTTTGGGTTCCTTGTCATGCCCTTTGGTTTAACTAATGCTCCTTCTACATTTTAGTCGTGTATGAACAGGATATTTAGGAAGGAATTGCATAAGTTTGTTCTTTTCTTTTTTGATAACATTCTCATTTTTAGTAAATCTCAGGAAGAGCATTTGAGACATTTGGATGAAGATTTGGGTATCCTTGAGAATGAGTCTTTGTTTGCCAAGGTTTCCAAGTGCAAATTTTGCATGATAGTATTGTGATATCTTGGACATAGAATCAGCTCCAAGGGAGTTAGTGTCAATCTTGAGAAGATCAAAGCCATTCTTGATTGGCCTCCATCCGCTAAGGGCCCGTTTGGTGCATGGAATACGGAATGCTGGATATAGTCAATTCTGGAATATACGGCAATTCTGGAAGATGCATATCCTCAAAATGATATCCGGAATGTGTTGGAACCGTTTGGCTGGTTCACCCGGAAGATGATAACCCACAATTTTTCTTTAAGAACAACCTCCAAACCCTAGCTACCCGTAGTGCCACAGAAACTGTATATACACCACTGTGAAAATGGTGAATGGAGTATGTGAGTTGAGGGGAAATCAGGCGGCGGCATTGTCAAAATTCAGTGAAACCCTTGTCAACGGATAAATCGTAGATGTGGTAAATCAGGGATACCATAGTTAGGCAATCGTCCATCGTCTTGATTATATATTTTTTTGCATAGCTGGGAGACAAAGAATGTTTCAGCAACATACAAGACTGTTTCAGCAAGACATCCCAAGTCGAGGAGGCGCTTGTGTTGAATCAGTAGTCTTCCAACATCTTCGACTCCTCTGAGAAACCGAATTAGAGTAGATGGCAACGCTCCTCAATAATCACCACTTCCGTCAGTGCCGGAGATCCCTTCAGTGCCGTTGCTTCCTTAGCACCATTTCCCTCAGCAAAGGCGGCAGAGGTTGTGCTCGCTGCTACATCCCCGAGATAGTTATGAATGACGCAGGTAGGACGAGTATGGGCAGTAGAGGAGTTGGAAACGATGAAAATTCCAGTCGCGGCCACAGAGAAACGATGAAAATTCCATGGTGAAAGTGCCCTAGCGAACGTAAAACAAAATATTTCATGCACGCGGACCCGACAGACTTTTCAAAATAGGCATTTGAAAAGTGGAATTTCTAATTCCACCTTTTCAAGTGGAAGATGAAATGCTCATTTTGGGGGCAAAATTAGAATTTCGAAATTCCAATTCCAATTTATTAGATGGACACAAACATGGAATTACATTATCCGGAAATCTAATTCCGGAATTGGAGCTCATATTCCATGCACCAAACGGGCCCTAACTTTACACAGTTGAAGGGTTTTATCGGGTTACGTGGTTCATAGAGGAGGTTATCAATAGATTTTCTTAGTTGGCTGCCCCGCTTATAGATTTGACAAAGAAAGGAGCCTTTGCTTGGTTGGAAAAAGTGCAGCAAGCTTTTGATCATTTTAAGCAATTGATGAGCACATGTCCAATATTAGCAATTTTGAATTTTACTAGGTCCTTTGAGCTTGAATGTGATGCTTCAAGTGAAGGTATCGGGGTTGTCTTAATGCAAAATAAACACTATATTGTATTTGAAAGTAGGAAGTTAAAGGGAGGTGAAACGAGCTATTTAGTCTATGACAAGGAGATGTTAGCCTTAATGCACGCATTGGCTAAATTTAGACAATATTTAGTTGGAGGTAGATTTATTGTTAAAACTGATCACAATAACTTAAGTACGTCCTAAATCAGAAAGATCTTAATGATAGGTAGCAAAAATGGGTTAGCAATCTCCAAGCGTGTGACTTTGACATAGAATATGTCAAGGGAAAGAGGAACATAGTGGCTAATGCATTGTCAAGAAGACCACATTTGTCTTCAATTTTAGAGATAGCAGCAGATTGGAAGGAGCAAATACAAGTTCTTTATGCAAAGAATGCTCTTGCCAATAGCATTCTTTATGGCATATTACATGATGACAGGTACAAGGTAAGGGAGGGTCTCATTCTCTATAAGGATAGAATAATGTTAGTACTTGAAACTAAGATTGAAGATCAAATTTTAAAGACATTTCATGACATTTCAATGGCTGGTCATCCTAGTTATTACAAGTCTTATAGGAAAATCCGTGAGGGATTCTCATGGAAAGGTATGAAAGATGACATCCTTAATTATGTTTGTGAGTGCAAAGTGTGTAATCAAAATAAAAATGGACATACTTACCTTGCCGGTCTACTGCAGCCCCTCCCTATTCCTATTGAAAAGTGGGAAAGTATTTCAATGGACTTCGTCAAAGGGCTTCTCAAGGTGCAAGGGAAGGATTGTACCTTTGTGGTAGTGGATAGATTGATTAAGTTTGCTCATTTTTTCTATTTTAGTAGTCCAGGTGGCAGATTTGTTCTTTAAAGAGGTGTTTAGACTTCATGGAACACCTAAAAACATCATTAGCCATAGGGACAACAAGTTTATGAGCTTGTTTTGGTAGGAGTTGCTCAAATTGTGTGGTATTGAATTGACTCTAGTACTTGTTATAACCCTTAGACCAATGGGCAGACATAGATCATTAATAAATGGGTGGAAGGCTACCTACACAATTATGTTTTAGGGCAGCAAAAAAGCATGGGTTACGTGGTTGGATTTGGGGGAGTTTTGCTACAACTCCACTTTTCATATGACTATCAAGATGTCTCCTTTTATGGCCTTATATAGTCATGAAGCTCCTAGCTTCATTGACTTACTTCTTGTTGATTGTAGAGTACACAGAGCCAATGGTCTTCTTCAATAGAGTCAAGACATTATGCGATTTTTGAGGGAAAACATACACCATGCTCAAAATCAGCAGAGCAAAGAAGGTTATGTTAGGAATATTGCATCATTAAGTTTATTAGGTTTGTTAATTAGAATAATTTAATGATAAAATAAAAGTGAGTTGTAATAAAAACTCACTTAGCTATTCTAGGTGTAAAACTTATTAGTTGGGATTTTCACGAGTTGTCAAAACAACTCATATCTTTGGAGAGTTGTTCTCTATAAAATTGGATCTAAAAAATCCTATAGATATGAATTAAACAAAATGTGAGATATAGAAAAATAACGTTATTATTGTGTGTATATATTTTTTGTCTATCTCTATTTTTCCGAAATGGTATCATAGTGGGTTTGGGCTTAACTCTCTCAATGGAGGGCCCAGGAAAATGAGAACCTGTGAGGTGTAGTACTCAGTAGAATAGGATAGGATAAAATTAGCATTGGAGAATGATTTGTTGCAATGAGGATAGATTATTTATTATTTGTTGAGAGTGGACTGACAAAGGACGTTATGTTTTGCAAGCAAAGGACAAGGCATTTCTAAGGCATATTCACAGTGAACTCCAAAGCATCACAAGCAGCTCCTCTAGGAATTAGAGCACCGATATTATCATAGAGAGAAAGGAAGAATGAATTGAAGAAGAGGGCATTGGTGCCAATAGCAATATAATTCCACGGAGAGGACACCGAGCATGCAAATTTGTTAAGATTTGATGTGCCAAAGATTAGTAATGTGTGCAAGAATCATTCCAAAATTGGAAATGATATTCTCATTTTATGTTTTACTACCTTATTTAGAGGCAACATCATCACAGTAGAAGCAAGGAGGAGGTGGCCATAGAGGGGATTTATAGCTTTCCATTCAAGTTTTCAAGAGCATGTCTACATCGAGTGTTGAGGGAAAGGTCTCATATTAACCGATTTCTTTCCTTGCTTGTTGCACGACAAAAGAATGACATTTGAGAAGCTCGCCAATCTTCTCACCTAGATTTAAATTTGACTTCGAGGCTTAGTTTTAGAGCAAGCATAGGATTTGATCTGTTATTGAGTGAAAGTCATTTTGGCGTCAAATATTTCTTAGGAAAATATTCATCCGCAACCATGGTGTAGTGTCCTCTATGGAATACTTAGCAAACCATCTAGAAACCGATCTTTGATTTAGTCATTTTGGCACAAATAGTTTGGTCACTAATGTAATTTCAGTGCCTCGTCGCTAGTGACTGGTGAGAGGTTGTTGAATGTCCATTAACATTCCGTGCCTCCTGTGATGTCCCCCTCTAGAATAAGGTTCAATGACAAATAATAATAATAATATTAATAAATAAATAAATAAACAACAAATAATAATTCTTAATATTAATATTGCTATTAATATTGATATTAATAATATTATAGTGATTAATATTATGTTGCCACCAAATTAGTGGTAGAGCAGTGATATGCGGCAGGCAGAGTAACCCGGAGACGTGACTCCCCCCTAAAACCCAGATGCATCCGAGACGGGGACGCACCCGAGACGGGGGGATGGCATCTCGGCAGTTTGGGCGAAGCAGCCGTTCCACCACCATCTCGGTGGGGGATGCAGGGATGTCTTGGCGTCCTGGACAGGGACAAGGGGACGTTTGGACGTCCCTATACCTTGAAGGAGACGCCCAGATGTCACCCATCATGGCAAGCCAAAAAATACAAGTTTTTAAATTTTTTTTTTGTTCATGGGCGGGCAGATTTATACAAATATAACATTTAAGTATAAGATTTATTTAATTTCTTATACTTTAAGTTATATTTGTATAAATTATAAAATATATATACTTCAGGATGTTTGAGATAGGTTCCAGCTTCATAGGAGTTAAGATGCAAATTCTAGATTTTGGGGGTTTTTGAAAAATTCTAGACTTAGCCAAATTTCAGGATTCAGCAAGCCTTCAGTAGGGTTACCTCCCACAATCCATCATGGCTTTCTAAGGTCAAATTGAAGCTGGCAAAATGATTCTCAAAGGGTTTTAACTTTTAAGTTTAATTCGTTTTATGACAAATCACTTGGTTTCGACCCCATCTCTATGAAAGACTTAGCTTAGCTCTCACCCAAATCCTAGATAGACATAACTTCCCAACAAGCCAAAATCACTGAAACCTCATTTGCCGGACCTAGGGACTTGAAAACAGCCACCAACAAAGATATAAATGTTAGATATTGGTCCTTTTGTGTTGGATATACATGTTAGATATAACTTATATGAATATCTAACATTTATATCCAACACAAAAGGACAAATACTTCAACACAATACTTTTACATCTTTATGTCTTATATTGTTATACATCTTTTCATAACTAGCATTTTAAGTACCACATGTATAGTATATACTATATACACCCCCCTCGTCCCCCGCCGCCGTCCCCCCATCGTCCCCAAATTGAGGCCCCTTTGTCCACCCGTTCCAGAAATTTGTCCCCCTGTTCCGTTGTCTCCCCGTCCCCCAGGGCGGTTTAACTATGGCGGCAGGTCAAAACCTTGCCATCGTGTCACCTCTATGAGAAGTTGTGACTGGCATGGAAATTATCATGGAATGAGTAGAAGCTACACCAGGCATGTATTGATCAACAAATCATCAAAACAATAATTATCGATTGCCTCCATCTACGCTGTGGTATATATCAGCATTATTGCACCCAATAATATGAGTCAACAATCACACCCAAATAATATGAGTCAATGATCATTGTATTAGTATATGACCCATCGCTAACAATGGTGTTTGACGTTATGAAGAGACACCGGTTAGGGATACGACTAATGGAGAATAATTATGGATTTTCCATAAGATATATAAATGCCATCTCTAGCACCTACGAAAGGAGGGGGGAAAAGAAATAAAAATTATATATAGGATATTGATAAAAAGGAACTATCGATGAGAATCAATGTGGATTAGGAAGAGTTGGAGAATATTAAATATATTCTGCATTCAACGCAAGGAAGTGACCAAAGGGGAATAAATCGTAATTGACTGCTCAAAGCAGCACTGGTAAGCTGAAGTTTATCCATGAACCAATGCTGTTTTACAAAACATTATATATGTATATATAGTAGCATTAATACCAGTTTTATAATAGTGGAATTAGAATTTTATAATAGAGAACTGTGAACATACCTATATTATAATTAATTGTAATCTTTTTGAGAGCCTATTCCTTAATCACTTTCTATAGCCCCTTAAGAGGATAGGTTTCTGTCGACCGGGAGACACAGAGTAAACCCCCACAAGATAGGTGAATTCCAAGATGGGTAAGGACATGTATTTCCAATGCCTTGAGAGAAAATCCTGAGATGGGTACGGACATGCAGTCCCAATGCCTTGAGGAAATCTACTTGTAGATTAGTGTCAAGCGCTCTACGACATGGAAATCCCCATTCTCCTTAAGATTCGCTTGTTTAAGAGAGAGGAAGGAATTGGGCTTAAAAGTGTTAACTGTTAAATTTATTATGAATTATTCGTCATTCTTAAAATAATTCAATTTAGGTGCATAGTAATGTACATTAATCATTGGAAAATTGGCAGCCTTCGAGTAGGGGACATTACAATTGGTATCAAAGCCTCTTTCCTGCTACCTTGTGTGAGGTAGTTGATGCAAACTAGCCAAAGGGCTCAAAGGGCATTAAAAAGGGAAAGAAGAAAACTAGTAACAAAATCTAACCCAAAACAAAACAATACAATGGGTGAACCGACTTGTGAGGAGATGAGGGCATTCATGGAAATAACAACCAAGACATTAATGGAACAAAATGAAAGGGCCCAAGTCCTCATGCAAGCCTTCAATCGACGATCTTAGGTCACATCTTGGTGGAAGAGACACTAGTGCAAATCATTCAGAAAACAATAGCAGGTCAACCACATCTCAAATCATGAAACCATCCTTCCTACCAAGAAAGGATACCCCAAGAGAGGAAGAAGAAATCAATCACCTCCATAACAACACAGAGGAATTGGTAGAAGCTTACACTAATTTAAGACCTGAAATAAGGAGGAGCATATCATTTAGGGATTATTGTGAAGCAAAGAAATTACAACCTCCTAAGAGAGAAATGGGATAGTCTAATAAGGACTTTAAACACAAGATAAATAAGGTAAACCTCCCAAACTTTGACGGATTGGGTAAAACCACAGCTCATGGATGGCTACAAAAATTAAATACTTACTTGACCCTCAACCCTATGACAGAAGAGGATGCGATCCAATTTGCCATCCTACACTTGGACAACACAACCCATGAATGGTGGCACCATGGTATCCTCACTCAAGGGCACCGAAATATTACTTCTCATGAAGAATTCTCACAAAAGTTAATCAAAAGGTTTGACCGTAAACATCCCCAAAAAGATTTCAAAGATTTGACTCAGCAAAAGAAAACAGGGACAGTGGATGAATACATCTCTAGGTTCCAAAGGATTTTAGTAAGAGTCACAGGAATAGATGAGGAAAAACTAACTTATCTGTTTGTGAATGGGCTAAAAGAATCAATGAAGGGATTGGTGACTACCTTCAAACCAACTACCCTAGATGATGCTATTGAAATAGCCTTAAGTTTAGAACATCATCTACAAATGTCAAAGCCGTAAGCGAACATACAAAAAATTTCCATAAGGAAGATAGGCACGACAAGATTTTGATGTTCAAAGATGAACTTAAGAAAAAGAATTTATGCTTCAAATGCCAAGAACCTTGGGAACAAGGGCACATTTTCCATAGAGGAGAATTTGAAGGGAAAAAGAGGTGTTTTAGATGTAAAGAGAAATGGGAACCAGAGCATAGATGTGGAAAGAGGGGGCAAGCTCACAAAATAGAAGCAATACTCAACAAAGAAACAAAAGAAAAACCATGCAAGAAAACAAGGAATGATGAAGCGTATCTTAAGAGCATCCAATCAAAAGAAAAAGAGACGACAAATAGATGGAGCTTTATGGAGAAACCATGATGCTTTCGTATCCTAGAGCTCTAGAAATCTTTATAGTTAAATTGTACTATGATGAATCAATGAATGTATTCTGGTCAATAAGAGGAGTTATTTGTATTATATGTATTCTTTGTGTATACTCCGTGTCTTTATGCATCCATGAGTATACTTGTATTACATATTAATTTTAATAGCTAGATTTGAATTCTAGCTAATAATAAATTAAACTTAATCTAATATTTTAATTTATATATTTAATTTAAATTAAAATAAAATCGACTAAGGGTTGGGCCCCTTCTTTCTCCTATGATTAAATCGTCTATAGACGTTACCTTCTCTTGGAGCCAAAGAATTAAATCCAAGGTCGGCCTTGGAGGCCGACCCTACATTAAATTTGTTATTCCCTCATATATATGAGGACTTTTGGGTGTAAGAAAAAAATAATGCACAAGGCTACTTGCGATATTTGTCTCTGCTACACTAAACAGCAAAATCTCTCTGCTCTACTACAATACAATTGCATCATGCGAATTTCCTCCAGCTGCCGATCAAACTCCTTCAATCAGTGAAGGCTGTGAATTCATGGTGAGACTATAAACAACAAATATAGGACTGCGAATTAGTGCCCAGGCATGTGCGACTTGACCTGCTCCTATCTACACATCAATCAAAGAATCAACAACAAACTCATGGCGGTCTGATCCAGCAATAAACTAATGGTGAATCTATCCATCTGATTATAGACACAGGACATCTGGGCATCCATTCAAGACTGAGATCTGATTAAGGAGTCAAATCTGGGCTATTTTTTGTATCAGTCCTCCACAGTTGATTTGCCTTGTGGATCAGTGATCCTCAGCAAATCTTCAATGATGTCATTGTAAGTCAATTGGAGCAGCAATAATTATTTGGATCTGAATGCTGGGTTTTTCCTCCTAGAGGTTTCCTAGGGTAAATTGTGTTGTGTCTTTTATTCTGATTTGTTTAAATTCTCTGCTCTGATTTAGTTTAGATCTGATTACTTAAAATTTAACATTACATTGTGTATGCTCCATGTTTTGCTCTATATTTTCTCTAGAATAATAGAGAGTGAACCAAAATATATGAATTTGAGACATACTACGAGAGCCGGTTTTGGCAAAACAAATTAACTCCATTATGAAATAACCTAGATGCTTGTCTTTGGAAGTTGAGAGAAAACTTGTCTTAAAGTGAGTTGCAAATTCTACCATTGAATCAAAAAAAGAGAATATATAATTGCTTGAGGACAATCAATTTTGGGGAAGGGTGGACTGTGATGTCCCCCTCTAGAGTAAGGTTCAATGACAAATAATAATAATATTAATAAATAAACAACAAATAATAATTCTTAATATTAATACTGCTATTAATATTGATATTAATAATATTATAGTGATTAATATTATGTTGCCACCAAATTAGTGGTAGAACACTGATATGCAGCAAGTCAAAACCTTTCCATCGTGTCACCTCTATGAGGAGTTGGGACTGGCATGGAAATTATCATGGAATGAGTAGAAGCCGCACCAAGCATGTACCGATCAACTAATCATCAAAACAATAATTATCGACTGCCTACATCTACGCTATGTGGTATATATCAGCATTATTGCACCCAATAATAAGAGTCATCTATCGCAATAATATGAGTCAGCAATTGTACCCAAATAATGACAACAATCGTTATATTAGTATATGACCCATCACTAACAATGGTGTTTGACATTATGAAGAGATGCCGGCTAGGGATACGACTAACAGAGAATAATTATGGATTTTCCATAAGATATATAAATGCCATCCCCAACACCTACGAAGGGAGGGTGGAAAAGAAATAAAAAATATATATAGCATACTAATAAAAAGGAACCATCGATGAGAATCGATGTGGATTAGGAAGAGTTGAAGAATATTAAACATATTCTGCATTCAACGCAAGGAAGTGACCAGAGGGGAATAAATCGTAATTGACTGCTGGAAGCAGCGTTGGTAAGCTGAAGTTTATCCATGAATCAATGCTGTTTGACAGAACATTATATATATATAATAGCATTAATACCAGCTTTATAATAGTGGAATTAGAATTTTATAATAGAGAACTGAGAACATACATATATTATAATTAATTGTAATCCTTTTGAGAGCCTATTCCTTAATCACTTGCTGTAGCCCCTTAAGAGGATAGGTTTCTGTCGATCGGGAGACGTGGAGTAAACCCTGACAAGATAGGTTAATTCCAAGATGGGTAAGGACATGTGTTTCCAATGCCTTGAGGGAAAATCCCGAGATGGGTACGAACATGCAGACCCAATGCCTTGAGGAAATCTACATGTAGATTGGTGTCAAGCGCCCTACAACATGGAAATCCCCATCCTCCTTAAGGTTGGCTTGTTTAAGAGATAGGAAGGAATTGGGCTTAAATGTGTTAACTGTTAAATTTATCATGAATTATTCATCACAAAATCACATCACAAAGCTGAAAACCACACTACACGGTGCATTTTAATCTGTTCTTAAAATAATTCAATTTAGGTGCATTGTAATGTACGCTAATCATTGGAAAATTGGCAGCCTCCGAGTAGGGGATATTACACCTCCATCCTCCAATGGACTTGCTACTTAGAAAATTTGATTTTGGAGCTCAGTTTTAGAATACTCCCCCACAAAATGGATGTCACATACAAGCGAGAGTGCATCCAATTATAGTTAAAATATTTTTTTTATTATTTCGTTTACATCAACAATCTAAGGGACTCTACAAAACTGATAAAAGTAATCTGTGAACAAGTAAACTCCACAAACTATAAACACTTTGCAACACCTCACTACACACTAGCTATGATTACAACTGAAAATGTATCAACTGATTACAAATTATTTTTTTATCAAAATAATGCATTACTTACATCTTCTATGTGGACCAGTGGCATCAATCTTGTTGAAAGATGATTGGAAGCAGTGCTTTGCAAATCCATCTATTATGCATGTGATGTGAACCACAACTCAACACAAAAGCGCAAAATAAGAGGACCTTAATGTGATGGCCTCACCACAAGAACTGAAGGGAAAACATATGATAATTTATCATTCTCTGAAAAAGAATTCAAGCTTAGATGTTTGCGGCTTATCTAAGCAACTCACCTTACTTTTGCAATGAAGAAAGGACGATTCGAAAGTGAGCCTCTTTGTATCACAACCACTTCTGTAGAAATAGACATGATCATCAAGAAATTCACATGAATTCCTTCTATCAGGGAAGTGCTTGTAGTGAAAATGTTGACTGGTGCAAAATCATTTCCATCGTCAAGACTTTTCATGCCTTTCTTATCAAACTTTATCCATTGTAGTAATGACAGCAGACTCAACTGCCATAATTCTTGTGGAAGTTGATGTGAAGGATCCAAAATTCAGAGGGTGATATAAATAATTGGATGTGTTTGTCCGCAATCACAAGAGTTGGTGGTTATGATTGGATGTGTATGCTCCCAATCATAATTGTTGTGAGTAGATGTGTGTGTCCCTGTTCATAACCTGGATGTTGAATAGATGTGTTTGCCCCTGTCCAAACTTGATGTAAGACCTTGGATAGATGTGTTAGTCCTGGTTCTATGGGTAGATGTGCTTGTCCCTATCCTTGGATGAATGTATAGTGGCATAGTGAGGTTAGTTCCACTTTTTCTTGTCATGAGTAGATGTGTATGTCCCTACTCATATCATATGATGAACTGAACGTGGTCATCAATTATTGTTGGTTCAATTATCCCCATTTGGAGAATGATGCAATATGGGGGCATGTTAGGAATATTACGTCATTAAGTTTATTAGATTTGTTAATTAGAATAATTTAATGATAAAATAAAAGTGAGTTGTAATAAAAACTCATGTAGATATTCTAGGTGTGAAACTAATTAGTTGGGATTATAATGAGTTGTTAAAGCAACTTAGATATTTGGAGAGTTGTTCCCTATAAAATATGATCTAAAAATCCATAAATATGTATTGAACAAAATGTGAGATATAGAAAAAATAACATTATTATTGTTTGTATATTTTTTTGTTGTCTATCTCTATTTTTTCAAAAGCTTAAGCCTCGCTTATATAGACCTTTTAGAGTCACCAAGAGGATTGAAGAGGTGGCTTATGAGCTTGAGCTACTTGAGAGTAGCAAGGTGCATAATGTTTTTCATGTATCTTGCTTCAAGAAGGCACTTGGGTGTAATGTGACTCCTATAGAGTTGCCTCCTTCGGATGAGGAAGGTAAGCTGATATTGATTTTGGAGGTAGTGATTGATTTTAGAGAGCATACCTTACAGAAGAGGGCTATCAAAGAGACCTAGTGAAGTGGGAGAACTTACCAGTGGAGGATGCTACTCAGGAGAGTGAGAAAATTTTATAGCATCTAGAGTTGCGATTGCTCGAGGACAAGCAAATCTTGGGAAGGGAGGACTGTAATGTCCCCTTCTTGCACCTAGTCAAAAAAAGCAAAAATGTGCTTGCTAAAAATAGCAAAAAAAAAACAATGAAAAAGCAAAAAAGAGCTTTTCCAAAAAGTAGCGGAAAAAAAAAAACTTTTCCAAAAAATAGTGAAAAAGCAAAAAGTGGCAAAAACCAAAACGTTTCTTCCTAAAATAGCTCACAAAAGTTATAAAAGAGAGATTGGTGCTCTCATTTGGCATATTGAAGTTGATATCTAATGTTACATTGCCAGAATGACTCTGGAGTTCATGTTTTGATTGATCGGGGATGATATCCCTCTTTCGGATTGCTAGTTTCGGTGGTCAAAGACCCACCCTAGTTGGTTGACTGTCATAGTTGCAGATTTTTTAGTGTTCTTGAAGCTTTCAAGAAGGTTTTGATTTGGAGTGATGAAGTGTTTTGCCGTTTATTGATGTGGGTTTCTAGTATTTGGCGTGTAGTGTGGTTTTCAGCTCTGTGATGTGATTTTCTGAGTTAAAAAACAGACTTTTCAAAGGTCTGAAAAATCTTCATTGTGACAGCTTTATATGAGTTATTTGCTGGTTAAGTTTGAATACTGATTATTGGAGTTTTTGGCACTTGGTGTGCCCTTTCTTATCAAATTTAAGTAAGTTTGCTGCATGCTTTATGGTCTGATTTTAATGATCAGAAATTCTGATTTCAATTTCTTATCTATGATATTGTAACTAGAGCTAACTCCATATTGAAGGGTTTCAAGTTATCTTATTTTAGTTTTCTAATTCAATGGTGATGGTGTTGAACCCCCACTTAATTTGGTAGCTGCAATTTATGTTTTGTATTGACAAAGAGGTGAAGACTCAACCCCCTCTCATGTGTTACCAGAAAACACTCTTTCTTCCTTCTATGATTTGTATTGATTGACTGGAAATGGTTTCAAACCTCCCACTCCATATAGTTTAGTTGTGAGCATTGCATTTGTTAGTTTATGCATTTGCATGTATCAAAAGCTAACAATAAGCAGTCATTCTACAATAGTTTCTATATTGTTTCATATATTTCAAAAAAATCAGGGTTGGGTATTACATTAACTCCCTTGATTGGTTAGTCCAATAACTTAATTGGTAAGTTAACTGATTTGGCATGGACTAGAATGTGGACGAGAATATTAATTAGATATATGTGCATGGTGTAATTAGGAGCTAATTAATTGACAGTGATTAGTCAATTAATTAAATGTAGGGTGATATTAGGGGGATTTAAATGCGATAATTAATTAATGTAGTGTAATTAATTAATCAATATTGTTAATTAAAAAAGTATGTACAAAAGTAATCCAGAATATAATTAAAAAAAAGTATGTACAAGCCATTTTAATGGAATTATTTATTTTGGGAAGACACTACTGCTGTTACTCATCCTTGCTTATATGGTCCAGAATTTAATGTTATTTACTGTTAGAAAGTGAATCGAAATGTGGAATCATATTTTTTATGTATTTTCAGGAAGTGGGTACCATCTTCACACATCATCAAAAGTCAGTACTTCTGGATTCAGTGGCTGTAGGCAGTAGAAGAAAGATTACAGCTTTCCTTGGAGGACTTGATCTTTGTGATGGACGTTATGATACTCCAGAACACCATTTATTTCGAACTCTGCAAACTGCTCATAAGGATGATTATCATAATCCAACTTTTACGGTAAAGTTGTGAACTTGTTTTTTGTGTATTTTTACTTCTTGTAGTAGATGGTTGTAACATTTAATTTTGAACAAATTACAGTGCCTTCGCATCTTCTCTGGTATTCTTCATAGACAGGATACCAACTCAAAAGATAAACAACAAATAAACTTATTTTTCTCTTTTAGAATTTTTGTAATAAACACGCCTAGAGTGGACTCCAAGAATGTAAAAGAGAATAACCACCCTGCACTGGTCATCAAGCTATAGAAAATAGCCGATAAATTGATTGACTAAACTAGTTGTCATTCATTCAGACAAACTGTTCTATTAGACCTATGATCTAATAACTCAAGATGCTGTCATTATGTTTATAAGGCACAATTAGCAATAAACAATAATATTAGTAAAGATGGTAAGAAACATAGTTTCCTGAAAGTAATAAGTTTTTAAGCACATTAATTAGGAACATGAAAGGTGAAGATAAATAGAATAATTTTACGGAAAGGATGCATGGAATTTTTTACTTTCTGGTCATCATATTTTCTATATAGTTAATGCTTTTTTTGAATTACTATGATATATATGAATAATTAAAGAGATGCACTAAATACATAAACCAAGCACAGTGTCATCCCTAAGGCTTGGAATAAAGAATGTTTGGAATTAAACAGTACAGACAAGAGAGATCAATCTAGAAAGAATCACCTTTGTTAGAACACAGAAACAACAGACTGCAAAAGTATTGTATACACCTAGCACATAATACTTTTATTCCTGTTAGATGTGCTGTTAAACAAAATATAAAAGCTATTTATAGATTTATTTTTGAGTTTGGTAGTCTTGAAATAGGGAATGAACTCCATTTACAAAGACAAATATTTGCATTTTACTTGGCATTGGGTTCAACTAAATATCAGATCATTTTAGTGAATGAATCAGTTTTATTAGGGTTTTAATTTCTCTCTTGTAAGACAACAAAGATCAGAACAGTTTGAGGAAATTTCCTCAGTTCAAATTAGTAGGGGAAGCTCACTCTAAAACCTAATGCTGTGGACAAGTTTACCAGTATGCACACTGTATAAGATTATCATTTAGGTTTGCATGAAATGAGATGACTAAAAAGTAAACTTGGTCAATCTTTTTTATCTTTAGAGGTTGAGCACAAGACCCAAAGGTAGTTATTTCACAATGAGGTTTTCTGATATAAGATTTGCAACAGAAAAATGTGAATTAAAAGTCAAATGCTTACTATAGCTAATTTAGACTCCAACAGATCCACAACATGTTAAGATTAAATGAAACTAATACTAACAATGAAACCATATTGTAAGATCTAAGGAAAGTAAATAACTCAGAAGTACACAAAGTTGCCTGACAGGATGAAAGACAAGTGCTAGTATAAAACTCAACACATTTACCATAATTCATCTATCAAAATCTTACACGAGCACAATAATGCAACTTGAATGGTTGAATGACAATATTTGCAGCATAAGTCCAACTTCAACTATCATAAAGATTTTATGTG
The DNA here is from genome assembly GCA_027943335.1 of Chamaecyparis obtusa. NCBI lineage: Eukaryota > Viridiplantae > Streptophyta > Pinopsida > Cupressales > Cupressaceae > Chamaecyparis > Chamaecyparis obtusa. The sequence goes on along the minus strand of BSBK01001829.1, from coordinate 1,354,511 downwards.
CCCAAGACACTTTTTTATAAGTTTACAATAAATGTTTTTTTAAGAGTTTCAAAACTATTATTTAAATATCGTAAGAAAACTTGTTTTAAAGCCACTCTATCCTTGACTGCAGGAAAAGCAGAAAGAAAACATTTTAAAGAAAATTAATCCAAGAAAACTAGTAAAATATAAAAGGTCTAAATAAGGCGTATACAATTGCTGGGAAACAGCTACTGCTGGAGTTGATAACTACCCAATGCAGTCAATATTAAAATTCAAATGTTGCACATGAATGATCTTTGGGACTCCAGAACACCTTTATGTGGTGACACCTGAAGAATTCATCATGTTTGACTCCTCCTTTGTGATGTTTTGAAATAGAAAACTTACTAAAATTTGTAAATTTTAAAGCTAGAAATATGTTCTGAAGATTTGGAGAACTCTCACTGAACATGTAAACTTTGACCATAAGCCTATGCCAATCTTCTGCCAACTTCACAAGCCCAACTGTATACTTTGAAACTGAAATCCTAGAGTGCATTAAAGTTATATTTTTGGATTTTAGGTGCTTGAGGATAATGAATGGCGTCATGTCTCTAGTGTTTTTTATGTTATAAAGACTGATTGCAGATCAGTAGTGGCATAACCACTAAATGTGTGTATGCCATAACAAAAGTGTTCCACACTTGATCATTATCTGCTTACCACAGCTGGGCAGCGCTTTGCATTGTTTTTGCTCTGTTTTAAGGCACTTGAAGGAAAAATTTGACGGCTTTGCCAGCCTGAAAGTGCGCCAATTTCAATTAAATTTCCCTTACAAATCTGGGTGGAGATTATAAGTGACAAAGCCACTTAAAAGTGTGCCTAAGATAGTTCATAATGCTTTTGGAGCAGAGTCCACATTACTACAGCGATTGCCATCTTTTACCTTATGATTCGCTGGAGAATTATTTGATTCAACTCTAAAAAGGTGCACTCTATTTAGGTCTATTTGTTTTTTCTCATATTAGGCATGCTTTTATGAGGGTTTTGTCATGTTTTTGACTGAATGAGCAAAACAAATGGGTGGAAAAGCTGCTCCTAAAGTGAACATTCTTCTTTAATTGATGCACTCCTTCCTTAGGCATGGAGTTACTGGGTTTCAGCCATCTACAAGTGTGCGGATGCTCTGAATTAGTGTCACTTCCAAGTGCTAGGCCCTGATCACTAAAACACCTGCCATCTTTCAGCTGTTAGGTGGAGTTCTGCTAGACATTTGCCAAGTTTTGTTGACTTGTGGTGGAGTCTTTGCTGGTCTTTGTCATCAAGAAATGCACCACTCTTAGGTCTTTTATCCTTTAAGGTTAGGCAGATCTTTGTGGTGTTTAAACCCATAAATGGTCATGCCTTCTTTTTACTTGAACATCTGCCGTTCATCCATGTCTTGGGTGCCCTTTTATAAGAGTTCTGCCATACGAAAACTGTGCCTCATTAGCAACTTAATATTTTTTTGAGCTGGGTAGAGAATCACTAGCTTACTGCCAGCATCTGGATAGAAGTTTTGTCATAACCCAACATCTATCCTTAATATTTGGATACCTTTTTATCAATTTTGGAGATAATTTTAATACAGTGTAACATCGGCGCGGGGGGTATGTCAGGACGGGGGGACGGTGGCGGGGGTATGGGGGGGGGGGGGACTGCATACTATACATACATGACTTGAAATGCTTATTATGAAAAGATGTTTTAATATAACATACTAAATAGTTGAACATAGCAAAATTGCAACACGAACTAGAACTATTGAACATTCAACATAGTAACATAATAACATTTAAACATAGTAATATAAAGTTATAAACATACATAGTAACATAATGAATCATGTTCTAAACTTCTATCAAGATTCAAAATTCATTGTTCAAATATGAATTTTGAAATATGATATATCATAAAGATGATCATGATTACAATGAGTAGAGTAGCATGATATGATATAATGAATCAATGATCATGATCAATCATCAATATCAAAATGAGTACAAAATGTCAATCTGAAATCATGTCAAAATGTAAGAATGAGAGGCCTCTAATCATCCCCCAAGACAAAGTCCTCATCACTAGAACTACTGGACTCGGACTCCTCATGGTCAAGGTCCGCCAAAGGAACACCAACTAGCCCTACATCGGCTTTTGCTGCAATCTTGTCCTCATCAATCTGAGCTAGATCCTCTGGCTCTACATCCCATTGTGTTGTTGGGATCTCTTTGTACTTGCGTGTCTTGCAATCTATGATACGCAAGGCACTGTGTACAACAACTAGCTTCACCGCTCTCTTAGAGGTAAGTCTATTCCTCTTAATAGAGTGGATGAAGCTATAAGTAGACCAGTTCCTCTCTGCAGCTGAGGAACTAGAAACTTGAGATAGCAACTAAATGGTCATTATGAGAAAATTAGAAAAGTAAAGCTCTTAAGTTTATAAAATCTAGAATTTAAAAACTTGAATAAGTTCTAAAGATGAGGAACTACAAACCTGAGAAAGCAATCAGATGGCTAGTGTGGTAATCTTTTCCCTCTGTGCTCCATGACATTTCCACCACAATATCAGATGCTTCTGTGCGATAGTTCTATTGTCCATCTTTGCCAAATCCCAGTATCCTGGAACATAATAAGTTGTAACATAATGTCACGACTCATAAACATACCCAGTGGGCCAATAGTAAAACTAAAGTTACTAAAATCTAGATAGTAAATATTAATAACGAATATTTTATTAACAATTACCTGTAAGAGCAGCAAATTCTGTCCACTCAAAGCGAATCTGACCAACAGTCTCAACATCAAACATCTTACCAATGCACTGAAAGAACCCGACCTTCACCTTATCATCCTGAAGTGGTGTAACTCTACTAGGCCTAGGCATGTACCACTTAGGATTCAATGCATAGGCAGCCATGTGCAAAGGAGTGTTCATCTTCTCCCACCTGCGGTGAATGATAGGCTGAATGTGCTAAGTATAGAATGCTAGAGTGGGGTCCCTCTCACGCACAACAACCCTCATCTGGCCAAGCATGGAATCAATGCACTCATAAGGTTCTCCAAGGGTAGGTGCATCCCCATCACTATATTTGATGACCCCAAAAATTGAAGTAATGATGGAGACTATGTATTTTGCATCAATCCAAAACTGATCGCTCTTCATTGTCTCCTTCACCCTCTTCCCTTGCTCTGTTTTGGACTCAGCCCACCGATTCCATTCTTGTGTCATAACCATGAGTTGCAGTGGCTCTTGCAACTCAACCATTCTCTCCAAGAGAATTAATATGATGCATATTTGGTCTCGACTAGTTTTAGGAACTCCTTCGTGAAGCCCTTGAAGAGTGCATGTGAAGTGTAGTGATTGCAGATAAACATCTGCATCGCTCTCACATCATTAACCACTTGTTTAATCCAGTCAATTATCCCCATGTCCTTGAGTGCATTGTTCATGGCATGCACACAACATGGAGTCCACCAAATATGTCTATAGGCTGCCTCAACAAGCCTCCCTGCAACTTTGCACATATGTGCTGCATCTGTCACTACTTGGACCACATTTTGTGGCCCAACCTCCTCAATGGCATCCCTAAGGACGTGAAACTGAAAATCAACATCTTTACGATGCCTTGAACAATCATCTGCCCTCAGAAAGTATGGGCCCTCAGTGCATGTGACCATGATGTTGATAAGTGGACGATTTCTAATGTCCATCCACCCATCCATAAAAATGTTGCAACCCGATTCCATCCAGCATGCCTTCATCTGCTCCATCAAAACCCCGATCTTGTTATACTGCCTATCCAAGATTGTGGTCCTCAATTTGTGCTCACCTGGTGGCACAAATGATGACCCTCCCTCTTTTGCCACCAAGGACATCATCTCCCTATAATGAGATTGAGTTACATGCAATGGGATGCCATTGTCAAAGAAGAATGTACCAATGGCATTGTCTAACTGATCCTGCATGTGCATGTTAAATAAATAGCAATGGGTTTAGTAGTAGAACTTCCTGTCTTTTGTTTCCCCATGCTGCTCTCCCCTGCTAAACTCTGAATGGATGAGGTAATGGAAGCTGAATCTAACAGAGTCCTTGCTCTCTGATGCAAGATACACGTAGAAGTATCTTTCTGCCCCTATAACTGCTGAATAGCCTGAATCTGTTGCCTATCAGCCAAAGATTTAGGCTTTGGAACTGCACTATCATCAGGAATGCCCCACAGTTTGTTTATTTCAATTCTACACTTCACATTTTCAGCATCTGCTAGGAATTTGCATGAACTCACACCAAATCCAGTCCAAAAGAGGTGTGAATTAACTCTAGTAATGCTGCCAAACCATTCTATGCCACAAAAATTACATTTCCATTTCCGTTTGCCACCACTTGTAGCTTTAGAAAGTGAAACTCTGGTTGCAAATTATTTTAGAGGGGACTTTGGGTCAAAAGGACCCCCAGAAAACTGTGTCAAAGTCTCTAAGGGGTAATCAATAGAGGGTACTCCTGGTGCAACATAAGCAGGTTGAGATTGGGCTTCTGGATCATCCTCATCATGCTCACTTCCCTCATGCTCATGCTCATACTCAGATATACTTGCACTTCCCTCATGCAATTCCATGTCTTCTCCACTTTGACTAGAGGCCATTTAGACATAGCATTTCACAAAATGATAAATTTCAGCCTAATTAGTAATTTAAATTTTTTTTTAACTAGTTTCAGCCTAGTTTAGAAATTGAAATAAGTTTTCAGCCCAACTTAATACTATAATAACAAAAAAATTAACATAATGCGTTCAAATTTTCAACATTCAAACATTTAGATTTATGAATCATGATTTATCATTTTTTTTAAAGAAAACAACAATGCATTCAAATAATCAAAGTTCAAACAACAAGTTACAAAAATAAAAGAACTATCAACAAGAATGAAGAATCTGAAACTCAAACAATGCATTCAAATTTCAACATTTAGTTTTACAAAAATTTAAAACTTACAAAAATGAAAATCTGAATAGAAAATTATAAAACAAAGAAAATACTGTAAAAACCCTACCTTGTGCTTGATGAATCACTTGCAAAATAGAATCTTCTTGCTCCTCTTGATCTTTCAATCACTTGCAAAATCACTCTCCAAGCTCTTTCAAACTCTTTTTGTCACCTTCTCAGCTATTGAAAAAATATGAATGCCAAATGAAGTATATGGGCCTTATGAAGGGTTAGAGGGCCCTATATGGGACCCACATCCTTTTAGGGTTCCTTAGGAACCAATTAGAGAAAAATAAAATAAAATAAACTTCAAAAAATCAACTTTTTGGGCTGCCGCGGCCGGTGTCTTGGGTGCGATCAAGGGATGTCGGGGCAGTCCCCAAGCACTGTCCCCCGCACCCACATCTCGGAGCACCCGCATGGTGTGGGGAAGGGTGCGGCTGCGGTGCAGCGGCCTGCGGTTTATGGCGGGGGTGCTCGGGTGCGTGGAGTAGCCGTCCCGGGGACATCCCCGCACCTGGTACTCCTGGGTTTTGGCCCGGGTGCGCATCCCCGGGTTTCACTTTTTTAATATGAATGTTATATATAGGATTTGATTAATGCCATTTGATATTATTAAGTCAATAACTATCTATGCTTATTCTTGTCATTAAATTTTCGATACTAGAGTTTATGGAATAGGGAGGATTGACCTATTTTTGAGGAACAACTTAGGGAATTAGTAGACAAACCTTCTTTAAATACTTAAGTTAGTGGGAAGAGGTTCGTTATGGAGAGGAGGGTCACACTTTTTGCATGCATTCTAAATTGCTACTTTTTATGCATAAAAGATTCCTATTCTAGTGGTAAAAGGGGTGGTTACACTTAAGCCCATCCTTTAAGAGGGAGTTGAGTCTTTATGAAAGGGGCAATTATTTTGGCACATGCATTGGGGGGGGAAGGAGAGAACTAATCTTGCTTTACATTCACATTACCCCTAAATCTCCACAATTTCCTTGAAATGTCCTGTTTTTGTGGCACGTCTCTTGCAATGTGGATAATTTCCACAACAAGTTGATTCCCCCCAATATGATGAAATTGGGGAAGTTCAAGTAGGCAAGAAATATCCTCATACCCCTCGAATTTCCACAACTGTTTTCAGAATGCAACTTTTTGCTAGAAAATGACGAAGTGTTGGTTGTAATTGCCTACATGTGGATTCCAAGGGTCAATGAGGTTTTGATAGATGTCCTATCGTGGAGTAACCACCTCAATTTTGTTTGTCAGCTATAAATAAGTTTCTTGAGCTCTTTTGGAGCTAGTTTTTAGAGACTTCTACTGCAAGAATAAATTAGAAGGGAGTTAGTGAGTGTTTGCAAATTGAAGTTAATATCAAGGTGAACGCTGAGGAAAGTTTTTGGGTCAAATGTCTATGATTGTAAGGCTTATTGACAATGCATGTAAGAAGCCATGTATGTTTGTTGTATTAAAATAATATCTCCTAAGTTAGATTATTTCTATATTTAATGGTCACTTCTAGATATTGTAAATATCTTGTATAATAGATTCTTTCTATTATTTGTATGTTTCTTTTTAAAAACATCTCTTTTTAAAACTCTATAAGAATGTTTTGTTCTTAATAAATAATTCATTCAATAATTTTACCAATTGCTTGTGTAATATGGTATCAAAGCTAAGGTAATGATTTTTTTAGAAAAATTTATAATTTCTTTTTGAAATTATCCATTTTTTATAGCTCTCTGGGTGTTTTTTTGGCTATCACAAACGATCATTTCTAGGGTCGTTTTTAAATCTTTTCTCTGATTGATGCATCTGTCTTCTTGTATATGTTCGCGTATGACATCTGCAATCTTCCTAGGGCTCGTCGTTTTTGGTCAAGGGCCCTTTTTTTGTGACAAGTTTTTAAAAAAACAACAAACATTTTCTTCAGCGGCTTGCTTTGTTTTGCAAAAAAACGACCATTTTTTTGGTTGTTTCTCACATCTCATCCACAAGTTTTGCGGCCATTTGGAGGATTTTCGGTCGTCTCTTGTCGTTTTTCTTTTGCTTCAATCGACGCTCCTTTGTTCTGCAAATACCAATTCGTGGTCTGTTTTTTTCCTCTTAGATTTTTTCGGAACTTGTTTGCAGTCTCTCATTTCTGTCATCTAGGGTTTCTTCGAACCCTCAGTGTTCTTTCTACAACATGGGCTTCATTTTTTTCTTAGCTTTTGGACACCTTCCATACAACTGACTTGGGTTTTCTCAAAAACTTCAGATGTTCTTGTTGGATTCTAAATCTGATTGTAGATTCTTGGTGGGTTTTTCGAGACCTCATCTAGGTTGTCTTAATGTTTTTTTGGGCGTCTTGTTTTCCATGCCTCGAATTTTGTGCCAGTGGATTCACATTGAAATCTATACATATACTTGCCTTTGTAATCAACACATTCAAATTTGTGCATTTAGCCATCTAGGTTTCTCATTTTTTGTGCCTTGAAAAGCGTGCAATGGCATCTTTGACCAAGATTATGTTGGAAGGCAGTAAAAAATTCAATGGTAGAAACTACAATACTTGGAAGTAGCGTATGATGACAATTTTTTTGGTACAAATGTCTTGACAAAATTGTTTTGGGCAAGACTAATCGTCTCGAGGAAGCAGGCAAAGAACATGATAAATTTGATGAGCATAATTGAGAAGTTGTTATGCTCATCAAACTTTCTTTCATTGATGATCAACTTCCACAGGTTCCTTCCGATAAAACAACTCAAAAAATTTGGAGCCATCTGAATGGTTTGCATGAAACCTCGAATAAGAGCCTTGCATTCTTCCTGAAGAACATGCTCTTCTCGATCATGATGGATGAATAGGTGTCTTTGCAAGATCATCTCAATAAAATCAAGAACATTCGTGATCACTTGGAAGCCATTGGACGCAAAATGGAGGTAGACATGGTGGTGATCACCTTGAAAAGTCTTCTATCTTCCTATGAGCACTTTGTTGAAACTCTCAACATTGCTTCCACTCATTTTGATATTTCGTTTTTTGATCTTTGTATAATGCTTCTACAACAAGATCGCTGAAACAACAATTTGGCAGTGGTACCAACTCATCTTCAAACACCCAAGCCTTCTTAGCTAAATCCACAAGTAACTATCAGCTCTCTTAGTCTTTTTAACAGAATCATTCTGCTCAATCATCAAAAGGCCTAGAGAAGAAAAATATTCAGTGCAACTACTGCCATAAATTTGGTCATATGAAGTTGGAGTGCAGGAAATGCTTAGTTGCTCAAGCCAAGCAATCTAGTTCACAACCTCAAGCGTGTTAGTTTATTTCAGATTCTACCAAGAAATATGTCAGTCTATAGAAATCTAACAAAACTAACACAAGATATAATATAAGAAACCACAAGAGAGGGAAGATAGTACCCGGAAATGAAGCCTTGATTGTGCCTTTAAATCTGCACTTGTTGCATAATGATTTGCTGAGGATCCCCGATCCATGAAGAAAATCCTCTAATCGCTGGTCTTCAATCCTCAACCTTAGATATGAGAGTGTCAGGTCAGTCCACCTAGGGCTTCTACAGTGCCACCAATCTGCACTTTGATTTGACTTTAAATCAGACTGTTATTGCCTTAGATCTGCCTTGAGATTGGCTGTCAGATCGCTCCATCAAATTCAGATTTAAGTTGCAGCTGTTAACATCAGAATTCACCACTTTTGGACTCAACTAATGTACTCCTTTAAAGAAAATCAATATCGCTTTCAAGGGCAGAGTAGGATCGTAATCCAAAGGATATATAGCGCAGCTTCTTCTACTCATATTGCTGCTCACAAAGTTCGCAGCACATATATCGCAGCTCCTTCAAGTTTGCAATACTTGGCATTCCCTTAACTGAGATTGCACATCAAGCAGAATGATTCGCTGCCTTAATACATTACTCTCATTTGATCTTTACTCCAAATTCGCTTAAGGAAGAATATTGATCCTTGGAGGAGGGAAGCACGTTATGTTTTCTGTGTTCTCCTCCAAGATTCGACCTTGCATATATATGGTTTCAAATACTAAACTCCACCTTACCAAGGTGGCCGACTTGGGCCCTCCAAGTAAGTAAATAATAAATAATCTTTATTTATTATCATATATATGCATTAATAAATCATTTAACCAAGAGGGGCCCTTAAATCAATTTATGTTATAAACAATGAATATTAAATATTCTCTAATATTTAATATTATTATTTATCCTATCGAAATTCCCAAGCCATTGGATATTTGCCGTAAAGGCCAAAATATCAACACTCCCTCTTGGACTTGAGGCAAAGATCCACTCATGGATTCTTCATCACAAAACATAACCAAAATGGATTTCATAGATATCTCATCTATGATAGTAGATCTCTATCTACATGATATAATGAGAACACAACTGTTCTTTTGTTAGTCCCAGTTTGAGTCTGGTCCTTTAATTCTTTGATTATGGCTTCGAGTTAAAAAACCTTGTCTTTTGATCAGTATTTCCTTCACTCAATATGCATCAAATCCGGTCATCATTTTTGAAGTCTTATTTGTGTCTTGAGTCACATGGAATTTTACAAGCTCTGTTTTTCTTGAACACTCTTGAACACCTTTGAACAGCCTTGAACAATGTTCACAGCTGTTCAAGGATGTTCATATAATTTTCATCTTTTGAGAAGGCATGACAGGCTGAAAAGTAAGTAAAGAAATCCACCTGTTGCTGAGACATAAGAAGATTGTAATGCATCAGATATTGATTTGTGATGCACCCAGGCATTCAAAACTATCAGTTGAGCTAAACCAGTTCACAAACTTTGAACAGGCTTGAACGTACTTGAATAGTATTGAACACATAAGAACTTTGTTCTTTCCTGTTTGGGGGAATCCAAGAGGATAATAAAAGAAAGGAAGATCTACGAACAGCTAAGCAACGGGGCCCACAAGAGAGATAGCATTAAATGTTAATTATGGTGAGAATTTGTTAAGTACGCCCTAGAAATCCGGAATAATCATTATTCTTAATGACCTTGGGATTTGTTTAAATGTTAATTATGGATTGCATGTACAAAATGTCAAATCAAATCCGCGCTGCATTCTTCGTGAAAGATTTGCACTAAATTCATGGGCTCTCACGGTTCTATTTAAGTTGTATTTTTTTATTCAAATGCCTAAGTATTTTAAGAAGCTGGTGTGTGGAGGTAAAACTTGGGAGCTCTTGTGATCAAAATCCTTTGCAGAAACAAGGTGAGTTTGGCTGTTACTCTTGTGATATTTTCAAAAATTCAGTAGTCTGCAAGGTGAATAAAGGATTAAATTTCTACGGTCATGAAGTCAACTTTTCATATGTTTGGGAATACTACAAGTTTAGTATGTGATGGCCTTGTAGTATCAGACACTGACTTAGAAGACTATAATGTGGAGGTCTTGCCTTCCCGTCTTTTGAATTCTTTAGAGGGTACCCCAGCTCTGGAAATTCTACATAGTGGTTTGTGTTCTGCAGCGACATTTCCTCCCGCTGTTGTTTGTCCAGAACTGATTTTTAAATTCATACAAAATTATGATGCACGAACTGAGTCAATAAAAAAGGATGGTAGCATCCTTATGCCTGTTAATAGGGAAATGGTGACACGAGCACTGCAAATCCCAGAAAAGGCATTCTCTGCTTTTTCTCCCGCGCAATCCATTGTAAAGTTCAATGAAAATAAAGATGCAAATCGTACCTCCATAGCCAAGAGCTGGTTGCTAAACCCGCAAAGAGGGGGTTCGCATTTGCCCAAAAAATTTAATAGAACCCATGTCCGCCCTTACATTAGTGACTTGATGGTGACGCTGCATAGAGTAAGAGGGTCTCAAGTTGCCTATATTTTTTCTGACTGGATGTATTTCTATGTTCAAATCATCCTAGAAGGAATGCAACTCCTAGATTGGGCTGAGTTAATTGCTAGTTCCCTGAGAGAACAACTCAACACCTCTAAATTGACTGGTAGCGGTTTCTTCATGTCTTCTTATCTCATGTATTGTTTAGCCTGTAGTAGACAATGGCACGGATTGCCACACGAACACTAGGTTGCAGATATGTGTGTATATGAATATTACCCAATTCTACGGAAGGACAAGGTTGTTGAAAATTACAGAAGGGTGCATGACACATTCATGGGTAAATTGTGTTTTGAGTTGGCTGGTGTTGCTGATAAGAGGATTAGTTTGAAAGACCAGGAACTGGTAACCAAGTATGGGAGCTATTATATTCAATTTCCTAGATTTACCTATGTCAGGGTTGGGGGTTTTGAAGATCCACCGCTGAGGAGGTTACCTAGGTATGCATTTGACTATTTTATCCTAGCTGAGATTTGCCAACAGCTCGCTACAGTTTTAAAAAGATTTCTTCTTGAAGAGGAGTGGGATAAGGCTTTTCCTATAACACTGGGTAAATTTTCATGTAAAACCATGGCAGATGCTGTCAGTATTGGAAGCGACATCCGTCATTTTGACTTCAAGTACTATACTGAAAGAGTGGGGTTTGATAACAAAAATTATGCCAATGGCAGTCTAGGACTTAGATTACACATGTTTCCTGTACCTCAATTGGAAGATTTCTGGGAGGACTGTTGTGATGAATCACAAGTAGAGGAAAGAGCACACAACAGATTGTGTGTATCCCAAATTCAATCAATGAGACTTCAGATTAATATAGATGGAGTAACTGATGATGGATCAAATTTGATTGAACCTAGCTACAAAAAAACAGTTGAGAAAAGTGATCCTGTTATTAACTGGTCCAAGGAGGAAGAAGATAATATTGAAAAAAGAACTTTATGTGTTATCCAACTAACTAATGAGTGGCTGCAAAAAAGAAGAAAGCAGAAAGAACCTAGAGTAGAAAAAGAAGAAGTTATATGTACTTCTTTGCATTCCCCTGTTTCTGTTTCTAATTCATCTACCCAAATTGAAAATGCAGGATCTACCGAGAAATCACAGGCCAGAAACACGAGAAAGAAAGCTATAGCTGATCCTCACCCAGTTGCTCCTGCACAGAGGATTACAAGGTCCAAGACCAGGTTAAAGACTAAGAAAAACATGGCTCAGGAGAATATCCTAACAATCAATCTGGATGAAGACAAGATAGAAGATATGAGTTTCCACATATCCGAAAATGCATAGGTGGATAAGGATATTTTTGACTTAGATGATGCCACGCTGGAAGTAATTGGTACACCAGCAAAGACACTTGAGCAACCCACTGGTTCTGGAGCCACACCCCCATGGCTAGTCTCCAAGGTGAGTAAAAAACGCAATTTGGTTCCTGTAGCTGTTCTTGTTAAAGACATAGTTAGCAAGTATGTCTAGAAGACTCCCAAAACTAAAAAGGTTAAAAGCACAGCCCAAATGTTCACAAATGTGAAAACGGGAAAATGGACTGCAGAAGTGGCGACCTACAGACCTAAGGAGGGAGAACAAGAAGTCAGGGTAGAAGATTTTGAGGTTACCAAGGTGGAGTTAGGTACCATGGATCGCGCTGGCAAGAATAATTTGTTCAAGGAGACAGCGCAACAGATGTTGTATTCGTCTTGGCAAGATGGTAAAGAGAAGAAAGAATTAAAACAGACAATTTTAACATTGTCATAGTTTATCAATACTTTTTGCAGCTTTGACGCCACTCCTTTAGTCCAATCTCCTCAAATTTTTGACCCAGATTTTGCTAAAAGCAAAAATTTCTTGAGTCAAGTTCAAAGAGGTCGAGCCCTGGTGACTTCAGTAGATGAGTGGATCAATGAAATTGTTAAAAGTGGTCTTAGGTACCTCAAAGATGCTCAGGAAGTTCTACATGATACAAAAGCCTTAATAGGGGAGTTACAAACATAGAGGCAGGTGTGGGAAAGATAAGAAGAGAAATGGTTTGCAGCCATGTCTAAGTTCTTGGAAATAGAAAAATATGGGTTTGTAAAGTTCTGTACAGAGTAATCTGTGAAATCACTTGATGAAGCCACCTTCTTTGTTCTCAGAAAGAATGTTAGTTGGCGTCTCAGCACCATCAGGAGTACTATTGCTGAGAACAAAGATAGTGAGAATGAAATTAGGCAGTTACAAAAAACAATGATGATTGAACTAAAGGTGATCAATTTTGCTCATACATACACGGTCAATCATGGAGATCAAGACCAGAAAATAGCCCTCGCAGTGTTTGAGAATACCATGAAGAAGCTTAAAGAAAAGGCCAACCCTAAGCCTTCAGATCTTACACAGGTGGCCAGGATTGAATTAATGTTGTATCTCTGCGTAGATCAACTCCCTTCAACAATTGAGAAGATCAAGAAATCCAAGTGGACTAAGGAAGCGGCGATGACTAGGATAGTGAACATGAAGGTTCCTCATCTGTAGCTCGCGAAGGAATTGATTCAGGCACACAAGCAGTGGGAGGTGACACAATCAGCCGCAGCTGGAGGAGAGAATCTCGCAGGAGATGAGGAGCGTGTTGTTGACAAGGAGGCTGATCTTGAGATTTAGTTATGTTTCAACTGTTTGAAAACTCTGAAGGACATGTATCCTCTTTTACTTTGGTTACTCTTAAACTGTTCTAACCGAGAGGTCGGGTTTTTCGGGAGACCTCTCGGTTTTGCAAAAACTATAAGTAGTTTAGTTGCATAGAAGAAGGGGTTAGAAATTTTTGGAAGAAAATCAGTATTTTGCTTTTAAAGTTTCTTTCAGTTGAAAAAGACAATTTGATATATCAAGTTTTTTGCTGAAGAACTCATATATATATTTTTCATGCTTTTTGCTTGTGCTGCAAAAACAGTTAATATATCAATCGTACTATGTTTTAGATCTGTGTAATTTGAAGTGAGTGAATATATGTTTTGTGGTGACGTTTTTATTCATTCTCTGTTTCTGCAATAGATCTTTGTCAGTATCTTGATGATATCAGTGGTCAAAGCTTGATTTATATTCCTTCGATTCGTTCTTTTATTGTACTAGCTCAAAGAGGTATAGAAGGTAGAAAACTGTGATTTTCTATTTTCGTATATCTTGTTTTTCTTTTGGAAAAAGTTGTAAAGAGTGCTAGTCGTTTGAAGAACGATATAGCGGCCTTTTAAGCTTTCAGGTTAAAAGCTAAATTTTAGAAATCTGGTTAAAGAGATTCATTGAAAATCTATTTAGGGAGCTGTACCTAGATTAAAATTCAGAGGGAAGTGACTCGTATTAAGCACTTACCCAATTGTTAGTGGAGGTTTGTCTTTGAAAGGGTGATAGAGTAATAGTCTTAAGGAAGATTGAATCAAGGACAAAATCTGTTTACTAACATCTTCATAAACCATACATCTCATATTCATATGAGAAACATAATATCATATGATGCTTACCATCCAAATGTGGATCTCCTAGATCCTCTGGTCTTTATGACCCAAGAATATCAGTTCATGATATTCATGATAACATCAAGTCCATGATGCTTATCAACCATACGTGATATCAAGTCCATGATATCAGATATTTCCAATTAATTTGTGGATTTCCTAAATCCACTAGTCACCTTGACTCTTTTGAATATCAAATCCATGATATTCATGGTATCATCAAATCCATGATGTATACCAACCGATCTTGTGGATAACTGAATCCACGAGTCACTAAGACTCAAGAAATGTCATGTCCATGACATCAAACCAACATCAAGTCCATGATGTTAAGAGCATTGGTCCAATGAATATCAAGTCCATGATGTCCACCAATTACTCAGATGTGGATCCCTGATCCACGAGATATCAAATCTATGATATCTTTGAGCATTGGTCTAACGAATATCAAATCCATGATATTCACCAAGTACTCGGAGCAATGGTCTCTAGACATCAAATCCATGATGTCCACCATATGCTGAGAAGTGGATCCCTGATCCACCAGATATCAAATCCATGATATCCTCGAGCATTGGCGTAACGAATATCAAATCCATGATATTCACCAAATGCTCGGAGCAATGGTCTCTAGACATCAAATCCATGATGTCCACCATATGCTAAGAAGTGGATCCCTGATCCACCAGATATCAAATCCATGGTATCCTCGAGCATTGGCTTAACGAATATCAAATCCATGATATTCACCAAATGCTTGGATGTGGATCCCTGATCCACGAGTCTCCTGGACACAAAGAATATCAAATGATATTCTTTAATTCATAAGGATAACTTGGCCATAAGCATAAGTATATCCAAATGAATAATCATAACCACATGAATCTCATAAATACAATCTTATCTTATGAATCCACATAAGTATAAGAGTAACCAATATGATCATAAGATTCAAGTTAAATGTAAAGTTCATACATAGAACCATATGTAATATAGTCTCAGCTATAAAAGAAAGTATGATCCATTCATATGCAATAATCCACTTAAGTATGCTTCACAAGCTAAAGCATATAAATGACGTATGCTCCATACAATCATATTAAGTAATCAATATCCAAATGCAGTTCCCTTCATAGAACCAGCATAATTCATCCAGCATCTAGACAAGTCTTAGTCATAAGCATAATCACATAAGTCTTTACCACCTAAAGGTAACCAAATCCAGGTGCAATGTGATCACAACAAGATGAAATATAGTTTCCTCTATAATGAAGTGTATTCATACACATCAATAGCAAAGCATATATAAAGGATAACATATACCCATATAAAGTATGCTCCCAAGCATACAACAACATTATCTCTAAGCATCATAATGTATGACCCCCAAAAAAATGCCAATTGCAACATACACAACATGTGCCAATGTAAGTATGTTCCAACCAATAATGTATGCACTCATGCATCAACAAAGAGAACAGTTAATCAGTTATACTAACAGCATAAGGTATAACACGTGTCATAACAGAAATATGTTCTCAAATAACCATGAATACGAGCCAAAGAAGGTATATATGCTAAGGCCAATAAAGTACGCTGCAGTTCTCTCAAGCATAGTTCACACAACAGCTAGTATAATGTATACCACATAGATAGATAGCTATGTAAGTTGCCACAGCTGCATATAGAAAAACCCCCTCTCAATATGCAATAGATACATACCAGATTAAATAAACAATCCAACGCTGATGTAAAGGCCAACACAACCCAATATTGTCAGTGTACCAAAGTACTTCCTTCACATAATGATAGTTAATTGGTTATGTATGTCTCCATAATGTAAAATATGTTAAGGCAACATAAAGTGTAATTTGTTTTATCATCAATGTTTTGGATCATACTCCATGATCCATCATCAAGATAAGATGTTGCCAAAGAAGAGAATTGGAAGGATAAAGTGACATCAAGACTGCCAAAATTATAAAGAGAGATAATTTATAATTTATATTCTATAAATATAAGAGAATATAATATATTTATACATTTATATAAATCTATAAATTTACTTATATAAATATATAAATATATAAATATGAGAATATATTTGTATATATGTAAATTCATAAACATGTTTATATAATTTATATGTATATATAAATCTATATGAGAAAATGTGCATTAAAAAATGCAAACATGCATTTGTATAAATAATTGCATTGATGCATGTCAAATATTAAGAATTTGTATTTATGCATATATCTCTATGAAAATATGTAAGAATGTATATATCTAACACTATGAATGTATAAATTGTTGTTCATGGCATATAGTGCGGTGGTTAAATCACGATATTGTTTTTGTAGCCATCAAGGTTCAAACTCTTGTTGGGCCATTGTGCCCTTGCTGATCCATTGTGTCTACATTGAAGTTTGTAGTGTTTGTGCTGGTAACTTTATGCTCCAAATGCTCATTGGGCTAGTGTGCTCGTAGCCGTTGTGCTCCTATTGGGTTATTGAACTCGTGGTTTGGACTATTCACATTAATGCAATGCATTCTTGCTGGGGATGAGGTTCCCCATTTGTGGTCTCGCTTGACTTAGGTCAAGCTGAAAATTCCCCTATTACTGATCCGGAAAAGGAAAATCAATAAGAACATGTAAACATATTTATATAAATATATAAATTTGAGAGAATAAATATATATGAACTTATGAAAGTATTTATGTCTCTGTGTATGTGTATATGTATGTATGTAGATATGAGTGTGTATATTTATTAGCTTATATTTTTAAATAAATATGTGAATTTATGTGTAACTAATATGTGAATATAAATAAACATAAAAAATTTCATAAAAGAATGCAAACATGTTAATATTTTCAAACTTTGAAAGGAAGATTCAAACTATAGATGATCTTTCAAAACTAAGATTTAGGCCCTAACAAAATATAGATAAAAGAGGAAATAGATAATACCTGGTTATGCTGTAGAATCTCCTTGATGCCTTCAAGTTGATATAATTCAACCTTTTAAGTCTGCTTCAGATTTGTCCTCCAAATCTGCTATGAATTGTGCCTTTATGTCCTCTACATCTTACTCTTCAAGTCTGCTCTAGATTGCTCCTTAGGACTGCAATAAATTTCTCCTCAAGTCTGCTCTAGATCACTCCTCAAGTCTGCCCTAGATCACTCCTCAAGTCTGCCCTAGGTCTGCTATAATTCGCTCCAAGTCTGCTGCAATATTTAGTATGAAATATATTTATTTTGGATCAGATTAGTATGTATAAGTGACTGCTTCTCACTGCTGCTAAGGTGCAAAATTAGAGGCAGTATGTTATGTTTTGATACTTCCTCTAACTCACACCAAGTCTCACTTATATATGCCAACAAGAGGAGACACTTAACAAGGTAGAGAGGGCCGACTTGCTTATGCAAGTCGGCACAAATAATTATGTTCATGTAGCTGAAAATCCTTATGCAAGTCGGCATTATATTAAATGTAGAACAAGTCGTCCCTCTTTTTAATTATTAAATTCAATATACAAGTCGTCCTTACTTGCAACATAAACATGAACATTCATATGTAAGTCATCCCTTCTAGGACAATTCAATAAGGGTTCTTTACGGTTTAATGCAAGCATTATGAGATGTGATTATTTATTATCATTTCCAGCATTTTGATCTTACCGAAAAGGCCATAAATACTAACAAAACCTGCATATGAATATGTGCACGTATGGAAGCACATAGCAATATATAGAATGCCTATACATGCATGCATGCCTAGATGTTTATATCTCTATGCTTATATGTAAGAATGCATATATCTAAATATGCATAAATGTGCCAAGGGAAAAATGAAAAGTTAAATGAATCAAAAGGATAATGAGGGGGAATAGGAGCAAAAGAATTGGAATAAGAGGAAAAGAAGAAAAAGTTTGGAAAGGGAGAAAAAAAATGTGAGACAATGGGAATAAAATGATGACAAGTGAATGAGAAGGAAGAAGAGGAAGAACTGACAAATATTAGAAGCCAAGGAGGAAAAAGAAAAATAAGACACTCAGGGCAGAAACCTAGGGGAGAGAAGTAACAAAGGATAGACCAGATTAATAGAGACAATTGAGCTCTGGATCAAAGGAAGAGAAAGAAAGGACAAAGGATTTGGATGACTCTTTTTTTAAAGGGAAATGTTTATAAGAACAGGGAGGGAGGGAAGGAAACTACAAATGACTAAGGGGCATGGAGGAACCAAACATCTTGAGCCATTAGTTTCAGAAAACCAATATAAGGGGGGCATGGTAATGAAGGGAAACAAAAGGTGGAAAAGCATTAAAGGATAACATAGAGGAGGCCTAAGGTTGGATAGGAGAGAAGATGTGGGAAGGCTACATGAAAACATAATGGAAGGGGGAGGTCAAGAAGGGTAAAAGGGGTTGCCAAGTGAAATTTAGATTCCAACCACCATTTTGGTTGAGGTTAGAGGTGTGATTGTTGATTTCAATGGCCTCTTTGAGTTTCCTTTTTCCTTACCCACAACCATAGCCTAGCTCAATATTGTCCCATCATATCACCCTCTCTTTCTCCACATTCTCTCTTCCCTTGAATGTCCCACTTCCACCCTCTACCTTCCACCTCCCCCTTGCCGCTTGAACTTAACCCCATTTTTCCGTCCCCTCATCATGTTATTTACTTCCGAGTAATCACAATCCCCACATTATGTAAGATTGGGAGAATAAGCTAGTTGTGGATCTTTGGAATGCATTTTTGCATTCTTTTATGTATATTTATTATTTTTTCATATGTATTTTTATATACATATAGATCTAAGTTACCGGTTCAGAACCAGGTATGGATGTGGGTATAAGAACCTGGTATGTGGATACGTGGATTTTTTTTGGGGGGGTTTTGGATGCGTTTCGGTACGTGTATATATATATTGCTTTGTTCTTTCCCTAGAAGAGGTAGTTTTCTATTCTTTCCTATATTGGTTTGTTATTCTTTTGTTTCCTTGGCATCTTTGGATTTCTACATCTCCTAAATCTCCTCCATGCATAGGGATAATAGTAGACAAATAATATTGTTCTGTTATCATTTACATTATTGCTCTTAGTCTTAGATGCACATAGGATAAGTGTGCACACAAATCCAATGCTCCTTGTTCCATTGACTGCTTTTGGGGGCCAAAAGATCAAACTAGGGCCTTGACCATTCGTGGCAAGCTCATAAGTAGTCACAACCTTTCCTTTTGTTCAGAAATAGGTACATTGTAGCTCTACAAATCTTCACTTTTTCCTTTTGTCGCTATTCTATATTTGTTAATTATTTGTACCTCTTTGGCACTTTTTTTTCTGTACTTGTATGATTGTGTGCGCGGATTGAACAGGTCCTGAAGAAAAACATCCATGCCACCTGTGATGATGGCGTAAAACACATACCATTCCTGAGAGTATCCTGAGTCACTTTCTAGGTTCTCTGTTGCTTTGTTTTCACTCTATTGTAGCTATTTTTATTATTTTGTTCTTGTGCTTGCAGTAAATTTTGTTTTTCATTCCCAGCTTCATCAATGTAATTTAAATTTAGAGAGATCAAATTGTACATTTACACATGGGTGCCAAAAATATTCAATGCAATTAACAATCACAAACAAAAGTATGTCATACACTAACGCAATGGCAACCAAACCAGAAGACATCTTGGCAACACCCATGAGCTTACCAAACATTGCAGCAATGCTGCATAATGCAAAAACTAAGACGAGCATAGAAATTGACTTTGTTGTGGCAGCTTAGAGAGTGTTCGAATCCATGCCCCCTGGCCCTTCTCCCAGATTGTTGCACTTTAAATTGTGTTTTTTTAAGTCAAAAAGTAAGTCAAATGGCCAGATGCACCTGGATGCTGTCTGGATGCACTCGGATGCTGTCCAGGTGCTCATCCACAGCCTGTGGATGCACATCCATAGGGCATCCGGATGCATCCCCCCGTGCATCTGCACCCAAACGCATCCATGCTGGATAAAAAGAAATATAGAGGAAGATATTGATAAGATACATTACAGGTGGATTTTCAGGTAAGATACATTAAAGGTGGAATTTCAGGTATTTGTAAAAAGAATATAGGGCCTGGAAGCTGGGACAAAAATCCTTGAAAGGATCAATATAAATTATTAAATAATTGGGACAGTGTTTGTATTTGTGTTTTGTTGTGGTGTTGTTTACACAGTGTTTCCATGTTTGCTAACAAATTTTAGGCTTTCAAGGTCAATTTGGAAAATTATTTATTTGCTGGTCATGTTCAGCAGGGAGGTGTAGATTTTGGTGGACCAAGAGAACCATGGCATGATTTGCACTGCAAAATAGATGGGCCTGCAGCATATGATGTTCTGACAAATTTTGAGCAGCGCTGGACTAAGGCAGCAAAGCGTCGTGGCCTTGGGAAACTAAAACGATCGAGTGAAGACTCACTTCTGAAATTAGATCGACTTCCAGACATCATAGGCATCTCGGAGCTAAACATGTTTGATGAAAATGATCCTGAGACATGGCATGTGCAGGTAGAGGAGTCAGGCTATTATCATCACTGCAATTTCAAATTACAATTAATTTACTGTTTAGCTAACAATTTTATATAAGATTATTTTCTTTTCATTAATTCATGTTTTTGGTGTCTCATTTATGTTTTCAGATTTTCCGATCAATTGACTCAAGTTCTGTCAAAGGCTTTCCAAAGGACACAAGGGAAGCTGAGGCTGTGGTAGCAACTTGATTAATGATTTTATCATTTGTTGTTTTAGCTTTATTGTGAGATGAGATTCTTAGAGAAGAATCATTGTTGATTTTACTTTCTCTGAGATATTTGCTCATACACATTTTCTTCTTTTTATTGCCAGAATCTTACCTGCGGAAAAAATGTGGTCTTAGACATGAGCATACACACAGCTTATGTTGAAGCAATCCGATCTGCACAGCACTTCATCTATATTGAAAATCAATACTTTATTGGATCTTCATACAATTGGGCTTCACACAATGCCTTAGGTATCCATGTGTGTTTATTTCTAATAATAGCAATAAAATTAGAGTTGCCTATTGTTGATTGTTTAACAGAAATATCCCATTTGAAATTATAATTTGAACTGCTACAAAGCCAAATAATATGTAGCAAGCTATGTTGCTCATTTTTCTTTCAAGGAACAAAAGATTGCAGAAGCTAGTTAATAGGAACAAAAAGTCTTACTTTAAAATATGCATTTTTTTAAAATATTTTTTTTAACATCGATTGTTTCTAATAAGTTAGTGTACTCTATAAAATAATGAAATCTTCAATGACATTTATCCAGGAGATTTAGAAGAGAAATGATTGATTGGTTGTTCACGGACAGTTTTATCTTGGAATGCATTTTACAATCTCTAATGTCTGCTTAAGAGAATTGACTGTTTGGAAAAATATAAGTTCAGGAAGCAAATGATGCTGAAGAAGTTAATGAGATTTGCTTATTGTTTCCACAGACAGTATATAGTTCAAGTAAATAGCCAAGTAGAAATTTAATATTAAACTGGGGTTGATCAGTGAAGCCAAAGGGAAAAAAACGTACCAAATTAGAGTCACAAATGATCATTCTTGAGGATTAGAGTGCAGAAGTAAAATAAGAAATCAGAATACTTGCAGTTATAATAGTTGTGAAGAAGAGTTACTGTTGAAAAACAGAAAACAAACATTTACTATCAGTTACACCAGAGGGCACAAAGTGTTCATCTATTAATGTTTAACAAATTTAACTATATAATCATTTCCTTAAAAGTAAAACATATGGTATGATTTTTTAATTACATAGATATGACTACACAAAAAACATAAATTGAGGACATTTAATGATTCTGTTTATTCATATTGTTTTTGTGTACAATGAGTGAATTCAGTGCTAATGTGCATTTGAGTACTAAAATTTTAACCAATTCAATATCAGTAATGAAAAAAATATTTTAAAGAACCATTTCTCACAAATATTTTAAAGACAATAAGAAACAACTATTAAAGCAATAATGATAATAATTTGGATGTTTTAGCTTCTCTTATATTTCTCTGGGTTTTGACTTCTTTTCGCAAAGTTGAACAGGAGAGGCATCACGGCAGCTTTTAAGTCACATGGTGGCCTTGGACATTTAATTTAAAACTTGTGTTTCCTTTCCAAGATGCTCAGAGAGAACATATTGGGAGCATGGATGAAGCTGCCAATTCTATTTCACAAAACCCTGAGCTGGTGAAGGACATAACTGTCATTTTCTTTCCATCTCCCTTGATTGTTGGTTTTAATAAGGGAAACAAATTTATTGATTCATGGTTTCTATCTTTTATTATTTTCAAAATGTGGATTCATTCCACATGCTATTAGTTTATCTTGGCCAGGGACTGTAAACCAAACTCAAACTGCGATCCAGTCAGCTACTATCCTAGATACCAAGTTATGATGCAATTATTCACTGTGAAATGATTCTTTAAGGAAAATATACAGCTCACTGCTGCAGATGCATTCCACGTCCTGTTCTTGGTAGGAAAAAATTCTGTGGTACCTTCCTTTTACTAAGATCATCTGTTTACTTGTGCAAACATCTATTTGTTCTCAGGGATCAAATCTTCAACTATCAGTTGCATGTTTTGGTCAGCTAACTAATAATTATCAATTCTTTAACTTCTAGATTTCTAGCTGTCACCTGGAAGTCTCCCCGGAATAAAGTGACCTAATTTTGTTGTTTTGGAATTGCAGAAATGCTCTTTCATATTAAAACTCGTTATGTTTATCTTTGGAGTCCCCTATTTTTCCTTCTGCTGGTTCACCCTTCCAAATTTCTCATGTGTCAACTCCACACTTTCATTTTTTGGTTCGGAGTCCTTGTTTTTTAAGCTCATCCTCCTTCGAAATTATGCCAGTGAAAGGACACTTTTAGTCTTCCTTGTCTACCTTTAGCTCTTTCCATGGTAATGCATGTTTCATCCAGATTCCAGATCATGGCTGAGTTGACGATGCATCTCTGAGTTTCCTGTGATTATCTCTGATTATTGCTCAGAGTGAAGAAGTATAGGGTCTAATCCATCTCATTTCTATGCAGCTTCTCAACATGACTATCCAATGTGTATGATGAAGAATAATCCTCCTAAATCAACTCCCATCTCCTTGTCCATCACTACTTTGTATGGTTTTTTTTAAAACATCAATTTCCCAACTTTTTTGCTTGAAAATAAAATTATAAATTGAAATTTATATTTACCCATGCAATCTTCAAGGACACTTTTATTCCTTGTGAGCTTCTACTATCCCCAACATTTTCCAGTCTGGGCATTCTTTGTTTTGTCTGGTATTGATCAGCAAGAATGAGTCCTTCATCTTAAATTTGAATGTTTGTGTCATATCAAGCTTGGTTCAAACCATCTCGGCCCTATCTGCTGCAATGTTTTTTCGGCAGCTTTATAGATTGATAAGATAAGATGCTAATCTTCTATGGATATTATCTCTCACTTCATGTAGGTCTGTGGTTTTGTAAGCAGCTCTGTTAAAAGTTTAACCTGACATTACCTGTAGGTATTTGGGCCTGTTTGACTCTCTAGAGCATCCATTTTTATTAAGGGGATTGTCCTTTAATTAAATGCATCTAGTGCTTAGTTTGAAACTTTGAATATATATATTTTCGTATGGAAATAGATATTAGGTGGAAAGTTGTCGTGGTAAGAATATTGTGTCCATATAAGGGGTAAGATTTGTTCATTATTTGCTTCTCCTTTAATCAAGGATTCACGAAAGAATTGGCATCTAAAATTGAAAATGTTTCATGTTCATCATAAGCTTGCTCCAAGATGATAATCCATGGATCTGTTTCTATATCCCTTAATTTTTTATGCTACTTGCTTCTAGTAACTGGACTAGCAAAAAACGTTATTCTCAAATCAGATTCAACAATTACTTCCTTGTCATAGTAGGAAAGCAGCTGATGATATCCTATGAAATTTTACCCCTTGAATTACAAAAGACCAAGGAGTGTGCTGCTTCTGATAACAAATGGAGATCAAAATGTCAGATGTAATTTTTATGAACAAAGTAATTCTTGATTAGTTGTCCCTGTTAACTTTTTAATATTTGAAATTTAACTATTTAGTTTTTTCCCCTAAATTTTCTTTTTTATTATTCTATACTTATTAGGTTGTACACTTGCCCCTCGACAATAATGCTTCATGATAAAAAATTAAAATCATATTCGCATTGCATTTATGCGTCATTGAGATGGCTTTGTAAAAATCTAAATAGAATCCAATTACTTGGGTTCAAATTGGGAAAAACTTAGCAAAAAATGAAAATTAAATAACAATGTACTTATTGTAAAAGTAGAGATAAAAAACTATTTCATGTGAAATATAGGGCATATAGATAAAGGCAGATGTTACATGTTATAAAAACATTGATAACAAAAACTTGAAGAGCTCTTAAAATAATATTTCACCTAGGAGGACTTATACATGAAGCATATTTCTGGCCCTAAAACAATAGGCTTTTTTCTTATGAAGCATTACCTACTATTTTAGGACGGTCCCGTCTTTCTTAACCTAAACTCTGATTAAGATATAAGTTAAAAGTAAACCCCTTTTTTGGTTTCAAAATTTCAAATTCAACTTCTAAAAGAGGTCTAGTGAAAAATAAAATTACGAGCAGAAGAAAATTTAAAATACCCTGGTCCCATCCCAAAAATGTTAAATCTGCCTTTGTGCTGTAGTCTAGTCTCGTTAGTATCAAAATCAAGGAAAAAGGATGAAGAACAATAAAATCAAAATCATATTATGAGATTTTTGAAGATGGTAATGAAATGAGACTGGTTGTGATTAATTGGGAGTTTCATGGATTTTTGTATGTAATGCTACTAATGTGATCAAAATAATAAAATATTTCCTTTAGATCAGACCATATTTCTTTGTTGTTTATGCTATATTTGTTGATTATGTAATATAAAAATATTGATGGATATTTTTCTATGCAAGGTGCCAACAATATGATTCCAATGGAACTTTCTCTGAAGATAGCAGAAAAAATTAGAGCGGACGAGAGATTTGCAGTTTATATTCTGGTGCCAATGTGGCCAGAAGGTAATCCAACAAGTCTTGCAATGCAGCGGATTCTTTATTGGCAGGTAAAACTTAAAGAAATCTTACATAATCACCTATGATTTCAGAACATTCTTGGAATTTATTTAAGAACGTCCAAAGTTGAGATGCATAGCATCAGGCCAAACTATGAGAAGAATTCAAAAGGCTCAAGTATTTGGTTAATAAGTTGAGAAAACAAAATCACGTTAGTTTCTTCTTGTAGCTCCCGTTTTCTGTCTTTTAACTTTGAACTTTGTGGGTTCTAAATGAGGGAGCTTAATTGTAATTTCTTCAGGCTTCATTTAATATCATAGTAGCCAGAAACTCCCCTGTCCCTCCTTGGGTGTGCTTATCCTTGTATCCAATTTGGATACGTATCCGATATGGCCCGGAAACATGTTGAATACTATACCCTTGTGTGCCCAAAAAACTTCAATTTTTCAACCATGCTGAATACTATGTGAGTTAATTTTAATAAAACAATAACATAAATCTTCCCAAAAATAATTTTAATAAAACAATAACATAAATCTTCCCAAATATAATTAAAAAAACTTCATTCATGCAACTTTTTAAAATTTTTTTGGTATAAACACAAAACCTACACCAAATGAGAAAGATAAAATGCTTTTTATTTCAGAAGCCCTTTTCTTTGGGTTGTCTTCCAATGCAACTCTACTATTTTTGCATATTGTAAAGTGTAAAATTAACTTATAATTATGTAGCATTTATGTATCTATATTGCTTTTGAAGTAATGAAAATCTCGTCTAGTAAATTAGAAAATTGTGTTAAATATATGTGTGTGTGTTCTTTATTAATGTCATATCCAGCAGTATCCATATTGAGGGTCTTGAAAAATGGCCGTATTTGTATCCGATACTGTATCTGTATTTGTATCCGTATCCATGTCCATGCAACTTTGTTTAATATAAGAGTATCAACTAAGGAAGAGCATCTATGAAAATGTGAATGAAAGGTGCACTCAATTGTGTCTCTGATCCACTGCATGAATATTATTGATTTAGTACTTGAGAAAGATTGTGTAAACAATTTAGGCAGAATAAGATCCCATGAAATGGATCTGTTCTAGAGCTTACAATTTTTGCATGTTATCTACCTTTTTAAATAAAAGCATACCTTAGAATAACAAATTCAATGATGCATTGGTTTCCCTTATAGTAGTAGAAGTCTGTCTACTTTTTAAGCCTCAGCCAGTTTTGTGACAATCAAGTTGAAAGCTTGTACTTATTTTCTCTTCTTGAAGTAAATATGCATGAATACTTTAAGGCTTTCTGGGTATGTGTCAATCAGTCTAAGACGTACATTACTTTCAGTACATCTATTGTTTCTTTTTGTATTTGGTATGAATTTCAAACTCTAAGATTGCCTGCTTAACAACTTAGCAAGTTAGCATAGATTATTCTGGTACATGCATCTGTCTCATATTATTGATCAGTTTGAATGCCCAAAGTATGTAAATGAAGAAAAGTATAATTTCAGGCTATAAAAGATGCTGAGATTGATTCCTCGTCCTTATACTGGGATCCTATTATTTAATGATATACCCCGTTTCTACATTTTTTGGCATTTCAGGGACAGACAATGCAAATGATGTATGAGACTATATCCAAGGCTTTGAAAGAAGCTGGTCTTGATTCTACATATCATCCACAAGATTATCTGAACTTCTTTTGCCTTGGGAATCGTGAAGTAAAGGACTGGAATGAAGCATCATTTAAAAGTACACCTCAAGAAAATACACCTCATGTAAGTTTCTTTAATGTTTTTGTTAATCCTTCCATATATTGTATACTTAAATGTTGTGTGTCACCTTCTGTTGTGCAACTGCTGAATTAGAGCCCATATGTTAGTGGTGAGTAACTTAGTACCCTTTTTACTAAAGTCTTAACTGGTGATATAGTGATTCTGCTGGTAGTAGTATGGCACAATTCTTTTTCCTTTTGCATTGATTATATTCAAATTCAGATCAAGTATTTTTTTTGAGTTGTTACAAATTTAAAGTTGATTTTCTAACTAGTACTCACACTAATTTCTCGCCATCCTTTTAGATGTTGCACTTTCGATCATGAATTATATAATGGTTTGAATTATATGACAGGCTCGAGCTCAGAAGAATCGCCGCTTCATGATTTATGTCCATTCAAAGGGAATGATTGTAGATGATGAGTATGTCATTCTGGGCTCAGCAAACATTAATCAACGCTCCTTGGATGGGTCAAGAGATACAGAGATTGCTATGGGTGCATATCAACCCCAATATACATGGGCTAAAAAGCGAGATCACCCACATGGTCAGGTAATCGATTTAAATAGAGTTTCTTATCAGTCGTAGAAAATTCAAATCAGTTTTACTTCAATTTCATGGAGGCAGTTTTGCTTCCAGTTTTTGCTCTCCATGTGTTTTCATGATGGGACACCATTTTAGGTTTCATTTTGGGAGTCTTTCCTTTGGTACTATGCTATTTATAACATTGTCTCTCTGCCACAGTGAATCATATTAAACAGCATTCCTCATGAAAAGCACAGATATGGTCTTATTTTTAACAGTTTTTCCAATTATTGTGTAATAAAAATGTTCATCATCACTCTTTACATTCTGTTGTAGGTATATGGCTATAGAATGTCCCTTTGGGCAGAACACCTTGGAATGATGGAGGATTGCTTTCATTATCCAGAAAGCTTAGAATGTGTGAGGAGAGTCAGGGATATCTCTGAAAGCTACTGGAAGCAATTCAGTTCTGATCAGGTGACTGAAATGAAGGGTCATCTCATGAAATACCCGGTGATGGTAGAACCAAGTGGTAAAGTGAAGCCATTGCCTGGAAGTGAGACCTTCCCTGACATTGGAGGAAACATCCTTGGGACACTGGGGACACCAGCCTTTGTCCAAGAAAACCTAACTATTTAATTTTTTCCCTTTTAACCAACACAAGGTTTTGAAATCAATCTACATGTATTGAAATTTATAGCTCCTACCCATCTCTCTCCATTGATAGGTCTGGGAATCCATTTGCATTACTGTTGGGTGTATCTCAAGGTGAAGTACTGCCCAAATTGATCTATCTATGTTTGTACATCATATTTATGAAATATTCTTAGTGTTGTATTTGATAGGTAGTTTAGGATTTGGAATGCTACTTGGAGGTTGTTTTGAGACATGGATACCACTTACTTGATAGTCGTGTCTTTTATTGAAACATTCATTGTCCCAGATGCTTAGCTGCATTTAGCAACTGATGCATCTTTCCAGATTCAACATTAAAAAAAGCATAGAACAGTATACAAAGACTAAACATAATGTTAGATCAAATCAACACTACTGCTAATGCAACTAATATCCCATTGAATCATGTATCATGCAAAATTAGTGTAAAGCAAACAAGGAATAGCCAGAATCCTTAGACCAATTAACATGACTGCATTTATAAACCAACGGGTTTCAAAATTACTGTGGAAATTATGAAAGTCTCTTGTAGCAATGAATACAAAATCAATGGACAATAAAAAGAACTCCAAGCAAGCGTCGGCAAGAATACAAGACAAGATGTCGTATTGGTGCCGTTAAGTTAAATGGAATGAGATACAACCAATGATCTAAGCATGCGTACATATAAACATCAAAGTCATTATAATATGGAAGAGCCTGAAAAGATTCTATGTAGATTCCAGAATGTACGACGTATGTGGGGCAATTTGATTACAAATAAGAACTTAAAGATAGACGTTACGTACACCAATACCATCAATCTACTGTCGTTACCTTACTATGAACCATCTTTCCATGATGGAAGCCCTTGAAGTCTAATGTGAGTATAAAGCTTAAGGAATGCAGTCTCAGGAAGATTCTTTGTGGAGAAAGAACATTCAAAATCCATTTGACCATCTTGAAACAACTTTTTGACATAGTGCATATGAATTTCTATGTGTTTCATTCATTGATTATGAATTGAAATGCAAATTAAGATTGTTTCTATAAAATTGAAATGCAAAACAAGATTGTTTCTATAAAATTGAAATGCAAATCAAATCAAGATTGTTTTTCTATAAATGATGGAAACCAACGTTTGAGGAAATCCAAGTTGGCAAAAGGTGTTTAAAGCCATGTGTTGAGAAAATAAATGAGATCTAATTTCAAATGACCTAAACTTGTTTGGAAAAAGTGGATCAATCTAATTATTCAAAATATATTAGATTTTAATGATTTATGCAAATATACAAATTATGTGAAATTAAATTCTTAAATTGGATCAATTTTCTTATTTCAAATTAATTGGACTTAAATAATTTGTAGAAATATAAAAATATGTACTATTAATTTAACCAAATACAAATAATGTGGACTTAAGTTATGTGTAGTATAAAATATAAAAAAATTAGTTAATTAACCCTAAATAATTGTCTATTAATTTGAAGGAAATTGAACAATTCATTTTTTTTCAAATAAATTATATTAAAATTAATTGAATAAATAAACAAATAATTATCTATTTATTTCATAAAAATGTGAAACATTCATATTTTCTCAAGTAAATGATATTTAAATTAATTATATAAATAAACAAATCATGTGGAACTACAAAAATTTATCATAAATGGTATTAGACTTATTAAAAAAATGGATCAATATCATTATTTAGTTAACTAAGATTTAGATTATTTATACATTTATAAAACATCTTTGGAATAAATTTAACTTGTTTCAAACAAACTATTCTAGTATTCTAAATGATTTGGATTTATCATTATTTCAAAATATATGCTTATTTAAAGTAATTTGATTTTCATTATGATTTAAGTAGTTCTATTAAAAAAAAAATCTAATTAAAATGTAAAGAGAGTTCAAAAAAATAAAAATCGTCCATTTTTTTTTGATCAGTAATATTGCTTTTGATTGGAGTTTTGAACCAGTGGGGTCATATTAGGAGGACCCCATCCCCGAGGTGATTACATCTTAATGTTTTATGTGTGAGGCACTAACACCTCTCATATTTGAGTCAAGTTGTAGCATCATTCAATTCTTATGACTCTCCTCCTTCGCTCTAGATTCTCCTTATAACTCCCAATTCAAAAATTGTCACCAATGGTAGTGGCACACTCACCTTATATCTCCCTTGCATGTAGGCCACCTCCGTCAACGAACCGCCTTATCTCTCCAATTGTTGACCACCTTATGCCTCTTGATGATGAGCGACACCTATATATACCACTTGGCCCTTATGACTCCCGCGACAACCAAACCTCCTTATACATCCCCTGTTGCAAACCTTATGTCTCCCGCCTTACTGATAGCTTTATCCCTCTAATTAGCACAACCTCTTTATCACCTTATGTCTCCCTACAATCAAACTTGTCGCATCGGCTCTATCTTCGTCCCAATCACAACTTTGTTCTAGTTAACAACCTCGGTAGCAACAAGCGTCTTGATCTAGTGAGAGAGTGAACCATTCATCGGGTGACGAACCAACTATC
Organism: Chamaecyparis obtusa; assembly: GCA_027943335.1. Classification (NCBI taxonomy): domain Eukaryota; kingdom Viridiplantae; phylum Streptophyta; class Pinopsida; order Cupressales; family Cupressaceae; genus Chamaecyparis; species Chamaecyparis obtusa. The sequence continues at coordinate 1,323,569 of BSBK01001829.1, read as the reverse complement.
AATAACCAAACATGAGCATGGGATTCGAACAATAGACCTTGACTGAGCGAGGCTCGTGACTTAACTGTCATGCTATGGGGTCATCCCAAAAGGGTTTGTGGTGACCCTAGTGAGATTTGAACCGGAGTTGATGTGTAGCATTAGGATCATTGACCTAACATTGTGCCTCACAACTCGCCTTCACACCAACTCAGCTACACACTCGCCCTTTTTCCGGTCCATTTTTTTAATAAAATGAAAAAAGTTATATTAAAGACGTTAAAATTTAAACGATATTTTTAAAAAATATCATCAAAGATAAAACCAATGCTAAACTTTTTGTCTACTTAAAGGCTCACAAAATTTAGCAAACACTTAAGCCTGCACTCAAATTTATCAAAATAATTTCAAAGATAACTAAAATGTTTTAACTTGGAAAAACAGGGGCATCTAATAGCTATAGAACTTGACAATTCTAATTAGAAGGTTTCATTGTAAGTGAACACTCATACCATAAATTCTTAAAATATTGTATGATTGAACTAATCCATTTCCCAATGCAATGTCTATTTCTTAAAAAATAAATTTAATTAAATTGCATTTATTTGTAGACTAATACATATTGCAATTTAATTTATAAATTATTACGTTGGCCTTTTCATAACTTTTTTTGCCAATTTTATTGAGAGAACTCACCAAAATGTATAAAAGATCACAATTAACATTTTTTTAGATATGATCATGCATGTATAATGGTACACATGATTTTACACACACTTGTCACACTAATGCTTTAGTAATTTTGATGCATGCAATTAAGCTTAGCATCTTCTACCAAAAGTAAAAGTTTCAAAATTTTGTTATTGAATTGATTGTGTTATAAAAGAGCAACACCATAATATTAAGTTATGTTGTTCAACTATTATTAACATCATTTATAAACTAGTAGTTGCACACTTTTGTACATGCAACAATTAGTCAGTAGGAGTTTTGATTTTCAAGAAAGTGGTATGTTTTGTACAATGCCAAAAATAGATCATTAATAGTATGTAGAAGGAATTCTGGAAATGATATACAACAATCCTTAGATCCTGAGGTATTTTTGCAAATTAGATTTGTTCAAATTTGTGTTAGATTTTAAAGGTGAATGATGTGGAGAATCGTCAGCAGGAGACATTCAAATTTTCACAGAGATATCCATTGGAATGTTGATCTCAACAGGGGAAGTGGGAAAGCAAAGCTCACAAAAACTCGGATTTTTCTGCTAGCAGCCGATAGAACGATCTTCCGATGGTTTGGGGAAAATCGAGGGATAGGAGGCCATACAAATTCCAGGAGTACAGGAGAGCTTCACCATTTCAGACATTCCAGAGGATCCCCAGGGTTTCTTCCAAAAGGCAAAATGGGAGGAGCCGACCGCAGTATGGGGAGAAAAAAAAATTCAAACATTTTCCGAATAAAGGGAACCCTAACCTTATCCCCATCTTTCCAATGATGATGGCGGGAAGGCCATTTAACCCCCCTCTGCCAAAAAAAGTCTGGACGCAGGAATATTGGGACATTTACAAAAAAGACAGAGCATTCAAAAAGGGCACAATGGCTTATTGTTTAAAAAAACTTATTGGGGAAATTTAAGGAATCACAATATCAACCCACGGGTTAACCTTCAATGGTTGAAAAGGGATCCAAACGAGGGGAAGAAACAAATGGAACAAGAAGATCACAATCTGAATGAAGCACAACCTTTAGGAAGATCTAACAGAGTTGAGGAAGCATTACATACAGATATCCCACCTACTCAAGGCAATTTGTTGCAAGGCCCCACTCGCTCACACCCGACGATTACCCTTTTAGAGGAATCCTTAGAAGCGAGAATGCAAGTTTACCTACATCAAGCCATAATCTATAAGTTTTGGGAAATCAACCTATCTTCTTTAGAATTTAACAATTGGACCTTTCATCATTGGAAAGATATATCTAGGATGGAATCCATAGACAAAGATCGTGGGTTTTTCTTAGTCACTTTCAGTAATAAGGAAAGAACAGAAAACATCTACAAGCACTAGGGTTGGTTCCACAATAAAAAAGGGTTGCATATGACTAAGTGGAACCCCAACATTGATAGCAAAAACCACACAATCAAATTCATTACAATGTGGGTTTCTCAAAAAAATCTTCCAATAGAGTATAGGGAGGTAGGTACTCTAGAAATATTTGGAAATAAGTTGGGGATTTAATTATGCCATATCATTCAAGAAAGTGAAGTGTGTGTAAAAATTTGTCTTCTCATGAGCACAAAAAATTAATTACCTGGTTCAATTAAAATAATTTTCAGATTTGGGACCTGTGCTCAACAGATATCATATGACCATTTATCATTCACAAGTTAAACTTATCAAGAGATCAAATTGGGGCCAAACGGGAACAATAGAGACTTGGATACATAATGGGACCCCTGCTACTCCAAAAGGAGAGTCCAAACAGAGGATTGAGAGTTGGAGCCTCAAAGTAAACAATGGGAACCTGTTATCCTATTCCCAGAAATAGTTTACACAAAAGAACCAAGAACTTCGAGAACAAAGAAAAATGAAGACAAGTTCATACATAAAGTCAATTTATTTCTTCGGGTGTTATATTGGAGACTAGCTCACTACTATCATGAAAATCATAAGCATTGTTAATTACACTCTTGAATCACCCACTTTGCATTCGCACTGAGAGGATTCCAGGGGAAGACACTAGGAAAGCCCAACACAACATCTCAAAGGAGATAGTGAGAAATTTCACAATGTATCGTCTTAAAATGGAAGCACTTCCATGTTAAGAACGTTTAACCCTCCGAGTAAGTGGTTTGGGGTCATGTCAAGCACCTTGAATAGGTCTTTGCATGGATCTGGTTTTTTCCCCCTGTTCTGGTTCTCTCTCCACCCATTTCTAGCTTTTTCTTGGCACCTGGTCCTAAGAATTTGAGATCTGAGACCTCAGGGTCAAAGTTGACCTCCTGGGTCAAGGTCAACCTCGACACTGACCTAGGGCAGAGTCGACCTCGACTCTGACCTAGGGCAGAGTCAACCTCGACCCTGACCTTGGGTCCAATTTTCAAGTTCTGGAGGTTTCGAGATATCGGGCTTCAGAAAGTTTTATTTTCCCGCTTCCGGGTCGGCTATTTTAGATTTCGGAATGGTAAACTCTTAAATTGCATTTAATCTAGGTCCATTTCTAAGGGTTAAGGTTAATTGAGATTTAATTCTCCAATGTCGGCCTCTCTAGAAGTTTGTGCCCTAGATCATTATAAAAGGAAGCCTTCCTCTCTCATTTTCACATCCATTATTCATCAAGAGCTTTCAAGGAGATATTCACGGTCCATCAAGTTTTCTCTCAAGTATTCAAGCATTCAAGTTCTCCATTGAAGATCAAGGATTCAAGCATTCAAGCCTTTGAAGGGATTTGGTTCAAGCATTCAAGATTCATCATTCAAACCCTAGATCTATCCATCATGATAGTGTGATCTTCCTTCAAGATCCTTTTGTTCATCTTCAAGATCTATTCATTCTCCTTTCAAGGTGGATTCCAAGCATACAATCATGGAGGTTTTGGATTTATATTTATGGTTTTGATTTACATTGTTGAGTCCAAGCTTTCATATCAATATACTTGTTTACATTTCAAATACAAGAATAAGAAGAAGAAGAAGAACAAGAACAAGAAGAAGAAGAAGAAAACCCGAACCCAGAAGAAGAAAAAAAACAAAAAAACAAAAAAACAAAAAAAAAGAAAAACCAGAAGAAGATGAAATTTGGGTGGAATTATATTACAGACTCTTTTTTGGAAGATATATTTTTTTAGGTAGAGCGCTAGAAAAACAACCTGCTGACCAAATAATGAAAAGCATGATTTATTTAAATCAAGAAGATCAAACAAAAGATTTCATGTTTTTTATTTCCTGTCGAGGTGGAGGAATGCTACAGGGAGTAGCTGTTTATGATGTTATGCAATTCGTAACAGGGGATGTATTTACATCAGGCTATGGGTTAAATGCTTCAATGGGAGCTTTCCTTCTACACGGGGGGGAGCTTGGTAAACGGGTATTAAGCATAAACGGTCGCATGATGATTCATTGCATATCTATTGAATATCATAGCTTCGTTGTTAGATCTACTTCTACTACTTGCTAGCATTCTCTATTTCAATTCCATTATTAAGGTTGATTCCAAATCGGGGTTTGACTAAGGCAAACCCCTCATCCAAACAACAAAACCATTTTTCTTGCAAGTACAAGTGCGGGACAGTGAATTAAAGTGCAGATTTGGATACCCTTTTCGCTGAACTTTCAGGATTCGCGAACAAAATTTTTGTCGGACCTGTTTCAGGTCAAGGTCTACCTTCAATGGGGGGTAAGATTGTGCCTCGCTATTTGGGTCAAGGTCGACCTCCCTTAGAAAATAAAAAGATTTATGGGTTTTGTAGATCTCACGGTTTCGGTTAAGGATTGTAAAAATCAACAGTTTTCGAGACCATCTGACAGGGTTTTCAGTAGGTTCTTTTTCGAGGTGAGTACTTTTATTTCTTCATTTCAACATTAGCATTTCCAAATTTACATTGCATCCTCTTAGAATTTAAATGTATGTATAAAATATTGGTTTTGGGGTCTCTTTCATGTGCAAACCATTGTTCTAGGACCCCATCCATATTTTACATTATACACACAGTACACCCTGGTCCTTTTAGGTCTTCAGTAATAGAGGGAATAAAGTTAGTAAGAGGGGTCTTAGGGAGCCATTTAATAAGATAAGAGTCAGCCAAGGTTCAGAGGACCTGCTAGGGGATTGCGTCAATCCACTTCATGTAGTCCCTTTTCAAAGTCCTAATAATAGGGGTAACACATTTTCAACATAAAATCACCCCTTAAGATTCAACCACTGACAAGTGGAATGACTCTTACTCTAATGGATGAGAGAAGTAACACAAAATTTGACTATAGAAATTGTAGACCAAGTTTTAGTAGAGGATTCAAGGATGGTGTGCTCCTCTGGACTAACATTGAATCCAACTTCAAAATTTGAAAAGGATAATTGGAATTCATCGGAAACAAGTAATAACTACTACAAGCTTTTGAAGGAGATTGTGAGGATTCCTTCTGTCACATCAAAAAAAGAATTGGAAAGCCAACAGTCGGCAACTCCCCTACACAGAAACACATAAGAATCATATTTAATAGACCTAGAGGACATAAGAGAACCCGACCTCAGGGAGGATGAATACATATTGCAAACCAAATTGACTGACATGCTAAAGATGGTGAACAATAGAAAAGGGGAGCCAAACCAAATGGATGAAAATGGGGAAACAGATAAGTATGGAGTAATTTGCCAGTCTTCACAATCCTTAGGTAGCATCAATAATAGTTGTAGGAAGTCGACAAAGCTATTAGGGAAAGGGATGGAAGGAGAATCCCAATCAGTTCCCTCCAAAAGAAACAACTTAAAAAGGACAAAAGAGTTAAGAGGATTAAGTTCCACAAATAAAGGATCCTCAGATGATAAAATCAAAGGAGTCATACCTCTCAAAAAAAGCACAAAGAAGAAGGAGAAGCAGGAGATTGGAAAGGAGAATCACACACAGAAAGTATCAGTGGAAGATTATTTAAGGGAAAAGAATCAAAGTCCATCTATTCCGACTAAGCTACAGGAAGTATATGATCTCTTTGGTGTATCTCAACAACCTTTGACATCGAGAGAAAATATTCACACACTTTACGACATTCCCCATCAACGACTTTTGCAGAAAGACTTTTAGATTCAGACCTTTCAAAGGATGAAGAAAGATTGGAGGAGCTAGAAATCTTATTCTTCTCAGACTCACAAGATCAAGTTATCAATACTCCAAGTCACAAGGTAAAGGGTCCAAAAAAAAACCTTCATCTCTCATACAACAACAAGATGCTAACATCAGCCCTGGATGAGATCCTAACATTAGTCCAAGTCTACAAAAAAAGACCCCTATCAAAACCTCTCTAAACTGTGGGGCAAAAAATATTCAAAAGAAAGAATGGAAATCTTCAGCATCATTGAGAACTGAAATGGGGGAGGATTCTAATCAGACAAAAATCACATCTTGTTTACATGTAGGGAAGGGGAAATTCCTTCCCAAGGTGCAATGAAGCTCATATCTTGGAATGTTAGGGGACTAAATGCCCCTAACAAACAATGTTTAGTAAAATTTCATATATTCTCTTTTAAGGAAGATATAGTGATGATAAAGGAGACAAAAATGAATAAAGATCATATGAACAAAGTTACAAAGGGGTTTGGGGGGTGGTCAATGGAATATGAAGAGGCGAATGGCTCCTCAGGAGGAATAGTTATAGTATGGAACCCATGAAGATTGGTCTTTAACAAACTAGGGGGAAGACCCAATTGGATGAGAGTCAAAATAAAGAGTTTCAATTCCATATTAAAATTCCATATCCTAAATATCTATGGGCCAAATCCAAGTAAACAAAAGCAAGAGTTGTGGGAGGAAATTAGTGTCAGATTTAGAGCTTGGCCAAACAAGGACGTCATTATTGGGGGGGGATTTTAATGCAATTGTTCACCTCTTAGATAAGAAAGGGGGAACTCAAGGGGAATCATAATCATAAATTGACTTGAAAGACTAGGTTCCCAAAGAAAATTTACTCGAGATTGAAATGAAGAATGGGAGCTTCACCTAGAATAATAGGAGAACAGGCTTCTGCAACATCTCAGAGATATTAGATATATTTTTTTAAAAAAGGAGACCTAAAAAAATTCCCTTTTGATTTCAAATCTTCAATCTCTTCTACATCGGGATCAAATCACTTTCCAATTCAGTTAGAAATATTGGGGGAAGACAAACCATTTCTCAGTCCATTCAAATTTAAAAATGTGTGGATGAAAGATAAGGGCTTCGACAAATTGATAGATCAGTGGTGGAAAGAGAGCACGATAGAGGGAACACAAATCTTTTGTTTTATGTCTAAACTCAAAAACATAAAACATAAGCTCACAGATTGGAATCAGGAGCATTTTAAAAACATCTTTACCACAAAAATTGAATTAGAACAAAATATCAAAGACCTCAATGAGATTGTAATATTACAAGGGATGAATGAGGAGCTTTTCAAAAAGGAAAAGGACCTTCTTAGAGATTATGAGGATATATTAGCTAAAAAGGAGACATATTGGAGACAAAAATTAAGGGAAATTTGGCTAGAAGAAGGGGATGGGAACACTAAATATTTTTATAACAACACTAAACAAAGAAGAAGCATAAATATAATATGCAAAATAAAAACCACAAGGGTTCACATTGTTGAAGATCTCAAGGAGATCCAAGTAGAAATTGTGAACTACTACACAAATCTTCTCAACAACTTTGAAGGATCACATCTCACCTCTCAAAGGGTGATGTTGGAGGATATCTCCAGACTGATCACTCCAAAGGATAATCAAATGCTATTGGAAAATTTTTGAGAGGAAGAAGTGCATAAGGCACTCAGTCAAATGCCCCTTGATAAAGCATCGGGCCCAAACGGTTTTCTACTAAGTATTTTTCAAAAATGCTAGCCTACTTTGGGTAGAGAATTGATAGAAGCATTATAAGGTGCTAGATCCTCAAGTAGATTCCTACAATAAATCAACAACACATTTATTAATCTCATCCCAAAGAAGGAGAATTCCATTAGTCTAGATCAATTCAGACCTAGATCACTGTGTAATAATCTATAAACTCTTGTCTAAAACACTAGCTAATAGGTTAAAAAGATCATTGACAAATTTATAGGTGAAGAGAAGACAAGCTTTATCCCTGGAAGATCAATATTTTATGGAGTAATCATAGCTCAGGAGGCTATACACTCAATTGAAAAAACAACAACCCAACATGCTTATAAAACTAGTCATCAAAAAGGCATATGATAAAGTGGATTGGAGATTTCTAACTAAGTTTATGGAGCAATTTGACTTCTCTAGATCGTGGATAAATCTAATCTTTTACTGCATATCAACACCTATGTTCTCAATCTTGATTAATGACTCGCCTCACAGATTCTTTGAAAGATCTAGAGGCATATGGCAAGGTACCCATTATCCCCCTTCCTATTTATCATTATGGTGGAAGCTCTTGGTAGGAAGCTTAATAGTCTACAGAATCAAGGCATGCTAAAAGGAGTAGAGATCACTTCCTCAGTAAGACCGGTTAATCATCAACAATTTGTAGATGACACAATGTTGTTTTGGAAAGCTATCATCAAAGGAGCTCGACAATTGAATAGGTTACTCTTAGACTATGCAAAGGCCTCGGGAAAAACCACAAATAAAGGAAAATCACAGATCTTCTTTTTCTTTGTTAAGAAAAGAATCCAGCAAAAAATTCTTAATGTCTTGGGTTTTAAAGAAGATAAGCTTCCCTGCTCATACTTAGGAATCCCAATAGACAAATCTTTGACATCTACAATAGCATGGAAATATGTTGGAGAGAAAATAGATAGAAAGATAGATTCTTGGAAGTCCAAAAGGCTTACATGGGTAGACCGAATAATTATAATAAAAGCTATCCTAGCAGCAATACCAATTTATCTTATGTCATGTAGCACACTACTAAATGGTAGTTGCATGGATATAGTGAAGAAACTGAGGAAATTCTTTTGGAAAGGAACATACACCAAAAATAAATTTGCTCTAGTGGCATGGGAAAAAAATATGCAATCCAATGGAATATGGGGGACGAGTATGAAAAACCAACTCCATCATAATCAGGCTTTAGGAGCCAAATTATTTTGGAAAAATCATCATGAAAGACACCTCAAATGAGTAAGGATTTTAAGAGGGAAATTTCTTTCTAACCTTAATGAGGAAGAGGCCCTAAGAGTAACAGAATTCCCCAAAGGTTCATGAAGAATATGGAACTTTATATCCAAATCAAGCAATATAATATTAGACCACATAACCTGAAACATAAACAATGGTAGAAAAGCCTTATTTTGGGATGATTTATGGGGAGGTTACCCCATTATTATCCTTTTGGTGAATGTAAAAAGAGTAAAGGATATATGCTCTGTAATCTAGGGAATTCATGTTAAATATGATATCACAACCCCAGAGCCCAATCCAGAGGGTAAATGGTAGTGGAAATAGTTTGAGGAACTTTCTCTACCACATGGGGACATTGAAGTTCTTAAATCAATCCTAAAAGATAGATTCTTTATACTTACGTCAGGTAGAGATGAAATTATATGGAATGGGTCTAAATCAAGTCAATATAAAGTGAAGGAAGGATACAAGATAGCCTCAAAACAAAACAAATAGGTTAAGACACAACTGCCAATTCAGCTTTGCTAGAACAATCTGTCTGCCAAAGGCGAGCATCTTTTCATGGGAAACCATTCAAGGGAGAATCCTAACAAAAGATTGGTTTGAAATGTTTAGCTACCAAGGTTCATCCATTTATCACCTATGCCAAAAGAATGAGGAGGATGTTAAGCATCTCTTACTCTCTTGCCCCTTCTCACTGGCATGCTGGCAGTGGTTGTGTGCAAACCTAGGTTGGCTCTCAGCATTACCAAATGACATCTTATCATTGTTTAAGTCATGGCCAATTTTGAATAAAGACAACCTATGTGGCAATTTATGGATAACATCTCCTTCAATTTTGATTTGGAAAGTGTGGGAAGAAAGAAATAGATGACTCTTTCAAGGCAAAAGCATGGATAGAGCTTCGTTACTAAATAAAATTAAGGTAGCAATAGTAGAGACAATGAACTCACAAATTTTAGCCTAGAGATCTTCTTCCAAATTTTATACCAGATGGGATGATTCAATGCTGAAAAATTGGTTTGGTCTTAAGGCACCCCAAGTCATAGGAAAAGGTGGACAAGCTAGCATTAGGAAAAGGGTAAACTGTATATGGGCTCCTCCAACAATTGGTTGGCAAAAACTAAACTTTGATGGGGCGCCCAAAGGTAATCTCGACCCCTCAGGAGAAGGTTGTGTCATTCACTCTAGTCAAGGAGAGATCTTAGCAAGAATGGCCATACCCTTGGAAGTGGACATGAACAATATGGCTGAATTTAAATCATTATTAGCCGGAATATCTTTTTGTTTAGAATTAAAATTGGCAAAGATAGAAATCAAAGGAAATTGAATGTTGGTGGTGAATGTCCTTAGAACTAAAACAACTCCAAATTGGAGACTACATTCAATACTTGAAGTAATATTATCCTTGATAAGCAGGTTCGAGCACTTGGTGATTAACCACATATACAGAGAAGGTAAAAATGTAGCCAATGGATTGGCTAAACAGGGAGAAGATGACATTTAATTATGTAAATACTGTCAGAACAATCACAGGTAGTGGGTAACCAATGAAGTGTTGAAGAAGGATACAAATCATCGTTCTCATTATTCTCACACCAAGCAAAAGACCAAAAGGAGTTGAAATTAAAATTCAAGTCCAAAGAAAAGACTACTTGTAAGAAGGACGAAGGATAATCCTGAGGGTACTCCATACCCAAATGTATCACCAAACTTAGATTCGTGGATTCCTACAATTTGGTTAAACAAACTAAGTTTAGTAATGCAAGTTAACGGAAGAAGGAACTCAACTTCTAGGAAACTTTCCAAGGATGAGTTGACAACTGACAAAAGATATCATTTAATCTAAATTAATTCAGTGATTAAAGTTTAGATGGGACGCCTCCCTGGCAGACTAGTAGCGTAGGGCTTCTACCTTTTCAATACCTACTAAATTGGCACTCTAGAGAAGGAAAAACTCCTCATTATCATCAACTGAAGATTAGAAGAAGTAGGTTTTTTGCAAAGTTTCAGGTTTTGCAAGCTACAAAATAGAAATTGGATTCCTTTGAGGAAGAGGAGGATGGGGAAGAGGAAGTCAAAGATGACAAGATAATATCAGAAGATGACGAAGAGGAGGTGGAAGACCAACAAGATGAGGCAGGAGTAGAGGACGAAGATGAAGAAGAGGAAGAGGCGGAGGATGGACAAATAAATGATCAATGAAACACAAAATAACATTCAATCTTGTGAAGGAAAGATAATATAAAATCTGAGAACAATTTGCCATATAAATTTGGAAAATTCCTATGATAAATGGGACACAAAATAGCATCCATTGTTGTTGAAGGAAAGACAATAATCTGCCATATAAGGAATTCATTTTATCAAATCCAAAATGACATCAAATTTTAGTTAGGAAAAAATTTCAATACTCTAATTTTAATATAGAATATAAAATTATTGTAAGAAAATAACTATTTTATATAAAATAGAGTAAAAAATGTATTAGTAAAGTTATTATATACTAAATATTTTATTTGATTTTTATATAATTAAAAAATTAATATATAAACTATTGAAATAATTATTTTTATAAAAAATTGTAATTGTTGATAAAATCGTAAATGAATATATATTTGTTAAGATTATAATTCAAAATATCTTATATTCATCTATTTGAAAAATACCAAGAAATAACTTATTTTTAAATAACTTTGATATTATTTAAAAACTATAAATAAGATTATTAATATTTTAAAATTATATATAAATATTTTAAATAACAAAAATCAATCTAAAGAACAAAATTTTACCTATTTATAGTTTTGTTTGCCAGGAGGTCAGCATCACCATTTGCTTCCTTGAAAGCATGACTTGACAAGAATGAAAAACATGCTGAGTGATAAATATCACTTTCCTTAGATGTAATGCTCTGCATCTATTTAGCCCCATGATCAGTGGTCATCACTTTTTGAAAAATAGGTTTTTCACATGCACAAAGAAGATAAATTTGAAAATAGACTTTTCGACTTTTCCCTACTCCATAAACTTGTAATTTGCTAGTCCTACACCATTATTGTTTGGTCTGACTTAAACTCACAATCTCCCCAATTATGAACTGATTTTGGGGGAATTCGAAGTGAATTGACCTCAAGAATGCACTTGCAATCATCTAAAATAGGTATAACTTCCCCGTTGATCTTCTCAATATATAACCATAAAAAAATTTCCCTCAATAATAGCATACGAGGGCAATTTTATTATAGGCTTCTGCAATCTCTTCCCCAGGTACTTTGAAATAGATCCAAACATATCACGTTTTGTTACCTTTTTTTGAAACGTAAATCCACAATAATAAAATACAACAAATAAAAATAATTTTTTTTAATGGAAGAAACAAAATGTTTGAAATGCTCATTGAATATAACCAAATCACAGCATATGCAGAGCTAACAAAAATAAACCCCAAAAAATGTTGCATCAATATTTACAAAAAGCAGAAAAATCGCTTCCTACAATTTACAAAAGTATGAGAAATGGAAGAATGTTCAAAGAACACTGTCGTTGAGCTCTATATTTGCATTATGTTTGAAACTTTTCTCTGATCTGCCATGAAAAATCTATTTTCGGCTCTCATCACAGGCACAAGAAGCCATTAACCCATAAAAATAGGTTTACAGATCAAATAAAATAGTCTTATGGTAAACAAAATAGTGTCAATAAGAATAAGGGAAAAAAATAAGGGCTCGTTTGGTTGCTGGAATATGCCTGGAATTGGCATTATCTAACTCTCGATTTTGTTTCTTTTATGTTTGTGTCCATCCAAAAAAATTGGAATTTCGAATTCCAATTTTGCCCCAAAATAGGCATATGCATCTTCCACCCAAATAGGTGGAATTGGAATTGAATTCCAATTCCAAATTTTATAAAACCAAATTGGAGGGTGAAGTTTTCGCTTAACCTGAAAGGAACATCTTCAATATTGCACTTGGAGACGGATGATGTGGAGAGTACGTTTGAAAGGGCAGTGGAGGCAGGAGCAACAGTGACGTAGCAGATATCAGAGAATCCATGGGGACAAGTCTATGGAAAGCTCAAGGATCCCTTCGATTTCGTTTGGAGCATTGCCACTTTTGTGAAGCACGAATCAACATGCCCACCGGTGCTAATTTAAAAATAGCATTAGATTAGCATTTTTTTTCATCAGGAGATATTAACCTAAAACATGTTTCTAAGTTTGCAGAATAATTTGTTTTCTTAAATGTTTACAAACAATGATGAATAAACAAGCAAAAGTAAAACATAAAGTCCATAAGAACATAAACATATATCATAAATATAATCTCCAAAGGTAGATTACACATCTCAAGAGTTCCTGATGAGCTACAACTGATTGAATACCTGAATGACTTGAAGATCAGTGATTAGAGATCACTGAGTACTGAAATGATATGTAAGATAATTAAATTAGTCAGTATGTTGTCATTGATGTCAACTAGTTTTGACAATACTTATCATGTTGGTTGCACACATCTAAACATTTGTAGAGTGGAGAGAAAAAGATGAAGAACTAAGACATCTACATAGAGGAAGATGGATATGACAGATGAGGATAAGGAATACTTTTGGTAACTTATTGATGAGTCTATGACTTCATATTGTTGACTTGATTATGTTGCATTAATTTGTTATGAAGTTGGAAGCATAACTTAACAAAGCAGTGTGGTCAGTAAATGAAGCACTTCAGTATACACCGAGCCAATGTAGTGTATACCGAGAGAAAATATCAACCGAGCTTGTGTTCGCCGACACATTTCTTTGTTAACCGAATATGGATGAAAGAACTCAATGTTTAGTTTAGCTGACAGAAATTGATGAATTGGAATGTGTATGATTTCGAGGTCGAAGATAAAGTTTGTTATGAGATCAATGACTAACAAAATTTGAAGAAGATCTAAAGGATGGAATTGAAATGAGTCATTGACACATCTGTCAAGGAAGGTTTAAGCGACAAAATCAATGAAGGAGATTAAGCGAAAAAATCTGATGGATGAAAAGAAAACAGTTTACTTGTCTATATAAGAGACATTGGTTTCATTATTGAAACTATGTCGGAAGAAGGAGACTACAAAGATATCGCGTGAACACAACATCATGCATGCTTGATCAGATTGGTTGAAGAAGAACCAAACTGTAGAATAGTATCGAGCGTCAGAGAGTTTTTACCGAGGGATAGTAAGTTATTGAATATTGAAGAACTGAATTGAAATATTGATCAGAGGATTTTATGGGCTTAGAATAGATCTGAAGATCTACAAATTCAAGTTGTATTGTAATCAGATCACCTACTGTTTCAATTTAACCATTGTAATAGAAAAATCTGTTAACTGAGTGGACTTAACCATCTTATGATATGCCATGTGTCATTCATAGAATGTACATTGTTATCCTATCAACCCCATAGTAAATGTTGGTTGGATGATAATTGTTAGTCTTAAATCCTCTAACAAGGTCACACCTTACAATGTGTTTTGTAACCTTTAACAGGGTTGGCTCTTCACCGAGATCACTTCAGAAGAGTGAAAATATTTTGGGTTACTGGTCCCAGGTGGTTTTTCCCTTTACAGGGTTTCCACATTAAATATTTGTATTATGTGTTTCTATGATGATTGCTTTGTTATCATGCTTTACATATTGCATATTTGATTTGGTTGGTAATCTTAGTGAATAGTTAACTGGTAATCGGTAAAGGCACAGACAATTTAGTATTCTATGTTACCGAGTTGCAGATATTTGTTGGATTTTTTTTAAGTGATACATTTTGTAATTGGGACTATTGGATAACTGATCTAACTAATTCACCCCCCCTCTCAGTTATTCTAATAATTGGTACTAGAGCGTATTGGTTGCTTGGAACAAAGTTTTAAGGACTTTAGCAGAAAGATCACAAAATGTATAAGAGGGAAGTGCCAAAGTTGAATAAGGACAACTTTACAATATGGCAAAGCTGAATGAGACTTCATATATCTGGAATTGGGAATTTTTCCCTCACCCTATTGGACAATGGCTACTTAGCACCACCCACTAGACCTTTGACTCTTGATCAATTGAGAGATAGACATGAGCATAATGTTACTATGATGGAGATTGTTGTTTCTCTATCAGATGTCAAATTTGAAGATGTCAAGGATTGCCTTACTTCAAAAGAAATGTGGGGATAAAATTGCTCAAGTTTATAGTGGTGATGCTGATGCAGGAGCATTTTGGGTTCGTGAAGATCTTTCTTTATCTTGGAGGAATTCCCTAGCAGAGGGATGCAATGCTTTGTTTTGGGAAGCTTTCTGAGTTTCTGGGTTGTGTTGATCTGTGGAGATCTTTAGCATGTGTGATGAAAGGAGTTTTTTTACTTTATGTGTTTGGAAGATGTTTCTAAGGTCACAGCTCCTGAGGTGGCATGGTTTGGGAGATATTGGATGGATAGTTTCAAAGTTATAGCTATTTTCCTTGTCGTTGGAACAGTATTTTCCTGCAGTTTTGGAGCTGATTGTGGGATGTGGCGACCTTGATCCTTAATGAATCAAAATTTGTTCTCTTAGGGAATTAAAGAGGACCTAAATTAATACCATTTCCCAAGGGTGAAACTCCTAATTCATTATGAGTCAAAAGTTATGACCATTTTTCTTGGGGACCTATTTTCTGCCAGTGTTCCCGCCGGAGCCGTTCTTGCAGCTTTGGTGCTGATTGTTCATGTTGGATATCTTGATCCATAAGGAATAATACTTTTATCTCTTAGGGCCTTTAAGAGGACCTAAACTACTACCATTTACCAAGAGCACAACTCCTAATTCATTTTGAGTAAAAAGTTATGCCTGTTTTTCCTCGGGACCTATTTTCTGGCAATTTTTGGGTGAAACGTGTGGTGTTTCTTCTTGCGATGTCCTGTGTGATCAAATGGGACCTTGCACCCTTAAAGGCATGTTTTTGGGTAATTTTTGGACCTAAATCCAAAGGCACATTAAGTTTTGATCATTCTTGCATTAGTTTTGGTTTCTTTTATTGGTCTGGACCTATATTGTAATTAAAGCCTGACTGGCCGACTTGTGGCTTAGCTGGCTATATATTGAGAGCTTGGGTAGATGTTTAGTAGTTAGAAGTGAGTAAGTGGAGTAGTAGATGATCATTATATCATTAGGAAGAGTAGAATAGAAGTAGATTTGCAAATCTGGGACTTTGTAGTAGAACTAGTGGCCTGCGGGCTTAGGACAGCAAGGGTTGCTTAGAAGTGTGAGTACAAGTTTACACCTATTCCTATTAGAGGCTGCCTGTTGTAGATCTGAACTAGTTGGTGGTTCCTTGGATCTTGCAAGATCTTGTTGATACTTTTTTATTTCATTGTAATAGGCTGAAACCCGAAAGGCCTTACAGCCGGACATGTTGAATGAAATGCAGTTTTGAATCATTATCTTGTTGTATTCCGCTGTGCATATTGCTGTTATAATTAGCAGTGTAGGCTTGGAATTTCTATTATTGGATCCTCCATCCTTGCCCTGTGTCAAGTGGTATTAGAGCTTGAAGATCTTGAGTGTGCAAATGGAGTTGAGGTTGTTTGCACCAGGACCTTGTTGGTGATTTGTTGCCTTGGGTTTTCAAAGATCTTGAAGGATGTCTCTGAGAGGATTGGACCCTAGTGCAATTGCAGATCTTTGTGATGTGGTGGAAGCAAGGATTTCTGAGAGGTTTTCTCAGTGGGAAACTAATTTCTTGAACTGGGTTGATGACCTTGTGAAGGAAAGTGTTGTTGAGCTTTGTAGAGCTTACCAGAGTTGGAACATGACATTTCAAAAGAAAGTTATTTGGCCGGTTAGAAGACTGGTCTGAGAGAGAAGACATCTTGACAAGGTTACAAGGTTACTTGTGATAGTATGCAGGTTGAAGAGGTATGTGATATTGGTTTTTGTGATCATTTTTTGGACTCAGACATGAAGCCTGTAGAGCAAATTGTGCTTGTTGCTGAGATACCTATGGTTACTGATACTGTGGTTGACCTTGTTGAGGATGGTGAGAAGATTTGTTTTCATGTTCAGTTGGTTGTGTCTGACATGGAGATTGCAGAGCATCTGGTTGGGCTTGATCAGATTATTGTTGGTAAAGAGTTATCTATTGCTGAACACCTTCGTGATGATGGTGTTACCGAATTGCTTTTGTTCAGGGTTGAGGTGCTGATATTGTTTGTTGGTTGTGGACTTGAATTGTTGGTGGACAGTAATGATTCTTGTGATGAGTTGCAGATATGTGATGCTGATGATGAGGTATTTCATATTGATGTGGATCTGACTTTGGATCTACTTGTTGGGGAGTTGGATACTCTTGTTGCTGATATTGGTAGTGGTGATCAATGGTATGCTGATTGGATTGATGAGATTCATTTGATCTTGATGTTTGAATGGATGAAGCATAGATGGTTGATTTTTCATTTTGTTCTTTTGTCCTTGAGGGATTGGAAGCCTTTGGTGAAGATGAAGGTGATTGTAGACATTTGTCTTAAGATTAAAGTATGGGACATACTTTCTATTTACCTGAGTATTCTGATGTAGGAGCATTTTGGGTTTGTGAAGATCTTTCTTTATCTTGGAGGAATTCCCTAGCAGAGGGATGCAATGCTTTGTTTTGGGCAGCTTTCTGAGTTTCTGGGTTGTGTTGATCTGTGGAGATCTTTAGCATGTGTGATGAAAGGAGTTTGTTCCTTTATGTGTGTGGAAGATGTGTCTAAGGTAGCAGCTCTTTAGGTGGCATGGTTTGGGAGATATTGGAAGGATAGTTTCAAAGTTACAGCTATTTTCCTTGCTGTCGGAATAGTATTTTCCTGCAGTTTTGGAGCTGATTGTGGGATGTGGCAACCTTGATCCTTAATGAATCAGAATTTTTTATCTTATGGACTTAAAGAGGATTTAAATTAATACCATTTCCCAAGGGAACAACTACTAATTCATTATGAGTCAAAAGTTATGATCGTTTTTCTTGGGGACCTATTTTCTGCCAATGTTCCCGTCGGAGCTGTTCCTGCAGTTTTGGTGCTGATTGTTCATGTTGGAGATATTGATCCATAAGGAATAATCCTTTGTGATATTAGGGACTTTAAGAGGACCTAAAGTAATACCTTTTACCAAGAGCACAACTCCTAATTAATTTTGAGTAAAAAGTTATGCCCTTTTTTCCCCGGGACCTATTTTCTGGCAGTTTTTGGGTGAAACATGTGGTGTTTCTTCTTGCGATGTTCCATGTGATCAAATGGGACCTTGCACCCTTAAAGGAATGTTTTTGGGTCATTTTTGGACCTAAATCAAAAGGCGCATTAAGTTTTGATCATTCTTGCATTAGTTTTGGTTTCTTTTATTGGTCTGGACCTATATTGTAATTAAAGCCTGACTGGCCGACTTGTGGCTTAGCTAGCTATATATTGAGAGCTTGGGTAGATGTTTAGTAGTTAGAAGTGAGTAAGTGGAGTAGTAGATGATCATTAGATCATTAGGAAGAGTAGAATAGAAGAAGATTTATGAATCTAGGACTTTGTAGCAGAAGTAGTGGCCTACGGGCTTAGGACAGCAAGGGTTGCTTGGAAGTGTGAGTACAAGTTTAGACCTATTCCTACCAGAGGCTGCCTGTTGCAAATCTGAACTAGTTGGTGGTTCCTTGGATCTTTCAAGATCTTGCCGATACTTTGTTATTTCATTGTAATAGGCCGAAAACTAGAAGGCCTTACAGCCGGGCATGTTGAATGAAATGCAGTTTTGAATCATTATCTTGTTGTATTCCGCTATGCATATTGTTGTTATAATCAATAGTGTAGGCTTGGACTATCCATTATTGGATCCTCCATCCTTGCCCTATGTTAGATGCTAATGTCAAGAGAGCCAAAGCTGAAAGTTTAAGAGGAAGATTCGATGATATGAAAATGAAAGGAGAAAATATGGTACAGTATACAAACTGAATAAAGGAGGTGGTTAATGCTATTAGAGGATCAGGTGGTTTCATTGATGAAGATACAGTGGTAAGTAAAATTATAAGGACCTTATTGCCTGTTTATGCAATCAAAATACCTGCAATACATGAAATGAGGTCTGCACCTAACAGTACTCTCACTCTTGATAATCTGATTGGTAAGCTAAAATTTTTTGAGTTAAACAACTTTGATAATAGTATTGTACTGTCTGTTGAGTCTTCTTTCATGACTTCTCTAAAGATCGGTAAGTCTAGCAGTAGAAATAATAAGGATGATAGTGATAGTAACACTGATGATGATCTTGATGAACTTGAAGCTCTTATGGCCTGAAGGTTACCTAAAGGTAAAGGTAGATATAGGGGTAAATTACCTTTAGCATGTTTTAACTGCAAAGAAGTTGGTCATATTATTGCTAGATGCCCAAATAGGAAAGAAGATGATAGAAACAAAGATCAATCTGGTGAAGGAAGCTATGGGAGGAGAAACAATAGAATTTATTGACACTACAACAGGGATAACCAAGACAACAATGATAAAGGCAAAAAGGTATGTTACATTGCCGAAGAGAATGATACTAATACTGATACAAATGATGATGTAGAAGTAGTATTTGTTGTGATGAAGGATGATTCTAAGGAAGAAGAAAGGTA
Source organism: Chamaecyparis obtusa (assembly GCA_027943335.1). Taxonomy (NCBI): domain Eukaryota; kingdom Viridiplantae; phylum Streptophyta; class Pinopsida; order Cupressales; family Cupressaceae; genus Chamaecyparis; species Chamaecyparis obtusa. The sequence continues at coordinate 1,304,127 of BSBK01001829.1, read as the reverse complement.
TGTAGAGACAACACTCATTTCTAAAGTTAATAAAAATGATACATGGATCATTGATAGTGGTTGTACACATCACATGACTAGTGATGAAGAAAAATTTGATCATCTTGAGCAATATAATGGAGGATTAGTAAAAATGGGTAATGATACACCATGTATGGTTAGAGGAAAAGGATCTTTACTGATAAATGATAAAATCAAATGTGATAATGCTTATTGGGTAGAAGGACTAAATTACAATTTTCCAAGTGTGGCAGAGCTTAACAACTCAGGTCAATGAGTAGCTTTTGAGAGAAAGAAGGTAAAGATATTTGATGATGGAGGAAAACTTGTTAGAACAAGAGCTAAATCCAAAGTTAACTTGTTTTATCTTGACAATGCTGAGTCTTCTTGTTTAATGATGAAAAATGAGGATGCATGGTTATGGCATAAAAGGTTATGTCATGTAAAATTTGATAACCTAATTAAGATTAGTAGAAAAAAAAAGGTTAGAGGTCTACCTAGCCTAACAAAGCCTAAACATGTTATGTGTCATGAATGTCAAAGAGGAAAAATGACAAAATCTAGTTTTAAGAGTAAAGACTATTCAACAAAGAGAATCTTGGAGTTAGTTCACACCAACCTATGTGGTCCCATGAGAACACATAGCTACTATGGAGATAGATATTTTATTATGTTTTTTGATGATTACACTAGATTAATGACAGTACTATTTTTAAAAGAGAAATCTAAGGCATTTAAGATGTTTAAATGGTACAAAGCAAAAGTAGAGAAAGAAAGCGGGAAAGTACTGAAATGCTTGAGATCTGACAGAGGTGGTGAATTTATTTCTGATTGCTGAAAGAAGGAATAGATCAATTGTTGATTGCGCGAGGACACCGATGTTACAAAAGAATGTTGCTCAAACATACTGGATGTTGGAAATAGGAGAGATAAATACTGAGAGGGGAGGGGTGAATCAATATCCACTAAAACTTTTACTTAGATCCCTTCAATACTGAATATGTAAACTGTATTTACCGATCAAAATAACTTGCATGAAACAATTACATAGATAACTTATGAAAGTAAATAAACATAAACTCATCAATGTAATCACATAACAAAAGTATTTTGGTAACGCAGAAACCCTTGTAAGAAGGTAAAAACTGTGGTGGGGATGACACCCAAAAATTCTTCACTACTGCAGATAGAAAAGTGTTTGCTTGTTAAGGCTACAATTGTGATCACTTTTGGTGGTCTTACCCTGTTAGGAGTAACATGTTAGATCAGCTAGATCTACCTAGTTATAGGATTTAGCAACACAATTAAGTGTGCACTCGGTTAAGAGATTTACAATAGGACTATTAAATCCACTCGGTTAGGAGAATTTGATAACTCTATTACAGTTGTTAGAAAGCAATAGAAAAGTGTATTTTCTCTAATTGAAAACTATATTTGTCTGATACAGATCATCTAAATACTATTTATATATCACCTTGCATGTGTAGATTTTCTACTCTGTGATGCTTGGTTGCCTTGTCAGTTCTGAATACTTTCTCTGAATACAATTCTGCTTGGTTTTGTCTGTTCTTCTCGGTTCTATCTGATAACCTTTAGACTTGAAGTAGGCAATAGCTTCAAGTGCATACAACAATATTCAACCACCTAAAATGATACGAACACACTGAATTTATAGTGTTCTGGTTTTTCCGCTTAAGCAAAAATTAGGTTAAGCAAAATTGATAACCCTAACATCTACGATGTACAAAAATAGTTAAGATCAAATCTTTACATTGAGATTCTCATCACATTTAATGAGTATCTATAAATTATATGCTTCCTTGATCTTTCTTACACGTGTGTCAATCTGTTGTAACCGTCTGTCTTGAAAATTGTGCCTTCACTGATTCTTAGACTGTTTCTATTTCCCTCGATAAATGCTTGTCTAGATTGCTCAGTGTTGTCTGGAAGACTCGGTGTATACTGACCATCGGTGTCGGTGTGTATCCTACTCAGTAGACTATTTGATGCTTCGATGATTACTGTTAACCAACTATTCTGTGAAGCATTACCGACTTCCCTGTCTCCTTGCATTTACCAACTAGTGCAGTATAGATAACCGACTAATGATTTTGATACTAAGTGACAATAAATGTTCAATAGAGATAACAATCTCCCCCTTTGGCATTAGTATCAAAACACAAAAAAAATGTATATACACAAATCCTTATATCTCCCGATATATACATATACAAAATTGCTTAAGTACAGTAAGTACTCCCCCTTACAATAATCTTGGTAGTGTGTAAAGTATACAGAGCTATATATCAAAATGAATATCTATTGGCATATACATTTTCTTTCCCCCTTTTTGAGATTAATGCCAAAAATAGAATGTATACTTACAGCTTATAAAAAATGTTCTGATGGGTTTTCTGCAGTGAATCTAAGAGGTTCTCCCATTCCTCCTTCAATTTAGTAAGAGCAAGTTACTCATAACTAACTTGTGCATGCATATCCATAACATTATCCAACACAAAGAGTTCTGGTGTGGATACAATTGTTTGTGCCTTGTTGATATGCTGATAAAAAATCTTCAGGTGTAAAATGAGTTCTTTCTGCAACTCTGTAATCTATTCTATTATTTGCTCTCCTTTGTGTCTGAGATCGGTAATCAACCACCTGATTTCATGTATCCTTAAGATATGCTTTGATAAGGTTTGGGGCTCGATTGATGCTGCCTGTGTGCATGCTAAAATTTCTTTCTCTAAGTTTCCTATTTGTTCACTGATCTCAGAAGTGAATGAGTCAGCATGACACAATTTCAACAAGGTCTGATAAATATAACTTGTAATTATCTAAGAGTCAGATATTACCTTTGATAACTGTACCTTGTTTATTTCCACCTCTTGGCATAGCTTCTCAGCAAGTTTATCCTATACTTTGCTCTCAATTCTTTCTTCCATCTGTTTCTCCAAATCAATATCTAGCTTCTGGATTTGTTCTGTAAGTGTAGCCAGTTGGTCCATAATAGGTTTGTTCTCATCAACATCTACATTAGGAATGACCTATTGTAGAATGTCTCGAACATCAGTGAGTACTTCATTGTTCTTTTTGGTTTGTTTCAGCTTCTCTTGAGCTGCCTTCCTTTGACATAAATCCCCATATTTCCTCAATTCTTCGGGGCTAAGGGTTCTTGGATCACAGTGAGGAATTTCTATGATCTCATCAATAGAACTATGCCTTTTCCTTTTTTCTTCTTCTTGTTTCCGAGAGGTGAGCTCCTTAATACTATTGCAGTATCTTCATCCTTCAGAGTCTCCTTCCCTGTAGACATACTTTCATCTATCTTTTTCTCTTTGATGCTCATAGGTTGAGTGTCGGTAGTTGTGTCTGGAGGGTTCACCTCTGTGTTATCATCGGTATCCTTGCGTTCATTTGTATCCTTAGGTTCTGTGGACTGTGCCTCTGTAGTAGGCTGATTTGTATCTGTAGTTTGCTGAGTGTCTTGTGTATCTTGTGTAACTTCAGCATCCTTATTTTCTTCTTGTTTTTGCTCCTCGGATGCAATCTTAGAAATAAGTTCTATAGCCTCAGCTAGAGTTGGTAGATTGCCCGGCAGTGATGATGTTTCATTGTCCTTCAATGGTACTATAGTTACATCCATGTCATCTTGATCATCAAGATCACCATATGTAATGTCTTGAATAAAAACATCATCATCTGTTCTGTTCATCAGTTGTATGTCAACTTGTTTCGGTGCTTCCTGTGATATATTCACCTTTGCGGTGTCCTCGGTGATATCAATTACCTCGATAACTGATATACCAGAGTCTAGTACCTGCTTTCCCTTACCAGTATCCATGTAAATGCCTTTATCTTTTGAATTTTGTCTCTTCCTAGACAGGTTTAGAAATGCTTCCTATTCAGCTTTCTCTTTTGCTTTCAAAATAGATGTCCACAATGAATCACATTCGACATCCATGTCACCTATATTTTCATCCAATATTTGCAATGCCTGTTACTTGACTAAAAAATCTTTGTTGGTACTTTGTCAAATATTCATTTGCTTCGCCAAAGCTCATAGTTGTAGCAATATGAACTAATGACCTTTCTCGTTTCCTTCTCTCAATTTCTAGTGCAGTAGCCCATTGCACATTGATTCTGTCATCTAGTTCTTTCGGTAATTAACAGGCAAATTCCATCAGTACCTGTTTGAATTTGATCATCATCTGAATGATAGCACGTTCTATCTTCATTTTATCTTCTGTTGACATTTTGTTAAATTTACATAATGCTAGATCATTAAGATTCCCATTCTCTATTATTTCTTCTATCAATTCATCAAAAGTACTATCCTTATGCTTTACAATCTTGAATTGATTCTGATCATCTTCAATCTCTTCAGTGCCATCGGTAGCAGGGGCTTGTTTTGCCTTCTTCTTCGGTGCACTAGCTGCTACCCTTGTCTTTCTTTTCTCATACTTCCTTGTTGGTGTGGCTGCCCTTCATTTTTCCTTATCTTTCCTCTAGTGGTGATGTAGCAGCTACAAAAGACCTTGTCTTCATTCCCTTTCTTACAGATACCTCTTTTGTTTTTTTATCATCGGTAGAAGGAACTGATGCATCATCATATTTAGTTTCTTCACTATCATATGGTTTATCTGCTAACTCTAGCAGACCTTCGGTTGCAGTGTCAACCGATGTTTCATTAGAATGGGGTGCTTTACCATACTTGGCTTCTAAATCTTTTCTCATTTTCTTCCCTCGCTTTGACATCTTACCGATAACTATGTCGGTATCAATTCTTGATTTAGCCTCTTCGTAGGTGCTAAACCTACTGGCAGTGATGTCAACCGGTAACGCTAGCAATGCATTTATAGATTTTACTATGAAATCATGACTTATTTCATATCCCATTGGTGCTAGCCACTTTGTTCTGGGCTCTACAGCCTTTACAATGCAATGATATGTGCTCACAACAAAACAAATATCATCTTCAAATTTTTGATATTTTGGTTTCACTTTTCCTTCAAGATCACAAACATTCTGAAATGCGACAACTGTCTCAAAGTTCCCAACTTCACCGATTTTGCAATGAATGTAGGCCCTAACATCCTCACAAAACCCTATCTGGTATACTTGAAAATGCGCCCATTGAATCCATTTTAGATGCAACCCTAGGATGCGGCTTAAATTTACCCTCAGCAAAGTGTGTCCTAACAATCAATTCTACTTCCTCCTCAACTTGTTGCAATTTTTCAGTAGTAGATGTAGATGCCATCAAAATAAACTAGGGTTTCGGTGAACAATAAGTGCATAGGTGTATAGATAGCCAAAAAACCTACTTGAGTCGTCGAAGAATGTCATTGGTTCGATGCGATAGTGGTTTGAATCTCTCTAAAAATATTTAGCTCGAACTCTGGTCGCTCTGAAAATTCATTCTCCGATGCTCGCAATGTAAAAATGAACTTGATTTCTCGAGTATTTATAGACTTCTACAAATTCCTGCTCAAACATTTGTAATAAATGTGTGACCTTACTTCAAAGTGTGAAACAACTGTCAACTTGGTTAACATACGATATTGTCTGTTTGCATTGTTTCCTCGGTTAACCTTGCATAACGATTACCGACTAGTAACCCATTCTTGGTCTTGCTTTTACCGACTTTATAACATTGTTAGCTCATGGAATATAAACCATAATGCATCTTCATTCATGCTGATTTGGTATTAATACATCATATATGAGGAACTGTAAAAAAAATATGATCTTTTAAAATATCAGTCCCATACATACCTTTGTCACCTTAAGTGGAGTTACCGATGTCACCCAGTCCAGTGGACAAGGTTTCACCGACAATGTTACTTGATTTAGAAGTTTCCGTTGTTGACTTCTTCCACATAGCATTTCTCATCTTCATGATATTTGCAATGGTGTATCCACTCTCGAATACATGATCTTCGTCTGGTGCACATTCTTTACAATCTTTGCTTACATGACCGACTTTGTGATAGTGCATATAGGCCATTGGGTTACTTGCCCAATATCTAGAATTTCTTATCCGATGTGCCTTGTAACAATTAGTAGCTATATGTCCATACCGACCACATGCAATACAACTAGTCTATGTATTATAATCCCATACATAAGAGTTACCTTGTCTTTTTGGTTGATATGGCTTCTTTTGAGTTTGCTGCTTGGGAGTCCAAACTTGTTTCATCTTTGCTTTGCATTCACTTGCAGTATGTCCAAGTTTGTTACAAGTGTAACACATCTTACCAGCAGTGGTCTTTTCAGTGTTGTCCTTTTGTCTAGATCTGCATTCATGTGCTTGATGCCCATACTTTCCACAGTAATAATAGTAACCATTAAATCTTGTAGTAATAGCAGGTGGTTTACCTTGAGCTTTGCTTCTGCATACATTTGAAGTGTGTCCAGGTTTTCCACAGTGATAACAAGTAAGTATTTTGGATTTCTGACCTTGATTGGTGTTGGCCTCTTGTTTTGATGATTCACCTTCACTAGTGTAACCTATACTAGCTCTACTTCCAAATATTCTCTGATTATCTAGGAAATCATTAATCTTCTTGGAACTTTCTTCAGCCAATCTTTTCATCTCATTGTGTTGTTGTTGATTTTTCAGGTCATTTCTCAATTTTTCATTTTCTTCTCTCAATCTTGCAACATCTTCTAGATTCCTTGATAATTCACCATTGATTCGGTTTACTTCTTGATTTGCAATCAGTACCTGATTTGACACTTGAAAGTGATGATCGGTAAGCCTTTGTATTTCACTTTCTTTAGCTTGTAGTTGTTCAGTCATCATTCTTCTATCTTCAATGGCTAGGTTTCGGTCTTGTTCAACTTGTCTTGCATTGTTCATTATCTCCACCATTCTTACCATTTGTGATTCTTGTCCAATTTGAAGTGCTTTTACCTGATCAGATAGATGCTAATTCCTTTCAGATAAATCATTGATTATACTTTCAAATCCATCAGAGATGCTTCTCGAGCTAGATCCAATATGATCAAATGCATCTTCAAAAGGTTCTTCATGATAACCGATTTCATTCTGAGCAATTGCAACATTCTTTCTTTGTACCAGTAATTTCTTCAATTCAGCCTTGGCATTCTTGCACTGTTCTACAAACATCTGCAGTTGTAGTTTTTGATTCTCAATAGATTTGTCAAGTTTGTACCTCTCCATGATTTAGATCTTTACCCTTCAGTGGTTAAACTGTTCAACAAGAGAACTGCACTCTGATACCAATTGTTGGAAATAGGAGAGATAGATACTGAGAGGGGAGGGGTGAATCAGTATCCACTAAAACTTTTACTTAGATCCCTTCAATACTAAATATGTAAACTGTATTTACCGATCAAAATAACTTGCATGAAAAAATTACATAGATAACTTATGAAAGTAAATAAACATAAACTCATCAATGTAATCACAGAACACAAGTATTTTGGTAACGCAGAAACCCTTGTAAGAAGGTAAAAACTGCGGTGGGGATGACACCCACAAATTCTTCACTACTGTAGATAGAAAAGTGTTTTCCTGTTAAGGCTACAATTGTGATCACTTTTGGTGATCTTACCCTGTTAGGAGTAACATGTTAGATCAGCTAGATCTACCTAGTTATAGGATTTAGCAACACAATTAAGTGTGCACTCGGTTAAGAGATTTACAATAGGACTATTAAATCCACTCGGTTAGGAGAATTTGATAACTCTATTACAGTTGTTAGAAAGAAATAGAAAAGTGTATCTGATCTGATTGAAAACTATATTTGTCTGATACAGATCATCTAAATACTGTTTATATATCACCTTGCATGTGTAGATTTTCTGCTCTGTGATGCTCGATTGCCTAGTCAGTTCTGAATACTTTCTCTGAATACAATTCTGCTCAGTTCTATCTGTTCTTCTCGGTTCTGTCTAATAACCTTTAGACTTGAAGTAGGCAATAGCTTCAAGTGCATACAACAATATTCAACCACCTAAAATTATACGAACACACTAAATTTATAGTGTTCTGGTTTTGCTGCTTAAGAAAAAATTAGGTTAAGCAAAATTGATAACCCTAACATCTACGATGTACAAAAATAGTTAAGATCAAATCTTTACATTGAGATTCTCATCACATTTAATGAGTATTTGTACATTATATGCTTCCTTGATCTTTCTTACACGTGTGTCAATATGTTGTAACCATCTATCTTGAAAATTGTGCCTTCACCGATTCTTAGACTGTTTATGTTTCCCTCGGTAAATGCTTGTCTAGATTGCTTGGTGTTGTCTAGAAGACTCAGTGTATACTGACCATCAGTGTCGGTGTGTATCATGCTCGGTAGACTATTTGATGCTTCGGTGATTACTGTTAACTGACTGTTCTGTGAAGCATTACCGACTTCCTTGTCTCCTTGTATTTACCGACTAGTGTAGTATAGATAACTGACTAATGATTTTGATACTAAGTGACAATAAATGCTCAATAGAGATAACACTAGAGAGAGGCAGTTAGCACAACTGTATATGTTCTTAACCAAGTATAATTGAAGGACACAAACAAAACACCCTACGAGCTATGGTTTGGTCACAAACCAACTGTAAGTTACTTCATAATTTTTGGTAGCAAATGTTTTATTCTGAAAGATGATAGAAATGGAAAGTTTGACTCTAAAGGGGATGAAGGGATATTTCTTGGATATTCCACTAAAAGAAAAGCTTACAAGTGTCTGAATAAAGTTACTAATAAAATGATTGAATGTGCCAATGTCAGAGTTGATGATTTTGATGATAAAAATGGTGAAGAAAGCACTAGGGAGTTGGAAGACTATGGTAGATTCACTTACATTGAACATCTAGAGCACTTACCAAAGCCACAGGTTGAGTCAAATGAGCATCAGGAAAACAACACCGAGGAACATCAAAGGGAAACCGAGGATCGAGAAGGAGCTACCGAGCAAGGAAATGAACCTGAACAGGATTAACAACAAAGAAGAGATCAAGTACTGGCAAGATTTGTCAGAAGACATCATCTTGAGAACCAAATCATAGGAGACAAGAAAGCTGGCATGCTAACAAGAAGTAAGTTAAGACAAGGTACATGCTTAGTTTGTGAGTTTGAACCAAAAAATGTTTTAGGTGGCACTGGAGAATGATGAATGGGTAAATGAAATGAATGAAGAGATAGAAAAAATAGAGAAAAACAAGACATGGACCTCAGTACCTAGACCAAATGACAAGAATTTTATCGGTACTAAATGGATTTTCAGGAATAAGCTGAATGAGAATGGAGAAGTTACAAGGAACAAAGAGAGACTTGTATGCAAGGGATATGCATAGGAGGAAGGTATAGAATATGGTGAAAATTTTGCACCTATTGCTAGACTAGAGGGAGTCTGCATGTTACTTGCATATGCAACACATAAGAAGTTTAAAGTCTATCAAATTGATGTTAAGACTACTTTTCTGAATGAGATACTAGAAGAGGAGGTCTACATAGAACAACTAGAAGGGTTTGTTGATCCAGATAAGAAAGAAATGGTATGTAGACTAAAAAAATCTTTATATGGTTTAAAGCAAGCACCTAGAGCCTGGTATGAAAGGTTGCATAATTATTTGTTAAGTATTGGTTTTGTTAGAACTAGTGAAAACAACAATTTGTATATGAAAGATAAGTCTGATGACATTATCTTGATTGCTGAAATATTTGTGGATGATATAATTTTTGGAGGACAAGATCATATCTATAAATCATTTGCTGATGAGATGAGAAAAGAATTTGAAATGTCTATGTTTGGAGAGATTAAGTTCTTTCTAGGCTTGTAGGTTATTCAGCAGAATGATGGAATTTTCTGTTAGAATAATTGAGAGGGGGGTGAATCAGTTATCCAGTGTCCCAATTCCAGATATGTAATCCAAAACAATTTCTTCTATTTCTGCTTGTCGGTAAGCAATAATAACTCTTACTGTCTATGCTTTTACCGATTACCAGTCTAATACTTATAACTGTTTACCGATCAAATCTAATATGTAACATGCAAAATATGATAACAAAAAAATATCACAATCAACACATAACACAAGAGATTTAACATGGAAACCCCGTAAAGGGAAAAACCACTTGGGACCGACAACCCAAAATTTTTCACTCTTATGAAGTGAGGTTGGTTAAGACCCAACCCTGGTAAAGGTTACAAACAAACTGTCAGGTGTGACCTTGTTAGAGGATTTTAGACTAGAAGTTATTGTCCAACCAACATTCACTATGGGGTTGACAGGATAACAATGTTCATTCTATGAATGATACATCATAAGACTTTCAGAGTCCACTCAGTTAAGAGATTTAAACTATATACAATGGTTAAATATGTAACAGTAAAATGACCTACCTTAATACAACTTCAATTGCAGATTACAAATCAATATTTAGTCCATTTAAATCCTTCTGATCAATAATTCACTTCAGATTCAATACTGTATCAACTTACTGTCCATCGGTAATTGCTCTTTGTAGCTCGGTAATTGCTCTACAGCTTAGTTCTCACTAACCAGTATGATCAGAATGCATGAGACCTTATTCACGTGATAATCCTGCAGCTTCTTCTTCTTCCGACATTTTCATAAAGAAATTCTATTCTCTTATATAGACGAGTAAATCATTTTCTTCTCCACCATCAGTTTTTGCCGCTTAATTACATTCATGGATTTTTCTACTTAAACTTTCTCGGTACTTGTGTCAATAACACGTTTCAATCTGCTTCGTTAGATCTTCTTTGAATTTTGTCAGCCGTTGATCTATGTAACAAACATTATCTATTACCTCGATGTTATACTCTTGCCAGCTCATCAATCTTATCAGCTAAACTCAACTTTTAATCCATTTTGTTCTCCTCGGTTAACAAAGAAATGCGTCGGTGAACACTGCTCAGTTAATACTATGGTCGGTATACACTACACTCTGCCGGTGTATACTAGAAATGTTTCATTTACTGACAACACTGCTTTGTGTCTTTTAGCTCTATACTTCATTATAGATGAATGCAACATAATGAAGTCAATATCATCAAGTCATAGACTCATTAATAAGTTACTCAATGTGTTCCTTATCCTCATCTGTCATGTACATCTTTCCTCATGTATATTTCTCTGTTCTTCATCTCTTTTCCACTTTTCTTCAGATGTCTCGGTGTAGTAACTTACAAGATAAGTGTTGTCAAACTAGTTGACATTAATGACAACATAATACTAATTTAATCATATTACATATCCAATCATAAACTTCTTAGTGATCTTGTAATCACAGATCCTTCAATCAGATTCCAAATCAGTTGTAGTCCAACAATCTCTCCCTTTGGCATTGATGGCAACTCAAGTAATATGAAATGTACCATACACATACCCAACATACATTCTACAACTTTGTGAATAAATGTTGTAATTCGAATAAACTTAATATGTTTAATCACTACGTTACTAAACCAACATTAAGTAATACAGTTTTACCTCTCTGTAGTTGTGATCCTTTCAGTTCTCCTATTCCTACTTCTATTCTTTGTAACTAATCTTCAATACTTTGTCTCATTCAAATTGTCTCTCCCTTAGATAACTGTCGTCAGTGCTTGTTCCTTTTCATATTTTGGTTTATCTCTCCCCTTTTCATTTCATATGGTTTATCTCTCCCTTTGACAACAATGCCAAATAAACAAATAAACAATCAACTCTGTAGTAGCCAAGTAACTCTCTGTGGTGTTCAGTACTTCCTCTGTATCTCTGTATACTGATATCTCATCAGTTCAAGTTCTCAAACTTAATCAAAACCTTGAACATGATTCAAAGTGTGAACTATGCTGCATCAACATGAATGATCTTCTAATAAAAGTTGGCTGATGCAACATCCAGATCACCTTAGTGACCGATAGATAGGGGACGGATCCCAAGTCTAGTCCTCAAGTATTCAAATGTGTCCTTCGGTAGGGGCTTTGTAAAAATACTTGCTTCTCTTGCACTTGTTCTCTTAAGTAATGATACTTAATATATATATGCTTTGTCTTAGAGTGCATCACATGATTCTTTGAAATATTAATAGCACTAGTGTTGTCACAGTATATAATCACCGGATCAGTGATTACCTCATTCATTCCTTCCAACACTTGTTTGATATATGCAATGTTTGAATAGTTAGTAGCAGCAAGAACATACTCTGCTTCAGCTATAGACTGAGAAATACAAGCCTTCTTTTTACTTGTCTAGGTTACAAGTCTTTCACCAAAGAAAAATACTCCTCCGGTGGTGCTTTTTCTATCATCCACATTTCCAGCCCAATTAGCATCGGTGTAAACTTTCAGTTCAAACTTCCCTTCCTTAGAATACCATAATCCATAATTTTATGTTTTCTTCAAGTATCTTAAGATCCTTTTTGTAGCTATCATGTGTGATTCTCTAGGGTTAGCAAAAAATCTTGCAACAATTCCCACAACATGTGCTATATCTGGCCTACTATGAACTACATACATTAACTTGCCAATCATAGATTGGTAAAGTGTCTGATTTACCTCAGTAGTTTCATCCTCCTTTGTCAATTTTCATCCAGTAGCCATTGGTGTTCCCACAGGTTTAGCATCTTCCATGCCAAATGTCTTTATTACTTCCTTTATGTATTTAGATTATGTGATGAATATGCCATCACTCTGCTGAATCACTTGTAGTCCAAGAAAGAACTTTATCTCTCCGAACATAGACATTTCAAATTCCTTTTTCATTTCATCAGCAAATGCCTTGCAAACAAGATCTGAGCCACCAAAGATAATATCATCAACAAAAATTTCAGCAATGATAATAGTATCATCAGTATCACCTTTCACATACAGATTGTTGTTTTCGCTTATTCTAATAAATCCAATACTTAACAAGTAAGTATGTAGTCTTTCATACCATGCTCTTGGTGCTTGCTTTAGTCCATATAAAGCTTTATGTAATCTACATACCATGTCTTTATTGTTGGGATCAACAAATCCTTTAGGTTGTTCAATGTAGACTTCTTCTTCAAGTATACCATTCAAAAATGTTGACTTCACATCCATTTGATAGACTTTGAATTTCTTATGTGTAGCATATGCAAGTAGCATTCTAACTCCTAATCTAGCAATTGGTGCAAATGTCTCACCATAGTCAATGCCTTCTTCTTGTGCATATCCCTTGCATACTAATCTAGCTTTATTTCTTGTGACTTCACCATTTTCATTCAATTTATTCATGTATATCCACTTAGTACCGATAACATTCTTATCTTTTGGTCGGGGTACTAAGGACCAGGTTTTGTTCTTTTCTATTTTCTCTATTTCCTCCTTCATTCCATTAACCCATTCTTCATTCTCTAATGAAAATTTCACAGTTTTAGATTCAAATTCACAAATTAGACATGTACCTTGTCTTGTTTTGCTTCTAGTTTGCATTCTAGCATGTCTGTCTCCAATGATTTGTGTTTCAGGATGATGTCTCCTGACAAAACTAGCCAAGACATGATTTCTCCTTTCTTGTTCATCTTTCTCAGGGTCATTTCCTTGCTCGGTAGCTTCTTCATGTTCATTGGTTTGTGGTGCCTGTTGTGCCACATTATTTCCCTGCTGACCGGTTGTTACAACTTGCGATGTCGGTAGATACTCTGTATGTTTAATGTAAGTGAATCTACCATAGTCTTCCAGTTCCTTTGTACTTTCCTCTATGTACTTGTCATCAAACTCATCAACATGAACATTAGTACTTTCAACAATCTTATTTGTAGCCTTATTCAAACATTTGTATGCTTTAATTGTAGTGGAATATCCAAGAAATATTCCTTCATCTCCTTTAGAATCAAATTTTCCATTTCTCTCATCTTTCAAGATAAAGCATTTACTTCCAAAAATTTTGAAATAACTCACAGTAGGTTTGTGTCCAAACCATAGTTCATAAGGTGTTCGGTTGGAGTCCTTCTTTAGTTGTACTCGGTTAAGAACATATATAGCTGTGCTGACAACTTCCCTCCAATATGTTTGAGCAACATTCTTTTGTATCATCAATGTTCTAGCACAGTCAATTATATACCTATTCCTTCTTTCAACAATGCAATTTTGCTGAGGTGTCCTCAGTGCAGATACTTGCCTCTTGATTCCATGCTCATTGCAAAATTTAGTGAATTCATCAGAGATAAATTCACCTCCTCTATCAGATCTTAAGCACTTTATTTCCTTACCGGTTTCTTTTTCTACCTTAGCTTTATACCACTTAAACATTTTGAAAGCTTTAGATTTCTCTTTCAAGAACATAATAGTCATCAATCTAGTATAATCATCAACAAAAAGAATAAAATATCTATCACTAGAACAACTCTGAGTTCTCATAGGACCACACAGGTCGGTATGAACCAACTCAAGTATCTTCTTTGTTGAATAGTCCTTGCTTTTAAAACTAGACTTAGTCATCTTACCTCTTTGACATTCATAGCACATGGCATGATCAAGTTTTTTCAAGTTAGGCAATCCTCTAACTCTTTTCTTTCTACTAATCTTGATCATGTTGTTAAAGTTCACATGGCATAACCTTTGGTGCGACAACCAAGAATCGTCATCCTTTATTAACAAATAAGAAGAATGATCTATATCAAGATAAAATAGATTACCTCTGGATTGTGTACCAGTTCCGACAAGTCTTCCTCCATCATCATAAATCTTCACCTTTTTGCTCTCAAAAGCCAGTCGGTGGCCTGAATTGTTCAGCTGAGCCACACTTATCAGATTATAGTTTAGTCCATCTACCCAATATGCATTTTTACATTGTAATCTGTCATTGATCATCAATGACCCTTTACCTCTTACCATACAAGGTGCATCATTTCCCATTCTCACAGATCCTCCATTATATTCAACAAGATGATAAAACTTCTCTACATCACCGGTCATATGATGTGTGTAGCCACTGTCTATGATCCATGTATCATTTCTTCTTACTTTAGAGATCAGTGTTGTCTCTTCATGTTTCTCTTCCTCTTCTGAGTCATCTTTCATAGCAACAAATACAACTTCTATATCATCATCAAAATCAGATTTAGTTTCAATATCTTCGGCTATGTAACATACCTTTTTGCCTTTTTCATCTTGGTTGTCTCTATTGTTGTGTCGGTAACCTCTGTTGACTCTTCTCCCATAGCTTCCTTCAGATCGGTCTTTGGATCTATCATCATCTTTCTTCTGTGGACATCTAGCAGCGATGTGACCGAATTCTTTACAATTGAAGCATACTAAAGGTAGCTTACCTCTATACCTTCCTTTTCCTTTGGGCAATCTTTTGTCCATAAGTGCTTCAAGCTCATCAAGTTCATCATCGGTATTGTCATCACTATCACAATTCTTACTATTCCTGCTAGACTTTCCAATCTTTAGAGAAGACATGAAAGTGGATTCAACAGAAGGAACAACACTATTATCAAAATTGTTTAATTCAAAGGTTGTAAGTTTACCAATCAGAGTGTCAAGAGTGAGGTTGGATGTAGCTCTTGTTTCATGAATTGCAGAAATCCTGATTGCATAAACTGGTAGCAAAGTTATGAGAATCTTACTTATCACTGTTTGATCATCAATCACTCCATTAGATGCTCTAATAGCATGTACCACTTCTTTGAGTCTATTTGAATATTGGACAATGGTCTCACCTTCTTTCATTCTCATTTCATCAAATCTGCCTCTCAGACTTTCAGCTCAGGCTCTTTTGACATTCAGATCTCCACTGTAGATTTGTGCTAATTTATCCCACATTCCTTTGGTAGTTGTGCATGTCTTGATATCTTCAAATTTAGTGTCGGTATAGGTAGCAACAAGTTCCATCATAGTAACATTGTGTTCATGCTTATCCTTTAGTTGATCAATAGTTAGGGGACTAGTGGGTGGTTGTATGTAGCCATTTTGCATCAGATCTAGTGCTGAGTTCCCAATTCCAGATATGTGCAGCTTCATTTTGCTTTGCCATACTGCAAAGTTCTCTTTATTCAGTTTCAGTACTTCCCTCTTATACATCTTGAGACCTTTATGCTTAAGTCCTTAAAACTCTATTCCAAGCAACGTAGCTCTAATACCAATTGTTAGAATAACTGAGAGGGGGGTGAATCAATTATCCAGTGTCCCAATTCCAGATATGTAATCCAAAACAATTTCTTCTATTTCTGCTTGTCGGTAAGCAATAATAACTCTTATTGTCTGTGCTTTTACTGATTGCCAGTCTAATACTTATAACTGTTTAACGATCAAATCTAATATGTAACATGCAAAATATGATAACAAACAAATATCACAATCAACACATAACACAAGAGATTTAACATGGAAACCCCATAACGAGAAAAACCACCTGGGACCGACAACCCAAAATTGTTCACTCTTCTAAAGTGAGGTCAGTTAAGACCCAACCCTGGTAAAGGTTACAAACACACTGTCAGGTGTGACCTTGTTAGAGGATTTTAGAATAGAAGTTATTGTCCAACCAGCATTCACTATGGGGTTGACAGGATAACAATGTTTATTCTATGAATGATACATCATAAGACTTTCAGAGTTCACTTGGTTAAGAGATTTAGACTGTATACAATGGTTAACTATGTAACAGTAAAATGACCTGCCTTAATAAAACTTCAATTGTAGATTACAGATCAATATTTAGTCCATTCAAATCCTTCTGATCAATAATTCACTTCAGATTCAATACTGTATCAACTTACTATCCATTGGTAACTGCTCTCTATAGCTCGGTAATTGCTCTGCAGCTCAGTTCTCACTAACTAGTATGATCAGAATACATGAGACCTTATTCACGCGATAATCCTGTAGCTTCTTCTTCTTCCGGAATTTTCATAAAGAAATTATGTTCTCTTATATAGATGAGTAAATCATTTTCTTCTCCACCATTAGATTTTGCCGCTTAATTACATTCATAGATTTTGCCGCTTAAACTTTCTTAGTACTTGTGTCAATAACACATTTCAATCTGCTTTGTTAGATCTTCTTTGAATTTTGTCAGCCATTGATCTATGTAACAAACATTATTTGTTACCTCGATGTTATACTCATGCCAGCTCATCAATCTTATCGGCTAAACTCAACTTTTAATTCATTCTGTTCTCCTCGGTTAACAAAGAAATGCGTCAGTGAACACTGCTCGGTTAATACTGCGGTCGATATACACTACACTCCGTCGGTGTATACTAGAAATGCTTCATTTACTGACAACACTGCTTTGTGTCTTTCAGCTCTATACTTCATTGTAGATGAATGCAACATAATGAAGTCAATATCATCAAGTCATAGACTCATCAATAAGTTACTCAATGTGTTCCTTATCCTCATCTCTCATGTACATCTTTCCTCATGTATATTTCTCTGTTCTTCATCTCTTTTCCACTTTTCTTCAGATGTCTCGGTGTAGTAACTTACAAGATAAGTGATGTCAAACTAGTTGACATCAATGACAACATAATACTAATTTAATCATATTGCATATCCAATCAGCAACTTCTTAGTGATCTTGTAATCACAGATCCTTCAATTAGATTCCAAATCAGTTGTAGTCCAACAATTTCCATCACACAATCAAAGTACATAAAGGAAGTATTGAGAACATTTGGCATGGACGATGCTAAACTAGTTGGAACATTGATGGTCACAGGCTACAAATTGACTAAAGATGATGGATCTACAGAGGTAAACCAGACATAGTACCGATCCATGATTAGTAAACTAATGTATGTAGTACACAGTAGACCAGACATTGCACATGCAGTGGGGATTGTTGCTAGATTTTCTGCTAATCTGAAGGATTCACATGTGGTTTCTACAAAAGAAATCTTGAGATACCTCAACAAAATAAAGGACTATGGATTATGGTATCCTACAAAAGGCAAGTTTGAACTAAGAGTCTACACCGACACAGATTGGGATAGAAATATAGATGACAAAAAAAGTACAACCGGAGGAGCATTTTTATTTGGTGAAAGACTTGTTACTTGGACAAGTAAGAAACAATCTTGTATTTCTCAATCTATTGCCAAAGCGGAATATGTTGCTGCTGCTACAAACTGTTCAAACATTGCTTACATCAAGCAAGTGTTGGAAGGGATGAATGAGGTAATCACTAAGCCGGTGACTATATATTGTGACAATACTAGTGCAATAAATATTTCTAAGAATCCTGTAATGCACTCAAAGACCAAGCATATTTCTATTAAGTATCACTACTTAAGAGAACAAGTACAAGAGAAGCAAATCAAATTGGAATATGTTACTTCAAAAGAGAAACTTGTTGATATTTTTACCAAGCCTCTACCAAAGGATAATTTTGAATACTTGAGGACTAGACTTGGGGTCCGTCCCCTATCTACCGATCACTAATGTGATCTGGAGGTTGCATCATCCTAATCTTATCAGAAGATCACTCATGTTGATGCAACATAGTTCACAATTTGGATTTCGTCTAAGGTTGTGAAAGATTTGAGGAACATAGATCTGCATATCAGTATACCAAGATACATTGTATGCACCAGACAATAGAGAGTCACATAGCTATTGCAGAGCTGTATGTTTATGTGTTTCTTTGTCATTGTTGTCAAAGGGAGATATAAACAATATGACAAACTGAGAGATCACTGGAACATCTATCTAAGGGAGAGATAATCTGAGAAATTCAAGGAGATTTTTGAAGATTTGTTGCTGAGAACAGAAGAAAGAATCTGAGAGCTGGAAAGATGATATCTGCAAAGGAAATTTTGCACTTGAAATGTTGTCATGTAACGTAGTGATTAAACATATTAAATATCAAGCTAGGGAGAGCTTACCGAGCTACAACATTTGCTTACATAGTTGTAGAATACATGTTTGGTATGTGTATGGTATATTTCATATTGCTTGAGTTGCCATCAATGCAAAAGGGAGAGATTGATGAACTAGAACTAATTGAATACCTGAATGACTTGAAGATCAGTGATTAGAGATCACCGAGTACTGAAATGATATGCAAGATAATTAAATCAGTCAGTATGTTGTCATTGATGTCAACTAGTTTTGATAGTACTTATCATGTTGGTTGCACACATCTAAACATCTGTAGAGTGGAGAGAAAAAGATGAAGAACTGATACATCTACATAAAGGAAGATGGATATGACAGATGAGGATAAGGAATACATTTGGTAACTTATTGATGAGTCTATGACTTCATATTGCTGACTTGATTATGTTGCATTAATCTGTTATGAAGTTGGAAGCATAACTTAACAAAGTAGTGTGGTCGGTAAATGAAGCACTTTAGTATACACTGAGCCAGTGTAGTTTATACCGAGTGATATTATTAACCGAGCTTGTGTTTTCCAATACATTTCTTTGTTAATCAAGTATGGATGAAGCAACTAAATGTTTAGTTTAGTCGATAAAAATTGATGAGCTGGAATGTGAATGATTTCAAGGTCGAAGATAAAGTTTGTTATGAGATCAATGGCTAACAAAATTTGAAGAAGATCTAAAGGATGGAATTGAAATGAGTCATTGACACATCTGTCAAGGAAGGTTTAAGTGGAAAAATCAATGAAGGAGATTAAGCGGCAAAATCTGATGGATGAAAAGAAAATGGTTTACTTGTCTATATAAGAGACATTGGTTTCACTGTTGCAACTATGCTGGAAGAAGGAGACTGCAGAGATATCATGTGAACACATCTTGATGCATGCCCGATTAGACTGGTTGAAGAAGAACTGAACTGCGAGCGTCACAGAGTTTTTACCGAGGGATAGTAAGTTATTGAATATTGAAGAACTAAATTGAAATATTGATCAGAAGATTTTTATGGGCTTAGAATAGATCTGAACATCTACAAATTCAAGTTGTATTGTAATCAGATCACCTACTATTTTAGTTTAATCATTGTAACAGAAAAATCTCTTAACTGAGTGGACTTAACTATCTTATGGTATGCCCTATGTCATTCATAGAATGTACATTGTTATCCTATCAACCCCACAGTGAATGTTGGTTGGATGATAACTATTAGTCTTAAATCCTCTAACAAGGTCACACCTTACAATGTGTTTTGTAACCTTTAATAGGGTTGGCTCTTCACCGAGCTCACTTCAGAAGAGTGAAAATATTTTGGGTTACCGATCCCAGGTGATTTTTCCCTTTACAGGGTTTCCACGTTAAATATTTTTTTTATGTGTTTCTATGATGATTGCTTTGTTATCATGCTTTACATATTGCATATTTGATTTGGTCGGTAATCTCGATGAATAGTTAACTGGTAATCGATAAAGGCATAGACAATTTAGTATTCTATGTTACCGAGTTGCAGATATTTGTTGAATTTTTTTAAGTGATACATTTTGTAATTGGGACTATTGGATAACTAATCTAATTGATTCAACCCCCCTCTCAGTTATTCTAATAGTTCCTTGATGTAGAAACTACAAATACAATAACAACTAAGAATTTACATAATACATCATAAGTTACATCTCAATAATACAATACACAAACTCATCAAACATCCACTGCACATGTCACAGGGTATGTAATTACAATAAATTACAATTACAAAAGAGAAATGTAAGATCAAGATTAGAACTCCAAGAAGATAGGAAAGGAAGTAACTACAACCAGGATCATCTAGCACCGGTACAAGGATGTCAGAGTCTCAAATGGTAAAAGAATCACTACCACCCAACCTCATGGAAACCTGCGGTTCCACTCCCACTGTGCTGAGGAGATAACACCAAATCTCAAACTGATAACAATACCAAACAATTAGGTAGACTAAGCAAGGATCCTAGAAGCTCCTATCTCAAGGTACAACTCATGAGTATAAGGTACACATAATAATCCCATAGGAAACCAACACATGTAAGAAACCTAGAATGAAATCAGGGAAGTGTCATCACATGAGTCAACTCTAAGGTCACTTGGTACCTCACTGGACTCTGGCCCCTAGTGACTCTATGTGAATTAGTAGTCCTCTTATGCAGACAAGGAACAACTAACTATGCCAGACTCACCATCACTACTAGATGGGAAAGCATCTTCTCCCACTCCCATTCTTAGCCTATGCTAGCACTCAAGGCATGGGCGATGAACCGTTATCTTCTTAATTCATTTTAAATCCCCATTTTATTTAATGTTATCACTTGATTAAGTAACCTACTAAGTAATAATCCCAGAGGTAACCAACACATGTAGGACACCTAGAATGAAATCAAGGAAGTGTCATCACATGAGTCAACTCTAAGGTCACCTAGTAGCCTCACTAGACTTTGGCCCCTAGCGACTGTATGTGGATCAGTAGTCCTCTCATGTAGACAAGGAACAACTAACCATGTCAGACTCACCATCACTATTGGACGGGAAGGCATCTTCTCCCACTCCCATCCTTAGCCTATACTAGCACTCAAGGCATGGGCGAGGAACCATTATCTTATTAATTCATTTTAAATCCCCATTTAATTTAATGTTATCACTTGATTAAGTAACCTACTAAGGACACCCAAAAAATCAAATTAAACTAATTAAATTTTAATAAACTAACATAAATCTAATTAACACTAAAGTCTAACAAAGAAAAAAGAAAGCATTGATTAAAGCGTGAAAGATTTTTTAATAAATGTTGAAACAGACATATACAAAATGTTGGAGCATAGAAAAGGCATGCCAATCTAATGCAAAGTCATTGAGAAGTGTTAAATTGTTTAACAAAATGTTTGTGTATGTATGTACAATATGACAGGAGAAAATCATCTTATAAATAGATGATACTAAAAAAGCGTTTTGGATAAGAATAGGGGAAAAATGGGTAACTTGCTATTTCTGGTTCATAATCATTTCCTAATTTCCAATGAAAAAATAGGGAGAAATTCTTTTAAGTGTTTTCCATAGCTGGAAAAGAAAAACTATACGAGAAGAAAAAGTCATTTCTAGGAGAAAGCTCCCACACAAATCCTATCAGCTTAATTAATAATAATAATTGATATTTTGGTATTTTTATTATTAGTTGTTGTTTCTAGTAATAATTAATGTATTAGAATATTTTAAAGACAACTACTCTAATATTATGTTATCAGATAAAATGGAGTGTGGACGGGAACAACTAGGGTTTCAAACTAGGAGAGATTCTTATGGGGGATACAACAGAAATGGCTTCTAGGAGAACCGTTTTCTCTTAAGGCAATGGCAGTCATCGAGCAGGACATGGGTGGCTTCGAGAAAGAGGAATGAGGAAGTTACCAGAGGATTTTTTTTGGATAACATAAGTACTAAGGATGATCGAGAATCACAGGTTGATTTATAGAAAATCTACGAAGGGAAATAAAGGAGGCTTTAAGAAGTTGGAACAGAAGGTCTAGTGTCCTACGGATCTTCCTGGGGTGAATCAAGTTCCCCATGAGAAGTCAGCAATAGTAAAAAATCGAGCGATAATAATTTGCGTGGACTCTGAGGAATATCACTCTAAGTTGGGAATTTATAAGAAAATGGGTTTTTTCATGAAGTGGTGTGGAGGATGGCTAGCTTTCTTGAGAATCTAAAAATGGGTGGATGAGAACTGGGGATCACACTTGAATAGGTTTAAAATGGATACATAGTAATATACCTAACATTCAACACATATTCATTTGAAATTGGAATTTGGAATTAAAATAGCATAAGTAAATTTGAAAATACTTGAAAATCAATTAGGTCAAGATACATACCTCATCATGAAATTGATTCATAAATACCTATTTTTTGAAGTCTGTGCACACTTTTAGAAAAATCCAAAACCTATCTTGGGCTAGAAATGCCAAGACAGAGAAAACCCATAAATCTTTCCTCAAGATGGCTCAGCTCGAGTTTGACCCTCATAAAAGGTCAAATACCACATTCTTTATTTGAAGTCCGATTCAAATTCTGTTTGCAGATCCCGGAAGTTTTTCGAAAAGGGTATCCAAATATGCTCTCAGATCTAAAATTCTGCACTTGTACCTGCAAGAAAAATGGTTTTGTTTGTTTGTTTAGGGGGTTTTGCCTTGGTCAAACCCCGGTTTGGAATCAACCTTAATATTGAAATTGAAATGGAGAATGCTAGCAAGTAGTAGAAGTAAATCTAACAATGAAGCTATGCAATTCAATATAATGCAATTGTATTTGAAATGTAATCAAGTATGTTAATATGAAGGCTTGAACATAACATCAACAAATGTAAATCAAACCTCCATGATTGTATGCTTGGAATCCACCTTAAGGGAAGAATGAAATGGATCTTGAAGATGAACAAAGGATCTTGAAGGAAGATCACACCATCATGATGGCTAGATCTAGGGTTTGAATGATGAATCTTGAATGCTTGAACCAAATCCCTTCAATGGATTGAATGCTTGAATCCTTGATCTTCAATGGAGAACTTGGATGGAGAAGAAGACTTGAATGCTTGAATGGATGCTTTCTTGATCACCTTGAGAGCTTGAGAGAAATTTCTTAAGGATGAGATATGAAAACTTGATGTCAAAATGAGAGAGGAAGGCCTCCTTTTATAGTGATCTAGGGCACACTCCTCTAGATGGGCCACCTTGGAGAATTAAATCCCAATTAGGTCCTCACCTTTAGAAAATATACCTAGATTAAATGCAATTAAAGGATTTACCATCCCAAAACCTGAAATGGTAGACCCGGAGGCGGGAAAATAAATCTCTCGAAAGCCCGAAGCCCGAAAATTTTGGAAATTGAAATTTTGGAGGAAGGGGTCAAAGTCAAGGTTGGACCTAACCTAGTCAGGGTCTTAGCTTGACCCTGACCTAGTTAGAGTCTTAGCTCGACCCTGACCTAGTTAGGTTCTAACTCAACCTTGACCCTGGTCCCAAATTGACTCAGAACCAAGTCAGGAGGTCTCGATGATGCCCAGAAACCTAGAACTGATGCCAGAACAGGATAGAATGTCAGAGATAGACATAAAATCCTATGATTACTATGATGAAGCCTAGGAGGATCCATTTCTAAATCCTACCTAGAAATAGAAATATGAAAGAGGGAAATTCAGGAGAATCCTTAAGATCCTAACCCTAATTTCACCTAGAATGAAGCAAAGAAGAAGTGGAAAGTGGGGAGAAAGCTAGATCAAAGAAAAGATCAATTCAAGGCATCCAATATGACCCCAAACCACTTACTCAGAGGGCTAACCACTCTTAACATGGAAGTGCTTCCATTTTAAGATGATACATTAAGCCCCCACTTTAGCAAGAGTATGGATTCGATGCAAACTCTTGGTAAAGGAGAAGAAAGAGAAGATCCAAGTGGATTCACAAAGAGATAAAATAACACTTAACTAAGGACATAAGCCCCAAGAATAAGGATTCTAACTCAACATACACACATGAGGGTGTGAAACAATAAAACCAAAAGAACAAGGGTTAGCACTAAATAACCCAAATCAATTAGCATAAGAAACCTCACTAAGAAATATTCCTCATGCTAATATCATATTTGGAAAGCTATCATAAAAGCATAAATGTTTACATAAGAAAGACTATAAATAACATAGCTTCATGATCCTGTCCTACTAGCATGAAAGCAGAAAAGAGAGAAAGGAGAAAGTGATTACCTCACCCAGTAAGATGCCCACCTTATTGTGAACCACCCTGGAGGGAGAGCCCAATAGGTTCACCCATAAACTGTGCTTGCAATTGTAATGCGTCTTCTGACAGCTTTTGGAATATTCATAGATCCACCTACTTGTATCACTATGAATATGAAATGCATGTCTCCTCAGGATTTAGCAACTTATGTGCGTTACCATCGGAAGATTTAACATATAGGTGCATGTCTTTTCAGGATTTAGCAACTTATGTGCATTACCTTCCAAGATTTAGCATATTTGAAATTGGAAATGTGTGTCCCTTCAAGATTTAGCAACTTATGTGCATTACCTTTAGAGGATTTAGCATATTGAAAAATTTGAAAAATGCGTGTCTCATCAGGATTTAGCAACTTATGTGTGTTACCATCGAAAGATTTAGCAACTTATGTGCATTACCTTCCAAGATTTAGCATGTAAAAATAAGAAACTATAGTACAAGGGAGACCCTATATATGCCCCCCTCCTTAAGATGGAAAAAACATACTATTTTGACATGTTAAGGAAAGAAAAGAATAAGGATAAAGCCTTCCTCAGCATCAAGACAATATCCACAAACAACACCCAGTCTAAGCCAAGAAGATCATAGCTCCTATGAGGCCATGGAAGGGATGAATGTAAAGAGATATCATGCAAGAAGTGAAAAGAAAGTAACCCTTATGAAGGATAACACACTGTTCAATTTCCAAGGTGAGAGATATATCAACCATGGGAAACCAATGTCAAACAATAAAATAGGTTATGATCAAGGACATAGATCCTTAATGCAAACCAAAATTTTCATGTATGATTGAATGTCACATAATAGATAGATACTGCTTAACCAAGGAAAGAGGTGAATCTCGGAAAAATAGAAAATAAGGAGATGACATCCTTGCCCCCCAAGTGTAGGAACAAAGATGGACGAGGATACTTGCATCACAATGCAAGGAGATATCCTATTTACAAAATTGTACACCATATCCTTAGCGAGGGATATTGATCCCCTACATCCAAGAGTATAGATAATCGTGAAAAGGATATATCACTCATGGAAAAGGATCCTCAAAGAAATAGATCTTATCAACAAGATCCCCACCAAAGAGGAGTGCTTTAGATAAAATATCATTGTTCAACAAAGGGAACAAAGATTCAATCATCAAGCCCCCTACAAACAAGAGGAAGAGGAATCTTTGAAATGAGGGAAACAACTCTAACACCAAAGCCAGGGTGAGAGTTTATAAAGAACATAATTTGCAACATAGAGAAGAAGTGATGACCTAGGACAACAACTTCTCATATAAAAAGGTTTTCCATAGTCAAAACATCTATCTATACGATAAAATAATATTGCAATATAAACAAATACCACTAGTCTAAGGAAAGCAGTTCCCTAGACAAAGAGAGAGAAGGAAGAACCTTTCCCCCTAGGGATGAAAGGTAAGGGATACCTTTGCAAAACACATGTCCTAGAAAAGATATCTTGAATAATAGAAGAGAGCAATAGATGAAAAACTATCATAATACCAACCATCGAGATAAATGAAAGAATAACCAATTAAGCTCAATGTAGGAACATAATGGATTCTAAAAGATAGGAAGAAATATACCTCTCACCCCCCAATCTAAGGAGAAACAGATCTATGTTATATACGAATGAGGGGTAAAATTATGAATAAATCTCAAAGGAGAAATTTCTTTTCTTTTATCTTTATAGATCGAATAATAAGGAGAAGGTACTTTGAAGAATCTTTGCACATCATGAACCATAGTTTGAACCTCAACATAAGTGTGGGAAGAACAAGGAATAGAAGATGAAGAATTAGGAATCGGATTAGGAAGATTAGGAACACTAGTAAAAGTGTAGGAAGTGATATGAGTGGAAGACACAACTAGAAGAACACTTGGAACCACAGTTGGAAAAGGATTTGAATAGATATAAGTAATATTATGGTAAGAAGGTTGTAAGGTAGGATTGTGATTTCCCATAAGATCACCACTAAGGGGAAGAGCATTAAGGGAATTCTTATCTTTCTCCGCTAATGTCTCATCACTAGAAGGAACCCTAAATTGAGGTGAAGGATCTATAATGTCATCTTCTTTCGCATAAGGGAAGTGTGTTTTAGAGAATATGTCATCCTTTTGTATCAAAAATTCTTCACAATGAGGGGATAAATCAATGTATTTATCCAAGCATTCATTCCAAAAAGTAGAATTATCCACAATGGCTTCATGAGGAAGAGAGTAATCAACATCAAAATCCAAAGGTTCATCCCAAATAGGAGGATTATCCATAATGGTTTCATGAGGAAGAGAGTAATCAACATCCATATCTAAAGGTTCATCCCAAATAGGAGGACTATCATCCCTATCCATAAATCACATTGTAGGAGTGTCATAAGTCATTGAAGCTTGATCCCTAAAGGGGAAAGAAGGTAAATTGTATTCTAAAGTAGGCTCATAGAAAAGACACATATTAGGAGAAGAATTAATATCAATCCCTAACTCATCTTTGTAAAGGTCAATTGAAGAGGTTGTGGAGGAAAATGAAATAGGAATAGGATCAATGGGGATCTCATTCAAACAATTTTCATCCTCACTTCCATGTACCTCATTAAGGTATCTATCCTCTTGAACAACAAAAGCCTCATCAAAGTACTCAAAAAGGGAATCATACATGTTGAATACTAAAAGCATGAAAATGTAAATGTTTTTGTATTTTTAAAGGAATTTTGCAATTTTTTTGTATTTTTGAAATATAAATGCAAGAGCATAAAAGAAACCTAATCTTAATGCAAGAAAATATTAATCACAATTCTAACACAATAGGGCATCTAAATCTACAAAAGAAAGGAGAGTAAGTATGTCGGGTTCACCAAAATGAATAGGTTTAAAATGGATACATAGTAATATACCTAACATTCAACACATATTCATTTGAAATTGGAATTTGGAATTAAAATAGCATAAGTAAATCTGAAAATACTTGAAAATCAATTAGGTCAAGATACATACCTCATCATGAAATTAGGTCAAGATAGGATTTTGGGAATGGAAAACATGGATGCTCAATGCCCTAGGGTGGAGATGACTTATGGGGAGCTGTAGAAAGAGCCTCAGAAAAAGGTTGAAGAATGTATAGAGAAAGAAAACATAGAGGTGGATGTATGTTCAGATTTGGGGGCAAAGCAGGCAACAAAGGAAGGTAATGTGGGTGTAAACGACACTATTATGGATGATGTGTTTGCAGGAAACAACGGATCACTGATGGAAGGGATAGATTTCATAATGACATCTTTACAAGAGACTATGGCACCTCTAGTGGCGTAGGATATTGTTGAGCCACTAATGATGTGGGAGAGTGTTGTGACTTTAGGGGAGGGGCAATGATGGCATTCCCCTCCGAAAGATGTGTCTGTCCTAAAATGTGTGGAGGAACTAGATGTTGTTTTCAAAGATATTCAGATGACTCCAAAGAGGGAGAAGGAGCCTTCAGTATGTTCTGGGGGGACAGGGTTTCCCACTAGACTTCAGATGAGGAGGTGGATGTTTTGGGTTTGGGTAGTGAGGTGGGTATTTTAGAGACTCAAACAATTAGCTGAACAAGGTCAAAGAGAAAGAAAGTGAACACGGGGATGAAGAAGTACAGGGGAAGGAAATATGTCTAGCAGTTGCTAGAGGAGGATGGAAACATGAAGACCAGTCAAAATTGAGATCCCAAAGGGACTTGGTCTCTCCTGGGCTGCAATGAAGTTCCTTACTTGGAATTTCAGGGGTTGTAATGCCCTTGACAAGAGGCTCTTGATCAAGCATTGTCTTTATCAAGAGAGATAAAATGTGTTGTGTGTGGAGGAGACAAAGGTTAGTGCTGAGGAGGGCTTGGATTTTTTAGGTAAAGGATGAATGTGGAAGGGAGCCTTTGTGGATGCAGTGGGGGCTTCAAGGGGATTAGGTATCATTTGGGACTCTTGGACGGTTAAGGTTATCCCTATTCTGTAGTAACATAATTGGAAGCTGGTAAGTATTGAGCTTTATCCACTAGTACATTAGACCCACTTTTTAGACCAACATTTCTGACCAAGCATTAAAATGGTTTTCCTTGGTAAGTTTATAGAAGGAAAAATTTGATTTTTTTAATCCATTCTCGTGTTGGTCGGTATTTTGACAACTATGACAGGTTGTCAAAATTCTGACCAACACGGGAATATAACTTTAAAAAAAACATAGGGATTTCATTTTTTTTCATTTTTTTTTTATATTCCATGTGCAGCAAAGCAGAGGTGAAAGAAAAGGGATTTTATGTCGATCCACTACCTATGCATCACCTAGCCTTGATTCCACTTGTAAGAACCACTCTTCATCTGTAACAAATACACTCATCTCTAGTTTTTTAATCTTTGAAAAAGTTCTTGTGCTGCATTTATATTTTTTTGCATTCAATTTTTAGCATTTCTAGGGTTCAAAAATTTGTAGTCATTGTTTGTTCATGCCTTGCGGGTCTTCTTGGACCCGGTTCAAATTATTTCAACTTGCAGGACTGTCACTATGTACACACATTTATTATGCCTTTCTCTATTTCTATTTTCAAAGGCCGAGTACAGTCATAAGAGTCTTCGATATCACCTGAATCTGTAAACACAAACAACACCTTCTCAATTTTATTTCAACATCACTATTGATACATGACGTGGGTCTATTGACGCTATATAAATAGACATATATGTGATAGTCACCTCTTCCTACCTCCAAATGCCAACAACAACATACACTGTCATTCGGAGACCATTCTGAATGGTTCTACTAGTGTTCCAACTCAGTCTCCTTTGAATACGACTGTCATCATTTTCCAATCAAGACTAGGCAAACCCGAACACATAAACAAGATATATTCTCTGTTAAAACTTAAGAACCCAATACATCTATTAGCCCCATTTCACTATAGGTATTCTATCATCAAATAATCGAAGCCAAGAAATCACTAATGCAATTCAATACAAACATCTATGAACCGAACTGCATAGCAGATTTAGAAAATGACTCTACGAAATCTGTAAACTCAAAATTGATTCCAATATAAGATGTTTTGTTAAACTTGTCTGAATACATAACATAATGGTTCTTACTATCTTCAACTACACTTCCCAAATCCGTGAGTGGATCGATCTACAATCAACATGAACTCATACAAGAATAGAAATACAACACATTAAAACATTAATTCTCCTCTATCGAGCTCCACCACCATTCATGACTTATATCTTCCCTACAAGACTGTTGGTGTATATTGCACTAGAGTTCTATTATCCATGAATGCAAAATTGTCTTATGATAATGAACACATCATTAGAAACAAAATACATATCATTTCCTCTCCTCTTAAAAACATCTCTATATCTTATATTGACCATTAAATCGCTGCTCTAATTGTTCCCTTTACCACTGCTACTCCTTTATACACAGTCACCATGATTCCTCATGCTTGGTATGGTTTGCCATTTCTTTCATTACACTGGACATTGCTTCCTTGTAAGATCTAATGCCTTCAATCTTTTTTTATCTCACAACTCATAAGGATTGATGTGATGATAGCCTCGTTCTCTTCATTCCATGGTCTGAAACTTTGTACAAAACATGCACCTCTTGATGCTACTATCAGATTTTACTCTGCTCTTTGAAAGACAATATGACACCTCTAGTTACATACAATATGGCCCTGTAGCTGACTATCATATCAGTGGGTAAGATTTACATCTTTTAATCTGACCATCTTTTCATCATGTAGTCATTATGAAAGTAGTAAATATCATCCCTCAAGCATTGAATAACATTGTTTTGAGGCACTCTTCTTGAACATGAATCTTTTCTTTCACAACACTATCATTCTATTTTGTAGAAACACTAACAATAGTCTCTTTATGGCATTGTTTATCATCGCACCTTCACATTCATGAAAATCTATTAATGTTTGCATCTTTGTCATGATATAGTACCCTCGTTTCAATCTTTGAATATCACTGCCTTTTAGAAACTATCCCTCTTTTGATTTTTATGACATCATTCCTTACTGTGGCTATGAGCCTTCATAATAGTGCATGTTCTTTATTCATTGTGCTTTGCAATCATGCATGCATGACCTCTATTATCTTCTCAAGACCTGCTCTCTTGATGACTATTATAAGAGTGTCTTTGTGACTTATCATAAACCATATGAATCATTATTTTTTATCACTTTATATCACTGTGACAACGGATAAGCATTGAAGAAGAAATTTCTTTAAACATTTCTTATCCACATTGTTTTGGCATCTTTTTAAATCATGAATTGTTACACTTATCGTCACCTCATCAAGCCTATTTGATAGTCAACCTTGTCTATAACTAAGAACTCAAAAGTGTTGTTTGTCATTGGGACTAATCTTTGCTTACAAATTTGATCACCATTTACTAACATCCTTTTGATAGTCACTTCTCAAGACTCTTGGATGCATTTTTTTCTTTCGTTCTTACTATTCCTTCACATGATTGATCATCTTTTGTGCTCACTGTCATGAGGAACTCTATGACACTCTAAAAGTGCCATTCCAACTTCATCAACATTGTCTTTTCCATTTGCAGTGTATACCACTACTTTTGATGCATGTTGAATGCCCTCCCATTTAGTTAGTGTCTCCTCTAATAGTCATCTTTGAATTTTGGCCTTTTCTCTCTACTTTTGTAGACAATGTCATTCTCTTCCTTATCATCTATGTCTACTCTTTGCTTTGACATACATTCTTGGAATTTACTTTGAATGTGGTGGATCATGTGTTCTACATAGTATCATTGCCTGCTCTTCTCTTTTACAGTGACTGTCACTGTTCTTCACAAGAGTGCTTTTGTCACTTACCATGACTGCCAGAGATCTAAGAATTCAAAACTCTTAGAAACCCTCCTCAAAATAGTAGAGATTTTATTTTCGCAAAACAAAAGATGTATCTCCCTGTGAACCTCAAAACCATGAATAATCCCTTGAAGACAACAAATGCAATATCTTAAAGAAAAGCATAACACTAAACAATTGATGCCTCTATCACAAGTGTGAATATATGTTTCAACATAGTCAATGCAAGATCATTGATGGGAGAAGTAATAAATAATTAGACCGTGCATTTTTAGTTAAATATCCATTCTAGATGCACACAACATGAAGTCATGATGGTAAAACCCTTTTTCCAAATGCATAGCATCTCATGGTTCCTTGAATGCAAGATAATGAAAACATAAATGTAGAGTGGAGTTATCAATCTAGCTGAAACCCTACCTTCTTTCAATCAACATGGTGTTCCATATATATATATATATATATATATATATATATATATATATATATATATATATATATATATATATATATATATATATATACACACACATATAGATGTATATGTATATGTATATGTATATGTATATATATATGTATATGTATATGTATATGTATATGTATATGTATATGTATATGTATATATATATATATATATCCCCTTTCTAATTTTTATATCATATTTAAGTCCTCTAATCAAATTACTAAATCAAACAATCAACACTCTGAAAGATTATGCAATTTCTCAATAAAACCCAAATCGGGTATGCCCGAAATAGTGCCAAAAACTTCACAGCTTCACATATTATTGATAAATCTAAAAGTAGAAATTTTTATAGAAAATTTTCCAGCATAACGACCTGCAAAGTGACATTTCCAGATCTGTATAGATTTAACACAACAGCTCCCAAATGGAGGACAAAAACAATGCTCATCGGGCTCCCGAAGACAACACAAAATAGCCATGAAACACCATAAAACACTAATAATCTATCATAGAAGTATAACCACGACCCAAGACATATATTCAGCTCTATTTTAACATCAAAATGTCTGCAATATAGTAGCAAACAAAACTGATATGAAATACTCAACTGGAAACACCAAACTCTTACAAGAAACACACTCGAAAACTCACAAATTTGCACTATTCAGCACAAGGGCAAACTCTGCATGAGATTTCACATGGAATGGCTTCAAACTCCCATCCTTATCCTTCTTGGAAACTTGAAAACTCTCATCTTTGGGTCTCCTTCTCCACAGGTTTGGCAGCCTCTGAAGAACAACAAAGCAATGAGCAAAAATCAAGTTTTAGAATGAGCCCGAAATGCCTCCAAACCCCTTTAAAAGAGGGCATAACCCTAACTCATGACCAAGAGGGGTCAATAATACATATTTTAATAATAATTATCATTTATTAATCCATTGGTTTCCAAAGATTAGCCCCTTTTCCCGAAACTTCACTTTTTGAGCCTGTCAGCCTTAGCAAAAGTTATTATTTTTAATTATTTGAAAAGGGGACATGACAAGTCCTCCCTCCCAAATATTTCTTGTCCTCAAGCAATGAAGTTTGGGATGCTCAAGAATGTGTGCTCCTTCCCAAGTTGCATCCTCCAATGGTAATCCTTTCCATTTGACCAAATGCTCTATGATGCTCCTATTTCTCAATCTTTTCTCTCTTGTATCCAAAACCTCTTCTGGTATTAAGACTAATTTCCCTTCATCATCAAGAGGTGGTAATTCTGTAGATACTTTGCTTTTCTGGCCTAGAACCTTCTTCAGGCAAGAGAAATTGGAAAACATTATGTATTTTGCTGTTTGGTGAGAGTTCCAATTCATAAGCTACCTCTCCTACCTTCCTGATGATCTTATAAGGCCCATAGAACCTTGGCTTGAGCTTCTCTGCCCCACTCCACTTCAAGGTGCTTTTCTTATATGGCTGCAACCTAACAAATATAAAATCTCCCACCTCAAAAGATCTTTTAGTCCTTTTCCTATCAGCGTACAACTTCTGTTGGTTCTGTGCATGTTGTAGATTATCCTTGAGGGACCTTATTATGTCTTGGCTTTGTTTAACGAAATCACTTGCTGCAGGTACTCTGCTATCTGAAAGTACTAGATCAAAAAAGGAAATGGAATCATAACCATAAAGAGCATGAAAAGGAGGCATACCAATAGACATGTGATGAGATGTATTGTAACAATACTCCCCTAGGTGCAACCATGTCACCCAAGCATGTTGTTGATTTGAAACATAGTTCCTCAAATATCCCTCTATCCATTTATTAACTATCTCTGTTTGTCCATCTATTTGAGGGTGATAGCTAGTACTGGGAGTGAGTTTAGTTCTTGCCAAATGAAAGAGCTCCTTCCAAAAAGAGCTAAGGAATCTACTGTCCTGGTCACTGACAATGTTTCTAGGCAAGCCATGTAACCTGAAAATTTCTTTGAAGAACAATTATGCCACTTGTGATGCCTTGAAATCAGATGTGATGGGAAAGACATGTGCATACTTAGTTAGTCTATCTACCACCACATATATGCAATCCTTACCTTGAACCTTGGGCAACCCAGTGATGAAGTCCATGGAAATACTTTCCCATTTTTGTTCAGGAATAGGAAGTGGCTGCAACAACCCTGCAGGAAAAATTTGCTCACTCTTGTTTTGTTAGCATACCATAAATTCCTTAATGTGTTTAAGGACATCCTCCTTCATACCCTTCCATGCAAACCACTCTTGAATTTGCCTGTATGTCTTGAAGTATCCTTGATGACCAGCCAAAGGTGTGTCATGAAAGGCCCTCAATATCCTCTCCTTAGTTTTTTATCCTGGCACTAAGAAGATCTTGTTCTTGTAATAAATCAATTCATCAACAACCTTGTACTTGTTATCATCCACTAACTTATCCAAAATCTTGGTGGCAAAGGAATCTTTAGCATACTCTGAAATTATGGAGACTTTCCAATCAGCAGAGATAGATGTTAAGGAACACAAAGTGGGCTTTCTTGAGAGAGCATCAACAACCACATTATTCTTTCCTTTCACGTATTCAATATCAAAATCATAAGCTTGCAATTTGCTTACCCATTTTTGTTGATGATCATTCAAATCACTTTGGTTCAAGAAGAACTTGAGGCTATTATGGTCTATCTTTACAGTGAATCTCCCACATACCAAATATTGTCTAAACTTATGAAGCGCATGCATGATTGCCAACATTTCCTTATCATAGATGGAGTAACCTTTCTCTGATTGATTTAATTTTCTACTCTCAAATGCTATTGGATGTCCCCTTTGAGTTAGGATAGCCCCTATACCTTCTCCAGAAGTATCACATTCAACAACAAAAGGTAAAGAGAAATCTGGAATTGCAAGCACAGGGCATGAACTCATTACCTCCTTAAGCTTATCAAATGTTTTTTGTGCCTCTTATGTCCAAATAAAAGCTCCTTTCTTTGTAAAATCAGTCAAGGGGGCAGCAAGCTAAGAAAATCCCTTGACAAATCTCCTATAGTAGCTACACAACCCGAAGAAACCTCTCAACTGTGTAAGATTAGTGGGTGGAGGCCAATCCAAAATTGCCTGAATTTTTTGTTGATCAACCTGTACTCCTTTAGAACTTATAATGTGTCCCAAATATAGGATCTCTATCAAACCAAACTCACATTTAGATAGCTTAGCATAGAAGGATGTCTTCTCCAAGATTCCCAAAATAGTGTCTATGTGCTTTAGATGCTCTTTCCATGTTTTACTATAAATCAAGATATCATCAAAAAATACCAAAACAAATTTTTCAAGATGCTTGTTGAATACCTTATTCATGCAAGATTGGAACATTTCTGGTGCATTAGTGAGGCCAAATGGCATAACAAGAAATTCAAAGTGCCCATAGTGACATCTGGAAATAGTCTTTTCCACATCTTCCCTCCTCATGCGGATTTGATGGTACCTTGATCTTAAGTCAATTTTTGAGAAGTATACAACACCATGTAACTCATCAATGAGTTCATCTATGTGTGGTATGGGATACCTATTTTTTATGGTCTTCTTGTTTAGAGCCCTATAGTCTATACACATTCTCATTGTACCATCCTTTTTCTTGACAAGTACCACAGATGATGCAAATGGACTAGAGCTAGGCCTTATGAATCCCATGTCCATGAGTTCCTTAATAGTTTTTTCTATTTCTTCCTTATAACCTCTTGGATGGCGGTATGGAATTATTATAACTAGTTTGGCACCCTGTTCTAACTCTATAACATGCTCAAAACCTCTATCTGGTGGTAATCCCGGAGGCAAATCATTGAAAACTATACTATGCTTATCAAGAATATTTTGAATTTCAAAATGGAAATTACCTTGATTCTTTGGAGAGCTTATTGGATGGATTATGACTTCTGCTACCCATGCTACTCATCCTCTTCAAAAAGTCCTCTCCATCCTCTTTGCAGTGACCACCTTAGGTGCTCCATTCGATAAGCCTCTCAATAAGACTTCTTTCCCATTGGAATGAAATTTAAACTCCATAGTTTGATGGTTCATGTAATAGCCTCCAATAGAGTGCAACCATTGAACACCCAATACAAGATCTGTCTCCCCAATGCCAACAACATAGAAGTCATCACATAACTCATAATCTCCTAAGGTCATCCTGAGTTGTTTCACCAGCCGTGTGCAAGGCATAGTGAATCCATCAGCTACAGTAACATTGAATCCCTCAAAATTTTCTACTTTAAGCCCTCTTTTCATGACAAATCTCTCATCAATAAAATTGTGAGTTGCCCCACTATCAAGAAGAACTATCAACCTTTTCCCTGCTAGTACCCCTTGAATTCAAAAGGGATGGTATCTTGGGACTCTTGATAATGTTGCTAAAGTGCCATCCTTGCTGATTTATTTTTCTTTCTCTTCTTCTTCCTCCTCCATAGTGTCATGAAATTCCTCATGCTCATCTGAATCAGATTCTGAAGAAACTTCAATATAGTGCACTTGACCTTTCCCCAAACATCTGTGTCCTGGAAGCCATGGTTCTCTACAAGTGAAACAAAGCTTTTTCCTTCGTAATTCACTCCTAGTCTCTTCATCTACCTTCTTTTTTGCTACATTTATCACATTCTTTGGTGGTGGTGCTGGAAAAGTCTTTTTCTAAAAATTCCCCTTATGTTGCCAAAGATTTGGGGGTTTTTTATTAGTGACTGGTTTCATAGGCACACAAGTTTCAAGTTGCAAGCTTCTTTTGATAGCTTCCTGTAAGGTTGAGGGTGAGAAAGCCTTAACCAAACCCTTAACAGAATCTTCCAAACCATCAAGAAAAAGATAAACAATCCTCTTTTCACTCATATCAGGTACCATAACAACCACTTTTTGAAATTCTTCTACATACTCATTAACTGATTTGGTTTGCTTCAACTTTGAAAATTCTTTAAAATACTCTTCATCATCCTTGAGATCAAATTTATCTATCACTCTTTGACTAAAATCATCAAATGCAGTTACCTGATCATGACCTTGAGTAGTCATTCCATGATACCACCAATCATAGGCTGCATCTTCCAAGTGTAGACTTGTGAATTGAATGGCATCACTCTCCTTCATGGGGTTAAGTGTGAAGAAGGTCTGTAATTTTTGTAGCCATGCTCTAACTAAAATTTTATTTGTTCCATCAAAGTAGGTGCTGTAAACTTGCTTATTTTATTTTTGAGCTCTCTTCCACTTATGTCTTGCTCCCTCCTATACTCTTTCTTGGGCATCAAAGTGTTCATCATATCCACATATTCTCTAAAAGGAACCGAACTGCGAAAGTCATCATCTAAGCCATTGTAAGTAGCTCTTAATGCAATCAAGTTACCTGTAACCTCTTCCATAAGACTAAGGGCTGGATTTGGTACTGGTGGCTCATTTGTAGGCAAGAAAATAGTTTTTATTGATTTAGAGGGTGTGGGTTTCAGATTTCTTGGCTCCTCTGAAGTGCTCCCTCTCTCATTAGTAGATACGACTCCTTGGAGTTTTTCTGTCAATAACCACAAAGCCTCTCTAGTTTCTGCCAAACTATCCACTATTTGCTTTTGAGTGTTCTGGGTCCTGGAAGAATTTTTTTTCCATCTCATTCAAGTCAGCCATACTTGTCCCTTCCTTGGATTTTTTACTTTTATTTTCAACTTGAGGTTTGATCAGAATTTCTTTATTCTTTTCTCGCTACAAATATCTCTTTTCTCTTTCACTTAGTTGTATACAAACTTCTACAAACCCTCAAGCTGGCAAGATCATAGCTCTGATACCACTGAAATGTCCCTTTTCTGATTTTTATATCATATTTAAGTCCTCTAATTAGATTATTAAATCAAATAATCAACACTTTGAAATATTATGCAATTTCTCAATAAAACCCAAATCGGGTATGCTCGAAATAGTGCCAAAAACTTCACAGCTTCACATATTATTGATAAAACTGAAAGTAGACATTTTTACAAAAATTTCTCCAGCATAATGGCCTACAAAATGACATTTAAATATTTTTATAGAGTTTACACAACAACTCCCAAATGGAGGACAAAAACAATGCTCATCGGGCTCTCGAAGACAACACAAAATAGCCCGGAAACACCATAAAACACTAATAATCTATCACAAAAGTATAACCATGATCCAAGACATATATTCAGCTCTATTTTAACATCAAAATGTTAGCAATACAGAAGCAAACCAAACTGATATGAAATACTCAACCGGAAACACCAAACTCTTACAAGAAACACACCCGAAAACTCACAAATTTGCACTGTTCAGCACAAGGGCAAACTCTGCATGAGCTTGCACATGGAATGGCCTTAAACTCCCATCCTTAGCCTTCCTAGAAACCTGCAAACTCCCATCTTTAGGTCTCCTTCTCCACAGGTTTGGCAGCCTCTGAAGAACAACAAAGCAATGAGCAAAAATCAAGTTCTAGAATGAGCCCGAAATGCCTCCAAACCCCTTTAAAAGAGGGCATAACCCTAACTCATGACCAAGAGAGGTCAATAATACATATTTTAATAATAATTATCATTTATTAATCTATTGGTTTCCAAAGATTAGCCCCTTTTCCTGAAACTTCACTTTTTGAGCCTGTCAGCCTTAGCAAAAGTTATTATTTTTAATTATTTGAAAAGGGGACATGACAATATATATATATATATATATATATATCTTTTCACAAGGGTTTGGCATTTCTTTAATGAAAACTACTTCTCTTATGCCATTCCTTGTTACTTCCTTCAACAATTTACTATTTTTCTATGTTTGAAACACACCTTTGAATGTCCAAAGAATGCTGCTATTCTTTACATGAAATCTACATTTCATCTTTCACTTATGCAAGACACTAGTGTGTACTCTATGCTTTTTGATCTACACGTATACTTCTCTCCACTAGTTATAGCCTAATCTGCCTGATGATTACAATAGTCACCAACTTGTGAAAATAATATTGTGTCTCAATGTGTAATGTAGTCCTCTCCAACTCATGCTTGAGGAGCTTATATAATAATCAAATGATTAATGTTTTTGGTTTTGATGTAAATTCTATTAAGACATTTTGACCCCCAACTCACTTATGTTTGGATTCTTCTCCATAATCCGTACTCTTGGCCCAAATTTATTTATCTCACCGATAATAATTGGAAATGAAATGTTTGTATTTCATTGCTTACCATAGTTATCTGTCGAATATGAATTAATCCCCTTCAATGATGATAAATGTTGATGGTAGTCCCAAGTATAGCCTGAACAAAATATTAATTCCTCAATGTGTTCCTCTCTTTGAGACTCTTAAATGTTTTTGTTTTAATTTCTAACTTTTTAATTCAAATTACTATTTATAAAGTTAAATCTTAAATGTCAAAGATCATATCAGATAGATTTAATTCTATTTCAAGCATAATTGGTAAGGGTGATGGTATGTTTCTTGATTACACTTGAAAGGTGCTCTGGCATATCAATATTTCTTTTTGAAATGTAGTAATCTAGACAACACATTTATCTCTATAATAAAATGTCATTCAATTTAACATTTTGCATGTTAGTTTTTATTTTCTGATTTCTTTAGATCAAGCCTATACGTTCCAAGCATTGCTCTTCTTGCAACCATTGTGTTGAGAAATTTGATCACCACTACCCATGGATTTCTAACTATGTTGGCAAGGTGAGGTTCAGGTACAGTACAAAAGTTGCTAACTGGATATTTTGTCATTATCCTCACAATCTTTTATCTTTATGAGAGTTAATCTATTTGTAGACTTACCCAGGATATTAGAGACCATAACTTAGAAAGTACTTGAATTTAATGCAATCTTTATGCTGTACCATAGTAAAAAAAATTCACCCTACCAAAAGACATCTTCATAAAATCTATGCTACTTAGCCATATTCTCATTTCACCATAGCTTACCCCAAACACATTATATAAGGCAGGAACTTTTACGCTTGCGTCCCTTGTTCTATTGGCTCACCCGCAGATTTTTGCTTTAATTTATTCTTATCTTTAAATTTTTCTAAGGGATTTGTTTATAGTAGACATACACTATCAAGCAAGGAAGAGGTTGTGATCAAGGATACACACCTCATCCATATGAGGGCATCCCTAAGAAAAAAAAACAATTCTTTGTAACAAAGAATGTCACATGATAAACAAATATGACTCAATTGGATTTGCTATAATTTAATTGATTATTAATGTTGGATGCTATTTTAATACACTTGATATAGAATCTGCAGGTTGCAAACAAGTCATCCTTCTTCCACCAACGAGTCATTCCATTCAAGAAAGACCATGTCTGACGATATCAACACAACAAAATAGGGAGACAATTACTAGACTGTGGTCTAACTTAAAAAGAAAAGGTGATGGAAAATGTTATTGTCCTTGCAAAATTTTTAAGGGTTTAAAGAATCGAAGATATCTAATCAAAACAATTGAGGAACATTGTAGGCAGCATGATCACATTGAAGGGGGAAATGAATTTCGTCCATTGGTATGTATTTTAATAATTTATAAAATACATAAGACATGATTTGATGATGACATCATGGTCATGGTTAATATAAGGTCATCATTTTCATATAGGTCAACCACCCTGGGTTTCATGTTATGGACCATGACAATCCAGAGAATGTGGATTTCCAAATGAGGGAACATGGAGGTGTGAATATAGAAGTAGAAGGTAATGATCCCATGGAAGAAGACCATGATGATGAAGAATATCACGATGATCAAGATGATGATGATGATGTTGATGCAGACTTTGATGTACCTATACTTGAGAAGGCACATGAGCCCCTATATGAAGGCTCCCAAACAACTCTTTTTGTCATTGTATTGTTGTTGGTGAGCTTGAAGGTTATGAATGGTTTATCCAACGTAGGAATGACACGTATGTTAAGGTATGTCATCTTTTTTCATTATTTTAGTCGTAATTCCCTTACAATTAACATTGGGTGAATCGTGTAGAAATTAATATTCTTTAAATTAACAAATTATATTTTTGGTCATAGGTTGATAGGTGAGTGTTTGTTACCACCATCAAACATTCTGCCTTGCTCGTACCAAGAATTGTCTGCCATTATGAAAGATATTGGAATGGAGTATCAAACAATACATGCATGTCTGAATGATCATATTATATATCATAAACAACATAAATTTGTAACAGAATGCCATGTTTTTCATATTAGTAGATATCGATCAAATCAAATAACAAAAAAGGTGGCTCGCAAGGTTCTTCGATTTATTCCCATTATTCCATGTTTGCAATGATTATTCAGGTGCAATAGCTTGACACAATTTATGGATTACCATGCACACAATAGAAGTCGAGATGACATTATGTGAATGCCTGCGGATGGTTCGACATTTAAGGAAATAGAGAAAAAATAGCCACACTTTAAAGAAGAACCTCGTAATCTCAAGCTTTCATTGGCAGTAGATGGTGTAAATCCATTTGGAGAGATGAGATCTACTTACTCGGTGTGGCCTATTTTTGTTATCAACAATAACATTCCTCCTTGGATGTCCATAAAGAGGGAGCACATAATGTTGGCACTGATTGTTCCAAGTATTTTTTGATTTAATAGTCATCTAAATTAATTTATTATAAATAATCCATCAAAATGGTCATAATAATTATGTAATATTTTTATTCATTCAACTAGGTAAGTACCAAGTTAAAGATATCAATGTATATATTGAGCCCCTTATCGACGAATTGATGGTGTTATGGAATGGGGTCACTATGTATGACATCTCTAGACTAATAGGACAAAGACAATTTCAATTCCATGCAATGCTTGTATGGACAATACATGATGCCCCTGGGCTAACACATTTTTGTGGTATGTTATCTTCTTAACACCTTTTTTTTGGTATGTTATAGTGCTAACACAAAGTTAACATATTTAATCCAATTATACATGATCTTGTAGGTCTTCAGACAAAGGAAAAATTTGCATGTCCAGTTTGTGGTCCAAAGATGAAATCTCATCATTCAAAAAGTTTAGGAAAGTAGGTGTTCGATGAGAATAGACACTTTCTCCACAGAAATCATAAGTACCAAATTACCGAAAAACATCTTTTCAATGGGAAAGAAGATATTACATCAAAGCCACGAAAAATGACACCTCGCCTATGAATTTGGAATACAATAAAATAAATCGTAGAGGTAATGTCATTCCATCTGATGGTTTTTGTTTGAAAGTTATATTTTGATATTGTGTTTTGTTTACTGATGATGTAATTGATGCTCGTGAAGGTCATCAAGGCATTAATGACCAACTTCCAAAAGGACTAAAAAGTTATCCTACATAATTTAGTAGGTTGTCGTACTACAAGAAACTCTCAATTGTGCATTTGTTTGATCCTATGCATATTGGAAATAATGTAACAGAGACATTATGGAAAATCTTGGATGGAAGGCGTGACAAAGACAAAATTGTCAAAATTTGTAGTGACATTGAAGAATCTAACCATGCAATGAAAAATGTCATTTGATCAAATAACAATGGAGACCAGATTGATACAAGTGCCCTTAGTTGGTTATTGTCAGAGCAGCAGAGCAATTCTATAAAAGAAGTCATAAAAAAAATATGATTTCCCACAGAATTTTCTGCAAACATAAATGATCTCATATCAAAGAAAAGTGAATTTGGACCAGGGATGAAAACAAATGATTGGCATACATTTATTAAGGTAATTCATGTTATTTTATATTCACTATATATTTGTATACTACATGTAGTTTTCATTGCATTCTTTTATAAAATATTGATAAGATCATTTTACAAATATTGCAGTACGTTCTACCTCTATCTCTCCCACACCACTTTGTCAATAGTGTCAAACAAGTTATTTATGATCTTGGAAAATACATGAGGTGGTTGTCATAAAAAGAAATCAATAAAGAAGATATACAATATTGGAAGAGAAAAATTCTTCTTCTTATGTGTGAAATGCAAAAGTGTCTACCTTCAACTTTTTTCAATGCACAAGAACACTACCTCATACATCAAGTTGAGGAGATTGAATTGTGTAGACCTGTACCAACTAGGTCAATGTGGATGGTTGAGAGGCACTTGAAATTTTTGAAAGGCTTGGTTCAATAGAGAGCACATCCTGAGGGTTCTATGGTGGAGGGATATATGGTATACCAGACCATGGTATACATTAGCGAATATCTTCCTAAGTTTGCAACAAAGATTCATATAGATCGTATTTTAGATCCCAACTCCATTAACAAATTCGAAGGGGAGTACTTGATGGGAAAAGGTATATTGAAGAAAGTGAGAGGTAAATATAAGATGTTATTGTAGTTAATTAATTTTTATAAATCTTCAATATAAGCTATTTATAATTGGTGTATTTTTTTTATACAGTTGTTCGAGAGTGAGATGCAATACATTTGTATATTGCGAACAATCTTGATTGGATGATGGTATGGATTGAACGATGTCAATAAAATAATTTTTCATTAACATGTGAAGGTGTTGCTTCATTGGTTAGAGAAGCTCATCGTAATGGAGATTCCAATGTTACGCCAATGGTAATTGATCTAGCATATGGTTTAAGAGGTAGAGAGGTACGTACAAATTTATTAATGATCATGACTCATAAGTTTCATATCAACTCACAATGCAAATAATTTTCACATGCTTAAAAAATTGTAGGTCAAGCACCACAAATCTATGTACTATCATGGCCACAAATTTTGCATTAAAAAGTTGGATGACACGAAGAAAACTTATGATTCTAGGATAACTGCAGTTTTTGAGGTCACTAATATATCATCTAGAAACAACATACATCCTCAACAATCTCAAAATTGATACTATGACATCTTGGATGATATAATTGAGTGAGACTTTAACTCCTTCAAAGTAATATTCATCGGCAAATGGTACAAGCTACGACTGAATCAAAATGATCCAGATAGAACTATTATTCAACATGATAATGGATTTACAATGATTAATACAAGATCATTTGAGCCAGTTGGAGATGAGCCCTATGTTCTTCCAAGCCAATTTGAGCAAGTGTTTTATTCAGAGGTTTCACATAAACAGGGTTGGTCATTTGTTGTTAGACATGATCCAAGAGGAAGGCCGATAAAGTATAATGTTATGGAAGAAGAAGATATTGAAGATGATAAAGAAGCAGATGATGAAGATCAAGATGATAGTGATGATGATGATGATGATGATGATGATGATGATGGTGGTGGTGATAATGGCAATGATGATGGTGATGATGGCGATGATGATAGTGGTGATGATGATGATGATGATGAGATGGATGAAGAAGATGATCAATGACATGATTGAAATGTACAAGGTATATAGGTGATTTAATTATTTATATATATTTATATTGATTAGTATATATGTTTAATATTGATTTATTGATTTCAATTCTAATGATTACATATTTATCGTGTTCAATTCTAATGATTACAACATATGTGATTTATAATTACCAATGTTTTTCTTACGATGCTCAATTAATTGTTGCTGATACATGTATATATTGTGTTTGATTATCACCTTTTTTGCAAATAGACAATTGACTACAGACATCGTCACCCCTTCTGTTGATGATCTTGCATTCCATATATAAGGT
This sequence comes from Chamaecyparis obtusa, assembly GCA_027943335.1. Taxonomy (NCBI): domain Eukaryota; kingdom Viridiplantae; phylum Streptophyta; class Pinopsida; order Cupressales; family Cupressaceae; genus Chamaecyparis; species Chamaecyparis obtusa. The sequence goes on along the minus strand of BSBK01001829.1, from coordinate 1,259,494 downwards.
AAATTTGTTCATGTTTACGATGTTGCATATTGTTCATGTTGTCTTCTAAGTTATTTGTAGCATATGTATCATGTAATTTTTAGCTAACTTAAGATAAATGATTAACATATGCAAAAAATTTAACCGCTTTGGCGTGGATCATGCACAGTGACATGGATCAGCAGGTATAAGTCAATAAATAGACATAATTTTCTTATATTCTTCTTGTTTATCACTAAGCACATATGTTATAAATAGACATATTATATAATCATATAATGTATATATAGACAAAGAAGAACCGTATAGACATATAATTATATAATCACTTTCAACTTAGTACATTTTATATCTCCCACGTATAGACAAAGAAGAACCATACATATGGGTCATGACTTGATTATTCTATATATATTATTTAAATATTATCAAAATTCTATTTGAAGCGGGGACATAACAATATCTCATTTGATAGATTGTAGGACCCACCAAATAGGCACTTGTCAGATCTATCTACATCGAATGAGGGAAATGAGGGAATGGTAGATGAAAATTCTACATGTAGTACAACTAAAATGGGGAGATCAACTAGAGGTCAAAAGATTAGAAAAAAATTCAATAAATGTATGCAATTTTTCCTTGCTAAAGGGGGGTCATGTTCTTATGATGATGAGACCAATGGCGACATCAAGGTGCCCTTTCGGTACACACATATTGAGAAAGAATGGGTACCCAATGAGCTACCTCCAATTAACATGGATTTTTGTGTTAATGAAAGGATATATTGCATAGCTCCATCCTCATTACATGGTTTGGGCCTATTTTCCATGGATGGGATAAAAGTATGTTACAACAAAGTTGTTGAATTGTTCAAGTATGTCGGTCCGTGTTACAATTACAATGATTGGATGTGGATTGTTCAATATAAAAAAAGTATGCATAGGTATGCACTATCAACAAATTATATACAATGGAAAAAAAATGATCAAAGTAAAAGATTTGCAATGTACATTGATGGGAGACCAAAAGAAACAGGTAATATTGCGGGTTTTATAAATAGTATGCGACCTTCCTCAATTAATAAGCAACCCAATTGCATATTTGAGGCGTGTGAGGGGAATCAAGTTTTTTATGTGTGATAAAATCAATAAGTGCAGGGGAAGAACTGCTAATAGATTACCATTTAAATCGCATAGATACAAAAAAAGTTACTATCATGAGGGTGGTAAGTATTATATACCATTTTATTAATAAGTTTTTTTTGCTAAGTCTATTGCTTTGAGTTCGCTAAAGTTTTTATATTTAATCTTTGTCATAGGACGATATGGATCCCCCACATGATAGAGGCCACGAGGATGCTGCTCCCGTCCATTCTTTAGCAATGGTAAACCTTATTGAAATTGTACAAATTAGATAGTTGAAAATTTTTATATTATTATGTTATTTTATTTAGGGTTTTAGAGTTTTTATGATAGTTTTACTGATATTCCTGTCACAATTTGATGTTCAGGATAGGGGAAAAGCACCTGCAGCAATAGAGGCAATAGCTACCGCTTTTGATGATGATATCGCAGAAACGCCTAATATAACAATTATGTTGAGGAAAAAACTTAAAAAAATCAATTTAGAAATTATTAGCATTTTGGATGAAGTAAATCCAACCGAGGAGATGCTGAAGAGGCAATCTGAATAGATGGCGCAAGCACATCATTATGAAGTAAGCAGTAATGAATCTTTAGTTATAACAAAAGTTCAATAAAGGTTTATATTTTATACTCTTTTATGTTGTGAAGTAAAATATGTATCTGTTCTTGTTACAGGATTTTTTGTAAACTCAAGTACCTGGTCAAGGACAACGCAGTGAGGTCGGTACTAGCAGAGCTCCGGCCGCCTCAGGTAAAATAATCATTTAGTTGACAAGTTACAAGGAATTTTTTCTTTGGAACATTCAAAAACTTCTTAAGTTAACTCTTACTTTTATTATTTCAGAATGTCATTGCTAACAATGTATTGTTTAGGTCATCAAGTGCAGGCAACTCCTCCTAGGAGGTTGACGGATGTCCATCCGAAATTGTTGAGTGCAATGTTGGGAACAAGGGGCATGCAAACATCAACTCCTTCACGGTCTATGCCTGGTAAATCCTTGTTTTGCTATATTTGGTTTTGTGTTAATTATGATTTGATAATTTGTACTTTAATCTTGGGTGCATCTCATAGTGGATTAATTTTGTGGAGTAGGAGATACACCGACACTATCTGCTAGGCCAAATACAGATCAAAGTACATGTATTGGTGATAATTCACCATCATTTCCTAGATCTACCCATGTTTTTAGCACGAGAGTTATGCAGACATCATTGTTGATTGACGATAATGAATTGATGCCTTTAAAATGTCCTAAGCTTCCAGGTACTTTAAAATTATTATTTTTTATATTGTAATATACATTTACCTATTCATAACAAGTTTTGGATTGATTATCCCATGACATTTTTTGTAGGAAATGATTCATTTTATAAGATTCTTTATGACCTCACACTGAAGATATTCAGGCCCACCATACGTACAAGGTGGAACATCATAAGTGAACTAACCCTATCCCACTATTTTTTTTTTCATATCATTAATTGGTACAGTATTTTTCCTTTCATTTGGGTCTTTTCTTTTACTATATTAAAGATACACAACTTTAGTTAATTTTTCTATCTAACAATTTTGTGTTTTTTCTTAAAAGGTGGAACTTGCAAGATAAAAAATTAAAAGATCGACTCATTAAAGATTTAGAACATGAGTTTGGCAGTAATATTTTTGAGGAGAAGAAAATTTTAGAAAAAGTTGCCAAACATCTTAAGATTGTGAGGGACTCATATAGAAGGAGTCTCGTCCAGAACCCAAAGTACGAGCGTCCTCCCTTTATTCCAGTGAGGGATTGGAATGAGTTCATTTTGGATGCAAAGGATAAAGGAGATGCTCAAAGAGGAATTACACCAGCAAATGAGAGAAGAAGGTATGCAATAGTATTAACTACTAGTACAATGTAATAATGCACTAATTACTGATCTTTATATCTATATCATCTAACATATTTCAAACTTTTCATAGGTTGCAAGACACATCAAAGGAAACAAAGGCCAGGCTGCAAAAGATTGGGTAGCACAGACTTGGTTCTAGTGGATATTCCAAAATTAAAGCATGAATTGTAAGTAGCAGTAAATGAATTGTAGAGAAAAATTATTTATAAAATGCAAATAATTTTATTTAATCAAAAAATGCAGGGCTCTAAATTTAATTTAGAGGCCATGGTAGAACACAAAAAAATTGCCTTCAACGAAGGCTATCAAGTCATGGCTAAACGCCTATGCCAAGCTTCCACTGGCCCAACCCAAGAGTCTCCTGCATCATGTGAATACGTAAATATGCCAAAAAATATATTAAAAATTGAATACTTGAGCAACAATCTATTTGATAATAATGTGCATGACATTGCAATGAAGCCTCTTAATTATAACACAGATCCTATGCCGCATGATGAAGCCCCTGATGTGCATCATAGTGTCGATGGAGGTGTTCATTTTCTATTTAAAATTAATTATGTAATTATTAATACAATTTAACATCTTAAATTGAACTTGGTGTAACCTTTTTTGTGTATATTTTAGAAGATACAAAATGTCATGCTGGACGAGTGCCGGAGGATGTTCAGAGTGATCACCATGTAGATCATGTGGCACATTCAGGTAAAGAAAATCTATGTTTTTTTCTTTTAAATTAATTTTTTGATTTATAGTTCTTTTACTTAATTAAATACTTGTAATTCACTAATATAAAATGGTGTGAATTTAACTCATGATGTAGTTGTTATTGCAGCGGACCCCCCTTTGGCGCAATGGCCTCTTGTTCCTGAACAGATGAGGAGGAGACATGCGTTGGAATTAGAATCAGTAGAGGAGGGGAATGACGAGGACATTGATCTTCCTCTTAGAAATTGCATTAAAAAAAATAGCAAGAAACCCAAAAAGAAATGATTATAATTAACATTTTTTGCTAATGAAAGAATGTTGTCTTAATGGATGTAATTTTGTACTAGTAATGTTGATGAATGATGTGTTAATGAATTATTCATGAATGTTGTGTGTTAATGAATTTTATGTGGTAATGAATTATTCATGAATGTTGTGTGTTAATGAATTTTATGTGGTAATGAATTATTCATGAATGTTGTGTGTTAATGAATTTTATGTGTTAATGAATGTTATCATGTGATTATAATGATTGAATGTTATATTTCAAAAATGGATGAATGAATGAATGAGTGAATGTTATTAGATGTTAATGGGGAATTTAGAGTGATGTTAGGGGCGGGGGGGGGAGGGGCCAAATTAATGAGCTTCCACCTTCACATGGTTGGCCTTGTTAAGTAGAGAATATTAAACTATTCTCGAAACCAAGTGAAGCTCAAACTTTAAAGATAAGCTTAGAGTTAATAGTGACAGCCAATCAGCAAGTCGAAATGAAGTTCATCGTTACAGGTATCTTGCATTCTCAATGTTTGGAGCATTATTAAAAGCACTGTTATAAACATTTATTACTATTATGACCTCTATGCATATCGACACTCTATCACTAGTTTTTTGCACCCTTTACTAATCACTATTATGTATTTCTAATGCATTATAGCAATAGTGTCTTTAAGCCCACTTGACCATTATTTTTGCAATAAGGTTCTTGTGATTGTCACTTGATGTCCTTTTGGCCTCTAATTTGCCCCATATGATACTTTTACTGTGTTCCTATTAGATATCTTTTTTTACTCTTTATGACAATCATTTAAAAACTCACCATGCTATTCATGATGACAAAATAATAAAATGATACCTTTGTATTATGGTTCTTGTCATCCCTCTCTAAAACGTGACCCCTCTGTCAAAACAACGACTCCATCTCTGTTCTTGAAAACATGCCTTCATCATTTCTTGGGACAGTGCTTTAACATAGTTCCTAGATAATTGTGACTAATTTTTTTAATGGCCTTCGACCGATTTTGTTGACTTTGCTACATCAAGAATGGTGAACAACTCATCTTCATCATGGATCCTGTCATTTCATTGTTTTGTATCAATGTTTGTTCACCATTGAATTTGTATAGCAAAACCCTTGAACAATTACTATTTTTTCACTTCCATTACATCTTTGTCCTGGATTCGTTGTTATTGCAACATTACTTACTACACTATTCGTAGTTTTTTTCTTATGTCAAAGTATTCTTTTACTATAAGAACATAATTTATGACCATTTTAGTAACTATTCTAACATCGCTATATGCTTGTGATTTGTTTATCTTGTTTCTTTGCAGTCCTTGGTGCACTTGGGGAAAAGTATGATGAGGCAATGAGAAGAAATGATGTGAGGGAAATTGTTGTTACTGGTATGTATGCCCTTTTAATATCAACACTCAGTTTCTTATTTTATATTTCCAAAGGTTCATTGTATTACATGATCTATCTTAAGTTTCCAATTCATTCTGTTTGTGAAGTCTTTTCATGCTTGTATTTCAATGCCAAAAGCACAACTTGGTTTGCCAGAGCTTTCTCTTGGAGTTATTCTTGGTTTTGGCGATAAGTGTTGGCACCTTTCTCTTGGTTGTGTTTGGATGTGCTATATGTAATCCTTAATAGTTTGAATTTCTGAATATGAGAATCAAAATTTCCTTCTGCCTGTAAAGAAAATAACTATAAGTAAGCGTTATGTCTTCGTATATGAGTTACCATGAATCAAAAGACCTTAAATAGACTTATCCCCATGTATTTTTTACTATAAGAACATAATTTATGACCATTTTAGTAACTATTCTAACATCGCTATATGCTTGTGATTTATTTATCTTGTTTCTTTGCAGTCCTTGGTGCACTTGGGGAAAAGTATGATGAGGCAATGAGAAGAAATGATGTGAGGGCAATTGTTGTTACTGGTATGTATGCCCTTTTAATATCAACACTCAGTTTCTTATTTTATATTTCTAAAGGTTCATTGCATTACACGATCTGTCTTAAGTTTCCAATTCATTCTATTTGTGAAGTCTTGTCACGCTCATATTTCAATGCCAAAAGCACAACTTGGGTTTCCAAAGCTTTCTCTTGGAGTTATTCCTGGTTTTGGCGGTAAGTGTTGGCACCTTTCTCTTGGTTGTGTTTGGATGTGCCGTATGTAATCCTTAATAGTTTAAATTTCTGAATACGAGAATCAAAATTTTCTTCTGCCTGTAAAGAAAATAACTATAAGTAAGCGTTATGTCTTTGTATATGAGTTACCATGAATCAAAAGACCTTAAATAGACTTATCCCCATGCATTCTTTTACTATAAGAACATAATTTATGACCATTTTAGTAATTATTCTAACATCGCTATATGCTTGTGATTTGTTTATCTTGTTTCTTTGCAGTCCTTAGTGCACTTGGGGAAAAGTATGATGAGGCAATGAGAAGAAATGATGTGAGGGAAATTGTTGTTACTAGTATGTATGCCCTTTTAATATCAACACTCATTTTCTTATAACATAATCTTTTAATGTAATACTTTAATGTATTCAAAATGGGTCAGATTCAGAAAGCCCTAGGATACATTCCTGTGAACCTCATCACTTTTTTTCTCTCATCAACATATGGAATTTTATAGGGTGTGTGATGGTAGGGTTTCTATCTGAGGTTTTTATTCAAAATTACAAATGTCCCAAACCTTTGATATTCACAATAATCCTTCTTATTTCCTATGTTGGGCATGTTTTTATTGTATTTTCTCTACCCGGATCATTGTATGTAGCCTCAGTAGTCATAGGTTTGTCTTTTGGAGATCAATAGTTTGTCCTATTTTCTATCATCTTAGAGCTCTTTGGTCTCAAATACTAGGCCACTCTTTACAAATTTGGGGTAGTTGAAAGTCCAATGGGATCTCATCTTTTCTCAATTAGAGTATTTAGAAAACTATATAATAAAGAAGTTACAAAACAACTACATGATTCTCAATCTCTGTCAATTTCTAGAAATCTATTATAGGCAACTCATGCGCTACCACAAGCTTAGAGTAAACTAACCTGCACATGACATGATTGTTTTCATCTTAGCTTTATCATAATGACACCTATCTCATTATTTGGGTCTATTATTTCAGCCATTCTCATTATGTGAAAAAGGACATTCTATTAAAGTGACATTTATGCCAAGTTCAGAGACAATGCTGAAAAATCACTACAAGATGGAGTTGATGCTGAATAGTCACTACAAGATGAGAAAGTGCTTCAAAGCACAAATGAGAAATAGTGAAAATAGAGGATATAACCAACTATCATAAAAATATTGTTGGTGAGACCTAACATAGTGAAAGTTACGATTTACAATTGTCTTCTCTTTAAGAGATAAATATAAATGAACCCATAGATTTGATAAAATAACATTTCCACTACAACCAAATAATTGAAGACCAAAAGTGAACACTTAGAATTCCATCTTAGATGTCACTTGGGGTGATTTGATTTGGGATTGAGACCATGGCGAACACATAGCTTGCATATTAATGTGAATATTGGAGCCTGCATGATTCTTTCAAGAGCATGGATGTAGGATGAAGTCTTCTCAAAATATGTTCATAAAATGCCATACACAATGATTTTTTTTTTTATAACATTTGGCTGAATACTAAACATAAATATGTGTTTGGATATGGGTGACATTAATGAATCTTGGATGTTGTCTATTTAGCTAATGAAGGGCCTAAATTCTGAAAATGCATAAGTTTGTGCAATTAAATGGAACTTGGCATTGTTTGTGTGAAAGAGAATATCCTTTCTATTAATATCAACTGTGTTTATAATTTGTTTGGCTTCTTTGAAAGTTTTGGGTATTACTTCCAAATCTTGAATATCTTCTTTTATCTTATCTGTCTTGGTAGACTAGTTACTCTATTTGCCATTTATTTTTAAGACAATGTTGGAGTTTATGGTTGGTATGTTGAACAAATCTGAATCCCACTTGGTTTTGTGTTAGGCTATGGAAAATTTATTGGACCTTCTCTTGTTGGCAATGCTGAAAAATTGTTAATGATTGGTATTGATGCTTACTAATATGTATACATTTCTTTAGTTTTATGCATTTTGGGTGCCTAAATATTAAATTGATACTTAATAGGCGTCAATTTTAGATCAGATTGGAATCAATAACTTCATGGTACAGACTCTTGATGGAACCCAAAATGAATGAGACTGGTGCAAACAAAAGGTAAGTTTTATCTTATAAAATATTTGATGTTCTTATAAATTCTCCTACAACTAGAAACACATGGAGATTTGAATTAATATTAAGATCATATTTTGGTGCAGATTACAAATGATTTTATACAGCTTCAAGAAAATTCCATACACTGTGTATCTCTAACAGTTCACAAAGTTAGGGCTCATGAGAAGAGAAATCCTCGTTATTAGGTACCTTTTTTGTTATAGTTTTCTGTTGCAATTAACATCAAACTTTGTCATGGTAAAAAGTCACCATTTAAAACTTGTATTATATGGTGGCCTATGGAAAAGGTCCATTTTTTTGTAGTTGAATATTATGTTTTTGAGATGTAAATGGAATTTTTTTCTTTCTCAGATGTATCTTACAATTGTTTAGTTTTTCTAAGTATCCCTCATAAGATATTAGTAGGGAAAATACATCGCTCATGGTTTATGGGTGTTTTGTTTGATGATTATTTCCTTGCTTTAAATTTAAAAATATAAATGGAAAATAGAAAGAAAACATGGCATAATATGTCATGAATTTTTTTTGGTCTATTGGAAGTAAGTATCCTGAAATCTAGTAATCACAATATTCAACACATTGCCAATATTACTGCAACACAAACTTAGTAATGCTTCTACCTATTTTTAATGTCATCAATGAAGGCTCACATGTAGGCAAAAAACTTGCAATGTAGAACAATGATCCTGAGAATGATCAAGATATTGTATGAGAAAAATTAGAGGGTGGATGAGACATAAAAAAAAACTTATTAGTAATGATAATGTGATTACAAAGACCAAAGAATAAAGAGCATAGAACATCAATTCTCAAAACAAAGATAATAGTATAGTAATAACAGTGAAAGAAAATACAATAATTTCAATGTAAGAAATAGTGATAATAGTCAAAACAATGACAAGAATATTGTTGTGAATCATGAAATACATTAGATGTATCCATGCATTAAGTAATGTTGTTGTGAATAGTGAAATATATTAGATGTAGCCATACATTAAGTTAATAATCAAATGACTATTGAGTGAAGAATAGAGATGCATGGTAATATAATGTATAAAGATGGAGAAACAAATGTCAAAGAGACAAATACTTGGGAACCAATGACAATGCAACTTTATTATAAGATCAAAAGACTAATGAAAAAACAATGAAACTTTAATATTACATAAAAGGTATAGTTGAGCCTTCCAGTGAAGTAGAAAAATAATGTACCTACTGCATATGTTGTTGTTATAGAGAAATTGGTTAGAAACCCATCAACAATAAAATTATTATTGTCCATAAACTGTAAATAATCTCATATCATTTTAACATCTGCTTATGTATTCTTCTTTGATTTAACCATAAATCCATTGGCTTCAAAGTTATGAAATCTTTTAATCTTGGCATATAAGCCTCCACTCATGAATTTGTGGGGCTTCAAACTTCACTTTAGGAGGTAATATTTTGCATCCACTCATCCCACCAACCAGTTACGGCATAAGTATTTGATAGATTACTTCATTACTGCACAGGTATATGTTGTCTTTAACAGATAGCTTCATTATTGCACAGGTGCATTTGGTGTATCCTCTGAAATCAATAGTTCACTAGCCTTGTGCTTCCGCAACTTTCATACATGTCTAGCAAGATAGACCTCTATTTGACTAATGTTTTATGTGATAATATTGGTATGCTTAATTTGATTATATATATATATATATTTAACCAAAAATTATTATTGGTCGCTTGTTTGACATTTGAATAATAGTTCTTTTGATGAGAATGTTATGTGTTCGATGTCTATTCTGACCAAGTGTTGTCAAAAGAGAGATGAACTTTCTTTGGTCTTTCAATGAGAATGCTATGTATTTGACGTCTATTCTGACCAAGTGTCATCAAAAGAGAGATGAACTTTCTTTGGTGTTTCGACGAGAATGTTGAACCCTCGACAACAGTTTGGAGCAATTACTTCGATGATGATTTGGTCGATAATTCAACCACTAAGGAGGTATTTCGACGACAATTTTTCTTGTTGTATAATCGACAAAAAAAGTTTGACAATAGTTTTGGTCGTCTGTTTGACCAATTGGTATCGAAAATTCAACTAATCCTCATCGAAAAATAGGTTAAAATTTACTAGTGATCATTTTCAGAAATTGGTTTTCCTGGTAAATGTTTATGGCCCTACAAGGACGAGTGATAAGAGAAGGGTTTGGGAGGAATTTTTTGGTGCTATTGGGTGTAGGAAGCAGGAGGTTATGATTGTAGGAGGAGAATTTAATGCTGCTATAGCCATTAATGAGAAGAAAGGAGGTGTTGGCGGTTTGAGTGGTATCCAAAGAGACTTTCATAATTTTGTATCAAAAAATGACTTGTGGGAGATTAAGACAAGGGAAGGGTCCTTCACTTGGACCGATAGGAGAAATGGTTTAACTAGTATCGGGAAAAATATTGATCATTTTTTGTTGTTGTTGGGGCATGGGAGTCGTTGGAGGCAATTTTTGAGTCTTCCATTATTCCCTTTTTTTGGCTCGAATCATTTTCCAGTGTCTCTAAATATTCAACATGACAAAGTTCCACTTCGATGCCCTTTTAAGATGGATAAAATGTGGTTTAGGGAGGAGGGTTTTGTAGAAATGGTGGCCAATTGGTGGAGGAATGCTCCTAAGAGGCAAGGGTATAATTATTTGCGTTTCTTCAAGAAGCTTCAGTATATTAAAGAGAAATTGAAATTTTGGAATAGGTTGCATTTCAGAGATATTTTCAAAGAGAAAGAAGAGTTAGAAGGGCAGTTGACTGCATTGAATGAGAAGATTATTAATGAGGGAATGGACTCTATTAACTTTCAAAATGACAAGGATTTAAAGTGCATGTATAATGAGGTTTTGCATCGGGAAGAGATATATTGGAAGAAAAAATCTAGGGAGAATTGGCTAAAAGATAGAGATCAAAATACAAAGTTTTTCCATTGTTCAGTCAAAGTTTGAAGGTCAATTAAATGGAAACTCTTACATCTTGAATGTTGCATGAAAAAGGATTACAGATAGTGAGGAAATTAACAGGGAGGTAGTTAGGTTTTTCAAATGATTATGGACTGTTGATCAAGGAACTATGGGGGGTGAGGAATAACTCTTAGATGTTATCCCTTATTTACTCTTTGAGGAAGATAATATGATGCTAATGGAGAAGATTTTGGTGAAGGAGGTAGTTTTTGGTATCACCCCAAGAGTCACTCCAAAAAAGGGCTTTGTTACCTTCTACAATATCCTAGGTGATCTTTTCCGCAATTAATTTCCTTCTTTTAAGTATAAATTTCCATACTCTAGAACCTTTTGGAGGGTTTGTTGTTCTAAATATGTTTCCCAAATCTAAACCAGTTAAATATTTATTTTGAAGCATTTTCACCCATTTTCTATTTGGTTCCTTGTAGATTTTCCATATCAACTTTTCCCCTATTGCCTTACTTTTCCAGTGTGAATTCTTTAAACCCATGCCTTGTGTTTCAATTGGCTTTCATATTTTATCCCATCTTATCAATGCTAACTTTCTATCCTCGGTGACCCCTTGCCAATAAAAGATTCGCATCTTCTTCTCTAGTTTGGCTATAGCTCCTTCTAGAAGTGGCAAGCAAGACATTTCATATGTGGGTATTGTTGATAATACTACTTTCAACATGGTTACCCTTCCTATGTTTGATAACCATTTTCCTTTCCAAGATTCCATTTTTGTTCCATTCTCCTACCTATGGGTTCCCACATCTTGTTTATCCTATTTCCTTTGTCCAGTGGTAGCCCTAAATACCTACTTGGAAGATTCCCTTCTTTGAAGCCCGATATGTTGCATATAGTTGTCTGTTCTCTCATATCTATGTTGAAGAAAAATCCTTTTTATTTTTTATAATTTCACCATTTTCTATGAGGCCTTTATATGTGTCTGAGATCTTTTTAAAATTTACTACTTTCTCTCTTCCTTCTCTAAAGATCATGGTATCATTGGAAAATTATTGGTGAGTGATGTTTGTTATACCTTATGTTACTTTAGTTCCTCTAATCTATTCATCCTCTTGTGCACTATTAATTAATAGCCCTACCTAGTGCTTATGCCATTATTATGAATAAAAAGGGGGAAATTGGACCCCCCTTGTCTTAGTCCTCTATAAATTTCAAAATACCCTTTTGGGGTTTCATTTACTAATATTGAGAATCTAGGGCTAAATATGTAGTTGAATATTAAACTAATCCATTGCCTAGAAAATCCAAATGCTTCAATACATTTTCTTAATAACCTGCAATCTACTTTATCAAATGCCTTATTGATATCTAACTTTATCAACATGTTGGGTTCTAAATTATGTTGGACTAGGTGTATAATTTCCTAGGAAATGATCACTCCATCAAAGATGGATCTCCCTAGGACAAATTTCTTTTGTTCCTTTGAGATAATAAAGGGAAGAATCCTTTTAACCCTATTATACAATACTTTAGGTATAATTTTATATATGGTATTACATAGCGAGATAGGTCTATAGTCCATCCAACTCTTATATTTTCTCCTTTTTTGGAATGTGTTACAAATTTATTATTTATCTCTTTCAATATCTTCCTTGAATTCCCCATACTTTCTAATGCTTTCATCATCTTTCTTCCTAAGAAATGCCAACAACTTTTAAAAAACACATGCGGGGAATCCATCAGGCCTCAGGGCTTTTTCTCTGGATGAAGTTGATTTAAGGTTGTTTTAGTTTTAGTTCTTGAGAATTTATTAGTTAAAATCTTGTTATGTTCTTCTGTTATAATTTTTGGTATATTTTGTAGCATTTTCCATTGTGAACTAAGATCTAAGTTATCCTAGCTATTTAAGATTTTTTTTAAGTAAGCTATTATTTCTTCTAAGATTTCTCTAAGATCCTCTACTATGTTTCCCCTTACTCCTTTTATTTTGATGATCTTGTTTATATTTCTTCTTTGTTGGGTGTTGTTATGAAAAAATTTAGAGTTTTTGTCTCCCTCTGCTAGCCAATTTTCTCTAGCTTTTTGCTTCCAATATATATCTTCTTTTGTCAAAATGTCTTTATATTTTTTGATTAATTCTTTTTCCTTAAGATATTTTCCTTGATCCATTCCTACTTTTATAATTTCTCTATTGAGATTGTCTATTTCTTCTTCTATCCTTTCTTTTTCTTTGAAGACATCCTTAAAATGTTCTTTGTTACACTGAAGTATTTTTTGTTTGACTATTTTTAACTTTGAAGTAAAACATGCACATCTTTGATCCCTCTATCTATTCTTTCCACCATTTTCCCACTAGGTCTAAGAAATCTATCTTTCAACCACATTTTTTCAAACTTAAATGGACAACTTCTTGGCTTTTTTTCTTCCTCAATTTCCAATTGGACCAGGAAGTGTTCTGATATCACATTAGTCATAATTGTGGAACTCAGTGTGTTCGAAAATACAGTAAGGTCTCCTTTGAAGAAACACCTATCTGATTTTTCACCTATATGGCTAAAACCTTTTCTTCTATTGTTCCCTATGAAAATTCCATTATTTGTTCCAATATCCATGAGATTATTATTATTAGTCAAATCTCTAAAGTCTTTTTGTGCTTGGGATTCATTTCGATTTCCTCCACTTTTTTGAGAAGAATTCAAAATTGCATTGAAATATCCTCCTAGGATATAGTTTTGATGCAGAAGCATCCTGGGTGTAAGAGCAATCTTGCATCACCCAAAAAAATATTTCTATTTTTGTATTCAATAAGGGCTATCTTGTGCAGAGCTGCTATTTATGGAAACTTGCTATTTTTTAGTAAGTTGGTGTTACGATCTTGGAATGTTCTAATTTTACATGTGGAGGTTCATCTTAGTCATATCAGCCTGCCAGCAAAGTTTCATGGCTAGATCAGGTCTAGTTTTGAAGATATTGAAGATTTTCAGTATTGGCAGCAGGGTACAGAAACTTTGAACTCAGTTTTGAAGGCTTTAGAGGCCCCGGATGAGGTCAAAAATTTGGGTGACGGACACTTGCATGGGTCAAGCCTCTAGAGCACTTCGTGGCATTTCCGAAATGGGGTTATAATAGTCAATTAGGTCAACTGGTGATGACTTATGGTCTCCGAAAGTCGGGCCACCTGAAATGGCAAAAAATAATTTTCCTTCAAAATTTTTGTTCGGGTTTCAAAAGTTATTTTGAGTTGACTTTGATGTAATAAATTGAAAAATAAAATAATTCTAAGGTTGGTCGGCCCTTAGGGCTAAATTTTTGGAACCTTCTCGGGCGATGGAAAAATGCCTATATAAAGAAGGCCCGTAGTGTTGTCTAGGGCAGTTCTGGGTAGTAGATCTGGGTATTGATTTGAGGCTTTGTCTTACAAAATATTGTAAGGGAATACCCATGTGGCTTTGCATATTGTAATTCTGAAAGTTTGTAATTCCACATTTGTGGAGATAATAAGAAGCCAATTTTCTGTTCTTGCATATTGTTGTTGTTTCTCTATTTTTGTTATGTGTTTGTGGTATTAAGGGGAGCACCCTTCATCAAGTGGTATCAGAGCAAGAGTTCCTGAGTGTGTAAACAGATCACCGACTATGAGGCAGTTTGCACCAGGACCGTGGTTAGGGTTTCGGTGCGCATCACAAAAATGCCTCCACGAAGGGAACGTGGCGAAAGAGCTGGTGTTGTAACACTTGAGGTTAGAGCGCTCCAGAGACAAGTGCGAGCATTGCAAGAGGAGATTCACAGGGGAATGAATCTTAATGTCAGAGATGAAAGTGAGGATGAAGCCGAAGAAGAAGATCAAGGAGAAGTCGAAGTTGTGAACTAGGAGGAAGAAAGACTTTTTTGAGCCATTTCCAAGATCAGAAAAACACCTAAGATTGAGGTTCCTGCATTTTCAGGAAATCTTAACCCAAAAGAATTGATCAACTGGATCAATGAATGTGAAGAATATTGTGAGTATGAAGATATTGAGGATCTTGATAGGGTCAAATTTGTGAAGGCCAGACTGAAAGGTCATGCGAAGATTTGGTGGCAAGAGATTCAATTGGAGTGAAATAGAAGAGGGAAAGATAAAATCACAAGATGGGATCAGATGGTGGATAAATTGAAGCGACAGTTCATCCTTGTTGATTATGAGCTTGACCTACTGAAGAAAATGCAAAGTTTGAAGCAAGCGGGATGATCTGTCCAGGAGTATACAGAGGAGTTCTATCGAATCCTCATCAGAACAGGCCATGCAAAAGCTGATAAGGAGAAAGTTGCTCGTTACCTTAATGGGTTGAGGCCCAGCATTCAGGAGGAGCTGAACTTGGTTCGAATGAACAGTATTCAAGAGGCATACCGGTTTGCCCTAAAAGTAGAGGAAAAGTTGAACAAGAAGTTTGAGAGCAGACAAAATGGAAGAGGTCACGGTGGATGGTCATATGAAGGCCGAGATGAATATCCGAAAAAGAAGGATGAGGCGAGTAGCAATCAAAATCAGAGAGGAAACAATTCTAATCGTTTCCAAGATCAGAATAATAGAGATCAAAGAGGAAGAGGAAGAGGACAAGGTTTAGGAAGAGGAGGCTTCCGTGGAACATGTTTTCACTGTGGAGAAGAAGGTCATAGGGCATTTGAATGTCCTCAATGCCAAGGAAAGATAGATAGGAGGAATGAAGGCCAAGCCAGAGTTGCACATGTAGATGAAGATGCCAGATCATCAAATTTTGAAGATGCTGAAAGAGGAAAAATGATGATTAATAGAAGAGTCTTGTTGAGTGGTGAGAATGAACCTAAACAAAGGAGGATCCTGTTTCGCACTAGATGCAAGTGTGAGGGTAAATAATGTGATGTGATTATCGATAGTGGAAGCATTGACAATTTGGAGTCAGAAGAGATGGTGACAAAGTTGAAGCTCAAGAGATAGAAACACCCACATCCATATCGGATTGCCTGAGTGCAGGATGACCACAAGGTCATGGTCAGTGAATAGTGCCTGGTAAAGTTCAAGATCGGTGGGTACCAAGATGAGGTACTATGCGATATCATATCTATGGATGCATGTCATATGTTGTTGGGTAGACCGTGGCAGCTTGACAAATGTGTTGTACACGATGGTCGTGCGAATACCTATTCCCTGACAAAGGATGGAGTGTGACATAAGCTAAAGCCATTGAAGGATACTGAAGAAAAGGTACGTGGTAATGGAAGAATAACTTTTGTTGATGGAATAAAATTCTTAGATGGTATGAGGCATGAGCATGTGTGTTTTTCTTTAATTCCAAAAGCTGGTAAAGAGGAAGTAGAGGATGTACCTGTAGAGGTTGCAGATTTGTTGAATGACTTTCAAGATATTGTATCTGATAATGTACCTGATGGATTACCACCAGTAAGGAAGATTAGTCATCAAATGGTTTTTTTTTCTAGGAGCCAGTTTGCCAAACAAGGCAGCACACAGAATGACACCAGTAAAAAGTGAAGAGTTGAACAGACAAGTACATGAGTTATTGCAGAAGGGGTTGATTCGAGAGAGTTTGAGTCCCTGTGCTGTACCAGTGGTATTAGCACCAAAGAAGAATGGAGAATGGAGGATGTGTATAGATTCCAAAGCAATAAACAAGATCACAATCAAGTATAGGTTTCCATTGCCACGAATGGATGATATTATGGATTGTTTGAGTGGAGCTGTGTATTTTTCAAAGATAGATTTGAAGAGTGGATATCACCAGATTCAGATCAGAGAAGGAGATGAATGGAAGACTACCTTCAAGATAAAGGAAGGACTGTATGAGTGGTTAGTTGTGCCTTTTGGGCTAACCAATGCACCGAGCACTTTCATGCGGCTCATGAACGAGGTTCTGAAAGAATTTTTGGGTAAGTTTGTCATTGTTTACCTAGATGATATTTTGATCTTTAGCAAGACATTGGAGGAACATATGATGCATATTCGTATGGTGTTTGAGAAGCTGAGAGATGAGAAATTGTTGACTAATTTGAAGAAGTGCAATTTTGTGAAGAAAGAGTTAGTGTATTTGGGATTTGTAGTTTCAACAGAAGGTCTAAAAATGGACCCAGAGAAGGTACAGGCTATCCTTGAATGGCCTACTCCAAGAAGTGCTACCGAGGTAAGATCTTTTCATGGTCTAGCTAGTTTTTACAAAAATTTTATCAGAAATTTTAGCAGCATTTGTGGTCCCTTGATTGAAACAATGAGAGGGGATAGAAAAGAGTTTAAGTGGACTAATAGGGCAGAAAAGAGTTTTCAATTATTGAAACAAAAAGTTACAAAACAACCTATTTTAGCACTTCCAGATTTTAATAAGGTTTTTCAAGTAGACTGTGATGCTAGTGGTACTGCAATAGGAGCTATTATGACCCAAGAAGGCAAACCTGTTGCTTATTTCAATGAAAAGTTAAATGATGCCAAGAGAAAATATTTTGTTTATGATCAGGAATTTTATGCTATAGTTCAGGCATTGAAAAAGTGGAGACACTATCTGCTTCCTAAGGAGTTTGTTTTGTATACTGATCATCACGCTTTGCAATATTTGAATAGTCAAGGAAAGTTGAATCAAAGGCATTTGAAATGGGTTGAGTTTTTGCAGAGTTATACATTTGTTTTGAAACACAGAAGTGGAAAGTCTAATAGGGTTGCAGATGCGCGTAGCAGAAGGCAACTATTGCTGACAGAGATGCAGATTGAGGTGGTTGGGTTCAGGGAACTCAAGAATTTGTATCCAGAGGATCCTGATTTTGGTGAAGCTTGGAAAGCTTGTAAAGAACCTATTACTCTAGACAGAATGAATGGCTAGATTTTATCATTCAGGATGATATGCTATTTAGAGGGAGTCAGTTGTGCATTCCAAGAAGTTCTATGAGGGAGAATCTCATCAAGGAGAAGCATAGCGGAGGATTGGCTAGACATTTTGGTCGAGATAAAACCCTTGCTTTGGTTAGTGAGAATTATTATTGGCCATAGTTATAGCAAGATGTCAAGAAGTTTGTACAAAGTTGTAGAGTATGTCAGATGGTGAAAGGAGTGAAGCAGAATACAGGGTTGTATCATCCATTACCTATACCAGAGAAGCCTTGGGAGGATATCAGTATGGACTTTGTTTTTGGTTTACCAAGGACACAGTGGGGACATGATTCAATTTTTGTAGTAGTTGATAGATTTTCAAAGATGGCACATTTTTTTCCCTACAAGAACACTAATGATGTTGTTCATGTAGCAGAATTATTTTTCAGAGAAGTAGTGAGACTACATGGTTTGCCAAAGACCATAGTTTCAGATAGAGACACTAAGTTCATTGGATATTTCTAGCGTACATTGTGGAAGAAGTTGAAGATAGATTTGAAGTTCAGTTCATCACATCATCCACAGACTGATGGACAGACAGAGGTGGTGAAGAGGAGTTTGGGAAATTTGTTGAGATGTTTGGTTGGAGATAAGCCAATAGGATGGGATTTGATTTTACCACAGGCAGAATTTGCATACAATAATTTTGTCAACAGGAGCACTGGTAAATCACCATTCCAGATTGTATATGGGAGTAGTCCCAGAAATGCATCAGAATTGAGAAAGATAGATAAAGGAGAAATAAACAGTGCTGAAGCTGAGGATTTTGCAGAACACTTGAAGAACATCCATGAGGAGGTGAGGAAGCATATTACCAATATGAATGCGTAGTATAAGGCTAAAGCAGATGTGAAAAGGAGGCATAAGGAATTTTAGGTTGGAGATGAAGTCATGGTTCATTTGTGGAAGGAGCGATTTTCGGTTGGTACATATAACAAGTTGAAAATGAAGAAGTTTGGGCCATATAAGATACTGAAGATGCATGATTCAAGAAATGCATATAAGGTAGAATTGCCTACTGAGCTGAATATTTCACCAGTGTTTAACGTTTCAGATTTGACAAAGTATCATGAGGGAGGTGTTGAAGATGAGGTTATAGTAGCACAGTGGAGTATTCCATCAACCAGTTCAGATATCAAGGAGATTGAAGACATACTGGATAGTCGTGTTGGCAGAAGCACAAGGAACAGGACATATAAAGAGTATTTGGTCAAATGGAAAGGATGACCTATTGAAGATTCATCATGGCTATCAAAGGAGGAGGTTAACCATCTTGGTTTTCCTCTGCACACCTAAGTCATGATGGGGTCACTTCTCAAATTACCCCAGGTGTCTGATGCAGGAGCATCCTGGGTGTAAGAGCAATCTTGCATCACCCAAAAAAATATTTTTGTTTTTCTATTCAATAAGGGCTATCTTGTGCAGAGCTGCTATTTATGGAAACTTGCTATTTTTTAGTAAGTTGGTGTTACGATCTCGGAATGTTCTAATTTTACATGTGGAGGTTCATCTTAGTCATAGCAGCCTGCCAGCAAAGTTTCATGGCTAGATCAGGTCTATTTTTGAAGATATTGAAGATTTTCGGTATTGGCAGCAGGGTACAGAAACTTTGAACTCAGTTTTGAAGGCTTTAGAGGTCCTAGATGAGGTCAAAAATTTGGGTAACAGGTGCTTGCATGGGTCAAGCTTGTAGAGCGCTTTGTGGCATTTTTGAAATGGGGTTATAATAGTCAATCGGGTCAACTGGTGATGACTTATGGTCTCCAAAAGTTGGGCCACCTGAAATGGCGAAAAATAATTTTCCTTCAAAATTTCTGTTCGGGTTTCAATAGTTATTTTGAACCGAATTTGATGTAATAAATTGAAAAATAAAATAATTCTAAGTTTGGTCGACCCTTAGGGCTAAATTTTTGGAACCTTCTCGGGTGGTGGAAAAATGCCTATATAAAGAAGGCCCGTAGTGTTGTCTAGGGCAGTTCTGGGTAGTAGATCTGGGTATTGATTTGAGGCTTTGTCCTACAGAATATTGTAAGGGAATGCCCATGTGGCTTTGCATATTGTAATTCTGAAAGTTTGTAATTCCACATTTTTGGAGATAATAAGAAGCCAAGTTTTTGTTCTTGCATATTGTTGTTGTTTCTCTATTTCTGTTATGTGTTTGTGGCATTAAGGGGAGCACCCTTCATCAATTTTATATCTAGAATCTATCCCATATATAACTCAATTTCTACCCATGTTTCTTACTTCTTGTTTATCATTATGGGACCATAAATTTTTATGAGAAAAAAGCTAATTGGATTAATTACAAACTTTACCCATCCCCTACCAGATAGTATTGCTTAAGTAACATTTTCATAATTAACCTTCGTTAGATCCCACATAATTGTCATTCCTCTAGATGCCCCCTCTACCGACACACTAGATATTTTTCAGATACCAAGCTTCTTCTTGTAGTTATTTATTTCTTCTTTGTTCAACTTAGTTTCTTGTATCATTACTATTTTTGTATTAAAAGTTAATACAATGTTCTTAACTAAGAACTATTTGTTAGGGGCATTCAAGCCCCTAACATTCTAGGCAGTGGCCTTCATTTTTCCTTGGGAAGGCTCTTCCCCTTCCCAACATAAAATATTAATGTAATTTTGGCTTGATCCTCTGTTGCTCCTGCAGTTATACTTAATTCATTAAGGGTCTTCCTTCCTCTCTTTTTTAGTGTTTTCCCATAATCTAGACTATCTTTATTAGGGGAGTTTAGAGCCAATCCTAATTTCACTACCTCCACATTCTCCTCTTCCTACTCAATATCTTTGACATTTATTCCAAGAACATCTTCTTTCTCATCCAAATCCTTGGTTTCTAGCTCCAAGATTTCTTTTATTAGCCTCTTTTTTCTTCTTACCTCCATGTTCTCATCATCTTCTATCTCATACTCTACTCCTATGGGGAGGTTAATACCCATCATGCTTTATATTGCTTCTAGTTTTTCTGGAATATGATCTTCTTCTGCGTTTTCCTAGATTTCTCCCTCTTCTTTATTATTTATATCTCCTCCCAGTCTACTTTTGGCTTGTTTCTTTAGAAATGATTTTCTCCTTATATGCTTCATCCAAAAGAGCTAGTTGATTTCTTACCTCATCCTAGGAGTATGTGTTTGTTAATAATTGGTTTAATGTTTCCTTATTATTAGAGATACTCTTTCTTAATTCTCCTTAAGATCTTGAATATGATCTTTTCTAATTTCCATATGAGGCTCAGAGGTTAGGTTTTTTATCATGAAACCTCCTAATTCATTGTTGAATTTGATACTAATCCATTAATCACGTGGGATCCTTTTCTTATTTCTATCTTTAATGCCTGCAACTTTAATATTCTTGGTTATTACATTGCCTTTAATGGGGCCTTTGAAGAATTTAGGTTTAATAAAAAAGTGCCCTTGTAGTGTGATTATTTCCAGAGGCTCTGGGTTATTGGCTTCATTATATATGTTGATTAACAGTTTTACATCTTCTAATTTCAGAAAAATTTCTTATACTCCTATAAAGGTGCCCATTGCATTACTAATGGCTTCTAGGGTTTCTATATGTATGAATTGTGTTGGTAAATATCCTATTCTAATCCATTTCAAAAATCTCTTGGGTTTGTATAATTTAGGACTGAAATTAGGTTTCCAATCTAACAAATGAAAGCTATGACCTTTAAAAATTAATGGCTCCCCATATAGAATTTCTCTTTTTAGCGATTCCTTTTTACAGTCTATAAGTAAGAAATTATCTATTAGGATATAAATACTTACCTGGTTCGGGAAGATCTAGTTCCACTAGCTCATAATTTTGTTGATGGATTGCCTTGATCCACTCCATGTTGCATAGAGGCCATGTTTTTTGCAATGGTCCCGTCTAGAGTCCATTGTAGTGTTGGGAATGATGGAAGATTTATAACCCCCCCTTTAAATTTTTTGTGGATTTCAATCTTTCTTGTCCTAAATTCACATTTTCTTTGTTGCCTCTGTAGTTCAAGTTTTAATCCTTGTGACATTTTATTTTCTTCAATTGTGAGGTGAGCTATCTTGGATTGAGGTAGCCTGCAATAATAGGGTTTATGTGAATTCCTTTCAAGATTGTTGTGATGGTTTTGGTAATTCTTACTGGCAGATTTATGTTTTGTGATAATATTTCATCTAAACAATTTTTTAGAAGGTTTTCTTATTGTTTCCCACTATTGTCCCAAATGGATTTTATTTGCCCATGTAGCAACACAAGTTATAGCCAAAGGGATCCTAGTTGCCCTTGTTGCAAAAAGAGTATGATTCAAGAGATTTTTCTAGGATTTTTCATTTCTTCTTGTTCTTCATGACTTCACTATCTGCCATTCATTTTTTGTTGGTGAAAATGTAGGGAAGCGATGTTCCCTACTCTGCTTACTTTGCCATATTTGTATTATTCGTTACTCAGAGCAGAGCGATTATATCTCACTTAAGATTATTTTATGTTATTCTTGTTTTATTATATAAGAACATCAATAATTATTTTCTTATATTTCTTTTTTTAAAAAATTATTTATATATTTTTTACATATCCTTCATTTTTTACTCTTATTTTTGTACATTTCTTTTTAGCTTTTTATTTTTTTATTTATTTCTCTCTTTATTGGTTTCTCTTTTTATTTATTTTTTATTAAAAATATTATTTTTACATATGTTTAAAAGTATGTATAGTATTTGTTTATAGTAATATTCTTTTAGGTTCTTCATTTGTTTATATTTTTATTTTTATATAGTATATTTTTATATATTTTTTTTGCTAAATAAGGGGTCAAAGATGAAGTTTTGCTTTGAAATGAACAAGAAATACAACACATAAAAAATGTCTACAAAAAGTACCATAACCATCACCAAAAAATCATATCAGAAATGGTCTACTCTATCAAAATATTATCTACCAAAGAAAAAGTATCTAGCCTCTAAACTTGTTAGTCTAACAATGATTATCCACATAAGAAGCAACCATGTTGTAATTGCAAGAGTTTAACTATAAAGATAATAAAAGCCTGTGCTATTAACATCTAGTAAACCAAAAAAAAAAAACCAGGTTTGTATTTGTTTCAGGGAAGTAAAATGAGTCGTCGTCTTTGATCAACTTTGCTCTTGGTGTTCCTATCCATGGATTTTCTCTACCTCATGCTCTTGCATCTCTATCTTTGTTTTCGAGGATGACCCTATCTCAAACCTGGATGAAGATTGACCAATTTGAGCTACAGACTTCAATCTGATATTATATCCTTCCTCCTCTCTTCTTGGTTCTACATTGTTATGTTCTTCTTTTGGTCCTTCTTCAACCTCCTCTTCTTCTAAAGAGTCATCATTGACTAACCCCATCCATATTCTCATCACATTTATACCTAAATACCCAATCCCCATCCTCCTTGATCATATTATGAATTGGTTTCACTAAAATATCAGTTATGACCAATACTCTTTTTAGGAATCTTACACTTCTCTACATAATACTTGTCCTCAATTCATTAAACTCCCACTCCCATTCAGTTAATACAAAAAATCTCCTTGTAGGGCCTCCATAAGGGCTCGTTTGGTTGTGGGAATTAAGAAATGTTGGATTTGATCAAATGTTAGAAATGGTCAAATCATGGATTTGATAATCCGGTTTTTCATTTCCGGATTATGTTTGGACCGTTTGGTTGACTCGGAATATGAGCGAGAAGATGTATTTCCTTTATTTGGTTCCACTTTTTGAAACTGGAATTGGAATTTGAGTATGATTTTTTAAAAAAAAATTATGAATTGTTTTAATGTTTTTGAATTTAATAATTCATTTTTATGAATTTTTTTTAATTTAATTCTATATAGAAAATCAAAGCGAAGTTTAAAGGAATTTAATTCACTTCAAATAGCAAGGTAAGGTCATCAGTAGAAAAGTGAAGTTTAAATGAATTTTTGCTTTATTCATGTACGTCAACAAACCTAACCTGAATGCGCTTTGTGTCATTACAACCTACATGAATGAAAATCAAAAAATGGAATCGCAGACCATTTTAGGCAGCCAAAGTTGGAGGCAGACAACCAAGTTACAATCATTGATCGCAACCAAAATTCGAAAAAAAAAATGACAAAAATTTTGGAAAATAAATTCGAGAAAAAATTAAAAAAAATAAAAAATCAAATTTTAAAAAAAAAAATTGAAAAAAAATTCGACAAAAAAATGAATTTTTTTTTGAATAAATAACTGTTAATATGATTTAGAACAATAGATCCTGATGTTGTTCTTAGGTCCTGATGTATAAAATAACTTCAACAACTTTTCCTTAAATTAGATCAAGCAACCAAAACAAACTTGGTCATCACTGATTCAATAATAGAAACATATAACACTGTAGTCCACTACCCAGTTGTAACTAACTTGTAAAACATAGAAATGTTCAAACCAAAACATTCACACAAGTATTGACACCAGGATTTATAGTGGGAACCCAATATGGGAAAAACCACTTTGTAACATGCTACTATTATTTTCACTCTTCTGAAGTGAGCTCGGTTAAAAGCCAACCCTGTCAAAGGTTACAATACACACTGTCATGTGTGACCCAGTTAAAGGATTTCAATCACCCTGTTAAAAGTGAGCATTGTTACAGGACTTACATACACTCCATTAGAATGCAACCTTGTTCAAAAGATTTAACATATGACTGTTAGGTCAACCTCTGTTAAAAGGATTTTGACCGTTACAATGGTTAGAAAGTAGCAGCAGTATTGATCTGAAAAACATACAACTCACTTTGCAAATAGTAGATCCAATTCCGTACACAAATGCTGGTTTACTGACTTTGAAACTTTGCCATCTCCATCTCTGAT
This sequence comes from Chamaecyparis obtusa, assembly GCA_027943335.1. Taxonomy (NCBI): domain Eukaryota; kingdom Viridiplantae; phylum Streptophyta; class Pinopsida; order Cupressales; family Cupressaceae; genus Chamaecyparis; species Chamaecyparis obtusa. The sequence goes on along the minus strand of BSBK01001829.1, from coordinate 1,234,544 downwards.
CTGCTCGAAACTTTTCTTCAAGCAATCACCACACTCCTCCTTCAGCCTTTTCTCTTATACAGTCAATAAAACTTACTGTTCTTCCAACATCTACTTCACCCATCCATTCTCATACCTAATGTTTAGGTTCCCTTAATACTTTTCTTTGTTAGGTTAACTTATCTTTTGCCGCTTAATCTCCTTCGTAGATCTTAGGGTTAGGTCAGATTCATTGAATCTACCCACTTCATGTTCTTCGTCTCCTCTTCTAGAATCATCTCAAATCTCATAAAGATTTACAAAAAAATGTTTTACAAAGCATTAAATGCTTCCATACAATCAATAAATAAATTCAACACGTTTTACATAATCCAAGAATTCAACAATGTCGGCTCCAAATCTGAATTCTCTTCAAATATAAAAATGTTGATGCTCGGTCAATACTGTGATCATCCACTCGGTCTTCATGTAAAACGTTCGGTCACTACTAAAACTATTTTCTCGGCATATACTGTCTTCCTTGGCAATTAACTGATACTCAGTCGACACTAGATTTTTGCTCGGCATACACTAACTCTATCGACACTAACATAACTTGGCTTAAACATGATTTCTTCATTTTTGCTGGGTTAAGCCTACCAGTTTTTCCCTCAATCTTTACTAAGATAAACAATACATTGTCCCATCATTGTACAACATAGTCAAGTACACTTTGCAATATCAAGATAACTCAACCTTTCCTTAGGTGCTATTGTTACCAACCTTTCTTTCCTTTCTCACAATAGATATAGTACTTTCCTAAGTAGCAACAGTCTTACTAGTTAAGGTTTGACATCAATGACAATACAACAATTGCTTCAATTGCAGTTTCCAACAATCTCCCTCTTTGGCATTGATGCCAACACCATATGATATCACTTGAATAACACATGGATTACCAACCAATCCAAAAACTTATCTGTCCATCAGAGAAAATTTATAATATCCTTAGCTTCATTCTGATTCAGAATTTGTAAATCTCACTTCTGTGACCATCAGAAGTATATGGATCTCCCTTCTATCCTGATCTTTCATTTCTGTTCATCATCCCTACTCTTCAATTCATGTTTTATAGTATCATTTAAGTTCAATCTCCCTCTTTGACAAAAATGCCAAAGTAGCAACTAAAACTTACATCCAACAGATGTAGATATATCTTGTGTAGCTCAGTGTTTCTCCCTCTGTCATCTTGCATATGACTGATTTGTTGTCTTTGCTTCTTCTTCACAACTCTAGGACAGTCCTAAAGTGTGACAATATTCTGCATCAATTTGTCAATTATTCTGTTGTAGCATATTTGATGCAGTGCTCCTAGCTTGACTAGGCAGCCTCAATTAGGGGAAGAACCCCTAATTGACTTCTCAAATACTCATGAGCTTCTTTAGGTAAAGCTTTAGTGAATATGTCTGCCAATTGTTCTTTTGTATTCACATATTCCATTCGGACTTCCTTGTCTTGTACCAATTCCCTCAAATAGTGATACTTGATTTCTATATGCTTGGTCTTAGTGTGCATCACTGGATTCTTAGAAATATTGATGGCACTTGTGTTGTCACAGAAAATAACAACAGGTTCGGTGATTTCTTCTTTCATGCCTATCAACAACTATTTTATCCATATTAAATTTGAACAGTTTACTTCTTCATCTTTCAAGTACAGATTGCTTGTGTCATTTGTTCTGGAAAATCCAATCTGCATCAGATAGTTATGCAACCTCTCATACCATGCTCTGGGAGCTTGTTTCAATCCATACAATGCTTTGATCAATTTGCATACCATGTGTCTTCCGTTTGGATCAATAAAACCTTCTGGTTGTTCTATGTAAACTTCTTCTTCCAGTACACCATTTAAAAATGCAAACTTGACATCCATTTGATATACCTTGAAATCTTGATAAGCAGCATATGCAAACAGAGTTCTTACTCCTTCCAATCTAGCTACAAGGGCAAATGTCTCCCCATAATCTATTCCTTATTCTTGTGCGTAGCCTTTGCATACTAGCCTAGCTTTGTTCCTAGTGATTTCACCTTTTTCATTCAACTTGTTTCGAAACACCCACTTTGTTCCTATAACATTCTTATCTGCAGGTCTCGGCACCAGAGTCTAGGTTTCATTCTTCTCAATCTGGTCAATCTCTTCATTCATTGCTTGTAGCTAGTCTTCATTTTCTAATGCCTATTTAGTTGTCTTATGTTCAAACACACATAGTAAGCATTATGGATCCTTGGTTTTGCTTCTGGTCTGAATTCCAGAGTCTTTATCTCCAATTGTCTATTCAAGCTTGTGATGTCTTCTTACATATTTTGCCAAAATAGGTTTAGCATTTTTCTTGTCTATTTCATCAGGTTCCCCAACAAGATTGTTAGATTCAACTTCTAAATGCTTGAAAACCTCTTCCTGATACTCGACAGCATTTTCTTGTAGCATGGCATGTTCTTGTTCTCTCTCGGCACTGTTTTCTTGACGCTCGGCAATCGTTTCCTATCGCTTGGTATTGTTTGCCTAAGACTCGGCATCAAGTGCAAGTCTGTTACCTACCTCTTCTATTTCCTCAGTGTACAAAAAAGATCTGTAATCTTCTGGTTCTCTTTTGCTGTCAGCTTCATTTCTTTCTGCATACTCATCCATTTTTACATTCACACTTTCCACAATTTTGTTAGTGTTAGAGTTCAAACACTTATAAGCTTTACTTTTTGTGGAGTAGCCTAGGAATATGGCTTCATCACTTTTGGCATCAAAATTTTCATTCCTATTGTCTTTCAATAAGTAACACTTGCTTCCAAAGATTCTAAAGTATTTAACACTCAGTGCATGCCCATACCATAATTCATAAGGTGTCAGATTTGTACCTTTCTTGATCTATAACCGGTTAAGAGTGTAAATAGTTGTACTTATAACTTCTTTCCAGTATTTCTATGCCACATTCTTTTCAATCAATAATGTCCTTGCACAGTCCAAAATAGATATGTTCCTTCTTTCTGCTATACCATTTTGTGGAGGTGTCCTAGGTGTGGACATCTGTCTTTTGATTCCTTTATCATTGCAAAATAGATTGAATTCATTTGATGTAAATTCTCCACCTCGGTCAGATCTAAGACATTTTAGGTTCCTACCTGTCTCCTTCTCAACCTTAGCCAAATACCACTTAAAATTTTGAAAAGCATCAAATTTTTCTTTCAGAAACATTACATGCATCATCCTGGTATGATCATCAACAAACAAGATAAAATATCTAGCACCACAGTAACTTTGTATACCCATAGGTCCACAAAGGTCAGTATGAACCAAATCTAAAATGTGTTCACAAGTAAAGGTTTTGCTCTTGAAACTTGACTTAGTCATTTTTCCTAACTGGCATTCTTTGCACATCACATTCTTAGGTTTCTTCAATCTAGGTAGGCCTCTTACTTTCTTCTTCTTACTTATCTCTACTAGATTGTCAAAGTTACCATGACATAACCTCTTATGCCATAACCAAATGTCATCAAGTTGTGCAATCATACATATTTCTTCAGATAGATCAAGATAGAACAAATTACCTCTAGTCTGCTCACCACTTCCAATCAGTTCATCAGTAGCATCAAATATCTTAGCTTTCTTGTGATGAAATTCTACTCGGTAACCAGTTATGTTGAGCTGAGCAACACTTAGCAAATTATAATTCAATCCTTCAACCCAATAAGCATTTTCACAAGAGATTTTATCAGTCAGTTTAATCAATCCTTTTCCTTTAACAGGACATGGTGCATCATTACCAAATGTTACATTTTTACCTTTATAATGATGTAAGGTCTCAAACTTACTTTTGTCACCAGTCGTGTGATGTGAACAACCACTGTCTATAATCCATTTGTCATTCTTGTTCACATAGAAAATCAATGCAGTTTTCTCATCCTCATCAAATTCATCTTTCATTGCAACATAGACTACCTCAATTTCAAAATCATTACTATCAGTGTCAGTCTCTTCTTCAACAATGTAACAAGATTTCTTACCTTTTCCTTTGTAGTCTTTGTACCTTCGGTAGCCTTTGTCATCTCTTCTATCTTTGTGTCTGTTGTTTCTTTCTTCATCTTTATCCTTCCTGTCAGGACATCTAACAGCTATATGACCGACTTTATTACATGCAAAACATATAATAGGGAGTTTACCTTTATATTTTCCTTTTCCTCTTCTCAGTCTTCTAGCCATAAGAGCTTCTAGATCTTCAAGATCTTCATCACTAGTGTCACTTTCACTTTCACTGGTGCATCTTTCTTTTTCTTTCTTAGGCTTGTTTAGAACTAACTGTGACTTAAAAGCAGATTCAACATTTCCAATACTACCAACAGTGAAATTATCATAATTAGACAGTTCAAAAGCAGTCAGTTTGCCAATCAAACCTTCCAAGGTAAGCACATTTCCAGAGTTACATCTAGATTCTTGAATAGTTGATATCTTAATAGCATATATAGGATGCAGAGTTCTTAGCACTTTTCCAATTATGGTCTCATCATCAATAGTTCCATTTTCTCCTCTAATAGCATTCACAACTTCTTTTATTCTACCACAATATTGTGCAATGTTTTCATCTTCATTCAGTCTCATTTCATCAAACTTACCTCTAAGACTCTCGGCTTTAGCTTTTAGCACATATAGATCACCACCATAGATCTTTGCAAGAGTGTCCCACATATCTTTAGCAGTTGTGCAGTCCTTAATATCCTCAAACTTCAGATAGCTTAGGGTAGATGCAATTTCCAGCATTGCCTGATTATGTTCTTGCTTAGCTCTCATATCCTCAAAAGTCAAAGGTGCAATAGGTGTGACATAGTCATGCTCAATGTAATATTTTGCAAAATCACCAATACCAGCCAGATGTAGCTTCATCAAGCTTTTCCATGCAGGGAAGTTTTCCTTGTTCAGCTTCGGTACCTCCTTCTTATACATCTTGATCATTTGCTTCAAGTCCCTTTAAACTTGTTTTCTGTAGACACCAATAAGCAACACAGCTCTGATACCAATTGTTAATATGATTTAGAACAACAGAGAGGGGGGGTGAATCAGTTGTTCTCAGGTCCTGATGTATAAAATAACTTCAAAAACTTTTCCTTAAATCAGATCAAGCAACCAAAATAAACTCGGTCATCACTGATTCAATAATAGAAACATATAACACTGCAGTCCACTACCCAGCTATAACTAACTTGTAAAACACAGAAATGTTCAAACCAAAATATTCACACAAGTATTGACACCAGGATTTATAGTGGAAACCCAATATGGGAAAAACCACTTTGTAACATGCTACTATTATTTTCACTCTTCTGAAGTGAGCTCGGTTAAAAGCCAACCCTGTCAAAGGTTACAATACACATTGTCAAGTGTGACCCGGTTAAAGGATTTCAATCACCCTGTTAAAAGTGAGCCTTGTTACAGGACTTACATACACTCCATTAAAATACAATCTTGTTCAAAGGATTTAACATATGATTGTTAGGTCAACCTCTGTTAAAAAGATTTTGACTATTACAATGATTAGAAAGTAGCAACAGTATTGATCTAAAAAACATACAACTCACTTTGCAAATATCAGATCCAATTCCGTACACAAATGCTGGTTTACTGACTTTGAAACTTTGCCATCTCCATCTCTGATCTACTCGAAACTTTTCTTCAAGCAATCACCACACTCCTCCTTTAGCCTTTTCGCTTATACAGTCAATAAAACTTACTGTTCTTCTAGCATCTACTTCACCCATCCATTCTCATACCTAATGTTTAGGTTCCCTTAATACTTTTCTTTGTTAGGTTAACTTATCTTTTGTCGCTTAATCTCTTTTGTAGATCTTAGGGTTAGGTCAGATTCATTGAATCTACCCACTTCATGTTCTTCGTCTCCTCTTCTAGAATCATCTCAAATCTCATAAAGATTTACAATAAAATATTTTACAAAGCATTAAATGCTTCCATACAATCAATAAATAAAGTCAACACATTTTACATAATCCAAGAATTCAACAATGTCGGCTCCAAATCTGAATTCTCTTCAAATATAAAAATGTTGATGCTCGATCAATATTGTGATCATCCACTCGGTCTTCATGTAAAACGCTCGGTCACTACTAAAACTATTTCCTCGGCATATACTGTCTTCCTCGGCAATTAACTGATACTCAGTCGACACTAGATTTTTGCTCGGCATACACTAACTCGGTCGACACTAACATAACTCAGCTTAAACATGATTTCTTCATTTTCGCTCGGTTAAGCCTACTAGTTTAGTCCTCAATCTTTACTAAGATAAACAATACATTGTCCCACCATTGTACAACATAGTCAAGTACACTTTGTAGTATCAAGATAACTCAAACTTTCCTTAGGTGCAATTGTTACCAACCTTTCTTTCCCTTCTCACAATAGATATAGTACTTTCTTAAGTAGCAACAGTCTTACCAGTTAAGGTTTGACATCAATGACAATACAACAATTGCTTCAATTACAGTTTCCAACAATAACAAAGTTATAAACCACCCAAATAAATAAAAAATAAATTAAATCCCTTTACACACAATAAAAATTTAAAAAATTAAGTGGTAGACATGAAAAATTTAAAAATTTGCTTTACCCCCAATTCCAATTCCAATTCCACCTTTTCAAGTGGAAGATGTAAATGCTCATTTTGGGCAAAATGAGCATTTACATCTTCCTATTCTCTTTCCATATTGCACTCCGAAACTGAGGATTCGACGAAATCGCAAATCGCAAATGCCAATTCCAAACTAATTCCCCCAACCAAACGGGCCCTAATTGTTTCTTCAAATTCTTTCCCCAAAATTTGGCATCCTTCCATCGGCTCTCATTACCATCACATAATCCATGGGAAAAGGAATTGTCAAATTTTCATCAATGTTGATTATTGCCTCATGGAGACCAAATATATATTTATTTTCAAACAATCCACCATAGATTTCTTTCGCCACAACCTTCTCTTCCCCTGCCACCGGGATTAATGCAAGAAAACTAGAGGAGATATATGTATCTACTCTATGTCTATGGTTTGCATGAATGAAATTAAACCCTAAAATTCTTGTAATTGGATGTATTATCAATCCATGTTTATACTTAATTACCTGTTTAACTCTAAAATTCATAATGGAGCCATCAAATGTAGTTTGTTGATTGGAGGATGTAAGCTTAATGGGTGTATCCATTCTTGAATTCTTTTTCTCACCTATGAATGGAGAATGTTGTAAACCAGTCGGTGGACAAAGCAAAAATGATAACCTACATCAAAAAAAACTTGGAGAAAAAAGCTCTGATAATGAAGACCTACTTTTCACCTCGAGAATCCCCAAATGTACTTGAAGCTTGCATTCTACATCATTCGTTTCACATTATGGTTTATGTTTTAAAGGATTGTCTCTCCTTTCAAAAATTAGTCGTAAGGATTTTTGTCACTGTCATTATTTCATTCTTCAAGATGTTTTCATTAAAAAGCCTACACCACCTTCTAAAATGATGTCTCTTTAGTTGTGGTAGGTAAATGTCCTCTTACCTCTATATGTTTATTTGTCATCCAAATTTGATCCTCAACCCAATATAATAGCTCTTCTACATTTAGCACACTTATTCTACTTTCATCACTAACCCTTGGAGACTAAATCCCATCCTAATCATTAATCCGACAATTAAGATTCAAAATTGTTACTTCTATAGGTTTGTCACCTTTTAAATATTGTATAGTTTCGTTTCTTCCAAACAGATACTAACCTTCACCTGACAAGACATGCATTAATATTTATATCCTCCCTTCTTGTTTATCTCTTTTTTTTGCTTTTCAAGATGAGAGACGAACAAATTTTCAAAAGGTCGCCTCCATTATAATTTGATGTCTTTCTTTTCAAGCTGAGTAATGGTCAAAATTTAAAAACACATTCCTCATTATCGAATCCCTATCTCCCACCAACCCATCTTTAATGACTATTAAGTTGATGTCTTGCTTCATTTTGATTGTTCTTCGATTTCCTCATACTTCAAATTGTTGATAAAATATAGCATAGGAAAACCATTCTCCTTACATTCATATACTTTAGGTCATTCTTAGAACACTACTTGATCAACATAATTAGGATAAAACTGAGTTAGTCTTACAATTGATAAGAAATAGTTTTCCAATATTCATATCAACTTCTTCTTTGCAATGCTTGCAGAGCCTTGGATGTCTTCTTCGCCATATAAACCAATTTATGTCTGGAAGATTAACTTGTGTGAAATTATTGCATTGATTTATCTGGGTCTGATTGTGTCAAAATATTTTTACCATCAACATTTTGGATCATACTCAATGATCCATCATCAAGATGAAAGAATGCAAGCATGCAAAAATTATTTCCATCTGCTCCTGAATTGACTAGTTCATCTTTTATCTGATTTCCTTCTCTGAAAATGTGGTTTATTGTCGCACTATTCAATTTTTCAATCAATTCCAAAGGTTGATTAATCTTTTATTTTTTATTTTATTAAATTTTTACTTCTCAGTTTTTGTTTCTTTATAATCACCTATCTTATTTTTAAAGATATTTGTATTTTTATATTCATATTTTATACATGCATTATTTTGGGATATTTACTAATTTATTTTTTATATATTTATAATATAGTATTTTATTTTTATAATTATATTCTATATATTGTATTCTTTTATTGTTAGTTACAACTATTTTTAAACTAAATAAATATGTTTATTTTTTCAATTATATATATATATATATATATATATATATATATATATATATATATATAAAAGCATCTATAGTTTCTTTCTTATATTTCTTTCAAAATATTACGCACTCTAAAATTATAGAAGTATCATGGACCTTGAGATATACATTTGTTCATTCTTTGACATTCTCAAGTTATATCTGTGTCGTCTTAAAATGGGCGCACTCATTATTTAAGACCTTTTAGCTCTTGTCCTTTACCGACTTTATGAACCATGGATGGATTCGTGCTTGATCCTCCTTTTCTCTTGTTTTGTCTCATATCTTCCACTTTCAACTATACAGTTTTTGAGACCTCGGGGATGGCTCCCTGTGGGCCAATCCTGGAACAAGTCAACAAAGTCATCCTATTCTGGAATAAGTCAACCTGTTCCACAAGGATTTTAAATCTTGAGGCTAGTGTTGCCTCGAGGAATTAAATTGCAAAATCGAGTGACCCCATTGGCTTGCTTTGTTTTTCCGTCCGAAAAATAGTATAAAAGGAAGCCTATGCACCTCATTTTATCATCTATTGAAATATGTTGACATCCATTTGACATCCATGAACATCTATTAGAGATCCATTATCATCCAGTAATCACATGAGCAAGTTCGAGTATTCAAGCATTCATCGAGCATTCAAGATTCAAGGATCCTTTGTGAGCATTTCCTCTTCAAGATCTAGCATTCTTTTGACCATCAAAGGAGGAGATTTACATTGAGGCATTCATCATCTTATTCATTGATGGACATTTAGATCCATGGCTCCATGATGTGGTTTTGGTAGATCCATTGCATTTGTGGAAATTTCCTAGACCTGTCATTGCAAATTCAACATATACAACATACAAGCATTATAGAATCCTTATTGATAAGGGTTTCTACAAGAAAGGTGAATACTTACATTTGTCTTGTTTTCTTTACATATTTACATTTTAATTTTATGGTTGATTCCTCAATCTATGGCTTGACCAAGGCAAGCCCTCATCCACCCAAATCCCAATACAAGCTTTTCTATGTGCAAGAGCAAGACATTAGAATTACAACCACAGATTTGGAAACTACTTGCCGAGATATTTTCGAAGAAGTTAGGTCAACTTTGTTACAGTGTCCCAAGAACATGATGACTTCATAGAAAAGAGTCTGGAACATGTTGCACTAGGTCGACATGTTCCTCGAGGTCTAAGAAAAATAACATTTTTTGGGTTTTCTGTTGTGATCACAAATCCACGGTTGGAAGTTCTGTCACAGGTTCAAATCTATAGTTTTTAGAGAAAAAAGGCATATTCCTCTACACATTTCAAGGTGAGTACTCTATCATTCATTTCATTTCTTAGTCTAGACCTATTTTCATATCTTAATTGGGTTGATTGCATACACTTAGCATCTAAATCTATCTTACTTTTTCACATTAAATCAATTGGTTCAATTTCACATTTGCATTTACACATCTTTAATCAAATCCTACATTAAATGAAAGAGGACTTTCTTGTGTACTTCCTTGATATAATTTGGGTTTAGCATTGGCATCCCTTCATCTTCTTAGGTTTTGTTAGTCTAACTTGGGTTATATTGAGAGTTATGTTGGGAAGCCCCTCTTTCTCTTGTATTTTGAGTGTTAGTGTTGAAATGGTTAATTAATGAGCTCATCTCACATAGTTTATATTGTTAGATTCATTAGTATCCATCTCACCCCTAAACAATATCAATGCCTAGAATATTTATTTTTAAATTCTTCAATGGGCTCATTTCCAAGAAAACATTCTTATGATCTCTCATATCTACAAGACTACATGTCTAGTAATTATTTCCTAGAAGTGTTATGTTGATTATTCCATTATTGTCCATATCAATGAAATACTTGAGATCAAGACTTTCAATATATGGTTATTCATTGGATTAATTATAGCGTTAGATCCACAATTTCATCCTCAATGCTCATATTTATTTACAATGCATGCCTCAATATTAATGTGTGAATTAATTTTTTATGTTTTGTTTTTGTAATGGGTCATTTAAATCATTTCTATATTATTTTGAGGCTCAAAGGAAAGCTTGAACACTATACGTAAAGTAAGTCAAAAATTAAATTTGATTGATTATATACATTTTTTAATAATATAAGGTAATAATGACCATCTTAATTTCATTTAGAATGGTTAGAAAGAATAAATGGGAATCATTCATCGAACTACATGTGCAAGACATTCCCTTGCAAGGAAATCATTTCTCAAGTGAGGATCTTGAATGGACACTTGTTAGAGATGATAACTGTGAGATAAATTTATGTGTTGTAATCCTTCTTGAAAGTGTTCCTCACTTTATCAAGGGAGAAGGCTTGGTGCATAGTATAGAGGTGACATTCATATGTAAAATGCATAGAGAGGATGACACAACAAACCCTACTAGCCACACTACCTAAATATACTCAAGATTCGTCTAGATTTAATATAATCAAATATGCATGTTACTTTTTATTTTTTTTATGTCAACCAATATAATTTTTTTGTGTCTATAAATAGATAATGGTGTATTATTGAGCTTGAGGAAAATAAAAATAAAAATAAACCTAAATTTTTTGAAAAGGATATGAAGCTTTGCCCAAAAAGGGGGTTGTTAAACTCACTTTCATGTTAGAGTCATGCATGGTAGACCACATGTTGCAATAATTAGGTATAATGACTCAAACCATTGTGATGCTAATGGTGAATTGTGTCATGGAAAGGATGACCCTCTGAGTGATCCAAGGAGCGGTTTTGCATTAAGATTGTCAAATGAATGCAAATTATATATTGAACCTTTATTTTTGATGGGTGTGGAGATCAACACAATATGTGAACAACACTACTTATACCATTCTTTAACTAAGTTGATGAATAAGAGACACTTGTTTGTTGAGAAAATATGTGTCGAATGCATGGAAAAGAGTGTGCTATGTTTGATTAGCTAGCTTGTGGCATGTAGAGGAGAAGATAACTTCTTCTAATTCAAAGGATTAAATAACATGAAAAATGTTCCTTTTATCATAGGAATCCAAACATCATGGATGCATGAAATGATGGTGAAACATTTGTATATTTTAATTATTGCAATGGAATCAACATTCTCAACAATTAAATATGGTTTAAGTAGAATAATGATAACTATATTTTTGAATCTTAACTTAGTCATTGATTTATTATATTTTAAAATATTAATTTATCCACGGTTTATTCTTGTATAGCATCATATATATACCTTGCTCATTTTTTATGAACAAGACATTGGTGTACCTATCACATGGGCCATATCCTTAAGAAATAAAGTTGAGAATATAAATGAATGGCTAACGAAAGTTTATAAACAAGGGGAAAAAATGCAAAGAAGATTGGCATGTCAGTGCATTCATGAAAAATGATGCTAATGTTGAGATTGAAGTCATCGGGTTCATATTGACCTCAGGTTTTATATTTTAACTATATTCAACTCATTATAATTGATGAATATTTAGTTTGTAAGAATATAGCTTTCATAATTTATAACTTAAGCTAGTTTCAATTGAAAATTTTAATTTTATATAATATTACTGATCAAAATTTATAATGTCACTTGTATATTATCTTTTGATTGTCAAGTACTTCTATGTATTTGACATGTACGTCAAGCATGGCTAAGTTTTTTGTATAGGTAAGTCAATATTTAATTAAACCATATAGACCATTTTGTATGTTTGAACCTCATAAATAAATATATTATCTTTTATAATCCAAGTGTTCCAGTAATAATGATGTTAGAACAAACATGTTCAATAGATTGGGTGAGATCATGTATTCAATGGGTGACAATGAAGACATAACCACTAATTTAATAAGAAAATCATGGAGGAACTCAAAGAAGAGAAGAAATTCACTGATTACTTTCAAAACGTTTGGTGTCATGGTGAGCATCGTATTGGTAAGTTTCTCAAATTCTTCATTTTTTAAGCATTTACATCAATTAAGTTATTTTATGTGTTTACTAAAACATCACTATATTTGTTTGTATAGCAATGTGGGGAAAAAAACTTTTGTAAATTCTCATGCAAATTAGGAAACCAATGCTTCTATAGAGTCTTGTCATTTTCACATCAAGATTCATTATCTATCATGCTAAGACATGTACAAGGAGAATGGATTGTCTTATTCATACATGTCTTCATCGGGTAGAACCATTCTATAAAAATAAAAGATATTTGTAGTTATCCAGATTTTTCACTTTGAAAAAGAAAGATATCATATAACTACATTAGAGAGGTCAAAATAATGTCATATACAGATTGCTATCCATGTGATATCCCTAACACATACAAGATAAGAAGTCAATCTGTTGCAATAAAATCATATATTGTTAATAAATTTAGACTAGACTTTGCATGTTTGTGATTATTAGTGGGTGCAAAGGAGAAACACATGCAAGTATGGGTTGAAGGTTTTAGATTTCCTAAAGAGAAATAAAACAAATGAGCATGATCAAGTTGTTGGTAAAAGTATAATATATTATACTTGTGTTTTTAATGATAATTATATTTTTTCTCAAAACTAACTAAAATAATATTATTTAATTGTAGATGTTAATTGTTACTTCATTAGTTGGTGATGGTGATGCCAAAGGGAGTTTAATTCATGGGAAAACCACTGTCAATATTGATGTAACCTTTATGATAAAATATTTATCATTTTCTATGGCTTTTAAAATTTACTAATTCTTATTTCAATTATAGATGATTGTATTCCATCAAGACATCAAGATGTCATCAAGTTTGTCATTGGTGAAGATCAAAGAATAGGTACATTTTGACATCACCATTTTATAAACAAAATATTAATAATGTAATAATATTTTTATATTAAGAGATTTTATTTATATTATAGGAAATCAGTTGATGCTTCTAGTGATAACTTCAATGATTATATTGATTATTTAAATTCACTACTTCAAAATTTACCAAGCAAAGTGGATGAAAATCTTATTTTTAGTCAATGTTTTGAAAGATTTAGAAAAGATCTCCATGCATTTCTATCTTCATCTTTCAAATTTGCGTCAATCCCTGGTTCAAAGAACATGTCTATGAGATGAATGTCACCATGGTTTAGTCCAAAAAAAATGCACAAATGTCATTCTATTCATCAAAGAAAAAAAAATCATCAAGACTTGAATGAAAGAGTAGGAGAGCTTAAAGAATTCAAATTCCCTTGTACAAGTGGTAGAAAGCAAAAGAAAAAAAGGTCTTCAATCGTTCATGCACAGAAATATAAGAACATGTTGTTATCAGGCAACAAAATAGTGGGTGAGCTTATTGAAATTGTTTTAGTATTTTACATAGAAAATATTTTTTCTTGTATTTCTTATGACCTAAGATAATATCATTACAACTTTGAATGATGAATAGAATTCTTGACGATGTCGATTTCCCTTCTCTATTGATATATGCAATACAAATATTAAATGGTAATTTTCTAACATACATATGTATTTATCCATTAAATGGAATATTGCTTAGTTCCTTCTTCTACCCACTATTTTGTACTTAATCATTGCACATCTTATTGCGGGTGTGGATGATCAACAAAACATTGGACAACATAGGTCACCATTTTCTATTGGTCTTATCAAAACACCAACAATAAGGGATACAATACAAGTTGAAGATGGTAAAGAAATCAAATGGAGTAAATTTTTAACAAATTTGAATGTAATTTTAATTGAACTTTATACGTAAATTATATATTTTATAGGTTTTGATGACATTGTATCAAAGGATTGAGATCGACAATATTATGGATAATAAATAAAGTTTACTATACTTTCAACTTTTTGATAGCATGTGAAGTACTTAATGGTATATTGATGTTTGGAGACCAAAAGAATTATCGCATGGTTCAAGTTCAATTACCTTCCTTTTGGACAATTGGAGCTTCGAGGGAGTAGCTTGTAGATTGAATATAGAGACAACATTAGTATATTATTCTTTTTAATTATATATTACATGTACAAGATTGGCTCAAAGGCCTAAGCGTACTTAATATGATTTTAAATGGGTTCATATTTGTTGACCCATTTTACTATTAATTATTAATTAATTTGATGTTTATATTAATTTATGTATATTGAGATTACTTCATCTTTAAATTTTTCCCTTATTCATGGTGTATGATTTTAATTATTTTCAAAAGTAAGAAAATTGTTGCTAGACAATTTATGCATATAAATATTTTCAACATAATTTTAAGAAAGAGATTATCAAAATTAGTTGATCTACATACACTTATAATAGAACAACAATTTATTAAATAATACTAAGAAAGTGAATTTATAGAATATATTGTAATATTCTATCTATTAATCATTTTAATTTGCCATATAGATCAAGGTTAAATAAGAAATAGTAAATTAATAATAATATGATATTACATTAAGTAGACTTAATATTGTTGCCCCCTTTCTCTGTGTTTTATGTGGTAAGGAGCTTGAAAATGTTAATCATTTGTTTGTCCATTGTGATTTTGTTGTCAGCTACTGGCATTTTGTTTTCCTCAAGCTATCTTTGTCTTTTCCTTTGCCTTCTTCTTTATGGGATCTATTTCAGTCATGGCCAGTTTTGTTTTCGTCATCCCTTTTTGCATGTATTTGGTATATTGTTCCTTCTGCAATTATCTAGTCTATTTGGTGGGAACGCAATAAACGCATTTTTAGAGGAACCTCTTCTGACATTAAAGTGGTTCTTGGTTATCTGGAAAAACATATTACTGAGCAATTAAATGCTTACTGTCAACTTCATTTTAATCGGAATTCTAAATTTTCTTCATGGGATAATTTTGTGGTATCATCTTGGAAAGATATTTCTATTCCTGTATCACTTGTCTTCCCTATAATTCGTAAATCCATAGTGGATAGAAGCTCTATCAAATGGCATCATCCTGATGCTCCTTATGTTAAACTTAATTTTGACAGGTCTTCTTGTGGCAATCCGAGTGATTCGGGAATAGGGGTATGTCTCCGAGACCATATGGGTTCTATTATGGCATTAAAAGCTTCTCCAATTCCCCCCCAGCACAAATAATTTAGCATAAGCTTCTACTCTTTTGGAAGGTATTGTCATGGCTAAATTCTTGAAGATTAAATTTCTTCATATTGAAGGTGATTCGGCTATTGTTATCAATGCTTGTAAGTCTAGGAAAGCACTTAATTGGCACTTTTGTTATGTTCTCGAACAAGTTTGGACCATCCTTGATTCGTTTGAGAACTTTATTATTTCACACGTCTATCGAGAAGGAAATGCATTAGTTGACTGTCTTGCTAATTTGGGTTGTGATAAGAATTTCATTGATTCTTCTCAATTGGAGTGTGATTTGATGAAATTCCCTAACGTTTTAAGAATTACCCAATGTGAGATGGTTTCTTTTTGACAAAATAGAACCTTCTTTTAATTCATTGTTGCTTCTTATATGAAATTATGGATTAAGGGATTATTTAAAACATATTTTGTCTCTGCGTGTTATAAATTGTTGTATCCTTTATTGCTGAGAGCTCTCAGCCTCTAACATCTCATTAGCATGTTATAAACTTCTATAGGCTGGACAAAGGTATAATTTTTGGGATGGTATGGCTCCCATTTGAGGTCTCTTTCATAGACACTTGTTACTTTCTGATCATGATATCATGGCAGTTTATGGTAGTATGAAGAGGATTTTGGAAAGGCACTCTTTTAATTTTATTTAAACTGTTTTGGCTCAATACAGTAGGAACTTTGACAAAGATTTTAGTGCTAACATTTTATTTGTAGTGGGTTCTCTGCTTGATTTTTTGGACAGGGATTTTATTACATTCTCTTCTCTAGTTCTCCTTCATGATCCTTTGACTCTTTCAGTGGTTCCCTCAATTATTCTTGATTTGAATGAGCGAGATCCTGATCAATTGCATGTACAAGTATCTGTTGATGTCTCCTCTCACTATGCCATGGAGATCTTCAAATGTTCCAAGAAAGTTATATGGATCAATGTGTTGGTTTTAGAGGGTTTTTTGTGTTTTGGGTTGCTCACTAGTTTGGAGGAATTTTGTTTCAGGCTTCAATTGCTAGCATTTGGTTTATAATTCTCTTTATACAGCCTATTTTGTAATCATCGACTATATAAATTAGTCAATTTTCTGGGGTGGGTTTAGTCTCTAGGATTTTTGGATTTCCTTTGTAAAGCTCGATGTCTAATTGTAATATCTCGAGTTGGATGATCCTCTAGACAGGTCCCTCCTTTCTCTTCTATTTAGATATGGGGTTGTGAACGGAGTTTTTCTTTCTGGTTCTTTTCTCCAGGAGCTCCTTTTGAACCAGTGTAAAAATATTTATTATATTAATATAAATATATTAAATGGCTCTGCCACCTAAATAGTAATAGTAATAGTAATAGTAATAGTAATAGTAATAGTAATAGTAATAGTAATAGTAATAGTAATAGTAGTAGTAGTAGTAATAGTACTAGTAGTAGTAATAGTAATAGTAGTAGTAATAGTAATAGTAATAGTACTAGTAATAGTAATAGTAATAGTAGTAGTAATAGTAATAGTAGTAGTACTAGTAATAGTAGTAATAATAGTAGTAGTACTAGTAATAGTAGTAATAATAGTAGTAGTACTAGTAATAGTAGTAATAATAGTAATAATAGTAATAATAATACTAATAATACTAATACTAATACTAATACTAATACTAATACTAATAATAATAATAATAATAATAATAATAATAATAATAATAATAATAATAATAATAATATTACATTAATTTATATATTTATATTTTAACCACTAAAATTATTTAAAAAGTGAACCATACTATAAGACATTTTGGTAAGACATGTTAGAAGAACTCTTATGCTCTCATCTCTAAAATAAAAGTATTCTCAAGTAAAAAATGAAATATACTATGAATAAAAAGTTGTATGGATTATGTCACTAAGTGAAGAAGTACTTAACTTTTGTATTAGTGGTAAAACACATAAGATTAGTTTGTTTTTTATTAATTAAGTAGGGAAAAGGATCTTGATCCCTCACATATAAAGTTCAACTATTAGCACAATAAAGCAACACACAAAACATCAACTACCATCACACAACCAGAAGCAACAGAAACTACTCTGCTGTATGAACCTCCAAAATCTATTTAAAAACATAGTTAAATAGGGACTCAGCCCTCAAATCTAACCTATCTAATAACATCATAATAATATGATCATAAAACATAAGAGTATTGTTTAAACTAGGCCCTAATTTAGTCAAATTAACCATATAATTGCCAAAAACTAAACCAAAGTATTAACAAGAACACATGCCTAAGAGTCCATACCAGAAGCATGGTAAAACAAAGAGAAACTATAATCAACAAACTTATGCCATAACAAGATGCAAGGCCTAAGAGAACTACACAAAACATCAAACTTAAAGATCACAACAACATCAAAATGGCTAGAAGCTTGGTACCCCGTCAGAAGCCTCAACATTATTTGTTGTTGAGGATCTCACAATTTCTTGAGAGCCTTTGCATTTGATCCTTCCACGTGTCTTGATCTAGCTCCAAGTCAAGTCTAGCCTCCAACTATTGTTTCCTAGTCATGACATGCTACTTATTGGCCTTCTTAACTTGCTTTGTCGAGAGACAAAGCCCATAGCCAACTTCCTCATGATACCATATGTAGTTACATAGAGAGAACTTATAGCCCTTCCCAACTGATTTTTTCTTTTATGAAATTCTTCAGCTCTGATCTTTAGGTCTTTCATTCTAACCTATGTATCCACAAATTGGGCCTTCAAGTTCACAATTCTTTCAACATTCTCTTTAGGGGAGAAATATCAAGCCATAGTCTCCATAAAACCTTCCCCAATATTGATGGGAGAAGGAATTTGTTGGTATGTCATTTCATCTTATTCCTCAGGCTCTTTTGTTAGAACCACATGGTCTCCACTACCCTCCTCTAACTCGTCTTCCTTTTCCATGTAATCTTCATCTTTTGAGACCTTTAAATAATTCTCCTCCTCTAAAGAAAACTCCTTATCGGTCATTGGTTCTTCCTCCTTAACCATGTTCTTGCCTTTTTTATCTTTCTCAACGAGGCACGTAAAATATTGTTACCTAAGGCTAATATCCTCTTCGTTACATTCAAGTTTAGCTTCCTCTTCTTTATCTAACTCAAGATCATCCAAGTCAATTGTTATCCTTTTATTTTTAGACCCTTTACTCTATTTTTTGACTTTAGAGGTGTGTTCTTAATATTATTTTATAAATTATTTTTTATTAAAGTAAAAACAGGTTTTGAAGGGACCTTGAAACCCTGTACAAAGAAAAATCTTAAGATAAAGTTTTACAAGTTCCCAAAACACAACATACTAGCTAGAACAAAATGCTAGTCCTGCCAAGAAGAGCTCAAAAGAACACTGCCAAAGAATAAACATTGAAAGGGGCAATTATTTTATAAATTGTTACTTTCAAACAAAACAATAGATAGTGAGAAATCTAGAGAATATATATTAATAGAGATCTAAAAGCTAAGTGCAATTTACATATAAAATCTAAGATGATAACTAAACAAAAATAGTGTAAAAATTAAATATGCTAATATTTAATATTTAATATTTGTTTTTTGATTTTTTTTAATAGGTAAAGGGCCCGATGGCCAAGATGTATAATAACCCATCTCAATAAGGCACCAGAGATAAGAGATAGGGATAGGTATCTCTAGTATTGCCCTTGACACTTTAAAGATTAATTAGACACCTTCGTGTTCCAGAGCTAAAGATAGTTGTAGAGTCCTTCATAAAGTCGTAATTTCTTACAGTTCTTGTTACTTCAACTTTGTCTAAGATCAATTGTTAGTCCTTTTTATACATAATTAATATTTTGAACACTAGTAGGTACAAAAGGGATTAATTTATTAGTAAGTGTAATATTCCTTATTTAAAATGTGCCTTCAAAATTGAAGTAATTGAATATGAGTATTTGAATAAACTTTAAGATCAACATTAATCTTGGTGATATCAAGCAAATAAATAAAGCAAATAAAACTACTTATTTATTCAAAACTTTCATTTATGAGTTAGAAGAAAGAAATTACTGCACTTTATTAGTAACATTGCCCAAAAATGCAAAACTTTGCAATCACTTTTTATTGAGAGAAATTACTACACTTTATTATTAATCAAGTCCAAAAATGCAAGACTTTGCAATCACTTTATATTTGCAGTCCATTTAAAATTTACCCAGAATATCATCAAAAAATCTCACATGAGACCACATAGCTTAGATACCGATTTAAGGAGAAGATGCAACATCGGAATCAGATATCTCATTGAAAGGGTTGTTTGGCTTAATGAATTCCAGGTTAATGTTGTCTACATCCTCCCATGAACCAACCGGGTCTTCCTCCATAAAGTGCTCTATCCATCCAAAGGAAGGAGGAAATCTAACATGGAGAAAATGCATCAAGAAGTCTACATTCCTCCTTACAACTGGTTTCCATTTCCTAAACCTCTTATAATCTTCAGTGAATACAATGGGAAATCTTGGAACATTATTCCTATCAATCAAATTTAATTCATAGTTACAAGGTCTGGGAATCATATGCTCTTCATTAATGTTAACCAACACCTTCTCCAAATCACCTAGATAAATACTCTTAAATAATCTTCTACATAATACCTAGAATTCCAAAATTTTCAAATTCCACCATATGCACCATTGCTACAAACATTGACGAGATATCTGAATGAACTCTATATCTATCAATATTAAAGACGAATTATCTTCCAAGAATTCGGTAAACTGCTCTAATAACCATAAAATGAGAGGACATAAGCATATCTTTAATCATCCTACCAGTGATATGTCCATCAAATGCAACTTGAGAAGCAGGTCCACGAAGCTTTATTATTGTCTCCATTCTTAGACCCATTGAGAAGTTGGGGTCTATGCTAAATACTAGTTTGAGAGATGATATAAATAAAGCCAAAGCATGCCTATGAAAGGGATTTGAAGAGAGCAGGTGACTGTTTGACAAACCAGTCGAGAATATGATTTATTTTGTTGACCAAAGGGTCATAAACCTAAGCTTTATAAAAGACACCTAGGTGCCTCAAATTTGGCCGGATAATAAACTGACCTATCAATTCTATTAAATCTAAAAGAAGGTTGTCAATATATATTAGAGAATACAAACAGACACTAACAAAGTTGAGAGACATAAAATAATAGAAAAATAGCTATACGATTGAACCTGTATACTTAAAAGGCTAAGATTGGGTAATATTGGCTCCAAAGAAGGGGCAAAGCTTTAAGATGAGACTATATACCCTATAAGGTGAATACTAAGGGTTCCACGTCTAGACTAGACCAACAAAAGTAGGAAGTAACCTAAAGACAATGATAATGGATCTATTCTTAATAAAAAGAATATTAAAACCATATTCAGCAAAACTACCTAAGCAGTATGACAGTGTTAAAGAAATCATAAACAAAGAAAAGAAATGAAACCAAGGAAGAAGATAATAAGTAGGGTTGCATATATGACAAAGCCCAAACCAAAGGATCTAGGGGAAAAGAAAGCACAAAAAACCTAACAGAAATGAGAACCATTCAAAACAAAACATGCCCAATAGGCAGAAGTCAAAATATATAAAGGACACAACAAGAAGGTCAAACTGTAATAGACCCACATCACCTAAACAACAAAACAACAAATGATCATACAATCGTATCTCCGAACTCATCATCAAAACACAGGATCTACATGGTAAGGCTATGAACAATAAAGAGACTAAGGAGAAATAATATCTAGGGATATTGAAATTTTTAAGAGCTTTTATGAATCTCAAACATTCAATATCACCAGATACCAAATCCCCTTTCAGTGATTGCATAGATAAAATCGAAGGGGCATACAACAATTAACAACTAAAATAAACCCTATACAGAAGAACACCTTAGTTTGAAGACCTGTTGTATATATATTTGCCAAACCTCTAACATAGGTTACAATACCTAAGAGCCATTTTTAGAAAAAAAAAAATAGAAGTTAGGTAAGACAAATAAGAAAAAATAGGGGAAAAAGACTAAACCGATGGTATAAATCTTCTAATTAGAAGGCCCTAGGTAAAGATGAATAAATTCTTACACATTGTTTAACTTAATAAGAAAAACTTACGATGTTATACCGATCCTAGATACAAACGATTAGTAAATATAAGGTCTCAATTTAGAAACATATATGATTATAGAATCATTTTTCTTAATATATTGCAGTTTACTATACGATCTCTAGTTTATGACAATTGTTCTATTTTCAATTAGTGTTGTAGAATTTTGAATGTTAATACTTATTGAATAGAAACCCCCAAAGAGGAAATAAGCCAGAGACCTAGTTGTAAGAATCGGATTTATAATAATAGCTGAAATACTATCTTAACATTTTAATTTCACACCCTTTAATGTCACAAAAACTAATTTTAATATGAATTTCCAATATTACGCATGAATTTGGGCATTTCGAATTGAGACATACATTATTAATTGTCAGTTTCTAAACATACACAAACTAGCACATTCATTGCTTATCTATGGCCAGTATTTAAGGATGTTTATAACAACATATTTAAACCTAATTTCAAGCATGGTACTCATTGATATCTTTAATGAAAATATTCATATATCTTAAATCTGCTATATCTATCTACTATTCTACCAACAACTGAGATCAAACCAATACACATCTCATTTTTCAATCTACAAATAAAGGGTATATAAATGGTTCTCCTCTACTTCTAGTCTCCAAATGAGAGAATCCATTCAAAAAATACCTGAATCGACTTACTAAATGATTTTGGAAAGAAAATGACGACTAATAATTCTAAACATTCAGAGAATCCATGAGAGGATAAAACTCATAAGTATTAATATTGGGCATATTGAAACACTCATGAACAATTTGTTTATCATTAGATCACTTCTTTTCCAAACATAGCAAAATACTATCAATAGTTTGTAAACTTACATACACGAAAATGAGACTTATTTTATAGTTATTTATTTCGTTAAAGTTACATTTTGAATAAAAAATTATATTACATATTGCACATTATTGTATATTCTATATTTCATTTTATATTTTAAATTAAATTCTATTGTCTGTATACTTTTTATCATAATAAAATTTTATAAATTTTGAATTATATTATATTTTGTTTATATTAAATTCTTATTTTATGTTATTATTTTTTTAAATTGTACTTAGGGATAACTTTAAGAAACCCCCTTTTAGGAAAAAGTGTAAAGTCCTGGCGAATCGTACATTATTTTAGGGGGTAATTTGTTTTAATCTAGGTGATTTTTTTTTTCAAATCCACGATTTTTCATAGTTTGTATTGGCGATTTTTTCCCCTCGGATTGAAAATTTCATAAATTGCTGGCGAATAATTTTCTTTTCAAGTAAAAAATAATAATATTTGAGGCGAATAATTTTCTTTTCAAGTAAAAAATTATAATATTTGAGGTGAATAATTTTCTTTTCAAATAAAAAATTTTAATCTTTGAGGCGAATAATTTTCTTTTCAAGTAAAAAATTATAATATTTGAGGCGAATAATTTTCTTTTCAAGTAAAAAATTTTAATATTTGAGGCGAATACTTTTCTTTTGAAGGGTGAAAAAATAATTGTATTGGCTAATCGTTTGTTAATTATGGAAAAATAAATAAATTATTGGCAATTTTCAAAAGATGGGAAATAAGTAGCCTAACCTAACATACCTAACATACATAAATTATTGGCAACTGGCAAGTGATGGTTTAAAGACATGGTTGTTTGACCTTATATTATGGAAGCATAATCTTTGCCACTACCACTGTAATTATGTTAAATGTATTATTTGAGAACTCAAACCATCTGATGATCCAAGATCAAGGGCTGAGGTTTAATTTTGGCCAACATTTCTTGAAGGAAGAAGAATTGTCGAGGTAGTCACCGGAATGTTGACACGTATCAAGGTAAGTTGTCTGCAGAGTATTAAAAGCACTTAACCCGGAAAGAATTAAATGCCATGTTAGTGACAACGACATTCTTTGGCTACCACACACCACTTCCCAAATTGTACAGTCAATTTCTGACAGTTTTTTATCGATAGAAAAGATTTACTGCCAGATGTGAAAGATTAAGGACAAAATTTTCAATTCTCACACGCATGTATTTAGGGAAAAGATTTTCGTGCAAGATTTAGAGGCATATCGAGGACAATGTATTTAATACCATTAAGATAGAAATAATTGATTGGTAAGTAACGATCAAGGATTCAAGGGCTATTTATAGACGATCTAGCTTCATTATTCATCAACATTGATTGATTGTTTGTTGAGGGTCTGCAGTGATGCATTCTGCAAGTAATTTGTTTTTAAATTTTCTAGTTTTACTATTTTAAGTTTTACAGTCTGCAAGTAATCTAAGATGGACACTCCCATTCATCTTAGATGCACTTCTGAGGAGGCCCAGAAGGCCTTTCTGGGTTCCTTTTCTGATGAATTTTTAGAATCAATTTGTAAGGATGGTGGGCCTTTTGTTACAGAGGCTATCAGAATGGTGTTGGGCCGAGAGTTTCTTGACAATGAAGATAGGTAACGGGTAGCCATGGACGTTACGTCCCATTTTTTGGCTTCCCTTCTGGACCTTGGAGGACCAAAGGTTGACATGGTGATGCTGCTGAGGAGGGTATTCAAAGAGGAATACCTGGGGGACGACGTTCAAGTTGTCACCTTCGCTGAATTAGGGGTGGGGATCCCTAGGGAAAGTCAAATACCCAAGCTTCTCCTCCCAGGCCAGAATGTGGCCATGCAACCTTTTCTTTTGTGCCTGACTGCTGGGCAATTGAAGCGCCATAGGAAATGAGCGCTGATTGCCAGGGGTTTTCTCCATAAGTGGTTTGAGCTTGACATAGAGGAGGCTCGGGCGGGGCAATTTGTGTGGCTTGACGAATTCATGCAGCTAATCCTCTCTGCAAAATTCTACATAGAAGGGCACAATTGATTTTTCTTTATAAAAACTTTTTTTTTGATAAATATTAGAAGCTTACCTTGTACTGGTACTAGTACTGTAGTCATTTAGGGTTTTTTTTTTTGTTTATAGACATAGTATCAAGTATGTTTCTTTTTGTTTATAGACATAGTATGAAGTCGAGAATGTAAATATAAATTTATGAAAAATACAATGGAAATTTTGCAAGCTTTACCTCATTTCAATTTGTGCTTTGTCTACAAAAATGGTTTTTAATATTTTATACTTCTCTGTAACCGTGATTGCAATATTTTAATTACTTGCTTCAATGCTTTATCAGTTATCTGTAGACTAGCTTATCTATATTTATTTTAATATATATAAAATACACCGACAAATATCCTCCTTCAAATATCTATTACAATTAAACTTCACTAATTGAAACTGTAGTTTAATAAAAAAATTTAAATGGTGTCTCCCACATTTAATTTATTACATAGTCTTAAGTACAATTATATCTCTACGAATGAGATTGATGTTTAAATACTTAAATAATTACTCTCCATTAAAAAATATTCACAAATTATAATATAGAATTTGAACATTACTTTTCACATGTAATTTTTTTAACTCTTATTATGGTAATCTAACATAGTATAATTTAAACATATATAAATGAAAAAAACTTATATCTTATATTTATAATTTGTAACATCATAAAATATGAAATATATTTCAACTTACATAATGATTATAATTCTTTCATTTTATTAAAAGATTAAAGTTGTCAAATTGAGTCTCTAAGTTTTTTACAATGTGAAAAATAAATCTAAAAAATATGTATAATAATAAGTATATTTTAATAAATAATCCCATAGAAAATATAAGTTTACTATAAAAAATAATATAAAGGTTATGTGCATAGTTATAAGATAATATAAGATAAATATAATAATAATATAATTAAAAGATGATATAAAAATAAAAATAACTAAAATATAATACTATCATAATGATAATATTATAATAACAATATCTATATATATGTATTTCTAAATATATTATAAAAAATTAATATTAATTAGATGATACAAAAATAAAATCAATTAAAATATAGTATTATTAAAATGATAATATAATAACAATTCTAAAATATATGTAATTAATAAAAGAATGTTTCCAAATAAAATTAAATAGTAATATTATCTTAAATTAAAAAAAATTAATCACTACAAAAAATAGTACACCAATACCATACAGTACACCAATACCATTCACCGTTGCCATTGGATTATTATACATCAACAACCGAAGTTGAGTTTCGGGCCAAAAGGGAAAAGAAACCCCATCGTTTCAAATGCATCCCGGAATCATGACACGTGTCACTTAACACCTCGCACGGTCATTGGTCTACCAACAAATAACATTGAACAATGTCGTTTCAATTTGGTGATGATGTGAGACTGACACGTTTGACTCGTGATGTGAGTCATCCTGACTAGATTAATTAATGGGACCCACGGCCCACGGGGCCACCACACCATTCACCATTGTCGTTGGATGTTTATAAATCAACGACCGAAGTTGAGTTTCGGGCCAAAAGGAAAAAGAAACCCTATCTTTTCAAACGCGTCCTGGAATCATTACACGTGTCACTAAACTCCTCGGTTGACTAACAAATAACAATGTCATTTCAATTTGGTGATGACGTGACACTGACACGTCTGACTTGTGATGTGAGTCATCCTGACTAGCCTAGTTAATGGGACCTACGACCCACGGGGCCACCAGTACCACACCATTCACCGTTGTCATTGGATGTTTATAGATCAACGACTAAAGTTGAGTTTCGGGTCGAAAGGAAAAAGACACCCTATCTTTTGAAATGTGTCCCGGAATCATGACACATGTCACTGCTCAATTAACACATTGACATAATCACATTCCACTTACAGTTAACAGTGACATTATGAATGACATTAATACATTATGACGGGTTAGTTAATAGTGACATTAGCAAACCCATTCCGGATTCATGACGCGTGTCTAGTAACTAGTGGTCCACGATTCCACTCACATTTAAACTGAAAGTGACACACTGACAGTGTGTGACGACTATAGAGTACAAATTGTACAATTTTGGCGCTTTAAGTTTCTTTAATTTTGCAGTTATACGTGGTCTGCAGATTTAGAAATTAGAAAGGGGTTACAATTTACAAACTTACAGCGCAACAAAGTTACGGATTCTTAATTTCTAGGTTGAGGATTGAGGTCCGAGGAAAGCAACAAACTACAAAGTCTCTCAGCTCTCTGCAAAAATCAAAACTAAGGGCAACGTGAACGTCAACGGGTAAGTGTAACTACTAAAATCCTGAAAATCTACGTCCCACATTTTAAATTTTTCAAGTCTCTTGATTTACAACTTTACTGTTTATATTATATAAAAAAATTTAGTCTGTTAGGTTTTAATTTTGAATCACCCCTGTAGGCTTGTAGCTACAAATACCAAGAATAACACGATGGGCAAAATAATAGAATTCCACAATATGCTTAAAACACCAGGTTTCAGTGATTTATTCCATGATATACATGATCCTGTTATTCATGGAAATAAGGGTATAATGGAGATTAGATTTGCACTTGAAAACAAGTGGAACCATCCAAATAAGGCTTCAAAATTTTATTCATTTAACCCTAGGGTAAATGCAACTGCAAATAAAATTGCACCGTGGGAAGCTGGGTCGGCACACATGGCGTTACCTCAAGTATTCCCTTGCCCAGAAATTGTTATGCTCTGCGCCGAAAATTATGATGAAAATAGAAAAGCAAATGTGAATAAAAATACTCAAGAGGAAATTTTGTCCATAACTGAGAGTGAATTTGCTAGTCTGTTGAACCTAGGGTTTCAACAACAACACTCAAACGTACACATTGACCTGGGAAAGCTGGCAGAGGATTATGAAAAATTAGATGCAAAATAGAGAGATTCTTATATCAGAGGAATAACAAGCGGTTGTAGTTTGAGTCCAGATCATATGCCTCCTTATGATTTTGAATTTTTTGTGCCATGGGCACATGACAGTACTTCCTTGCTAGCATTTTGTTTGGGATTGGATAGTAACAAACAAGTGGGTGCCAGCATTCTTGAAATGCTTTATCATATTCATTTTGAAAAAGAGCCAGTAAAATATTGTTTTATTGAGCACATTGTTCGTTGCATTCAAGATCAATTACTAATGATTCAAAGAGGTTCAGAGAAGACATTTAGATTCACAACCTACTTGTGCTATCTTCTCCTAGCAAAGCATCGTGCATTATTTTAGGCAAACAAGCTTTGCAATCAGACTCAAGGCCAAAATCCAATATATGAGTGGACACCTCAGATAAGGATGATTGATAACAGAAGGAACTGCAACAATTTTGTAGACTTCTTTTTGGCACCAATATACCATAAAATTATAGGCACTCCAATGCCTAGATTGCCTGTTACTTGTAGAAATTGCATTCAACTCAAAAGTCAACTATAATTGGCTGACTGGTACTTAATGGAAGAGTACACTATGTTAAGGTTTTACGGTTCATGGGTAGAACCCTACAAACTTCCAATACATGTAACAGAGAGGGTATTTGCATTGGAATATGTAAGGCAAATGGAGAGCACAAATGTACTCTTTAATAGTCAGCAAAAGAAAATGATATTTCCCTCCTTGCCATTCTACTTTGGAGGGTTCGCATTTGAGAGAAGAGGATTCAAAGTGGCAGAAGCCTTTTTTTCAATTTTTCGATTTGATGTTGATAGTCACTAGCAGTATGATCCACTGAACATAATTGGAGCAAGGCTTAAAGACAATGGGAACTCTGCAAGCAAATATCAACATGAAAGTATGCCTTTGATTGAAAATTTTAAAAACATGGACTCCTAGGAGGAGGTCAAAAAACAGATGGAGAAATATGCTGGTGAAAATAATATGTCAATACAGGAATTGTCATCACAAATAATGGCATTGCACAAACATAAAGGAAAAGTGCAGGCCATGACATCGTCCAATTTCTACAACAAAGCTGATAAACCATCTACAAAACGTATTCCAAAAGAGCTAATGAATGAATGTATAGATGCTAGATGGAGTCGAACCAAAATTTCTGAATTTTGGGAAATGAGGAAGAATCTCGGTGAGCCAAAGACCTCTGCAGATCTTAATGAGGTGGAAGAGGATACAATGTTTAACAAATTGTGGAATAAGGAGCATCCAGCTGAAGCATATCATAATGATATTGATGATGATTACGATGACCAGGATTCTTTGAATCCCTCATCCAGTACAACAATTAAGAGAGGAGTTGATGCATCCACCAAACTTCTATATAGCAAAGGGGCAGAAATTGTAGAAAAAATGGGCTACCAAGGTTCTGGTGGTCTGGGTCCCAGTGGAGAAGGGGTTTGGTATGCACCTGAACCACTGGTTGTAGCACCAAAACATGGTCAGAAACCAGGCCTTGGGCATGGAGATCAATCATCAATTCAGTCAATTCCATTCACATTGGTTTCAACTCAGTTAATTCCATTTGTTTCTGCTTCAAATACAATTCCACTTCCAGTTGTTCCAAGCACTCAGATTCAATCTAAATCAATTGTCACTCTCACAACTGGCAATATCATTTGTACAACTACAAGTAGTGGTCCGAAAAGGATATTATATCAATATGTAGATGCAAAAAAGGTTGGTCCCGAAGGTCAAGAAAGTGTAAAGAAGCAAAAGGTTATGACAAGTATTAGTACTACTACTAGTACAACAGTGCCAATGGTGACTGTGAGTCCAACAATTGCCCATCCTTCAGGACAAAACCCTCAGAACAATCTACAAACCCCACTTGTAATGGGTCTAGGTGTTGGTAATCCTCATGGTATTGGTGGAAGCTCGTACATCAGTGCAAGTGCTATTTCACCATTCAAACATTCAATTGTCTCACAAAATCCTGATTTTCGTCACAATGAATTTGTAACTAACTATGAAAAATCAAAAAACAAGAATAGACAAAATAGTAAGACAATGAAGATGGAAGCAATTGCTGCAGCTCGTGATGCAGAACCTACATCCAACAGGTTATTAACTACATATGACCCGAATAAAGATATGATGGAATTCATGGTTGTTATGCCCCCAGCTAGAGATAACAATCCACCAAAGAGTCAGTTAGATCCATCTGAATTTCAAGTTAGCACCCTCCAAATGGATTAATCCAAAATTAAAAATGTGGACAAGATAAATGTGTCCAAAATGACCAACCAAGTGGTCTACGGTTCAGTGATGAAGTTGGAGAGAGAGAAAGGAAAGCTTCAGGGCACAATAGATAAGTTAAAGGCAGACTTGGCAAATGTAAAGGCGAGTGAGAAAGCAGCAGTAAACAGGTGCAAAGAATTAGAGAAAAGGATAAAAAATTCATCCTCTGGCTCTAAAGAAGCAATTGAACAGCAAGAACATATGGATGCAGAACTGAAAACTCTGAGGGAAAAATTGGAAAAAAGGGATAAAAAACTTCAGGATGAAAAAGCCTCTTCAGTAAATTTATACAAAAACTTGGAGAATGTTGCACAGGTAAATAATGAGTTAAAGAAAGAATTGGAAAATGAGAGGGTAAAAACAAAAGAGTGGGAAGAGAAAGCAGAGCAAATAAGAAAACATAGTGAACACCAGTACTCAGAAATGAAAGAAGACCTAAAGAAGGCAAATAATACTATTAAAAATTATGAAAACTTCTTGAATGACCATGTAAATAATACAGTAAAGCAAATAAAAAATTACTTCTGGGGGCAAATAAAGACTTCTGCTGATAGGTTGTGTGATTGGTTTGAACTCTATGAAGCTCTTACAGATGTTTTTGAGAAGCTGAAAGAGCAACTTGAGGAGAACAAAGTTTTGGTCAAAGACAGAAAACTGCAAAGCAGATTATGCAAGAAATCAACAGCACTGCTGACAGGCAATTGGCAAGCAAGGGAATTCAGGACCGCGTTGGTTCAATAATAAAGGCGACCTTTGTATTTCATAAATGTCAGAAACTAACAAAAGCAGAAGAAGTTCTTGCTTTATTTGGGCCAAAGCTCACCAAGATGAACAATAAAACAGCCAAATTGATATCTCTTGGTTTACTGAGTCCTGGACCTGATTTGTCAACAACGGGTTTCGTTGGAAGAGAAGCTTACAAACAAAAGTTGGAGGACACAATAACCTCTGATTTAGGCAACCTTCCTCAGGACAGAACTCATGAAGGCATTGCAAAGTGCATCAAAACATTCACAAATTTGCATGCACTAATGGAAGGAACATTGCTTCAAACTCGCTCTTCCAAGTATGGAATTCTGACGAGAATGCAGGTCATTTACCTTACCATCAAAAAAATTTCCCTTCCAATCGAAGAAGAATGGAGCATAATACAGAAACTTACAGAATCTTGAATCATAGTATGTGAAAGTACTTTCAATTTCAATCATCTCTATATCTTTACTATATATCTTTCATATTATCCTACATACTACAGTCTAGACTCTAGAATTGAGTTTAAAGTAACAAGTTTGAACTTTGCTTTTTGAACAGGATCAATGTTGCAGTCTTGCAGATGCTATTGCCTATGCTAATTTACTAAACCGACCTGTCAAATGCAGAAATGTACAACTAAAGTTGTAGAGATGTTGTAGACTTGTAGTCTTGTAGTTGTCTTACTGATTTAGATTTTGAGACTTCACATTAGGCAAATCGACCTGAAGCTGTTGTTGCTCCCTTGTTTCTATAAAAGGGAATTCAGGGTCATTGGCTTACTAAATTGCCAATGGGAATTGAGTCATTGACTTTTGTAAACAGAATCAGAGAGTTGTGTTCTTACTAGTATTAATCAATGAATGGATACATTGTATCATATTTGTAATTAAATTAATGAGAATCAGTATTTCTAACTCTAAGAATTGTAACATACGAATTGCTATGTTGTCAAACAAAATAATGAAAAAACTACAAGAATTGTACCATATTAGCTAAATGTTGCGAATGAAAACCATTAATAATTATTAATTGTGGAATTGAATCTTGAATCTTGATGACATTATCAACCACATTCATGTTTTTGACATTGGGATATGCATAATTGATGATGAAATACAGAAACTGACAGTAGACTTCAGGAAAAAAGTTAATAAATACCTAGGACATGCTAATTCTTCAGTGCTACTTCTACAACGGTTCAATTTCAAGCTGCCACACCATATCATCATTGAGATCGTCAGATTCATTGGCATCAACTTCATAGCTTCCTTGGTTCTTTGAAATGTTTTCTTCACTCTACATACCTCCACTTAATTGATGTTCACCGCTAGCAGTACTAGTGCCAGTACATGGGTCCCGGTCAATGACATAATTGTCTCTGGCATTCCCACTCCCACTTTGATTTGACATGTTGCCCACCCCTCTTCTTTGACATTTCTTCCTCCACAATTTCAGTGCCCTTTCATAAGGAAAATTATTGACTTCATACCTAGATGTATAGAGCCTCAAGCAATTTTCCAAATTCTTGTCAAGTTTGTTTCTTAGCTTTGACTTTAGGAATCCCAAAGCACTGAAAACTCTCTCATCCTCCACCGACCCCAATATCATTGTTAGACATAATTCAGCAAGCTTGAAATATTTTGATATTGAATCAATCAACAATTCACTCTTAGCTAGGTTTTTCCAAAGCCTTGTTACCGATCCATCTTCCATAGGGTTCTCCATAAGATTAAATTGTTCCCTCATTGTCCGTGAAAAATGAGCTGATTGCTCTCTCAAACGATTTGCATCTAAAATTCCATTTAGAGTTACTCCATCTAACTCTTTTGGTTTTGCAAAAATGATCTATCAAAGTTAGTAGCCTACTTTTAAAATCTTTCAGATCGTTCAAACGCCAATAATGAGGAAACACAATAGCCATGGATTCAAGTAGTTTGACTGGAGGGAATCTTGCTCTAATTTGTGAGGAAAGATCAAAGACAATGTGCTTCACTGGAGCTGTTACAAACTCAACGATCTTGGTAAAGTCTTCCCTTTTAACACTTGATACTCACCTCCTAGGGTTCTTTCCTGGTTCCTCAGACTCGATCCTGGCATTGTAGTGCATTGGTATCTCAACTCCGCGAACTTCTGCACATAACTCCCCATTTGAACCAATTTTTAAAAAGTTATCAAGATTGTCCAAATTTGTGATTTTTAGCCAGCTGGCAAATTTTACTTCATCAACAAATAAATGATAGAGATTATCGAGCGTCACGCATGTCAACTTACGCAGGGTAGCATATTCTGTGATATACATAGCTCTTTGCTGGGCCTTTTTCATTAAATTTCTCATTTCCTCAAGCATGGGGATAAGACCTACTAATGTTAACAGTGTCTCTACATTACTTAACATTGACAGCAGCTCAGGAAATTTCGGTTGCCCTACTTCGTCACGACTTTAGTTCATTAGACCAAGCAATGATTGATATTCTAAAAAAACTCAATGTGCTGGTCCATCCAAAGAGATCCATCTGGTATCATTATCCTTAAGAAGCTTGTTCCCGTCGGTTAGTCCTTCAGCAAAGTGTTGAAATTCCCTGAATCGTTTCGAACTTCAATAGAAGTATTGGTAGATCTCTTTGATTAAAACTTCAATTGTTTGTACTGGAGCATGCTTGCTGACAACTCCAAAAGCTAGATTCATTCTATGGGCCATGCAGTGAATGGGAGTAACGTAGGGTGCACAAGAAGATTGTATCTTTGTGCAAAGACCACCCCTGTGGCCTTGCATTACTGAAGCTCCATCAGCTCCAACACACACCAGCTTTTTGGCAATGGTCATGTCATCTATACCTCCATATTCAATTAGAGAACTCTTTACTAGTTGAAATAAATTTTCTGTTGTCGCATTATCCCTCATTTTAGCAACAGTTAGTAGATGAGGTTGGCGAACAAAATTATGTACAGTATAAACATGCATGCATACCTAGGAAGTATTGTCTACTGTTGTGACCTCGTCTAAAGATAATGCAATAAAATTTGACTCTTTAATTTTTGCCTTCAAATCCTCTTTTTCAACCTTGGCAAGACAACTTGCCCATTCCCATCCACTGTTTACTGACCAGTGACTGTTAGGATAGTTACGAACTTTCAGAAAGTGTAATAAAGCACTCAATGATGGGTAGTCTGTCATTGGATGCCCTCTGCTCAAAATATTAAACACAACACTTAACTGAACAACTTTTCCCATTAGTTCTACTTCCAATGCTTTTCCAAAACAAGCTTCAATAGAGCCTTTAACTTCACCAGGCTTCGTCTTTATATTATGCTGAAATTCATATAATTATGCATTCCTAACATGTTGAGATTCCTCCTTTGTTTTCCATCTTATCACTGATTTTTGAACTCCATCTATGGTTTTCTTTTCGTAAACTTTACCAATATGCTTTTCTATGGTGTCAATTTTTAGCTGCAACCTCTTTTCCTTCTTATTTATCACGCTGCAAATCTTACATCTACATTCTACCAGACGTTCCCCTTCAATTGGATTAGGCACTGGTTCAATGAATGGATATGTTGACACCCAATCTTTTTGAAAATTCTTCGACATATCCCACAGTCTATCATTCTTTGATTTGGATTTTCTTTTCTTCCCTGCAGTTGCACCATCATCTTTTCTGACATTCTCAGTTTCATCCAAGTCGATTATATCATTATGGCTACTCTGGGTATTTAACTGAAAATCTTCTTCAAGTTCATCGTGATCTGAGATATCAGGTTCGCTGACTTCTTCAATATGTCGTGAAGGTTCAGCCTCAGGTTCAAAATCTTCTTGTAATGAAGTAACACTAGCTTCCCTATTTTGGCCAGAAACATTTCCACGACCACGACCAAAGTACGATGATAAGGTTTTGCGTTTTGTTGGCCTCTCTTGGCTTTCCCCATCTGCCGGAGCCTTACCCTTATTCTTGTTCGACATCTCGATTGGCTACCAGCCTAGTGATAAAAATATGTAAAAAAATTGTTTACTTGTTGAAGAAGTGACAAATGACAACATAACTATAATATACAATGTTTACATAGTCGCAGAAATTTAGAATAATAATCACTTACCTTTGACTCGCCAAAGCAGTCGAGACTCAACAGTGAGACAGTCTGAAATTCGCTATCGATCAAATTGAACTGATCCAAGATTCCAAATTGTGTACAATAACACTGATGTATGAATGTATTTATACTAATCTTTTTTGGCGAATTGGGCGGGAGGTATTAGGTCAGTGTCCAAATATTTGGCGAAGCCCGCGTAATGATAACACGTCTTGTGTTATTTCCTAGGCGATTATGGGTCGCCAGTACCTTGGTATGATTAATAAAGGTGGTGATTATGGGTCGCTAGTACCTTGGACGTGTTATTTCCTAAGCGATTATGGGTCGCCAGTACCTTGGTATGATTACTAAAGGTGGCCAAAACCCATCGGTTTGAGACACGCGCCCGTAAAATAACTGGCGAAGTTGGGGCCGCCTAAAAAATATTTATATATAACTATCAGCGAATATAAGCCGTCCATTTGGGGCCGCATTGAAATTATAGGCGAATTTTAAAAATATATCGTGCCCAAGACGTATATACCATTGGCGAAAATGTGCAAGAAATGGACAAAATTTAATATACCATTTGGCGATGGACCCGGGCATTGGATCCAATTTTCATAAATGCGGGGCGATGGGGTCAATCCCATATGGGCAATTTATTCGCCAAATCGCGGGATGCCGATGGGCGACATTCACCAAATGGCGAATAATCACCACTAAAGTTTTCTCTAATTGTACTCTTGAATTTTTTAATAAAATTGAAGATTTAACATTTAATATCATATTATATATTTAAAATAAAATCTTATAGTCCATATTTGATATTTTTAACACAACAAAAAGATAGTAAAACAAGTAATTTTAAATATATGTATTCTCATTTTACCTTGTAACCTATAAAGTATAAAAGTAAAACCATACTTAAATCGAGCGAAGTTAAAACACAAATAAACATTCATAGCAATCATTAGGGGAATGGACCCAATACCTGAGTGTGTTCCAATGGTTGTGATAGCAATTGTTGATTTAATACCCACACTTGTTCATTTAATGTCCAGATTTTTTGATAACATTGCACCAATAGTGGTGACTTTAAAGTTGTTATTGTTGATAATGACTACCCATAATTAAATTAAATGTATCCCTTAGTTTTAGAAAGCAACCAATCATGTGACGCCACATCAATTGCACAAGTATGGGTCTCTCTTTTGCACGACCATTGGTCTCACCATTTTTGGGGTTGTTTTGGACACCTTGGCAAAACGCATTACAATGTGGCATCATATTTGATGATGTGGCCCTAAAACCTTAGGTATAAGTAGGGGACCTCCCAAGCAAGATGTAAAGAATTTGGAGTGATTTGAGATTTTCATATAGGATATTAACAAGCGTGAAGTTGGGGTGCTCAACTGATAGGTCCTCTCCCCTACAAGAGATGAAAATAAAAGAGAACTGCAAACATGATAATGAAGGACAGTAAATAATTGATGATTGAGTTAAGTATAAAAACTGTATTTATGATGATGAGGATGCCAATGTGAATCCCCCAAGGATGGATGCAATTTTGGGGGCTATAAAGATGTTGCCTAGTAGGAGTAGTGCAAAGCATAATGAAATTAGCTGAAGAAATTTTCAAAACTGATGACCTTAGTTAATACCTAATCACTCTTATATTGTAGAAACCAAAAATAAATGCAACATTAAAAACTCCAATACTTCAAATTTTGGTATGTTATTCTACCTT
Organism: Chamaecyparis obtusa; assembly: GCA_027943335.1. Classification (NCBI taxonomy): domain Eukaryota; kingdom Viridiplantae; phylum Streptophyta; class Pinopsida; order Cupressales; family Cupressaceae; genus Chamaecyparis; species Chamaecyparis obtusa. The sequence goes on along the minus strand of BSBK01001829.1, from coordinate 1,197,899 downwards.
TCTTGTCAATAGTGTGAATTTGATTTTAGTGAAGTATGCATGATGAAATATGATTTTATGTGGAAGGAGGTAGAGTGAATTAAATAGTGTAAGGACTTTAGTCCTTTCCATGAAACAAGCTCCCACCAAAACAATGGTGTATATTGTGTTCAATATATTAATTATTTATTTGGAGGTCTACTTTAGAGAAAAAACCAACATTAAATATTTTTTTTTACAATTCATGATAGTTAGTGTTGATGCTTCTAGTTTTGATTGTTTATAATTTTTTGCATCAACATTCGGATCACACTATGTGATCCATCATCATGAGGGTGGAAAGCTCATGGAGATGAAAGAAGGACAATTTTGAATATGTGGAAAATCAATACAATAGATCTGCAACTATCCATCTTTCATCTCAATGAGATTTCTACCATCCTGATGATGGATCACAGAGTGATCTGAAACATTGATGCAAAACATTTTAATATACTTAGAAATCTAAGAAGTAAGGCACTTTGTTAATTCTTCCATTGAAACATAAAAGGAAAAAGAAATGAAAATGCTTAGAAATCTGTAGGAAAAATAAGCTTAAGTAACTTTTATAATAGAATAAATGCATACACAACTAGAAGCAAATGCATAATAAAAAACAAACAGGCAATATGTAAAACTTTACCCGGAATAAACCCTTAACTATAATTTATTTGGCATATTAATCTTTTTCACTATTGCTGAAAATTTAATCATTCACAATAGATACTTAAGTGCATACTCGTCCCTTAGGCATGTGTGGATATTAATAGGCACATCAGAATTAGTTCACAAAAGATTTAGAATTACTTTAAAACTATATGTGGAAATGAAAAAACTATTTTTTTTAGTAACGATCTCTATAGCCTCAATTGACTATAAAAATAGAAATTATATAGCATACTTCCAACAAATTTATCATTTAAACGTCCAAGGAAAATAAAAGGAAGGAAAATGCTTTGAAAGGATCAAAAGTAGAACAAGAGTCAACTTCATTTAGAGACTCACATTGCCAATCATAGAAGCATACCTAATTGTAAAACTTGATTGTGTTTGAGCCTTTCCCAGAATGTAATAACCCATGGTGTTGATGTTTTGAGCGGGATAAGTAATATAATTATATATTGGTAAGTGGCACACTTTTGTGTTAAGATTGTCTCATTTGCTAATCCTTATGTACCTATATTTCCTCCCATTTACATCACTTATCATGCATTCAACCTTGTTAGATTCCAACTAACACGTTTCCATGTAATCAATATAAAGGCATAATTTGTTGCATCTTCATTCACAAATCATTACCTCAAAATTAGCACTTTCCTAGGATCAATCTCATGCCACTCAAGATTGATCATGATGTTCTTCAAATTGAAGGTCAATATTAAGAGTGACAAACCTAAGAGGATGTATCAAGTAGCACAAAATGGAAGGCATAATATATTTTAGCTCTAAATACTAATCCAAAATTAGATTTAAAATGTGGCAAAAGAGTTAACATTAATGCAAATCTACAATGAGTAGAATGAGTAGAAAATATAATTAAGGAAAGAAACATTAAACCCTAAAAAGGTCTTTCAATTAACAACACAAGAAAACAAATAATTCATATCTAAAAATAAAATAGAATAAAAGATAAGTGTAAACTGTTGAAAACTAATAAATAATTTATTTATTTTTAAAAGAAAAAAAATCCCTAAAAAAAGTAGGTTGTATAGTATAGATTAGGTTCACCGGAGAAACCCAATCCCTAGGGTTACTCTGAACTAGTCAGCAAAATGCACATAAACAAGCATAATTAACCTAGACTAAAGAATAGATGGAATGCAATAAATCAAATAATAAACATTTATATAATGTACAATTATATATTAAGTAAAAAGTAAATTCAATTAAAGATAACTCTGTGACTAATGAATGAACTTTAAATGATGAAGACTTATAAATTAATGTGCCTTAGGCTCTAAAAATTTCTACAATAATCACCAATGTGGATTAGAATCAAAATATTCTTCTCTAGAATGCTCTAAGTTGATTTTTGTAATATGAATCTAGTTCCTGGGTGTTAACTAAGTCCTTTGTTAGGAACTTAACCTTTGTTATGATTTATTAGAGATGTGCATCTTAACATTTAAAAATAAACATTAACATTCATTTTTTAAAAATACTTATAAATGTTGATTACTTGAATTACCATTATTATTAATTAATCTAAATATTTAAAAAAACATCAACTATTACTTTTGCTCGCATTTTGGTTGAGATGGATGTTCCACACCACTGTTGGGGGATGTGGTTCTCATGGTTGGGGACAAGTCTTGGACTCAATTATTGGATTATGAGGGTCTCCCCTTTCGATGTCAGCAATACTTCTCTACTGGCCATCTGGCTACAGATTGTTCTCTTTTGCGTTGTAAAGTTGTTGCTACTTGGTGGAAGGATGCAAATGATGATTATTTGATTGTCTGAGCTTCTGATTCTACATCTAAGGACTCCTCATAGGCTAATGATGGTCCCCCCAGGGTGATGCTACTACTAATCCTGATCTGCTCCAACCTTTGGCGATTAAAGTACAATGTTGCCAACAATCTGTTCTTGGTGTTGACAATCCCACAATGGTGGTTCCACTACCGTGTGGTGGGGACCCTAGTGATAGTATCACTTGGACAATTGTTCGCTTGCGAAGAAAGAATCACTTTGTCTCTCATTCTCCTCTTCCCACACTTGATGTGGGTTATTAGCTATGTTGCTAGTGTGTTGTTAATGGTATGTTTTTGACCTTCTAAATCATTTGTAATAGTCAACACATTTGTTTGTGTTGTTGATCTCTTAACATCTTTTGGTTGTGGTTGTGTAAGGGTCAACCCCCTTATTAGACTATTGAACTTAATCAAAAACAAGAATTAATAAATAATTGTTATTAAAAATAAAATTTTAAATTATTATTTATTAACCCATCTCTTAATTAAGATTTTTTTATAAATAATAAAAAAGATAATACAACTTCTCAATAGTAACATAGTTGTAAAACTTGAACTTCAAAATAAAATCGCACATGATCATGAAAAATCTAAACCATATATCTTTTATATTAGAAAACAAAATTCATTTCTTTCAAAAATATTTTAAATTAAAAATTAAAAATATACAAATACATTTATACAATAATTTCACTCTAAAATTTTATCCAAATAAAAAAAGTGTGTGGATCCTCTCAAATGCAATAGAAGCTCTATGTAATGAATCAACACTCATAGCATTTTAAAAAAATGAAAACTAAATAATTATCAAGAAGCCTTCATTCATAAATGATATAATTTATCTACAATTGTTCTTAACACTTCCATACTTTTCCACTCTTCACCTTTCTTCACTTCTACCCGAAACCCCCTCTTTATTATTCCTTTCCTACTTAAGACATCTTCAGCATTCTTATAATTATAATCATAACTCCAGTCATCACATGCTACCATTGTTATTATCCATTCTCCTTCACTGACCTTAGGCCAAGTCTCTGTGTAGTCGTCTTCATAGAGTGATTTATACATATCGTCATAGAGTTGAAGAGATTTATTTATATCCTCTGCTGAAGTAGAGCTATCAACCACAATTATATAGCATCCAATAACAGCTGCTCTCGTCACTTCCCATTTTTTGCACCACTCATTAATGTCCACATCACCATTGTTCTGAGTAACAATCTCAGTGACTGCATCGGCGCCAACATGAGCGTGAGAAAACAGACATTCGTTTAAACATGACTCGGCTCCATCCACTGCTTTTCCAATCAGATCCATTTTCCTTGGCACACTCTGAAATAAAATACCAAATAGTCTCAATTCATTCATGGTAAAATATTTTCAATTACAGGTCTTTTAAAACATAGCAAAACTGTATTATAAGAACAAATGACAAAACAGAGCTTAAGGTCAAAAAGAAGTAAAAGAACACTTCCTTCAAAATTGATATTTCGGATAGCCTGTTAAAAAGGAGTGTTGAAATCATTACCTTCAACTTATGAATGCAATTCCTTATTACTGCATTGTTGCAATGGCCAAGTCGCATCCATTGTAATGCATGCAACTCTTCGATACCTGATATTTTCTCCAGCTTCTCACAAGAATCAATCTCAATCTTCTCGATGCAGCTTAGTCTGGAGAGGCTTGGCAACTCCTCAAGCTCGGGACACTCACTAATAAACAACTCTGTAAGTTTGATAAGATCGCCGGTTCCTACTACTCTTTGCAAATCTCTGCAATTATGTATAGAAAGACTGATAAGTGTTGTTGGCAGACTAATGTTTTGTAGCTTCTCACAAGATTGAATCTTAATCTTCTCCATGCAACTCAGTCTGGAGAGACTTGGCAACCACCCCTTAATCATAGGACACTCACTAATAAACAGCTCAGTAAGTTTGATGAGATCATTGTATCCTACAACACTTTGCAAATCTCTGCAACTGTGTACAGACAGACTGATGAGTGCAGGTGGCAGTGTAATGTTCTGTAGCTTCTCACAAGAGTGAATCTTAATCTTCTCCATGCAGCTCAATCTGGAGAGACTTGGCAACCCCTTAAGTTCAGGACACTCGCCAATAAACAGCTCTGTTAGTTTGATAAGGTCACCAAATCCTATTACTCTTCGCAAAACTCTGCAACTGTGTACAGACAGACTGATGAGTGTTGTTGGCAAACTAATGTTCCGTAGCCTCTCGCAAGAGTGAATCTTAATCTTATCCATGCAGCTCAGTCTGGCGAGGCTTGGAAAGTCCTCGAGATCAGGAAACTCATTAATAATCAGCTTTGTTTCTTTTATAAGATCGGTGGATCCTAACTCCTCTAGCTCAGGACACTCACTGATAATCAGCTCTGTAAGTTTGATAAGATCACCATATCCTACTACCCTTAGCAAATCCCTGCAACTTTGTATAGACAGATTGATGAGACTTGGTGGTAGTGTGATGTTCTGTAGCTTCTCACAAGAGTAAATCTGAATATTTTCCATGCAGCTTAGTCTGGAAAGACTTGGTAACTCCTCAAGCTCGGGACACTCGCTAATAATCAGCTCTGTAAGTTTAAAAAGATCACTGTATCCTACTAACTTTTGCAAAGCCCTGCAACTTCGTACAGACACACTGATGAGTGTTGGTGGCAGCATAATTTTCTGTAGCTTCTCACAATAAGAAATCTCAATATTCTCCATGCAGTTCAGTCCACCAAGACTTGGCAACTCCTCAAGCTCGGGACAATCACAAATAATCAGATCTCTAAGTTTGGTAAGATCACCACTTCCTGATACTCTTTGCAAATCTCTGCAACTTGTTGATAGTTGATGCCAATAAGGAGAAATCTACATTGAAAGATTTGGAACTCTGTTTTTAGGATTACCTTTTAATTCTGTTATTTTTTAGATGCAAAAAAGATCTAATTTTGTTATTTTTAAATTGGTTTTAAGCACTACTAAAATTACATGTTTTTTTTTTTTGTTTTTGTTTAATTTTTGCTTCTTTTTTTTAATTTTTTGTTTTTTTTTGTTTTTTGTTTTATTTGTTCGGTAAATGGCAGCCTTTTAAGCTGCCAAACACTCCACAAATTCAAACCCGCAAGCTCAATGGCCCAGCTTAGGCACAAAGCCTGCGAGCACAATGGCTCAACAGGATTTGAGTCACCCAAATAAATAAAATTACAAGTTAACTAACTATATGTAAAGATATGCCTTTTTTAAGCTTTTCCTTACTGTGTTTTAGGATTGCAAGCTCTTTAAAAAGTAATAATACAGAATTTTACTATTTTTCTACAGTATGGGGTCAAGATCTTTTTGAGCACATGTTGATTGGTTTATGGCTGCATGTTAATGTGATTTATTTGTTTAGATGATGATATATGTTGTTAGTAATTAACTGTTTCTCTTTAAAAATGGCTTGATTGAAAAATAGTTGGGTGTTAGTTTTATAATCTTTACAACTTCATACAGACAAACCGGTGAGTGTTGTTGCCACTGTAGTGTATGCAGCTTTTCACAGGAGTCCATCTCAATTTGCTCCACACTACTCAATCTGGAGAGACTTGGCAACTATATAGTTCAGGACAATTACAAATAATCAGCTCTCACATTGTAAGCTCAACGGTTCCTGCTGTTGTTTGCAAATCTCTACAACATTGTACAGAGTCAGACAGCCTAATGAGTGTTCTTGGCTCGGGACTCTCCCCAATATCTAGCCAGCTACTCTTAAAGTTACCTAGCACACTTCTCAATTTTTGACAACCATTCAATCGAAAATCTTCAAGCTTTGCACATCCATCAGTTATAATCCTCTCCAAACAACTTGGACCTCTAGAAGCTGGCAAGTCCTTAAGCTATAGTCAACCCCAAATACTTAATTCTACAAGCTTTTCATAACCAAAATTTATTGTTTCTGTTGACTTCTAGTGGCACCATGACGTTTGGGCAAGTATGACAACTAAAGGTGATTTTAGTGCAGAAAATTTAGCAAGGAGAAAGATTCTTCAACACCACTAAGGAGTGCATGAAATGATGGACAGACTAGCACATGTTTATGAGCAGTGGTAGTACTTGAGGACTTCTAGGAGACTTTCATGCAAGAAGATCTTGGTAACTACTCCAAGACATCAGTTAATATTACCTAGGAGATTCAATGAGAGAAATCGGCATGTTTGTCCCTTCTACAACTAGAATAAGGTGAAGCCAACTAAAGCATTGAAAAGGTTGTTAAACTGCTTGTTCTCCTTTTGGAGATATCTTCCTTATTTCTCTTGCACAACCAGTTAAAATTCTTCTTTATCTTGTTGTAATTAGGTAGAAGATGAGGAAACTAGATTTTGGTATCGATTTCTACATATTAAATCTGTAACGCATGCTTGAGCCTTCACAATCAATAAAATAACTGATTATTGCCTTTCTTTTATCTGGTTCCATTGTGTTTTCTTGAAGAATTGCAGGTTTCTCGTGTGCCTTCTGCAGCTATCTTTCTTCTCCTAACCTTTGTGATATTATTCCATGAATTTGTGTGAATGCAGGTTAGATCCTTGAAGTTGTTTTGTGCTTGATAAACAGGGTCCAGAGGTTCTCCTGTCATTGGTGGATCACCTTTTCTTGTATTTTCAATAGCTACTCCCCTCTTTTCCATGATGAGAACCTAGTTTACATTATTGAGTAGTTATCTCTTAATGGTGTTTTAGGCCTGTGACTGACTATAATTAGGTATTTTCAGGTGAAATGTAACAAAGAAACAGCCCTTGTGTGGAAGTTGATCTCTAACTATCAAAGCCCACACAATGAGAGGTCTTCTCACGTTTCACTGAATAGTTGAACTAGTTGCTTCGCATGGGTGCATATTTCAGTGAAGATAGTTTCTGGCATGTTGGGTTGGGTGGGACTCAAATTACATTGATTAAAGAATTTCAGCTAAGAAAGTTGGTGTTATTCTTAGCGATTTATAGTGTTGAAGACATTCTACAAGCACTTGTTGACTCTAAATTCTTGGTTTCAAATTAGTCCCATCTTTTCATGTGAAGATTAGAGACGAGCTTATTCAAGATGAAATAATCTTTAATTTATTGAATTTTCTCTGTCCTCACCAAGAAGAACTAGAGTATCTAGGTCCACTTCTTCAAGAGCTTAACACCTCCCTTTGGTAGGTTTCCTTAGGTAATAGAAAGACTAGCTCATGTTCATTACATGGCTTAAAGGAACTAGATTTTTGTCACCTTCAATGGGGGCAATCCTCTTGCCCTTTCTCAATGCAAAGAAATTCCAGTAGCAGCTCTAAAAAGTATAAGTTGTATCACTAGTGAAAAGACCACTACCCGCATAGAACGTATTCAAGATATTGCTAATATATTCTTGGTCCATAACATTGTAGAAACCAATCTAGTTGTTAGGTTCCTTGCCACTTCTTTATAAGGTAAAGCACTTCAATGGTATAAGGGATCCCAACCCGATTCAATAAATAACTGGGATGAACTATTTGCAAATAGTTTGTGGACAGTGATCATCTATCTTTAAAGGAGTAGCTTACCACTATTAAAAAAGCCCCCTGTGAACTCATGAGAGACTTCAATTTTAGGTTCCAGAAAACATGGGGATAAGACTCCAGCATTGGTCAAGCCTTCTCCAAATGCAATTTTGTGCTATTTGAAAGCTTTAAAAAGGGACGCAACTATCATGATACAATCAATGAGGGGAATAACTTCATCTGATACTTCTGATATTGCTATAATAACTGAAAACTACCTAATCCAAGATGGGAAGATGCTCCAAAACCTCCAATGCCTCTTTTTCCTGAACCTCAACTAAATTAGCACCTTCTCATCTCTTCTTGGGGCAACCAGTCAACCAACTCCACCTTTTATCCATTCTAATATATTGCATGGAGTTAAAACCTTGCTCCATGGTTTTGAGAATAAAGTCTGGCTTTAAAAAGGCAACAAGCCCAACATAGTAAACATTATCAGCCTTTCAATCAAGCATATCAGTCTAATAGGCAACTTTATCAAGGTTATGCTCAGAAATGAGGTCAAATACCATTGCAAGTTCTTCCATGTTAGTGTAATTAGATTTGAGAAGATAGAAATTTAATTCTTTTTATCTTTTAATACCGAGCAAAATATTGTTGAATATTATCTTTATTTTTCACAAATAATATTGATGCAAATATATCACTTTTAATGCTCTGAGTATGCTGATAACTTTTAAGCAGGGAGTCAACAATGCTGATATAAATCAAAACTACTTCTGATCTATTTTGTAGCCAAAATATAAATATGCAAGAGTAAGGGCAGAATATACCACAGTCAAAGTATATGTCAAAGATCTGAGAGCAATCCTCAACCTTTTGTGATCTGCAAACTTATCAAATAATCAGAATATACTCTTGATAAGTATATATATTGAGACTTTGCGTGTGTGTGTGTGTGTGTATATATATATATATATATATCGATTCTATGATACTTGTTGAATGCTATTAATATAAATATGTTGTCAAAGAACAATATGTTGTTGATCTGTTTTATTGTTCTTTGCTGCGATGATCTTGAACTATTAATGATTTGCTAATATAGATAAGTGTCACTTCTTCAATCGGCAATCTGGAAGTAATCCAATTGCAAATTATACAAATGAAACATATATCAATATTGTTTAGTGTGTATGGAGATGTATGATCTTGTACTTGCACTGTATATATTTTTGTGTGTTCTTAGATCGTGCATCTCAAGAGCATATATAGAATGATGAGGAGGCATGCCGCCTCACAATGGGTCACAACTTTTCATCAGCAATAACCAATGTGTCAAGGCCCAATAACTATTGTTATCGTTAATATAAGACAGCATGATTATGATGGAAGTTAATCACCATATAATGGTTACAATATTAATCAACACCAATAGTCGATGGAAGTTGATACCAAATCATGAATATAAGTCGACACCAATAGTCAATAGAAATCGACACCAAATAATGAATAGAAGTCGACACCAATAGTCGATTTATTTGGTGTTCGATCATTATCAGTTTTAATAAAGATGATCGAGTTTAATCTACTTGTCATATATATATATATATATATATATTGAGTAATAATACCATTATTAATCAATATATATATATGTACACATGATAATTGAATCGGTCTCATAGTTTACTCAATTTCTTGGTTTCATATGTCATGCATGAGTATACATGTATGTATAGATGATACTACTCACCGTGATTTATAGTATAGTGTCATACTCATGAATACATGCATGGGTGTATGTGCATGTATCTAATGTCACATATACAAACACATATATGTTACTGAATTTCCCAAGCATACTATAGATCATGGTGACTATTGTCATCAATATATCCAAGCATTTGTGCATCATACAACTGAAGCTATATCTTTAACACTCCCTCTTAGCTAGGGAGGATGATCACAATTCACACATGATGTTATTTCACAAAGTGTATTAAGAATATCATCCCATGCTATCACAATTCTCATTTTGTCAATACTTATGCCTCTTTTCAAAGTCATCTAGCGTCCATTTTGATATGTGCACTAGCATCAACCATATGATGCTTATCATAATGGATTCATGACCTGTATAAAATATTAAACCATATTAATATTTACCATGATCTATATCATCCAACAGATATATGAGCTATCTTGATGTGTACACTGATATCAACCATATGATATCACTCAAGATAGATTACAGTTTTCACTACTTGTTTCTCATGACTATGAACATAAGTGACAGTTAGAGATCTTTTGAATAACATACACAAAGACACACAGTGTCAAAAGAAGTAATATTTATGTATTAATTTTAATTTTTCTATTACAATGATAGAAGGGAGAAACTCATTTTCTTATTAATCATAACATTTTTTTTTTGTAGTTTTCATAGGGTGCACCTTGTTAGTGTCCTGACATCCATTATAGTCTTTTCACGAGAATTTTAGATTTGATATAACTCATTTCCTTTTAACATAGCGAAGAATCATATTCTCTTATCATAGAGAAGAATCATATTCAGGCCCATTAACGGTCTGACATTGATCTCCCTCTTAATGTATAGTTTCTCTGTTACTTAATTTTCTTCTTTTTATTAATGAGTTAGTTCGAGAACCCTTTCTAGAAAACTAGATGTTCAGAGTCTGATAGACTTTTATTTACTTCTACATATGAGGCTTGGTGCTTAATTCTATCTGGGCACTTTATAGCAATGTGTCTGAATTTATCACATCTGAAGCATTGAACTTCAGATAAGTCTCTTCTACATTTGAATGGTCTTTTTTCAGAAGAGTCTCTGCCTTTCCTTTTCTTAAATTTGTTTCTCTTTCCTTTCTTATGTGTTTGAGAGTTCAAGACTTGTAGGTCTTCTTTTGGAGGGTTTGTACTAATTCCTTTGGCTATTAATCTTGATTCCTCTTGAATGCAATCAATCTTTAGTCTATCAAATTTTCGCAGTTTAGGTTGAGCACTGATCCCTTGGAGAAATGATTCTGATGATAGGGGTACCCATTGAGTGCTATCATGGATAATTCTTTGCAATCAAATGTGTGACCAATTGTTGCTAATTGATTACGAAGATCAATTATCCTCATGAAGTATGAGGTGACTGTTTCTCCTTGGTTCATCTTAACATGTTGAAGTTCATTTTTAAGAGTTAGGACTCTACTTGTATTATTTATCTCAAACATGTTTCCTAGGGTAGAGAACATTTGATAGGCAGTGTCAAGACTTGAGATAGTGGGAACAATATGGTCTTTAACACCATCCACAAGGAGTTTCATAGCTTTGTTATTATTTTTGATCCATTGAAGTTTTTCATCTACACCCTCAGGTGCTTGAGAGGGTTTCTCTACTAATGTATTTAATTTGTGTTCTTTTAGTGCAAGCATCATTCTGATTTTCCAGGATATAAAATTTGCTGCCCCTTCAAGGCGATCCTCGGGTCTGACTCCATTCACCATTTTGGAATATTTCTTTTCTTTGGTTTAGTAATTTGATTAATTATTCCTCACCTTAGCTCTGATGCCATGTTAGTGTAATCAGATTTGAGAAGATAGAAATTTTATTCTTTTTGTCTTTTAATACTGGGCAAAATATTGTTGAATATTATCTTTATTTTTCACAAATAATATTGATGCAAATATATCACTTTTAATGCTCTGAGTATGCTGATAACTTTTATGCAGGGAATCAACAATGCTGATATAAATCAAAACTACTTCTGATCTATTTTGTAGCCAAAATATAAATATGCAAGAGTAAGGGCAGAATATACCAGAGTCAAAGTATATGTCAAAGATCTGAGAGAAATCCTCAACCTTTTGTGATCTGCAAACTTATCAAATAATCAGAATATACTCTTGATAAGTATATATATTGAAACTTTGCGTTTATAGTATATATATATTGATTCTATGATACTTGTTGAATGCTATTAATACAAATATGTTGTTGATCTGTTTTATTGTTCTTTGTTGCGATGATCTTGAACTATTAATGATTTGCTAATATAGATAAGTGTCACTTCTTCAATCGGCAACCTGTAAGTAATCCAATTGCAAATTATACAAATGAAACATATATCAATATTGTTTAGTGTGTATGGAGATGCATGATCTTGTACTTGCACAGTATATGTTTTTGTGTGTTCTTAGATCATGCATCTCAAGAGCATATATAGAATGATGAGGAGGCATGCCTTCCAACAGGCATGCCGCCTCACAATGGGTCGCAACTTTTCATCAGTGATAACCAATGTGTCAAGGCCCGATAACTATTGTTATCGTTAATATAAGACAGCACAATTATGATGGAAGTTAATCATCGTATAATGGTTACAATATTAATCGACACCAATAGTCGATGGAAGTTGATACCAAATCATGAATATTAGTCGACACCAATAGTCGATAGAAATCAACACCAAATAATGAATAGAAGTCAACACCAATAGTCATTTTATTTGGTGTTCAATCATTATCAGTTTTAATAAAGATGATCAAGTTTAATCTACTTGTCATGTGTGTATATATATATTGAGTAATTATACCATTATTAATCAATATATATATGTACACATGATAATTGAATCGGTCTCATAGTTTACTCAATTTCTTGGTTTCATATGTCATGCATGAGTATACATGTATGTATAGATGATAGTACTCACCATGATTTTTAGTATAGTGTCATGCTCATGAAGACATGTATGTATGGGTGTATGTGCATGTAGCTAATGTCACATATACATTCACATATACACATACATATATGTTACTGAATTTCCCAAGCATATTATAGATCGTGATGACTACTGTCATCAATATATCCAAGCATTTGTGCATCATACGACTGAAGCTATATCCTTAACATTCCCAAGCTATTGTTCCAGTTCAAAACAACTTAGTTCAAGATTATGATGGTGTCACTCATGTAACCAGCCCCACAATCAAAATGCTTTCCCAAATGGAGTTCTTAGTCAAGCTTTAATGGTTCAAGAGCATCAGTACTTCAAGAACAATGAGTGGATTCAACTCCAAAGGTGAGAGATATCAAGAACAAGTGACAAATGAGTCCATTTTATTGAACTAGCAAGAGAGTGCTATTTTGGGTGTAAATCAAAATTAAGTACCAACCAAATGGACAACTTTTGCCTCAAGGTTAAAAAGAGAGCACTAAAAAAGGAACCATCTTCCATGGTTGGTCAAGCATCCATTTCTCAAATATCAAAACAAGATGTTAGGAAGGACAATCGGTTCAAAGATCAGCTTCCAAATACTCAATAGTAAAAAGAGGATGTTGCTGCTACCAAGGCTCAGTCAGAGGTTGGTCATATTCCTTTTGATATAGTGGAGCAAATGAAAAGAACCAATTTGAATGTTATTATGTGGGAACCACTCTCAATCCCTTCCCAAAGAAATTTATTGCAAGAGGCTTTATTCCACTAAGTTTCCAAGAAATGGACAACAAGGGATAGGGGGACACATTTCAGGGACAGATTTTTATGAGGCCATTTTTGGGGATCACGGGGGACAACAAAGGTTATAAGCTATATACAAAACAAATAAAATTTTAAAAATATTGAGAAATTCAAAATATTCATATGATAACATTGATATCAATGATAAGGCATTCATCGTATTAACATAAACATCATAGAATCCTTAATACACAACAGTGGAATTCATATGAGATTTGAACAAATTAATATTTAATTGCTTCCATAATTCATTGTCAATGGCATATAATATAAAATTAAAAAAAAAGTAATGCAAAAATATCCCGAAGGCTACAAGTTTGAACTACAACTGTTGACATGACAAGGTAAAAAATTTAGCGTTAAAAGTATGAAGTTGCCTCTAATTAGCATCTGCCAACATCACATCAAAATTAGAATCTAACTCTGAATAGTTGCCAAGTTATGAGGGATTACCTCATCCAAAGGAACTCCAACCAATCCCTTGTTGGAAGATTTTGTTGTTGTCATTGATATCAACAGGATTGCATGAATCAAACAAATTAGGGTTTTTTATGTTACCTGGAATCATTTGTTGTTGATATTGGTCGTCAATGTCGGAATCAATCCTGGAAGGTTTTGTTTCATTATTGGAAGGTTTGATGTCATTGTTGGTAGATTTGGTGCTTCCATACATCAACCAGACATGGTGGTATGTCTTTGGAATTCAAGTTGATTCCATGTATTCGAGAAATATAGCAATGCTTTTGTATAATGCCTCGATGCCTTTAAGATTCAAGTCGATTCCATGTAATCAAGAGATAGAATGGTTTGGTAGATCTGTTCTTAAGGAAGTTTGTATACAGAATGCAGTATCATGTGTTGAGTCGGACAGAACTAGTTCTGATTGCAGGGTCAATGGTCGAAATCAACATTTTCATGTTTGCAGCTGGGTTTGATGATTGACATCAATGTTTTCCATGTTGTAACATCCATGTGATTCCTCGATATCATATGTTTTTGTCCTTCATTCATTTGAGACTAAGCTAGATGCTTTTGTTAGTTTAGTCGGTTATTAGTTGTGAAACCTGTCGATTGATACAAACGGTGGTGACTATATGTATGTTGAACTTGATTGTTGGGAAGTTCCCAAGTAAAGTATTTTAAAGAGTATATACATTCAAACTCTGTAGATTGCTGATAAATTTAGATGCGAAGGTTTGAGAGGCAGCATAGCAGATTGCAGATGAAGAGAGATGCTAAGTTTCAAGAGGCACAGTATTGAGAGATCGACAATTGCAGAATACTAGTGCAATCGAGTTTGCATAGTATAAAGAAGATTGCAGAATGTATATGCAGAGATAATTATTGAAGAGAGATAATATTGTGCTAGTGTTTCAGAATATAATAATATATCTATGACGTTGCACTGTGATGCTAAAAACTAATAGAATTGATGCTCTGTGTATGATTTATACCTAAGTCATTTTTCTTATATACTGAGTTGGTGCTCAGATAGGGAGCTGGTGCTTCTTAAACCTTAGGTTGGTACTCCTTAGGGTTGGTGCCCTAAAATGTGAAATTAGTGCAATTATGTAATTGGCATTTTTGTCATTTGTGAGGCTGGATTAGGACAGAAGATCCTAGCAGCATTTCTCACCGCAATTTTTCCCTTCTAGGATTTTCCATGTAAATCGTGGTGTTATGGTGATTTTTGTGTGATTGCTTTGTCCTAGTAAATGCTTTCATGTTTGTGCATTCTTGTTAGATTTCATTTTAAAAAGTGAAGTTTAGAGGTTTTGATGTGTGATTGCTCTGTCCTAGTAAATGCTTTCATGTTTGTGCATTCTTGTTAGATTTTGTTTTAAAAAGTGAAGTTTAGAGGTTTTGATATGTGTTATTTCTCTCTCCTAGTAAATGCTTTCATGTTTGTGCATTCTTGTCAAATATTGTTTTAAAAAGTGAAGTTTAGAGGTTTTGATTGATCCACTGTTCACTATCCCGCCCCCCGACCTCTCCCCTCCCCACCCCCCTAGAAATAAGTGTGTTCCAACAATTGGTATCAGAGCCCTAGTACCTAAAGAAGCCTAATCAGGTTTGGCTGATCTTGGTTAAGCGAACACTATGGAAAATCAAAAAGGATCCTCTACAATCAAAGCACCTATGTTTGATGGTTCAACTTCAAACTATGCCTTTTGGAGTATCAGAATGGAAACTAATTTGGCTTCATTACAGCTTGATTTTTGGATGTCAGTAGTAAATGGATATCCATAGATCAAAATATCGCAGACTTATCGCAAATAAGTGAACTTATCGCGATAAGTTCTGGCTCGCAATAAATTGTGTCAAATTATCGCAGGAACTTATCACAGATAAGTTGCCAACTTATCGCAGAGAAAAGTGGCGATAAGTTTGCAATTTATCACGATAATTTAAAAAATTATCGCCCACGTGCCCAGATATAGACTATGACAGCCCAGAAAAGTGCAAAATTGATTTTTTTGTTTGCAAGAGCTGATTTGGAGAGGAGAGAAAGGGTTTGGAGGAGAAAGAAGGTCATTTACAGCATTCTAGAGTGATTTCTTGTGGATTTGAAGCGGATTCAAAGAGATTTTTCAAGCAAATTCAGATTCACAAGTAAGCTATGGAGGAGAGTGGATTCGCAACAAGATTGGATGACATTTATGAGGAGGATGAGGGCACTGAGTCTGAGACTGAGAGTGAGGAGGATACAAATGACGAGGAGTCATTGCTAGTGTCAACACCATCTACATCCAGGATGGAGGTCGAGTCACAGCCACAGCGGACTTCTACGTCTAGACTCCCTCCCATTCCACCAATTTTTAATAGAGCTGCTAGGAGGGGGAAGAGGAAGATGTAGACTATTTTGATATTGTACTTGACACTTGTATTTGCTTTTAGTTTTACAAAGACAATTTGTAATTTTTAGTTTGCTTCAGAGTTTAGACTACCAGAATATGGCTATGAGCCATCAGCATTCCACATGAGGATGCGATTTTGTATCCTATTTGCATTTATATATATCTAGCCCAGCTTGTTTGGTTTGTTTACTCATTTATTGACTCAATAGATGCATCTCCTTATTGAATTTTGCAAAAAAATGCATTTCTAATTAAATTTAAGCAATTTTTAAGTTCTCGATATTTTCCCAAGAAGTTCCCAACTTATCTCCGATATTTGCCGATAACTTTTTTTTTGCCCTCGGTGATAAGTTGCCGATAACAATATTTTGAACTATGGGATATACTATTCCTCCACAACCTCCTACTGATCAAGCAGAAAAAAGAGCATGCAATGCAAAGGCAAAAAATGCAAATATTGTGTGGCTTGACTAATTCAGAATTGACCAAAGTAATGCATTGTGCCTATGCAAAAGATGTATGGAAAGAGCTAAAAAGCATTTACCAAGGAGGTGATAAGGTGAAACAGGCAAAGTTGCAAACTTACCAAGCAAAGTTTGATAGTCTAAATATGTTGGAGGAAGAAAAGATTGCAGAATATCTTCTGAGTAGATGAAGTTGTAAATACAATTAGAGGTCTTGGAGAAGAGATGAAAGATTCAATTGTTGTCAAAAAATATTTTAAGATCCTTGCTAGAAAGATATGATTCAAAGATATCAGCAATAGAAGAAGCTTAAGACCTTGATAAATTCACACTAGATGAGTTACAGGGAACATTCACAACCTATGAAATGAGAACCGGTAACACAGAAACTTTAGGAAGAAAAGCTGCATTCAAGTCTGTGAAGAAAGGGAAAGGACTCTATACTATATATAGAATTAGAGGAAACTGAAGAAGAAGAAGAGGCAAACTTTGTTAGAAGATTAAAGAAGGGCTCTGGCAAATATAAAGTTAGACTTCTTTTCAAATGTTTTAATTGTGGTACGATAGGCCACTTTGCTGCAAAATGCCCCTATGGTGAAAAAGAAAGTGATAGTGAAGATAATAGTAAAAAGATTAGTAAGAAACAATATGTTTCTAAAAAGAAAAATTTGTACAGAAAGAAGAAAAGTCTGTAGTCAAGAGAAACTCATTTATGCCTTAAGTGAAATAAGGAAATTGAGAACAAAAGAATTCTATCCAGAAGGATCAAGCTGTGAAGGGCAAAGAGCTGCTGATTGAAAGACTTAAAGAATCTGATCATTTAATCATATGCTTGAAAACAGAGATTGAAGAGACAAAGAGGATAGCAGATGTGACAAAATTTGAACTTGAAGCCAAGTCAGATGAATGTCAGAGATTGGAAGCAGAGATAGTATTTTGAGAAAAGATCTAGAGAAATCTAAGAGTCAGTTAGAAACCAATATGAAATTTGAGAAAAGCACCAGCAGATTGGATGAAATTCTGAGCACACACAAACATCATAAAGATACATCTGGTTTGGGATATGTTAAAGGACAAAGTTCTATAACTGAAGACAAGAAAAGAGTTGAATTTGATGTCAAAAACTCATCAAAGATTGAGGAAAGAGCTGATAGGCAAGACAAAAAGGATAAGGTTGATTACTTCATCAAATTCAAGGATCTGCAAAAGAAGGTTAGGTCTCCTCCAAAAAGAAGACTTGCTCAAAACAGGTTTAATACCGTGTTTATGGTTATTGCTATAACTGCAATCAATATGGTCATAAAGCTGCAAACTACAGAATAGTTCCTAGAAGAAAATTTAATTTTATTAGCAGAAATTCATTTGCTCCTCTGAGTAATATGAATTTGGAGTGTTATATTTGTTGGTCAAGTGGCAAAGCAATGTAGAATAAATTTTATGAAACAGAAAAAGAAAGCTGATAACTTTCTACAGAAGAAAACGGAAGCAAAACCCTCTGAAGATAAGAAGAAAGAGGCCTAGAAAGTATAAAAGAAGAAGAGTGACAAAAAAGGCTGAAAAATCCATGTTTGTGCAAACAGCATTTCATGCAAAGAAACAGAATCTTTGGGTAATAGACAATGGATGCTTGAATCACATGACTGCTGATAAGAGCAAGTTTGTAAAGTTAAAAGATTGGAATGAAGGCTCAGTAACATTTTGAATGAAGGCTCGGAATGCCAACTCACCCCTGGACATTGTGGATCTTAAGAACATGGCTCAGAGAATGAACCAGCTTGAAGAGGAGGCTGCGGAGACTTTGAAAATTTTGGGTTAGTCTTTGGTCAGGTTCTGTGTTCTGTGTTTTGTGCTGGCTTTCTGCTGGGGGGTGGCTGGGTCTGTCTTATTTTGTTTGTTTAGCTATCCTTTGTTTTTTGTTTATTTCTCAATGATGAGCTTCATCGAACATCCTTTCTAAGTTTTTTGTAAAGGGTTTCAGGTCCCTTCAAAACCTGTTTAGCCTTAATCAAAAACATTTGGAGACAATATATGCATCAAAATCAAATCAAAGGAAAAGGGACTTCGTGTATAAATGGTAAAGCACAAACACACAATGTGTTATATGTAGAAGAATTAAAGCATAATTTGCTGAGTGTGAGCCAGATGTGTAATAATGGTTGTAAAGTAACCTTTAATGCTCAAGGGTGTGAACTCAGAAAAGCTAAGCCAGCAAGATTGGTTGCTGAAGGGAAACTGACTTAAGGCAATATTTACAATATTAGAGAGATTAAAAGCAAAAATGTTTAGGGCAGAACTCGCTTGCTAGTACAAGTTGATGAAAGTTGGCTTTGGCATAGGAGACTTGGCCATATAAACTTTGACAATCTTGTCAAAGTAGGACATTTGCCCAAAATCACTAAACCTGAAAACATCACTTGCAAAGAATGTCAGCAGGGAAGCAAACAAAGATAAAGTTCAAGACCAAAGAATATTCAACAGAAAGACCTTTGGAATTAGTGCATACCGACTTGTGTGGACCAACAAGGACAAAAGGATTGAATGGAGAAAGGTATTTTATGTTGCTAATGGATGATTGCTCAAGGATGACATGGGTGACATTTTTGAAGGACAGATCCGAGGCATTTGAAAGGTTTAAAATCTTTAGGTAGATGGTTGAAAAAGAAAGTGGGTATAAACTGAAATGTTTATAGCCTGACAAAGGTGGAGAATTTACCTCCAACAAGTTTTAAGACTACTGTGAAAGACATAGCATCAAAAGGCAGTAATCTGCAGTAAGAACACATCAGCAAAATGGTGTCCCAGAGAGAAGAACAAGACAGTAAAGGAGATGACAAGGACATTACTAAATGAAGCAGAGTTACCTAACATGTGCTGGAGAGAGGCAGTACATACAGCAGTATACACTGTAAATAGTTCCAGTTGAGAGTGAATAGCAGACAAACTCCTTATGAATTCTGGTATGGAAAATCTGCATCTGTTAAATATTTTAGAGTGTTTGGTAGCAAGTGCTCTATTAAGAAAGATGAAAAAGGCTTAGGAAGCCTTGAGTCTAGATGTGATGAAGGAATATTCCTTGGATATTCCTCGCATAGCAAAGCTTTCAAGTGTTATAACAAGAGGCTAAAGAATAGTGTTGAGAGTGCAAACATTAAAGTTGATGAAGATATGCACCATGTGAAAACAATTCAGAAGATTATAAGGATGAATAAGAATTTAAAGATGAGTTCATCAAGGAAGAGTCTGAAAATGAGAAACCTGAAGAATCGGTTAAGAAGACACCATCAAGACATGTACAGAAGAATCATCCAGAAGAGCTTATTATTGGAAACAAAGATGTTGGGGTGCAAACAAGAGGAAAACTTTGGGGTGCAAACAAGAGGAAAACTTGCTATGTCAGATGGGTAAGTAAATTTCTGCTTGTTATCAGAAATTGAACCTGGGACTTATAAGGAAGCCAGCAAGGATGAAAACTAGATAAAGGCTATGGAGGAAGAGCTAAGTCAAATTGAAAAGAACAAGACAAGTGTTAAGAGAGAGTGAACTCATCATCCATCATCCATCAGGTTAGAGCTAAAATGTAACCAAGAACAATTTGCTAAAAGCTTGCAAACATAGAGTGTGGGACTTCTTTGAAGACTTTGATCCTTTCAACACTCAAACCATCTAGTAAATCAAAACAAAGAAGTTGATAGGCTTGTAGTAGTTGACTCACAATATGACACTCCTAATGACATTATGTAAGACAAGCACTAGCATGTTAAGCTTGTGGTGAGGCCAACAGTCCCAAACAATGAGACCAGTTGGCAAGAATTTGATAGTGACAATAAGATTATTAGATTCCTTCAAGGCAGAACTTTCTACTAAAATCAGTTTTAAGTTGCAAGAACAATATGGAGATTAATTATCCAGCTGAAGACAAACAAGTTGTGAAAGGGTTTGATTAACTTAGAGAGTATCTTCAATACCGATGTTCAACTCAGGAATGGAAAGATAAACATGACTATGAAAGAAGAAGATTACAAACAAGTTGACATTCCAAATGACAAGTTCTTGAAGGTTGGAAAGGCATGTAGACAATCTGGGAAAAAAAAACAAAAAAAACATGTATTGATCTTTGTAGAGAATATAATAATGCATCTGCATGGAGTTACATGGATCTTCTAAGAGGTTTTGACCTAAATTTGGCCCTACATACCATTGAAACAGATTCAATGCTACTCGTTAGGAAAGACCAAAGGCCAAACAATCCTAAACTTGAACCCTTGATTAGACAAGAACTAACCAAGCTTATTGAAGCAAGCATTATCTTCCCAATCAAGCACTCGCCTTGCGTTGCTAACATAGTTTAGCTATGGAGTGTAATGGGGAAATCAAGTTATGTGTGGAAACTTAGAGTCTTGAATCGGGATTCCCTCAAGGACCATTATCCCCTTCGATCCATGGAGAAATCCTTCAAATAGCGGTTGGAGCTGAATTTTCTCTCCTAGATGGCTATTCAGTATATGACCAAATTTGTGTTCAAGAATCAGACCAATTGAAAACTTCCTTTTCGCTAAATGGGGGGCTTTTCCTATGAGAAAATGCCTTTTAGGTTCACCAATGTTGGTGCAACCATTTAAAGGGCAATGGAAAGGGCCTTTAAAGGGCTTATTAATGGCATAATCTTAGTTTGCTTGGATGATATAACTATCTTCTCAAAGCATAAAAGAGAACACTTGGATCATGTGTCCAAGGCATTCAATAGGTGTAGGGAATTTGGAGTGTCTTTGAGTCTTACAAAGTGTGTGTTTGTTGTTCACGAGGGCAAACTATTGGAGTGCATAGTTTAAAGATTGGTCTATCTATTGATCCTGAAAGAGTAAAGTATATTTTAGCTCTTTTCCTCCCAAGCCATTAGAAAGGTCTCAAAGCTTCTTGGGGAGGAGATCAAATTTGTAATAAGATTCATGCCAAATTTTTCTACTATGAAGGAAAGTAACGATAATTTTGAAAGTAACAAGAAGCTATTTCTCAAGCTCCTACTCTTGTGAATCCTAATTCTGACAAAGACTTTATACTGTATGCTTTGGAGGAGAGGAAAGTATATCAGCCATCCTAACTCAACAAAATAATGACCAAATGGAGCAGCCAATCGATTTTTATAGTCAAGCATTAAAGGACTATCAGTTAAGGTATAAATTTTCTGAGAAACAGATCTTTGCTATTGTAAGAGCTCTCAAGAAATTCAGGCGTATGATTTCTAATAAGATGATTCAGTTAATGGTGCCTTATCCAAGTGTGAAAGAATTACTTTTGAGTAGGGATGTGAATAAGAAGAGAGTTGTATGGATTGTGGATTACTAAAGTCATAGAGTGTGATGTAAATATCAAGATCGCCAAGCTTATGAGAGGTCAGAGGGTGTGTACGCAACTTGTAACAGAACTTGAGGTTGATAAGAGGACCATCTATATGCTACAAGAAGACCTGTCACTTGAACCCGACCCTCTAAACAGCTGGACACAAGATATGATTGCTTTCTTACAAATAGGTAAGTATCCTCAAGGCCTTGACAGGGCAAAGAGAAGATATTCTAGGTTGCAATCCATTCCCTTTGTCCTTGTTGATGAAATATTATTTAGAAAGGACATGATGGAGTTCTTTTAAGGTGTTTTGGGGGTGACCAGGTTGCCAGAGTGCTTGATGAGTTCTATGGTGATTTATCAGGAGGCCACTTCTCAACAAGGACTACTACTACTAAAGCCTAAAACCATAAAAGCTAATTATTACTGGCCTGACCTGTTTAAAGATGTTCACAAGTGGATGATACATTGCAAGGAGTGTGTTTTACAAGAAAGCAAAGGTTAGCTACCCTTCCTCTTCACCTTATTCATATAGATCAACCATTTGTTCAGTGGGCTTGAGATTTTATTGGTGTGATAAATCCACCATCCAGTGCTGATCATAAATGGGTTTTGATGGCCACAAGTTATTTCACTAGATGAGCTAAGGCACTTGCATTGAAGGAGGCTACTGAGGTTTCAAATACTGGGTTTTCTTGAAAAGATTGTTACAAGGTTTGGTATTCCATTTGCTATCATTTTTGACAATTTTAAAGCCTTTGTAGGCACTCGAATTAGTGAATAGTAGTCAAGCATGGTCTTTATCTAAAGAATCCTTCAAACTATTACCCTTAAGGAAATGATTTGATTGAGTCTACAAACAAGAACCTAATAAAGATCATCAAATAGATAATAGAGGACAGCCAATAATGACTTTGGAATCCCTAGTTTAAGACAATTCTTTGGACTAATAGAATCAAACTTAATATAACTAGTCTCCTTTCATGTTGGTATATGGGGGAGAGGCAAGGTTTCCTTTATCATTTGAGTTTCCTACTCTTGAACTTGCACTATAGCTGGAGATGCTAGAGAATGATACAATGGCAGTAAGATTAGCTAAGTTGATGGAATTGGAAGAGGTAAGAAACCAAACAATGCATACTCTTGAAGCTCATCAAGCCTAAGTGAAGAGAATCTTTGACAAATAATTGTTAGGTGATTTTACTGCAAAAAAATTAGCAAAGAGAAAATTACTTCTACACTACCGAAGAGTGCATGAAATGACGAAGGACAGACAAGCATGTGTTTGAATGAGTAGTGGCAGTTCTTGGGCACTACTAGGTTATTTCCATGCAAGAAGATCTAGTTAACTGCTCCAAGACATCAACTGAGGTTATCAAGGAGTTTCAATGAGAGAAATCAACATATTAATCCCTTCTATGCCTAGAAGAAGGTGAAGCCAACTTAAGCATTGAAGAGGAAGTTGAATTCCCTGTTCTCCTTTTGAATACATCTTCCTAATTCCTCTTACACAATCAATTAATATTCTTCTATATCTTATTGTGATTAGGTAGAAGAGGGGGGCATTGGACTTTTCGTATTAGATTTTACATATTGAATTTGTAACACATGCTCAAACCTCACCATCAATAAAAGTGTTTATTACTGCCTTTCTCTTGTACAATTCCATTGTGTTTTCTTGAATAACAGCAAGTTTCTCTTGTGGATATTAGTCCCTTTTGCAACTGCACCTTTCTTCTCGTAACATTTGTAACAATATTCCATGAGCTTGTGTGAATGCAAGTCAGATCCTTGAGGTTGTTTTGTGCTTGAAAAGTAGATTTCTTATCTTTGATGCATCACCTTGTTTGTACTTTCAGTCATTTCTACCCCCTTTTCCATGATGAGAACATAGTTTAGATTATTGAGTAGTTTTCTTTCAACAATGTTTTAGGTTTGTAACTGATCATACAGTAGATACTTTCAATGAAGGTAACAAGGAATCAATCCTCTTTTGGAATTTGATCTCTGACTATCAAAGCCCAAAGTTTGAAAGGTCTTCCCATGTTTTGATTAAATAGCTAAGCTAAGGGCTTAGCAAGCTGCCTATTTTAGTAACAACAATTTCTAAATTTTGACAACGGTCTAAGTCAAAGATTTCACATTCCCATTTTCATTAAGGATTGCTCTCTAGACACTTCATGCCCCTGAGATGCAAGTCTTCAAGCCCAAGGTCTGGACATTCAATAATGTTTAACAACAAAAGATTTATGAAATCAGATGTTTGTGTTAGTCTTTTGAGTCTTTTACAATTTGTAATAACACAACAATTTAATGCCTTTGCCCTTGTTAAATTCACTTCGATAGTATTTTTTAATGAAATTAAGTTTGATAGAGTTATGATACACTTCTCTGGACTGGTCTGTTAATATTCTGAGATATTACTCTACTCTGGAAGTTATTGACTAAGACAATGAACATAACTAAAACAAGACTAGAGAAGCACAATCATATCCAGTCTAGAATCTACACCAAGTTCATTGTAATTTATGAGCAGTCATATAAGACAAGACTTAAATATAGGGAATGATTAACATTAACAAAACTACAAAGACGTACACCATCATCCTTATTCCTTGTAGCCTCCTCTGAGAATAAACCTCTGCTCTATTTCTATTCCAAAAACTTCTTCCAACTTTAAAAACTAAGTCTATAATCTCCCTATCTACCTATTCCTCTAGAAATAGTTACATGTTGAAGAGTGATTCCTGCACTATGATGCATTTCAAGATTTTGTCAGAAAAAAAAAGGAAAATCTCTGCCACTGAAATAAATCCATATAAGTTGCCTCAAATGTGTTGCATTCCCTTTTCCTTGAAAAAAGTTCTCTATTTGAATGGTATCGTCCATACCATCACCATGACTGCATAACATAACCACCACCCTTAATCACAGTCATCACTAGTATAATTGGTGGAACAACTGTTACGAAGTGACAAAAGAAGTTTTACAACTAAAGCAGAAAACCAACTCTACAATTTGATGCTGTGTTAAAACCATCTTTAACAGGTGCTGTTTTATGAAATTGTCCATCTATTATTGCAGTGTAGATTTATATGTCCTTGTTCCAAATTCTAGATGCCCTATATAACTGCTCACTGCTTCACTAAAGACTAATTATTTAGATACTTCTGTGATTGTTGCTTAATAATCAGTTAGCCTTTGATTCACAGAATGGTTTCTTTTATGAAAGATGCTTTGCATCAACTTAAGGCTCCGATAATAAATTCCACTGATGAAGATCTTGAATAGAAAATTTTCATGGCTAATTTGTAACTTTTCAAGACCACACTCACTTGGGCCTTAACACTACTAGAGATTCCCCAATTGTTCCAATCTATTTCCCCATTAAATTTGAAATTCACGAAAACCAAAGATTTTACAGAGAGTCCTCTCTCTTTTAGCTGAAGCTTGCTCCCCCTCTAATTTGGAGGACCAGAGACATAAACTACAAATATTCATATTGAAAGATTCCACTAAAGACCATCCTTGGGCATCTAAAAAACACGTTCTCTAAGCCATCTGATATTCTTAAAACTTTGGAAACTCTTTCAAGGAGGTTTGAAAAATCAGCAGCTCTTTCAAGTAGAATGGCCAGAAATTCAAAATATTTATTGTAAAGCTTTCAATGATTAAAAAAGTAGTCTCAAGACAACCATAACATAATGCATTCCACTATATAGCCATACTAAGGATTTCACTTTTGATTGAGATGATCAAAATACCTGTATGCAATCCTCCCACAATGTTTTAAGTTGTCCACCAACTATTTTCAAACACTGCAAATTTTGAAGAGGAATCCATGAAGGAATGCTTTGTTGTTCAGTGAAATTACCCTCGAGCTCAAGCCATAGTAAGGAAGTTGACGTCTCAACACAACTATCCGATTGGCCTAAAAAGAACGCAACTTGAGAATTCCTGTAAGCATTGAAAATGGAATGGAAACACCTAGCATTGGTTTTGGCAAGGATAGTTTCCAAACCTGTTAATTCCTGCACACACAAGCAAGCAGATCAGTTTTCTATTTATGCATTAACAACTTAAGATTTGAAATATTATGATACTAATGGCACATCTGGAGGGGTAAAGCATACCAAAGATTTCAAATCTTGAGGGTGCCACAGGCGCCGAGGAGGGCTGAGCTGAAGTGCCATTTCTCTTCCCAAGTCCCTCAGGTGGTCATGCATTCTCAATACAATTTCAACTTGGTTATTCAGAATAGAAAAATTTTCTTGTTCTTCTACTAGACATTTATCTTTTAGTGTTGCCAGAGCACTTTGAGCATCCCACCCTGATCCCTCACATATTCTTTCGGCCATAAACTTCGGTTTGCCCAAGAAAAAGCAAGCAATATCCATAAAGACCTGTTTTTCTTCATCATCCAGTGCGTCAAAACTTATTCTCAATCTTTGCTTTACATCTAGAGGCAGCGTCTTACCAGCTTTAGTCAATTTTAAATTCCAGTAACTGTGAGATCTACCATGAACGAGCCGGCCCAAAACCCGAAGAGACAGAGGTAACCCTCCACACACGTCTACGAATTGGTCAACCAGCGCCTCATACCCGGTACGTGGAAGGGGTTGGTCAAAGGCATGCCAGCAGAAGAGTTGCCTAGCGTAGTTTCTGTCCATTCCTTTTAAATGGTAACTAACAGTAATCCCTGCGTTTATAATCACTCCAACATCCCGGGTTGTGACAATAACCAGACTATTACCTGATTTATTGAAGATATCCATGACACATAAAGCATCTAACTGCTCCACATGATCGATGTCATCTACAACTATTAGGAAGTTTAGAAAGAGGCTCCTTTGTAGACGATCTTTGAGATAGCTCGATCCCTGTACAATACTAGGGAAAGTGAGCTTATCTTCGTGGAAGAGATCTTTGAGAAGCTGACGTTGCAAAGAAGGTAGTTCACTTCTCACAGACGCTTCTCGCACATCGGACAAGAAACTTGCTCCAGAGTAATTTAAACGCTTCCGGTTAAACAACTCTTTGGCGAGAGTTGTTTTACCAGATCCACCCATGCCGAAAATGGCAACAGCATTAGGGTTTGGCTTCCTTTCTTCCAGCCCGCACTGGTTATCAAAATCTTGTACAAGTTCATTAAGGCATCGCCTTTGAAAATCTTCTACAAGATTGTGAAGCCCTACTGGATATTTGGCAACAAATAGAGATTGTTTCGTTTGTACTTCCTTTTGTACTGCTGCTATTATGTTTTTGCAGTCACTGAAATTTTATTAAAAGAAAGCAGAAATCCATGAGAAAATAGTAAAGATTTGAAGAGAAAACAGGAAATATATATTAAGTAGGACTATCAAAACAACGTAAAGATTACCTGTGAAATTCTTCTCCAGTTACAAATGAAAGAATCTGAAGGGCTTCCTTCCACTCGTTAAGCTTCTCCAGGTACCTGCCCTTCTTTTCGTAGTTAATGAATGCATCAGCATATTGTCCCCTTTCTATATGGCGGAGTTCCCATGGCTCCACTTCATAAAACACGGGAATAATTTTGGCTTTACTTTCTAACATGAGAACCAGCTCAGCCAAACACCAAGGTGACTCTGCATATCTTTTGGAAAAGATAGCTATGTGTACCTTAGCAGAGCGTATGGCAGTCTCAATGGTAGAAAGAAAGTGATCTCCAAGTTCCTTCTCTTCGGAATCAAGAAACGCATGTATTTGCAACTGCTGAAGTGAGTAGTAAAGTTGAGTAGCCAAAGTTTGTTTGACATCGGGGCCTCTATGGTTGATGAAAACATCAAACAATCTTGAAGATTCAGAAACCTTCCTCCTTTTACCGGCGGGTTCTATTCCAGAGAAAGCATTGAACTCCTGGGTTTGCTGGTCAGATGAAAAAGAAGATGCCATTGATTCCAATTCATACGCTCGCAACCTTGAATGCAAAGCAGACTTGAAATATGAAGTATATAGAAGAAGAGATTCACGATAATCCTACCAAAAAAAACATGAAGTGACTACTGAAGTGCCTACCAAAAACAATATGAAGTGACTACTGAAGTGCCTTATGCAATAAGCAACCAAACAGATCAAAGGGTGGACAAAGGCAATAGAAAACAGATTTTTCTTCTTTCCAAGAGTAACATGAGCTAATATTAAACAGCACTTCAGCCTCACAGTGGAAGCAAATCGAGAGAATCCAAGAGTCTGAAGACCGTAAAAATCCATCCAATCCCACAACTATTCCGTTCCAGTGGTCACCGGAGCTCTATGTGACTGAACTCATTGAACATGAGAGAGAACAAAGGGAATGGAAGACCACAAATTGAGAGAGATTTTAGAATCTTGTAATCTTGAGAGGTAAAACAAGCTATTAACAAGAGATAATGAAGAATCTTGTAATCTTGTAAATTTGCAAAATAATTTGGAAAGAGATTAACAAGAGATAAAGAAGAGTTATATTTGAAATTTAACTATTTAGTTTTTCTCCTAAATTTACTTTTCTATACTTATTAGGTTGTACACTTTCCCCTCAGCAATAATACTTCATGATGGAAATCATAGTCACATTGCATTTGCAAAACTTTGGTGTGGCTTTGTATAAATTTAAATAGAATCTATGTAATGGATTCAAATGGGAAAACTAGGTAAAAATTTAAAAATTAAATATTAATGTATCAATTGTAAAAGTAAAGATAAAAACTATTATGTGTCAAATAAAACATGTATAAATAAAGGCAAATGTCACACTTTATAAAAATACTGATAACAAAAACTTGAAGAGCACTTAACAATCTATTATACTTTCACCTAGAGGATTTATACAAGAAGCATATTCATGGCCCTAAAATAATAAGTTTTTCTTATGAAGCATGACCCACAATTTTAAGGGTAGTCTTGTCTTTCTTAACCTAAACTTTGATTAAGATATAAGTAAAAGGAAAACCCTTTTACAAATTCAACTTCTAAAAGAGATTTAGTGAAAATTGAAATTACAAGTTGAAAAGAAAATTTAGAATACTCTGGTCCCATCCCAAGAATGTTAAATATACCTTTGCATTGTAGTCTAGTCTCTGAAGTATAAAAGTGAGGTGGAAAAGATGAAGAATAATGAAATCAAAACTATATTATGAAAAACTTTGAAGATGGTAACTAAATGTGACAAGTTGTGGTTAGTTGGGATTTATCATAGATTTTTTAGTATAATCCTATTGATATGATCATATAATAAAATATTTCCTTTAGAGCATATGACATTTCTTTTTTGTTTATGTTGTGTTTGTTGAATATGTAATATAAAAAGATTGATAAATGCTTTTATCTGCAAGGTACCAACAATATGATTCCAATGGAACTTTCTCTTAAGATAGTAAAACAAAATAGAGCATACGAGAGATTTGCAATTTATATTCTAGGGCCAATGTGGCCAGAAGGTAATCCAACAAGTCTTGAAATACAACAAATTCTTTATTGATAGGTAAAATTAAAGAAATCTTACTTAATCACCTATGGTTCAGAACATCCTCATAATTTATTTAAGAATGTCAAAAGTTGAGAGGTATAGCATCAAGGCAAACTATGAGAAGAATTTGAAAGGCTCAAATGTTTGGTTAATAAGTTGAGAAAATACAATCACGTTAGATTTGAGTGGTTTAAAATTGGTATTCAATTGGAATGCAACCAAAATTCAATAAACCATTGACTCAAGAATTTAGCTAAAAGAGTTCACATCAAATGAACAAACTAAACTCTCAAAAGTAGTTTATTACTTCCTAGTTGAAGCAAGTTTATTTTTTTTTATAATGCTCATCAGATTGGGATGAAGGATTAGTGACTTGACTACTCCAAAATGAAAGATTTCAAATGTGGAGGAGATGCAACACTTGCATTAACCACTCCAAGATGATCATGAACATGCAAATGCAAAGCTAGAATGAAACTAATGTAAGATTAAGCTAACAACAATGATGCTACTATGAAAGCAAACTAGATAACAATGCAAGATTATACTAGAAAATTTGCTAAGCTAGCAATGCAAGAGAGCTATGAGATAAGAAACTATGATGAAAGCAACTAATAACTTAAGAATTCAAATAGAAAGATTACTCTACAATGACCAAAGATAAAATGCTAGAATGCAAGAATGCAAGAATTTGGACCTCAAACCCCTTAAGCCAAGGAAGAGCTTCCTTTTAAAGAAATTGCCTCAAGAATGAAGGGTGGAGATTAAGAGGCAAAAGATGTTAGGTAGAGATGAGTGGTGAGGGAGATCAATCCATGTGAAAGGATCCAATATTTTTTATTAGTCAAACTTGATGGGATAATAAGACAAAATAACAAATCCCTTTTTAATTGTCATTTAATCAAGATTAAGTTGCACAATGTGCTCTTTAAATAAAAGTGCTAGGACTTTATATTAAAAGGAAGTTTTGGCAATTAAATGATTTTTCAAGATTTGATTTTAAAAATGATTCGATTTAATTATGCAAGAGGATTATCCAAGTTTCTTACTTAATTATGCCTAGTAAATTATGCCTTTGAAATTTAGAATTTTTCCTAAGGCAAGTTGATCAAATTTTGGGGCTTAGGTTCTACTAGACAAATTTTAGGTGATTACATTTGCCCTTCTTTGAATCGATGTGTGAGCGGTGCGTTGATTCAAAGAATAGATTGAAGCTAAGTCAAAGAACAACCCAATATGAAGCAATGCAACTATTCCTGATAAGGAGAAACTAACTCTCAACTTGATCAAACCAAGATCGATTGAAGATTAAAGGTATTAGCTCTAGACTTGATTGAGTGAAGATTGATGAGTGAGACCAGAGTATCCAACCTTATATGAAGTGATGAGATTGAATATCTATCCAAAGAGCTTTGAGATAACTGCTTCAACAAAGATTCTGAGGAAGCTAATCACCTGATTGAGAGACAATATCAGATTGATATGAGTCTCGATGAACCTGATATGCCTTAGGAATGATGTCAGATTGATATGGGTCCTGATGAACCTGACATGCCCCAAGAGATCAAATAGATGTATTTTTGAGTGACCTAATATAAAGTGATGAGATCACTCTTTTAGAAAGATGCAGAGAATCTCAACTTGATATGATTCCTGATGAAGATGAGATGCCCCAAGTCACGAAGCTTAAATTGATTAACTGATTAGGATTGATTGTAGAAGAAGATTTGCTCTAGTGCCATGCCCCCTTGAGATCAAAATTGAAATGTTACAGAGGGGTCAAAGCAATATTTGACTGCTTAGAATGAAGCTGAGATTAGAATCAATATCAAATTGATAAGATTAGATTGCCATCAAATTCAGAATAGATTAGAGCTTGTTTTAAGTTATTTTGAGGTCCCATTGACCAGATTTGACTAAAGTTTGACCAAGCTTAACCAATTTGAAATTACTTGAATTTGATAGATTTGCATGAGATTAATCTCAGAGGTTCAAGAAATGAAGACAAAAGCGAGTGGGAAGTGATAGCATCAATGGTCAACTATATTTGACCAAGAAGGGTTGACTTTGTAATTTGACTAGGTAAACAAACTCGGATTTCAAGTTTGATCTCGAAAATGGGTTCAGGACATTGAAATAAACTAGGGGTGCAATTTTTGTATCTTTTTGAGCACTTTGAATTTTAGGTCAAAAACTATAAAAGGGGCTCGAAGGGGTCATTTTCAAATCATTTGCTACAATTCACTTTGAGAGCCCAAAGCCTTCTAGAGAGATAAAAATGTTGATTCCATTTTGTAATCATCATTTTGAGCTTCAAAGGTGTCACAACCGGCCTCAGGTGTATGGTGCACTAGTAAGTAGTTGATTCCAGCCTGTGGTTTTGTAGATTTTAGTAGATTTTGTTTATTTTTTCGCATTTTTAGGTCTTTTGTCCTGGTTTATCATGCGATGAAATGGTTTCATCACATGTAGTTCTAGTGTTCAGCATACGATAAACTGGTTGTTAAATATGTATCACATGGTGATTGACTTTTATCGTATGATATAGGGAACTTCATCATATTGAGGAAATGTATCGCACCATTCTTTGAGTTTCATCATACGATAAACTTAATTCATTATATGTTTCATCGTATGAGCCAAATTTATAGTTTTTGTCCTTTGTTTGAAATAATCCTTCTTTCGTGGTACCTTTTTAGCCTTGTAGAGATGCTAAATGATAACTTTCTGATATCCTGATGCTTCAATTATAAATAGATTTTGCTTATGATTTAGGTTGATTACTAATGCATCCCTTGTGTTCCTTTTTACAACTTCAATTTCTTGGCCCCATCTTTCGATGCGCATACCCACAGACCTTGAGATTGATTCGGTACCTATCACAAGAAGATTTGGTTGTTCTAGATCAATGTGGGTTGGGGAAGCTCACTACTATGCCCAATATCTATGTTAATCACATATTGCTCACCACCTTAGTAGAGAGGTTCCATAGTGAGATAACACCTTCTATCTACCCATTGGTGAGTTCACCATTACACCTGAGGATATATATAGGATCCTTTGATTTCCCATAGTTGGAGAGCTTGTCTTTTATGATCAGGATCCTGTAGAGAGGATCATAGTTTTGAGGTGGATCTTTGTCGATGATACCATTCTAGATTGGCACATCACTTGGGACTACATGCTCAGGCAGTATAATCAAGACTATCCACTTGCAAGTGTACTGGATGGATTGATCAGATATGTTGTTGTTCCTAATCGCAACCAGTAGGGATTCCAGTGCGACTGGGGTCACATACTATATGAGATGCTTAGTAGGCCTTGTAGATTCTATTGGGGAGCATGCCTACTATGTCATATGTACAGGGAGCTACATGAGATCATATATCAGTGTGATAGGAGCATGGTCGCTAGAGTCATTGTACTATAGATATGGGCCTAGGAGCATATCCCTATAGCTCACCTAGTTACATAGGTTGTCTGTGGAGCATGCATGCCCTACATTTTTCACTACATAGGTTACATTCATCATCCTAATTTGGAGAAGACTGCATTTTGGAGATGATAGTTAGATGATATGACGACACTAGTATGGCGACCATATATAAGTTGCAAGAGATGGATGGGATCTACCTGAGAGTGTTTGTATATGTTCACCAGTAGGCCACTAATCAGAAAGTAAGCTTCTGTTATTTTTGAGACACTATTGTTGTTGTATTTCGCATATAAATCTTTTAAGCTTGAGTTCTGACATGTATAATAAATTTATAGGTGCGCTCTCCTGATGGAGCGATTTTGTATTAGCAGGGTCTGGTGTCAGTTTGGTCGGTGATAGGACACACCGACGGAGTTCGCAACATACGTCCAATATTTAGATGAGGAGGTTGATTGGGGACCACAACTTGCTTATGTTGTTGTACAGGAGCTAAGGGACCTAGTTGGTGTTGAATAGGAGTACCTTTCCACGACCACAGATATTGGCATCACCCCACCTACAAGTAGCATAGGATAGACCACCCTTTCCCCAGATTCACCAATCTAGTCGAGTGAGTACTGAGGCCAGATGAGGAAGATCTGACAGATGAGACTCGAAGGGGAGAATTTGGGAGAGGAACAGGGAGAGGAAAGGGAGGCAGGGGACAAGGGGATCTAGGAGCCACCAATAGCAGGCCACAAGTGACAGGGCAACAAAGGCCATGGGGAGATAGAGGCTCTTTAGGGTCAGTGGGGGTTGTTGTTTCCATGGAGGAGGAGCTGCCAGAGGAGGAGGAGGAGAGACTGGTGAGGTGGAAAGTAAACTGAGGACACCTTCTAAGGAGAGACCAATAGGGGATACCTCTGGAGGGTGAGGAGGAGATGATGGAAGAGGAGGCGACACAAGCACCACCGGTTGAGGTACAAAAAGAAGTACAGATGACTGGGATCAGTGGATCATGCAGTTGCAAGAGGATCTAATTGAGGCATAGACATATTATAGGGTCATTTTTAGGCCCAGCGAGAAAGAGCGAGATAGGTAGATACAAGATAGGGACCATTAGATTTGTGAGTTGCAAAGCACGTCATTAGATCCAGTAGATGACTACCTACCAAACTTTGAGGACCTCATACTATAATGCTTTATACATCAAAGTAGTACCAATTGCGACTAGAGCACTTTCGTATACAGAGTTTGCAATGCAGTCAAAGGGAGTCATGCCAGCACCAACACCTACAAGAGAAGATGCCCCTCCTCCTCTACCCCAAGATCAAGCAGAGGGAGGGAGTTATTTTTTATTTCCCCTTTCTCATCTTATCCCCTTATCTCATATTTTGATGTATTCATTATTGTATATTCATCGAGGATGCACTATTTTTGTACTCAAGACACCTTTTTGATATATATATATATATATATATATATATATATATATATATGACAAATATTCTTGGCTATAGTTGTTGTCTCTGATGTTTATGTGTTCTATCTTTTGATCATGATGTATGCTCATGTATACTATTATCGATGCTTAATGATTCCCTTTATATATCTCATGCCATGCTTATGATGTTGATTCATATGTTTACTTCATGCTTTTGTCATTGATGTTTCATAGTGTAGATGTTGAAGGTACTTTTTCTTTCTATTTTGATATCATGTATGCTCTGATATGTATTGCTTGTATCATGTTGTTCATTTGTATACTCAGTCATATGTGAAATTTTAGCACTCTATACCCCTTTATGATACTAACCTTGATTCTTGCAAGTGTTATTCTAAGTCAATGAAAGATTTCATAGACGATCGCCTCGGTGCAGAGAAAGAAAGGATGGCTCAAGGGAGATCATAAATGTACAACTAAATGAAGTCCTAGAATGAAATGCAACCTAAGACACAAGTCAAGTCACAAATCCTATAGCCATTTATTTATCATCATTTGAGCATTTTAGGGATATCTATGTTGATACAACCTTCACTTGTGTGAAAGCGACCATGGAGATATGAATATAACCCTATTGGATAGATGTAGGAAACAAATGTAAGCATTGAGGCATAGGAGACAAAATAATCTGAACATGGTTTCTAGTTTGATATTGTAAGATTCCACTTGTACGAAGGCACAGGATGCCAAGATAACCATGAGTGTTGTCTTACATAGCACACACAAGCAATAGGCAAGGGGATAATTCCAACCGCACCTAAGTGTCCAAATAAAGCAGGTCAAGGTATGTGCGACATTCCAATCGTGATGGAGGCTATTACCACAAACACCCAATTTATGAGACAACTTAGGATAATTCAAAGCACACCACAGGTAGAAATCAAGGAAAACATGTTATGCCTCTAGTCGCGGGTCTCTAGTCAGGTAGACATCATCGAGCAACTTTAGAAGAAATAACAAGTGAAAATAAATGATAACAAACAACACAAAAGACAATACTTCAGCATATCTCATTTGTTTCAATTTTCTAAGTTTTATATTGGTGTCGGGTGTTAAGGAATACCTTTGTGCTTGTGGCAGAGTGTGTATGTGTGGTAGAAAGTGTAGGATCTAGTATGTGTTGAGAAACACAATGATGTCCATAGTGGTAGTGTTAAGAAATACTATAGGATTGGGGTGTTGAGAAACATCGATTTGTATGTCAGTGGAAAATTTTCCTTTGGGAATGACTAATATACTGACCCAGGTTAAGCTTGAGATATTGATCAAGTGGTAAAGCACTAACAACTCAAATAGATAGTGTGAGATTTCCACCAAGTGACAGATAAGAATCAAGGACAAAACTAAGACTAACTCCAGTCCAAGACAATACAAAGGAGACATGAAGCGAGAGAGGAAGAAGATCAAATTGACAAAAGAACAAGAGCTCAGCCATGCATTGATAGACGGAGTGTTGATTACAAGTGGTGCATGTTGTCGGGTTTTCACCACTTGAAGATTATTCTATTTTTGCTACCAAGGCACTTGTTTCCAAGGTTTCAACAAGGCACTTTAATTTTTTCTTTTTTTTTCTTTTTTACTTTTTACCTTTTTTTTGTATTTTTGAGAATTTTTTATTTTTTGTGGATTCATCAAGGCGCTTGTTTACCAAGTTTTCACTAGGATGATCATTTTTTAGTACTTCATATGCTTTTTAGAATATTTTTTAGGATCATAAGTTGTTGTACAAGTTACAAAATGTCTAGTTGTAGAACCATTTCAAGTGGAGAGCATTGATAGGCTCTTTGAGAATGTCGCCTTCTAGAGTAGCCAGCTGATAAGCTCCAAAACCAAATGTTGTAGTAACGATGAAAGGTCCTAGCTAGTTAGGTTTAAATTTGTCTTTTTTTCTTCTATGTTATTAATTTTTGGGTTATCTTGTATAACAAGATCACCAACTTGAAATTCATGATGGCGTGCCTTCTTGTTATAGTCCTTAGACATTCACTTTTGATAGACCCTCAAATGGTCAAATGTCACCCTTTTGCATTCATCAAGTAATTGCATCTCTCGAAGTTGAGAGATTTTGTAATCTTGATCTGTGATAAGCCCATGTAGTGATACCCTAAGTGATGGTATTTTGACTTCAATTGATAAATCTTCCTTGAAACCGTGGACCAATGAGAATGGTGCAGCCCCTATAGGTGTTCTAATGCTTGTTCGATAAGCCCATAAAGCTAGATTCAACTATAAGTGCCAATCATTTCTAGATTTATTAACTGTCCTATGCAAGATCTTGAGGATTGTTTTATTCAAATTTTTTGCCCATCCATTCCCTTGGGGATAGTACATAGAAGAGGAATGATATGTGATATGAAATTTAGCACAAATCTCATCAATATCTTTGTTTTTGAATTGTCCTTTGTTATCTGTGACGATTGAGGAGGGGATGTTGGATTTGCAGATGATGTAGTTGAGTATGAACATAACCACTTGTTTCCCTATTGCCTTGGTAAGAGGGACAACTTTAACCCACTTAATGAAGTATTTGGTGGCTGTGATAATGAAATTGTGTCCATTGGATGATGAAGGATATATCTAACCCACAAGATTAAAATCCCATTGTTGAAATGACAAGTGAGTAATAAAAGGCAACAAGTCTCTGGCAGGGGTGTGAATCAAGTTACCATGGAACTGGTATTTTTTACAGGTCTTAGCATATTAAATAGCATCTTTCTCCATTGTAGGCCAATAGTATCCATCTCTTAGAAGATTCTTTATTAAGGATATACCATTCAAATGCGATCCACATATTCCCTCATGAAATTACTTAAGAACTCTTTCAGACTCCTTACCCTCTAGACACCTAAGAAGTGTCCCATCAAGACCTCTCCTAAACACGTCATTGGCAATGATGAGATACTGAGAGGCTTGTCAGATGAGATTTCATCTTTCATTCTGAGAAAGGGAGTCAAGGATAGTTTATTCTATAAGGTAGACGTAGATTTGGATATAGCAGGAAGTGTCAGGAGCAATGATAGTGCAAATAATTTGGGAGTCAGATGTATCATATGCGGGGAAAGTGATTTATTCCACTAGAAATTTCTAGTGAAATTGATGTTGTTCTAATCAAGTAGCATTGAGGCTAAAGTAGCCATAGCATCTACTACGAGCTATTCTCTGCATGCGGTGTCTGTTGGAAGGTGATAAACACAAAGTACTTCTTTAAGTCATCAATCAAACATTTGTATGGAAGGATTTTTTCATCCTTAGTTATATATTCATCATTGAATTGATTGATCACAAGATGAGAGTCACCATAGACATGAAGTTCTTCAATCTTCCATTCAATGGCCAATTTAATTCCATTAGCCAAACCTTCACACTCTGCTACATTTTTGGTGCATGGGAAGATCATTTAACCTTGGGGAGAAATGAAGAGAACACTAGCTCCTACACCTTGTTGCATGAACAACCCATTAAAGTACATCTTCCAAGGATATTGTGTTAAGTATAGAATGGATTCATCCAGAAATTCAACAATGAGAGGTTGTGTATCTTGTAAAGGTGCATCCACAAGCTGATCCACCAATACTTGTCATTTTATTTCTTTTCGATCAATGTATGTGATGTCAAAATCTCTCAGAACCATCACCCATTTTTCTAGCATCCAGTTAGTGTCACTTTTCTTAATAAGTACTTGAGAGGATCAATTTTTGCAACCAGTTGTGGGGAATGTGCTAGAAAATAGTGTCTAGATTTTTGAGAAGCAAACACCACTACTAGGTAAGCCTTCTTGATAATTGTATAATTCAGCTCATAAGAAACTATTAGAGTAATAAAGTGTTTACTGATTAATTGAATCATATTGATTTAATTATTCAGTCACTTATTACCTCTTTCTACTTAAGCTAAACTCTAGGCATATAATAATTAATATCTTTATTAATTATTATTATGCAACCTAGGGTTTTACCTTTTTAGGGTTTCTGATCTCCTTTTATAAGGATTGATCTCCTCTTGTTTTGTAACCTTTTCTGACATTTCATTATTGATTGCAACTTTTGTTTTTGCACATAAAGGATTTCTCCTCTCTTGTGGATCAATGCATTCAGGCCTCCATAGTTGTTTTCTTCTCTCTCTTTCTGTGACAGGTGTTTGTGTGCAGGTGTTCTTGGGAGTTGTGGGTTGTTTTTCATCAACTCCATCATGGTATTAGATCTTTAGATTTGCTTGCCCCTGTCCTCTTCTTGAGAGATTCGGTCATGTTCGTCAGATCTGCATTTTCAGAGAGGGTTTCCTATTAGATCTGGGGGGACCTATTTTTCGATCATCTTGGCTTCAAACAGACCTCACGGTTGTGTTCAGAGTGTCCAAGAACCCCAAGATCCATATAAAATTTGTCCAATTTGGACACAGTTAGAATTTGTGAGAAAAAAAAATTGCAATTGGCCCCGGCACAGATCCCGAGGTGATCAATATTTTTGGAGCATTTCTGGCCCAAACAGACCTCACAGTTGCATCCAGAAGGCTTGAGATAGTCAAAATCCATATAAGGCTTGTCAATTTTGGACAAGTTGCCATTTGAGGCAAAAAAAAAATTGCATACCAGGGTCGTACGACCCTGGCACGTGGATCAAGGCAGTGGTACAATATGACAATTTCTTAAAAAAAATAAAAACAATTTTTGTTTGGTTGCGCGGCCACCTGAGCGTCACCTAGCCCACTGGTGGCCTCCTCCGTCGCCGCACTCAGCGCTGTAGTCCGAGCGGCCACCGCCCGTGCTCCCGCTGTCAGCGACCTCCGCTGAGCCTCCTCCACCACCCCCGTGGCCTGTGCCACCTCCGCCACCTCTGCTGCCCACGTGGCTGCCACCCGCGCCACTCTGCCCATTGGCCCCCGCCTGCCGAGCTCTTGGTCATATGGCCGGCCTCCAAAGCCTTCCGCCTTAGCCCTTGGTCACCCACGTGACCAGGGTTCTTTTTTTCAACCCCTGGTACATTTGAGCTGTGACGACCATCAATTTTAGGCTCGTATCTGCTGACATCAGCAGACTTTGCCTCTTTTTTGAAGTTTTTTAGAGGTACCTGGGCCTTTTTTGCGAATATCTCGGGCATCTGGGATCGAAATTAGGCATGCGATATATCGTCGGAAAGCTGGTTCCGAGCCCGATCCAAATTTGTTGGTATGGTTATGTGATTTTTCAATTTTGATGCTCTTTCTTTTTGTCAAAGTTAGATGTTCTCTGCAATCATGGCGTTTCAGACCTCCTGCCTTTCGGGATCTGTTTCTCTTACATCTGGGCTCCGTTTTTCACAAACAAGATATTGCTGAAAAAATCTTTCTGATATTTTATTAGATCGTATGGTTTCATGTGGTTTTTTGTCTTTTTTTTTACGTCACCCATCCTAAGATCCTTGCAGACACCTTCTTTGGGCCCTCCAGCGTAGCTGTTGGTTTTTTGCTCATATCTTGAGCATACGGTGTCAAAATTTGGCAAACAAGATATCGTCGGAAAGCTGATTCCGAGCTCTTTCCAAATATGGAGGTTATATTTTCTAGTTTTATTTTTTTGATGGTTTTTTTCTCTGTCAAAGCTAGATCTTCAATTCTGCACTCTGGGAGCTCTATCTTGCACATCTGGACTCCGTTTTCAGAAAATGATATATCATTGGAAAGCTTGTTCAGAGAGATTTTCAGTGTTGTGAGTCATTTTTCTAGATTCTACTACAGGTTCATTTTATTCAGATTCTTTCTTTTTTGCAGTCTCGTGGATATCTTGGTTGTTTCAGGTCTTGGGATCTCTGCCCTTTGAGGGATGGCTCGTCTTAGGTTGTTCTTTTGCTTTAGAAGCCTTTGATCTTCTTTGAGTAGTGTATACTTCACTTTTGTAGCATTTTTTAATGCACATGCACTGAGATAAAGTGTCATTCTATTGCTTTGATGGGATCTTACACATGTTCATTCTATTTGTACTCGCACTCCATTATAAAGTGTTGGGGGGGTTTGATGTTTGCCATCTACTATTGTCATGTGAGCATTCCTCCAATGACATTAACCTTAGGTATCTTTATTTGTGTTTGTACTCTCTTTGCACATTCGATGTTCTAGATTCTTCTTCATCATGTAGTTCATATTGGATGATCTTTTCAGTGTACCTGTCATTACTCCCTTGTCAGCAGTATGGGGGGGTTTCTACTGTTGGTTCTACTGCTTCCTTGGTTTGATTGTATGAGCCATGTATTTAGTATTTGCTCCTATGTACTAGGTGGTTGCAGTGGCTGGGTACCTGTGCATTCCGGTGAGATGGATCATTTACCATATGGACAGTCTTTTCTTTCCTATTTTTGGATGCACTCTTCCAACTTTGATTGATCAGCTCTTCAGGCTTTTGGTGTTTATGCCATTTGTATCTTTGAGTTTAGGTGTTTGCCTTTTTTTGCCTCCTGATTCAAGTAGTGTTATTTGAGGGCATTCATGCATATTACAGTCTTCTCTACCTAGTCATATTTCTGTGGAGGATATTCATATCATCAGTTTCTTCTTGATAGAGTTTGCAATTTCATGCTTCAGTGATGTTGTACATGTTCATCTTTGTTCCTATTTTCTGGAGCATTCCTGGTTTTG
This sequence comes from Chamaecyparis obtusa, assembly GCA_027943335.1. NCBI lineage: Eukaryota > Viridiplantae > Streptophyta > Pinopsida > Cupressales > Cupressaceae > Chamaecyparis > Chamaecyparis obtusa. The sequence continues at coordinate 1,156,724 of BSBK01001829.1, read as the reverse complement.
GAGGCTTCTTCAGTCCTTCAGACTAGTCTTTGTCTCTTTTTGGAGTAGAGTTTTTCCCATGTGGTTATCTTTATTTCTCCACTTTGTAGAGACTCTCTTTTGTACTTGGGTACCTGATCAGGCCTTTGTTGCCGGGACCCATTTGCTTTCAGTAGTTCTTTCTAGGTTTTTAGCTTCTCCCAAAGTTTATCTTAAGGGGGGGTGTTAGAGTAATAAAGTGTTTACTATTTAATTGAATCATATTGATTTAATTATTTAGTCACTTATTACCTCTTTCTACTTAAGCTAAACTTTAGGCATATAATAATTAATATCTTTATTAATTATTATTATGCAACCTAGGGTTTTACCTTTTTAGGGTTTCTGATCTCCTTTTATAAGGATTGATCTCCTCTTGTTTTGTAACCTTTTTTGACATTTCATTATTGATTGCAACTTTTGTTTTTTCACATCAAGGATTTCTCCTCTCTCATGGATCAATGTGTTCAGGCCTCCATAGCTATTTGCTTCTCTCTCTTTCTGTGACAAGTGTTTGTGTGCAGGTGTTCTTGGGAGTTGTGGGTTGTTTTTCATCAACTCCATCAGAAACCAATGTTCTACTTATGTATTAGATCGCTCTTTCATATCCTTGATCATTGTGTTAATGGCCATTAACACAGGAGGATTCGCCAGATACTCATTGATTTTTTTAAATTTCTTCTCACAATCCTTGTTCCATTGGAAGGTCACACCTTTATGCAAAGTCTTAGTGAGGGGTTGTAATGTCCTCATTTGACTAATGTTTTGAGGTCATTGCATTTCTAGTATAGCTTTCACCTTAGCAGGATATACCTCAATACCTCATGCTAAGATAATGTATGCTAGAGTTTTCCTGAGGTGACCCCAAAAGCGCACTTCTTTGGATTAATTTGTAGCTTGAATTATTCCATTCTCATGCAAATCCTATCCAAATCAGCAAAATGTACATCTCTGGTAGCATATTTAGCTAATGTGACATCTACATATTCTTCCATGTTCTTGTGCATCATATCATGAAAGATAGTTGTCATTGCTCATTTATATGTTGCACCAACATTTTTTAGTCCAAAGGGAATGACGTTCTAGCAAAAAGTACCCCAAGCACAAGTGAATCTTGTCTTCTCTTGGTCTTCAAGTGCAATATGTATTTGATTGTATCCAGATAATCCATCCATTAGGGAATACATTTGGAAACCATCAGTAAGATCCATAATCATGTCTATATTTGGCAGTGTAAAGTCATCATTAGAACAAGCTTTATTCAAGTCTCTTAAATCTATATATATATATATTCATATTCATTTGTTAGCTTTTGAAACAAGTACAATGTTGGAGATCCATTCAACATAGTCTATGGCTCGTATGAATGTGGCTTTGTGTAACTTTCGAGCTATGCTTTAACTAGTAGTTCTATGTGAAGATGCATTTTTCTCAGCTTTTGTCTCACTTGTTTTATGTCTGGTGCAATAGATAAGTAGCGCATAATGAGATTGGTATCCAATCCCAGCATATCAGAATAAGACCATGAAAAATTGATCTTCGTTGATGTAAAGAACTGAGTAAATTGTTGTTTTTAATTCTCGAACAAGGATTGTGCAAGATGTATCATTTTTGGATTCGTTGTTGTGCCTAAGTTTACCTATTGTGTAGTCTCTATAAGCACTGACGATCATTCCTAAAAATGTTCATGGAGGATATCAAGTATCTCATTCATAGAAACCTTAGAGAGGTTTTCACCATTGGACATGTCTTTTATTTTTACTATTTTTGGATCTAACACTGCCACACAGTGGTTTTTACCATAAGATCGCCTATTCTTTTTGCTTTTGTTTTTGTGACTAAGATACTTGATATCTTCCAATGACATGTTGCCACTCATTCCACTGGTGGAAGAGGGAGGATGCTTAACGACATGGGGATAGCATGAAAGTTCATGATCATTGGAGAAGGACAATAATTTTATGGGCTCCGAGGTGTTCCAATCAATCAATTTGGGGTAAACAAAAGGTAAGGAACCAACAGGCTCAAGGGAAAAGACTCTGGTATCATCATCATTGTTCATGGTTGTTGAGGACAAGTCAAGAATTTTATCTTCTCTAGAGTTGTTTTGAGCATGATTTGGCGAAGGATCATTAGAGGAGTTATGATAAGTATTCTATGAACCTAACCATCTTGATATATTCCTAAAATGAAGATTAAGGTCTCATTCCACCTCTCTTTGATGTAGGAATATTTATAAAGGAACCATAATAATCCTAGATCTTGAACCAAATTTCTAGTTGGTATTTTGAGGAAGAACTGCAGGAGGATTGTTGGGAGCAGAATCTTCTTCTTTAGAGATAGTTTGATTAGGGGGCACCACAACTAGAGGAGGGAGGACCACAACAGGTTTGATAGTTGGATGATCTAGATTATCCTCTGATTCAGGTTGTGTGCTATAAATTTCACCAACCTCAAAAGTAGGAGTAACAACATATTTGTGAATAAAATCAACCTCTATATCTATCGTAGCATTAGACATCTTGTCCCATTCATACTCGTGGGAGTTAGTTTGACTACCAGTAGAGCACCCCAAGTATTGAGCTAGAGTTGTAGGATTTTCTTCATTATTGTTTTCTTGACTCACAACCTGTCTTTTGATTTCATCTAGATTGAGGTCAGTTATTTTACATTGATTGTCGATAACTTGATTAGGTGTTTGGATGTCTATAGCTTGAGGTTTTTTCCCATAATCTAATGTAGGTATGTATGGTGGCCTAGATCATCTTATCTCATCAGGTGGCTCCATGAATTGAGGTAAGTCTAAGACATGTGTAACACACACAAGTTGCCCCTAGTTACTCCATATAATCTTCTTGGTTTTGTTCAATTTCTTATGATGTAATGGACTCATGTTGATTGAGTTGTCCCTCTAGTATAGTATCTTGGTTTGTAGGTATATGTGGCATTCTTTCATAGGTTCAAGGGTTAATGTCTTCATCCTCATCATCAAAGTCTCCAAGTCTGTCAAATATAGGGACACTTGTAGATAATGGTGCAAATTTTCATAGTACCCTACTCCATTTTTGTCCCTAGGGTTACAAAATTTATCATGTAGGGGTTCAATGAGACCTTTGCTTTTTCCAAGAGGAATTTTCCATCATATCCCATTTTCTACATTAGTTGATAACCTACACCATACTTCTCAAGAGAATTTTAGCATATTTCACTTCTTTCTTAGATTCTTCACCTCTATAAAGCCATTGCAAGACAATGTTCTCCTCGTTTTATTGCTCAAGAGGGACTTTTTATTTTACCATACTTTTTCCTTCATGAATCATTGGAGTAGAGAAGTTAATAGGTTGGAAGGAAGAAGATGGTTTCCCATAAGATCTAGGTGAAACAGGAAGGTTGATCATAGAACATGAGGCATCTAACGTATATTCTCCCATTCCATTTTCTTTTATGCTTAGCTTCTTTCCTAAGTCATGGAGTATTGTCTATTTTGAGCTCTCAGATTCCTAATTACTTGGGGCTTCCTTATTGTACAGAACCATGATTTTAGTTTGTTTCACATTGTTGCAAGTATAGGTTGAGTCTGCATGAATTGTAACCTTGATGTCATTGTGAGGGAACTTGATACATTTATGGTATGTTGATAGGACTGCCTGCATCTCATGGATCTGTGAGCAACCAAGTAGTATGTTGTATTCAAGTGGAATATCTAGGACTTGACAAATAACATCTCACTAAATAGGACCCACTCGGATGGATAAGACTACCATACCTTTAGAAGAGCATTCCTCAAGTAATCATATGCTTTGATTGTGATTTTTTGTCTTGGATCAATATCATGCTCTGAGAAACCAAGAGCCTTAATCAATTTGAACGTGGAGATATTCAAACCTGTGCCTCCATCTATCAAATAAGTTTTACCATATGCTTATGTATGAGGACTTCGATATGGAGAGGCTGGTTGTGAGGATGATTGATATATTTATCATCTTATTCTAAAAAGGTCAAGTAGTGTGGGGAAGCAAGATGACCGACCATGGAGTGGAATTTTTCTACATCTAGGTCTTTAGGAACATTAGCCACTAAGAGGACTTGATCAAGAATCTCCTGACACACATGAGAGATTTTTAGCAATTCAAGAATTGATATCTGAGTTGATGTGTGTTGAATTTGATCAACTAGATTACAATCATGTGCTATAGATGTGGTATTTGATTTGGACCCTTGGGTCCTTTTTTTTAGAATAAGAGGAGGAAGAACCTGCTCCTCTCAAGGTGACCTTGCCTTGGGATCAAGTCACTATATTAGAAGATTCAGCTTGAGGCTTTCTCTTGAGCTTGATGACATTAATAGTATGGTCAAAGGACTCAAGCATGTGGATCACATTGTCATTGTCAAAGTAAGTGTAACTCACCTTATTATCTTTTGGCTTAGATGATTCCCCCTTTTCATATTTAGGAAAAGGCTCTTTAAAGGCCTTGTGAGTAGTGTTAGTTTGAGGGAGATCAATCACAATTGTCTCATTATAAATCAAATCCTAGATTAAATGTTTGAGCTTCATGCAGTCATTATTTTTGTGGCCATTATTGTGATGGTAGTCACAATAGTGTTTATCATTCTACCACTTAGGCTTAATCTCAGGATTGTGGGGTTTGGAATTGTCAAGCAATGTGATGATCTTATTAGCCAAAAGTATATTTAGGGTGTTCTTGAGTGACTCTCCAAGGGGAGTGAGGTATCTCTTAGGCCTAGGGACCCATGGTTTATCTCCATTACCTTCAGGTTTAGAGCTTGGTTGAGTGCTCTTGTTAGCTTTTGCTACTTGAATGCCTATGGAGAGATTGAAAGCTGGTTGATTGGGTTTGCTAGAGGTAGATGTGGAAGTTGTACCCACATTTCCATCATTGAAAAAATATTTGGTCTTGGTCTAGAACTTATGTGTATCCTTATTATATTGATTATTAGAAGAATATTTATGTTTTTTATGTTGTAGGGTAATTTCTCATTTTCAAATAAGGACGTCTTCTATGCAAATAGAAGTCTCAACCAATTTGTCAAATGAGGTATGAGTTTGTATTTTCAATGCATAGTTCATTTATGGGACCAAAGTGTTTGTAAAAATGTTAATTTTCTTAGTCTCAAGAATTTGACGAGGGTATCTAACAAACATCCTTCGCCAGCACTGAAGGAATGTAACGAAGGGTTCTCTAACATGTTGTTTTTGTTGCTTAGATCAAGTGTGGTAACAGTGTGAGAGATGTTATAAGAGTATTAGTGGATGAAGTTATGATCAAGATCATTAAAGGTCTTAATGCCAAAGGCAAGCAAGGTGAACCAGCTCATAGCTTGGCCACCAAGACTCTGAGGAAAGAGTTGCATGTGATAGCTTTGTTCATGCATAAATTATGTGCTAAGTGCACAAAATTCTCTCACGTGGTCATGGGGATCTCTATTTCCATCGTATTTATCATACTTAGTAATTTCCACCTTGGGCATCAAGGGTGGCATATAGAGGCCCTTTTCAAAGGAGAAAGGATCAATAGTTTTAAGCGAGCACTTGTTTGATGATTGGTCCTTTTCCTTTCAAATTTGGGAGAGCCAACATCGCAAATCTTGGATTTTTTTGTTAAGGATTGAAATAGGATATTCTTTCTCCTTTTTTAACAAGCCATCAACATCAAATTCGGGAGGAAGCTTTACACCCATAGAGGCAAGATGCATAAAATATCGATCTTTGTCCTGACTCATAATAGCCTGCATTACCTTATGGAAGTGCTTATCTTCTTGACACTTTCAAATTTCCTCTTATGTAGGTTCTCCATCAGAAGATGACTCAAAATCATGTTTGTTACAGTTGCTCCAATCGTAGGCTAAAATGTTAGTTTGATCATGATATTCAGCGTAGGTAAAGGGTATTGACTAGTACGCACGTGTTTGAGGCAAAGGTTCCTCATGAAAGGATGGTCCCATGATCTCGTCAATAGATTTCCCTTTGGGATCAGCGGTAGCCTTTTAGTAGTGGCTACGATTTAGAACTAGCATGGAAGATATGATTGAAAATTTGATAACAACAAGGTTACTAAGTTAGTGTCAAAAGATCCAGATAATGATAGCTCTATCTCCAGGATAGGTATAAAAAATGTGGGTGACATAAATGTGTGGTTTAAAATTGGTATTCAATTGGAATGCAACCAAAACTCAATAAAACATTAACTCAAGAATTTAGCTACAAGAGTTCACATCAAATGAACAAACTAAACCCTTAAAAGAGGTTTATTGCTTCCTAGTTGAAGTGATTTTAATCCTTTTCATAAGGTTCATTAGGTTGGAATGAAGGATTAGTGACTTGACTACTCCAAAATGGAAGATTTCAAATGTGGAGGAGATGAAACACTTGCATTCACCACTCCAAGATGATCTTGAACATGTAAATGCAAAGTTAGAATGAAACTACAATCCAAGATTAAGCTAACAACAATGATGCTACTATAAAAGAAGACTAGATAACAGTGCAAGATTATACTAGAAAATGTGTTAAGCTAGCAATGCACTTGAGAGATATGAGCTAAGAAAATATGATGAAAGAAACTAAGTGTTAATATGATTTAGAACAACAGAGAAGAGGGGGAGTGAATCTATTGTTCTCAGGTCCAGATGTATAAAACAAACTTTAAAACTCTTCAACAAATTAGATCTAATAACCAACAGCTACTCGGTCATTACTGATTTCATAACAAAAACATATATAACAGTGCAGTCCACTTATCCAATAGCATCTAACTTGTAAAACACAGAATTGTTCAAACCAAAACATTCACACAAGTATCAACACCAGGATTTATAGTGGAAACCCAATTAGGGAAAAACCACTTTGTAACATGTTACTATTATGTTCACTCTTATGAAGTGAGCTCGGTGAAAAGCCAACCCTATCAAAGGTTACAAACACACTGTCAGGTGTGATCCGGTTAAAGGATTTAAACCACTCTATTAAAAGTGTGCCTTGTTATAGGACTTACATACACTCCATTAGAATGCAACCTTGTTCAAAGGATTTATACCTATGTCTGTTAGGTCAACCTCTGTTAAAAAGATTTTGACTGATACAATGGTTAAAAAGTAGCAGTAGTATTGATCTGAAAAACATACAACTCACTTTGCAAATATTAGATCCAATTCCATACACATATGTTGGCTTACTGACTATGAACCTTTTCCATCTCCATCATTGATCTACTCAGAATTCTCTTCCAGCAATCACAACACTTTTCCTTTAGCCTTCTCTGCTTGTACAGTCAATAACATCAACAATACTTCCAGCATCCACTCTTCTCTTCAACCTCAAGTTAGGTTTCCTTAATACTTCCTCTATTAGGTCAATACATCTTTTGTCGCTTGATCTCCTTCATAGATCTTAGGGTTAGGTCAAATTCATTGAATTCATCCTGCTTTATGTTCTTCGGCCATCCTTCTAGAAATATCTCAAATCTCTTAATAGATTTATAATAAAACATTTTACAGTGCATTAAATGCTTTCATACAATCTATAAATAAAGTCAACACGTTTTACATAATCCAAGAATTCAATGATGTTGACTGGAAATCTGAATTCTCCCACAAATGTAAAATACCGACGCTCAGTCAATACTATGTTCAACTCCTCAGTCTTCATTAGAAATCTCAGTCACCTCAAAAATTGTTTCCTCGGCTAATACTGTCTTCCTCGGCAATTAATTGATGTTCGGTCAACACTGGATTTACTCGGCATATACTAGCTCGGTCAACACTAACATCACTCGGCTTAAACTATATTTCTTCACTTTTTCTCGATTAAGCCTACTAGTTTAGTCTTCATTCTTACTTAGATAAAAAATACATTATCTTATCATTATGCCACATAATCAAGTACTCATTGAAGTATCAAGATAACTCAACATTTCCTTAGGTGCTATTGTTAGCAACCTTTCCTTTCCCCTTAGCAACACTCAAATAGATATAGTACATTCTTAAATAGCAACAGTCTTACTAGTTAAGGTTTGACATCAATGACAATACAATAATTTCTTCAATTGAAGTTTCCTACAATCTCCCTCTTTGGCATTGATGGCTACACCATATGAATATCACATGAATTACCAACCAATCCAAAACTTATCTTTCCATCAGAAATATTTATAATATCCCTAGCTTCATTCTGATACAGAATCAATTATCCATGCTTGTATGATTGTCCCCTAAATTTTTCCCTCTTACTTGATCTTCCATGAAAAAATTCATTCTATGTATTCATCTGTTATCATCTCCCTCTTTGACAAAAATGCCAAAGCAGCAACTAAAACATACATCCTGCAAATGTAGATATCATCTTGTCAGTTCAATAACAATATTTCTCCCTCTGTCATCTTGGCTTATGACTGATTCTTGTATGTGCTATACTTTTCACAACTATAGGCTACTGCTAAAGTGTGACCTGTCTCTACATCAACTTGTTATATATTCTTTGCAACACATTTGATGCAGTACTCCTAGCTTGACTAGGCAGACTCAGTTAGGGGAAGGACCCCTAATTGACTTCTCAGATATTCATGAGCTTCTTTAGGTAAAGCCTTAGTGAATATGTCTGCTAGTTGTTCCTTTGTATTCACATATTCCATTCATACCTCTTTATCTTGTACCAGTTCTCTCAAGTAATGATACTTGATGGCAATGTGTTTGGCCTTTGTGTGCATCACTGGATTCTTAGAGATGTTGATAGCACTTGGTGTTGTCACAGAAAATGACAATTGGGTCAGTGATTTCTTCTTTCAGGCCTACAAACAATTTCTTTATCCATATCAAATTTGAACAGTTCACAGCTGCAGCCACATACCACTTAAAAAATTGAAAAGCATTAGATTTTTCCTTTAAGAACATTACATGCATCATTCTGGTATAATCATCAACAAACATGATAAAATATCTAGCACCACAATAGCTTTGTACACCCATTCGTCCACAAAGGTCAGTATGAACCAAATCTAAGATATTCTCAGAAGTAAAAGTTTTGCTCTTGAAACTAGACTTTGTCATCTTACCCAACTGACATTCTTTGCACATTACATTCTCAGGTTTCTTCAATCTAGGTAGACCTCTCACTTTCTTTTTCTTACTAATTTCTACTAGATTATCAAAGTTAACATGACATAGCCGCTTATGCCATAACCAAATATCATCAAGTTATGCAATCATACATGTTTCTTCAGATAGGTCTAGATAGAACAAATTACCTCTTGTATGTTCTCCACTTCCAATTAGTTCACCAGTGGCATCAAATATTTTGGCCTTCCTGTAATGAAATTCCACTCGGTAGCCAGTGCTATTAAGCTGTGCAACACTCAACAGATTATAGTTAAGATCATCAACCCAATAAGCATTTTCACAAGTGATCTTATCAGTCAGCTTAATCAATCATTTTCCTCTAACAAGACATGGTGCATCATTACCAAATTTCACACTCCTACCCTTATAATGATCTAAGGTATCAAACTTACTCTTGTCACCAGTCATATGATGTGAACAACCACTGTCAATAATCCATTTATCATTTTTGTTCACATAAGATATCAATGCAGTTTTCTCATCCTCATCAGATTCATCTTTCATTGCAACATAGATAACCTCAATTTCAAAATCATCACTATCAATGTCAGTCTCTTCTTCAACAATATAGCAAGATTTCTTATATTTTCCTTTGTAGTCCTTGTATCTTTGGTAACTTCTATCTTCTTTTTTTTCTTTATGCTTGTTGTCTCTTTCTTCATCCTTATCATCCCTATCAGGACATCTAGCAACTATATGACCAACTTTATTACATGAAAAACATATAATAGGGAGTTTACCTTTGTATCCTCCTTTTCCCCTTTTCAGTCTTATAGCCATAAGAGCTTCTAGATACTCAAGTTCTTCATCAGATGTGTCACTGTTACTTTCACTTTCACTTTCACTGATGCATCTTTCTTTTTCCTTCTTTGACTTACTCAGAACCATTTGTGACTTAAAAGCATATTCAACATTACCAACAATGAAGTTATCATAGTTAGAAAGTTCAAAAGTAGTAAGCTTACCAACCAAACTTTCCAAAGAGCATTGTTAGGGTTACATCTAGATTCTTAAATTGCTAAAATTTTGATTGCATAGATAGGATGCAAAGTTCTCAATACTTTTCCTATTACAGTTTCATCATCAATAGTTCCATTTACTCCTCTAATAGCATTTACAACTTTTTTTATTCTACCACAATATTGTACAATATTCTCACCTTCTTGCATTCTCATTTCATCAAATTTACCTCTTAAGCTCTTGGCTTTAGCTCTCAACACATTTATGTCACCGCCATAAATGTTTGCAAGGGTGTCTCACATTTTCTTTGCATTACTACAGTCTTTGATGTCTTCAAATTCTAGATAACTTAGGACAGATGCAATCTCCAACATTGCTTGGTTGTGCTCTTGTTTAGCTTTCATTTCCTCAACAGTCAGAGGTGCAACAGGTGTGACATAATCATGCTCAACATAGTACTTTGTAGAATCACCAATACCGGCTAGATGCAACTTCATCAAGTTTTTCCATGTAGGGAAGTTCTCCTTATTTAGCTTTGGTACCTCCTTCTTATACATCCTAATCAATTGCTTCAAGTACCTTCAAACTTGTTCTCTGTAAGCACCAACAACTCTGATACCAAGTGTTAATATGATTTAGAACGATAGAGAGGGGGGGTGGGTGAATCAGTTGTTCTTAGGTCCAGATGTATAAAACAAAATTTAAAACTCTTTAACAAATAAGATCTAATAACCAACAGCTACTCGGTCATTACTGATTTCATAACAGAAACATATAACAGTGCAGTCCACTTATCCAATAACATCTAACTTGTAAAACAAAGAAATGTTCAAACCAAAACATTCACACAAGTATCAACACCAAGATTTATAGTGGAAATCCAATTAGGGAAAAACCACTTTGTAACATGTTACTATTATGTTCACTCTTATGAAGTGAGCTCTATGAAAAGCCAACCCTATCAAAGGTTACAAACACACTGTCAGGTGTTACCTGGTTAAAGGATTTAAATCACTATGTTAAAAGTGCACCTTGTTATAGGACTTACATACACTCCATTAGAATGCAACCTTGTTCAAAGGATTTATACCTATGACTATTAGGTCAACCTCTGTTAAAAGGATTTTGACTGATATAATAGATAGAAAGTAGCAGTAGTATTGATCTGAAAAACATACAACTCACTTTACAAATATCAGATCCAATTATGTACACATATGTTGGCTTACTAATTGTGAACCTTTTCCATCTCCATCACTGATCTGCTCAGAATTCTCTTCAAGCAATCACAACACTTCTCCTTCAGCCTTCTCTGCTTGTACAGTCAATAAAATCAACAATACTTCCAACATCCACTCTTCTCTTCAACCTCAACTTAGGTTTCCTTAATACTTCCTCTATTAGGTCAATACATCTTTTGCCACTTAATCTCCTTTGTAGATCTTAGGGTTAGGTCAAATTCATTGAATCTATCCTACTTTATGTTCTTCGGCTATCCTTCTAGAAATATCTAAAATCTCTTAATAGATTTACAATAAGACATTATACAGTGCATTAAATGCTTTCATACAATCTATAAATAAAGTCAACACATTTTACATAATCCAAGAATTCAATGATGTCGGTTGGAAATCTGAATTCTCCCATAAATGTAAAATACTGACGCTCGGTCAATACTATGTTCAACTCCTCGATCTTCATTAGAAAGCTCGGTCACCTCAAAAATTGTTTCCTCAGCTAATACTGTCTTCCTTGGCAATTAACTGATGTTCGGTCAACACTGGACTTACTCGACATATACTAGCTCGGTTGACACTAACATCACTCAGCTTAAACTATATTTCTTCACTTTTGCTCGGTTAAGCCTACCAGTTTAGTCTTCATTCTTACTTAGATAAACAATACATTGTCTTATCATTGTGCCACATAATCAAGTATTCATTGAAGTATCAAGATAACTCAACCTTTCCTTAGGTGTTATTGTTACCAACCTTGTCTTTCCTCTTAGCAACACTCAAATAGATATTGTACTTTCTTAAATAGCAACAGTCTTACTAGTTAAGGTTTGACATCAATGACAATACAACAATTGCTTCAATTGCAGTTTCCAACACTAATAACTTAAGAATTCAAATAGAAATATTACTCTAGAATGCCCAAAGATAAAATGCTAGAATGCAAAAACGTAAGAATATGGACTTGGAACCCCTTAAGCCAAGGAAGAGCTTCCTTTGAAATAAATTACCTCAAGAATGAAGGGTGGAGATTAAGAGGCAAAAGATGTTAGGTAGAGATGAGTGGTGAGGCAGATCAATCCATGTGAAAGGATCCAAGATTTTTGATTGGTCAATCTTGATGGGAGAATAAGACAAAATAACAAATCCCCTTTTAATTGCCATTTAATCAAAATTAAGTTGCACAATTTGCTCTTTTAAAAAGATTACTAGGACTTTATATTAAAAGGAAGTTTTGGAAATTAAATGATTTTTCAAGCTTTGATTTTAGAAATGATTTGATTTAATTATACAAGGAGATTATCTAGGTTCCTTACATAATTATGCCTAGTAAATTATGCCTTTGAAATCTATAATTTTGCCTAAGGCAAGTTGATCGAATTAAGGGGCTTTAGTTCTACTAGACAAATTTTAGGTGATTACAAGTTTCTTCTTGTAGCTCTCATTTCTTGTCATTTAAAGTCTGAACTTTATGTGTCCTAAATGAGGGAGTTGAAGTGTAAATTTTGTGGGCTTTGTTTAATATAAAAGTATCAACTAAGGAGGATCGTATATGAAAATGTGAATGAAAGACACGTTCAATTGTGTCTCTAATGCATTGCATGAGTATGATCGATTTAGTACTTTGGAAAAATTGTACAAACAATTTAGGCAGAATGAGATCCTATGAAATGGATATGTTCTAGAGCTAACAATTTTTGCATGTTATCTACCTTTTTAAATAAAAGCTTACCTTTACTTAGAATAAAAAATTCAATGATGCATTGGTTTCCCATATATTAGTTAAAGATAAAGTCTAGTTTTGGCAAGAGTTGTGGAATCAACTAATATATATCTTCATACTTAGATTCTACCTAAATATATGAGTAGTTAGAAGTTATTAATTTTATTGTGATTTACTTGTTGAACAGACCAAATAACTGGGAGGGGGTGATTCCGTTATTCCCAAACACTTAATAAAACTTTTACTTTGTTGGTAAACACATAAACCATACAAATGATGATAACTGCTATATCAATATTAACTTTTGTTCAACTAGTAACCACACTAAATAATTATAATAGATGTAAACATGAAAGTACATAAACATCAACACAAAGAACACCAAAATTTACGTGGAAACCCAAACTGGGAAAATTCATGGAGAAGCTAATTCTCATGAAATGAAGCACTGGTTAAGGTGATGTTTATAAGGGCTCACTACTGGTTTTCTCACTACATTTTTCTCACTATGATTGGCTCACTATCGGTCAATCTAACTACCTTGAAATATGAATATGACTAACTACCAATACAAAATTCACTGATAAAAGATGAACTAATAAAATTGCATTTGACTATGTTTGAAACAATTCAAAAATTAAGCTCAATTTATAACACAACCAATAACATAACAGATCCTATTGTTAATCTTCTCTTTGTATATCATTGTCTAATCCACTATAAATCTATATGCAAATGCCCTTCTAAATTGATTAATAGTCTTCCACACTTAGCTTTAGCTTGTATACAACATCGTCAAGAATTTCTTGTGTTTCTTCTTCCACATAAAATTGCATACCACATTCACATGCCATCAGATACAAAAGGTTTTTTTATTTATATATATATTAGATCATACACATGTCAGCCACACTAAAAGAATGTGTCGGTTACAAATAAAATATATATTACAACTATTTTTAATGTATTACTACCGATCATAAATCTAGGACACACTTAAGGAACATTACAACACACTACAACAAGACTAAATATTAGTCGCACTTAAGATTTTTACAATGCATGTTACATTTACCGATACTGTCAGAACACCACAACCAAGACCATGTCTTAATCACCAAAAATTTTGAACCAACTGGTAGGTGAAATAAGATAGAAGATGCCTAGAACATGATACCGAAACCATTTGATGAACAACACCATTGTCTAGATATAAGAAATACCTAGAAGAACATTAAAAGCATAGCGATCATAAGGAACCAAGAGACAACTTCATTCATTACTAATTATCAAAAGCATGAAAGTGTACCCAAACATGTAGACCATAAGTAGAGCTGAGTACACCAACCATTGTGTTAGAATCAAGGAAATACGCAACTAAGCGGGGGGGGGGGGGGGGGTGGGGGTGAATTAGTTGTGTCCAAAAACCAAAACCTTGTACAAACTTAAAACTTTAATCTTAGATCTAAAAGTAAAGCATGAAAGCACTAATCCACAAAATACATGAACACATAACACCAATATTTTTTGTGTGAAAACCTTGTTAGGGGAAAAACTATGGTGGGGATCAAACCCACAAGATGATGTACTCGGTTAAAAGCACTTTACCCTATTAGGAGTATTACAAAGGGGAATGCACATGCATTCAAGCACACAACCTAGATATTACTTATCAAATAAAACTAAGGGAAACAACACAGATAATTACAACAAGGGCTACAACCCTAAATGGACTACAATCCACTAGTTTATGAATTGACCGATAACATCTCTAATATGCCAATACAACTTCAATGAAGTACAACAAATCTATGCCTCAATCATAGATCCCACTCATAGCTCTTCACACAGTCATCACTATAGTATACACATACTCTCTCATGTGTTTGCACTTACAAATGATTACATATTTGTATACATTTCATCAACCTTGTAAAGATAAACAAGGTCGACTCAATCTTATAGATACCTAATTATAAAATATTACATCATTACAACTCAAATTAAAAAGAACTCCATTGAGTTTCGACTAAGAAACAAAAATGATCCATAAGAACATCCTCAAACATGCAACAACTCCATAAATCTCACCACAATCCATCACAATACGCTACACCACCCATGTCGGCCAAGAAAAATAAGAACATCATCACACCACAAAAGAAATATCCAAACTGATCACACTAATGAATGTGATCGAACAACATGAATGGAACACAATCATAAGACATCAACAAAAAATAGTGAATATCTTAGCAACACCAACAACACCTTTATCTCATAATTCATAATCATCTCTACACTATATACCAGGACCAATAAATAGTAAACACTATCACTATAGAAACATAGCTTGCAATCCTCAAATCAAAGAACCAATCATGTCAAGGACAAAAATCCAAGTCCTAAACATATTATATCCTTCACATCTCTAAATACTATCACACTGATCCAATTACTATCACATTGTCTCTTTCTGAACATCCAAAATATCAATCTCTGATAGATTAACCATAACTAACCCAACTCTCACTGTGAACCACTGTAACTTGACATAGATCAAGTACATACACACCTCAACACATATTTCTCTATGTCATTATATATTCAATACAATATTTTTACCAATCTAATCATTCCACTGAACATACCTGCAACATCTTTGCAACACTATCACAATAAAAAAATATGTTGATATCAATGACAACACATCTCTTAAATATGTGATAGTGATTCCTAAAACACATAGTTTCACCATTTCCCAATAATACCCCCCTTTGGTATTGATAGCATCATATTATGTGAAAAAACAAATCAATGCACAAAGAAACCATATCAATGATACTACCAACAATATATCAAATAAATCTCCCCCCCTTAATTTTACATAGTTTTTCACATGGATATATCTCCCCCTTTGACAGTAATGAAAAAGTTACACATATGCACTAAGTCAAAGAATCCATAAACAATTGAATATCTCTCCTAAAACAAAACAAAAAACATACCTCATAGGACTAACTACTCCCCCTGAGTAGTAGCCATCAAAAACACTGATCTAGATGAAAAATAGTCTCTATAATAGCTCTGGAGTGATCATCTCTAACTTTGATCAGGAGAGGCAATTGCCACAACCTTACCATGGAGATACTCAAAAGAATCATTTGGCAAGGGATTCATGAAGATATCTGAAATCTTCTCGTAGTAGATACATATTCCATCTTGATTTCCTTTTCACTAAATTTATCCTTCAAGAAATGATACTTAATGGATTTTTTTTAATGCAACATAGGATTCTTTGAAATATTGATTGCACTTGAATTATCACAGTAAATAGAAATAGGTTCATTCATACTTACTTTGAGATATTTCAACATTTGTTTCATCCATACCTCTTGTGTACAATTAATATCAGCAACAACATATTTAGCTTCAACAATAGATTGAGAAACATAATTTTGCTTTTTGCTTTCCCATGCAACTAACCTGTTTCCCAAGAAGAATGCATGACCTCTTATGTTCTTTCTATAATCCACATTACCTTCCCAATCAACATCGGTGAAGGCACTCGATGTGAAATCATCATCTCTAGGATACCATATACCATAGTCAATTGTCCCTTTAAGATATCTAAAGATTATATTCACTACAACAACATGAGATTCCTTATGATCTGACTAAAATCTAGAAATAATGCAAACTGCATTCATAATATCATGTCTAGTTTTTTTCTAAGTATAAGAATCCACCGATCATTGATATATATCTAGTTTTATTTACACTAGGTGAATCATCAACCTTAGTCAACTTGTAACCTATCACCATAAGGGTACCAACAAGTTTGGATTCATCCATTCCAAATTTATTCAACAATTCTTTCACGTACTTATACTAAGACATGAAAATTCCCTTATCTGATTGAGTAACTTTTAAACCAAGAAAGTATTTCATCTCGTTGATCATAGACATCTCTAATTCATTTTGCATCTCATTAGCAAATTCCTTACTCAACTTGTCATTACCACCAAAAATGATATCATCAAAAAAGACTTCAACAATCATGATATTTTCATGATCATCTTTGAAATACAAATTATTGTCAACAATACCTTTGTTGAAACCAAGTTTAAGAAGATACTTATCAAATCTTGTGTACCATGCTCTAGGGGCTTGCTTCAATCCACACAATTCTTTCTTCAATCAACCGACCATATCTTTCTAATCAGTCGAATGAAATCCATCAAGCTTCTCAACATAAAATTCCTCTTCTAACTCAACATTAAAAAATGAATACTTGACATCTATTTGATATATTTTAAAATATTTTTAAGAATCATATGCAAGAAATAATCTAACAACTTCAATTCTTGCAATAGGAGTAAAAGTCTCCTCAAAATCTACACCTTCCATTTGTGAGTAACCTTTGCAAACAAGTCTATCTTTGTTCCTTACAACTTCACCATCTTCATTCATCTTGTTTCTTACCACCCATTTAGTACCAATCACATTCTTGTTCAAAATTTTGGGAACAACAACCCATGTCTTATTTTTCTCAATTTGATCCAACTCTTCTTTCATAACTTTCACCCATGATTACACACTTCATCTATATTCTTAGGTTCAATCTTTGAAATTAAATAAATCTCTTCTCTATTTTGTGATAACCTTCTTCTAGTTTGAACACCTTTGTTTTTGTCACCTATTATATAATTCTGAGAATGATTTAATGTTACATACCTCAAAATCTTAGGATTTGCATGAGTACGTGATTCTTGATCTTCTTCATTATTCACCAGTTCATCTTCATCATCATGAATTATAGGAACAATCTACAATTAGTTTTGTGATGGATTTTGTGCTCCATGATTTGTGTATACACCTAAAAATGGTCACCTAGACTATTAGCCCCTTGCTAGCATTATTTGCTAAAATTATCAATTGCTTATTCTTGATCAAATCCTAGTTCTATCATTTATTCGATTATTTTCTATGGGCTAACCATCTTATCCTAAAGTCTTTATTTATTTTAAAGGAATTCCATCCCCTTTTAATAAATAAAAAGCCCCCCACTTTTCCTCTTATCCTAAGTTGCACAAATAAAACATTATTCTTATTTTACAAAAAGAAGAAAAGCATTTTTTGTCTCATATGGACACAAAAGTCAACTCTTATTTTCTCATTGGAGGATATCTGTGCACATGGATTTCTCCTCTTTTATGCTCCACCATTGATTAAATCTTTTTCCTCTTAATCTCCATGGTCCATTCCTTCTCATTTCTTATAAAAGGAGAGCTCTCTTCTTCATTCTAGATCCCCAAATTTTTATGCTAATGTTATGCTGCATGTTTTCTAGGTCACTATGGAGCTTTTGAAGATTTGGAGCATTCTTGGCTTTTGCATCTACATGCTATCATAGTTTCATTTCTTGCATTATCATAGCATTCATAGCTTCATATTTAGCTTAGTTTCCTTTATGCTTTAGATTACTTCATGTAGCTTAATTAGGAGGCTTTGTAATACTTGCATATTTCTTTTCATAGCTTAGCTTGCATATCTTGCATTTCCATTTCTAGCATAGTTGCATTGCATTTGCATTTCCATTTGATTCTTGGGGATATTGGCATTCTTGCCCTTGTCTTCATTTGAATCTCCCATTGCATGGTTTACTAGCAAGGTTATTGGCTTAATATCTCTAGTTGAGAGCACTCTTAAAACCCTTGCACTCCATGCCTAGGGAGCTCTAAATAGATTTCTCAAGGTTTCCAATCCATGGATTCTCTTGGAAGCAATGATTTAGAGAAGTGCACATCTTAGTGTGTATAATTTGTACTGATATCCTCATCATTTGAATCATACTCACAAGATTTGGCTTGTCTCTAATTACTTTCACCAACTCTGACATTAGCACTCTCAACAATATTTCTCAATCTCTTGTCATAACATTTGTATGATTTACTTTTAGTATAATAACCAAGAAATATACCTTCATCACTCCTAGGATTAAACTTACCTTATATTCATCTCTCTTGATAAAGTTGTTATCAATTTTCGCATCTATCTCAAGTTGGTAGAGTTGGGTAGTTGATCAACTAGGTAAAAGGTAGATCTAATTCATTTTAAATTTAAGTTTCAGTTGAGTGTTTAAACCAAAAAGAAGAATGCAGATAGAAAGAAAAAATTTCATTTCAGTTATGAAGGAAAACATTACATTCATATGAAAATGTGTTACAAAATAATATTCCAAGTATATCTTTGCAATAAAAGTTATTTCCTTTCATTTACAAAAGAAGAAATAGTTTTATAACCCACACAAGCCGTGAGACAAATCATAAAACATTGCAGAAGAAAATATACAAATGGAATTCAAGGTTTGTTTATTTTTTGAATCTCTACGTATTATCCCTCATAGGTTATTAGAACTTCATGAATGTTGATCATTACATTTCTGTTGATCTGTTATGATCTCTTTCACTCTACAAATTGTATGCACCCAAAAATGGTCGCCTAGACTTTGGGCCCCATTTATTCGATTTATCAACCCTGAATCATTTTGATCAATAATCAATATTTTCAACATTATCAATTTCTTGATCAAGTCTTAATTTCGATCACATATTGGATTTTTATTCTATGGGCTAATCATTTGTCCTAAGTCTTTATTTGATTAGAAGGAATATTTCCTCCCCTTTTGATTAAATAAAAAGCCCCACCTTTCCTCTTGTCCTAAGTTGCACAAATGAAGCATTATTCCTATTTTACAAAAAGGAAAAAAACACTTTTTGTCTCACATGAGGCTCAAAAGTCAACACTTCACTCTCATTGGAGGATACTTGTGCACATGGATTGCTCCCCTTTCAACCTCCACCGCCGATTAAGATTTTTGCCTCTTAATCTCCATGGTCCATTCCTTTTCATTTCTTATAAAAGGAGAGCTCTCTCCTTCATTTGCATATCCATCTCTTTCATGCTATTGTTATGCTGCAGGTTTTCTAGGGCATTTGGAGCTTTCTTTGAAGACACTTTTGCATCCAAGCTTTGAAGATCTTTGTTGCATTCCATCTAGTTCATATTTGCTTTCATAGTTGCATGATAATGGCATTCTTAGTGTAGATTTCTTTTTATGCAATAGATTAATCTCACATAGTCTAAATAAGAAGGATTTGTAACACTTGTTCTTTCCATTTCATAGCTTAGTTGCATTGCATTTTCATTTCCATAGACTAGTTTGCATTGCATTTTCATAGTGATTCTTGAGGATATTGGCACTCTTGCCCTTGTCCTCATTTGAATCTCTCATTGTGTGGTTGACTAGCAAGGTCACAAGCTTGTAGCTCTAGCTGAGAGCAAATACATCATAGTCCCTTGCAACTCCATGCATAGAGAGCTATGAGCCACTTTGTGAGGCCTCATTCTTGAGCAACCTTGCATGTAATGGTTCATAGAAGTGCACCATTTTAGTGTGTACATTTCTAAAAATAAAAGAAAAAGAAAGAAAGAAAAAGAAAAAGATACCCCTCTTGTGTCAATCGAGCATTCATATAGTCACTATCCGTCGCAGCTGGGATAGTAGGACCGTCAATTATCAAGTCTTTTGAATCTCTCCAAAGGAGATTTGTTGAAGGCACCCAATCATCAGACATGTCATGTTGATTAGAAAGATCAGGTGTGTAGTCTGAATCATTGTCACTGTCCATTGCAGCTGGGACAGGGACACCTTTCTTCTTCTTATTTTCAAAACCTAAGCCAACTGTTGACTTATTCTTTCATCCAAAAAGGGCATGGTCAAGAGGCTCAACTTTAGCATCCAACCTATGGCTAAGGGGACTATATCCTGGATAACCCATATTCTTAACCAGTGTATACCCTCTCCCATAAGCTTTAGGTGAAGGAGCAAAGTTCTCATTGTGTTGGTATTTTTCCTCATGATAGATCCAGTCCCTTATGGAAACTTCCTCTTTCTCATCCTGAATAGGAACTAAAGACTCAAAAAATTTTCCAAATAATGTCATTGCTGATGACGAAGGTTTCATATTTGGTGATGGTTTCCCATAAGACCTAGGAGAGATTGACATTTTTGTAAAAGAATCAATTTTATAATCTCCCATCCCAAGATCTATGGTCTTAAACTTCTGCTTGCATTGTTCAAGTGAAATACTAGGGCTGTCAGCTTCCCTATTCAAAGGTACATGTGATCCAATAGAGATATTATTAACGGACAAAGCACTATCTCCAGGTATGCAAATTTCAACACCATTATGGGGAAACTTAACACACTGGTGATACGTTGATGGGACTGCTTGCATTTCATGAATCCATGGCCTACCTAGCAAAATGTTGTAGGCTAAAGGTCCAACATCAACAATTTGAAATAAGATATCCTTTTCTACTAGACCAATGCAAATAGGCAAAATGGCCAATCCCTTAGAACTTCTTTCTGCTTCATCATATGCCTTGATTGTGATCTTTTTCCTTGCGTCAATGACGTCTTCGAAATATCCTAGAGCCTTCAACAAACTCATGGTACAAATATTGAGCCCCGCACCCCCATCTATCAATACACGCCTGACACAGGTTTTATGAATCATGACTTCGATGTGTAAGGCCAAGTTATGTGGGTGACTGATGCATTTGTCGTCTTCTTCTGAGAAGGTGAGGTAATGAGGGCTAGCCAAATGGTTGACCATATTCTGGAATTGATCAATATCTAAGTTGTTAGGGACACTGGCTGCTCGCAAAGCTTCCTCAAGGACACGCTTGTGCTTAGGGGACAATTCTAAAAGTTCAAAAATAGATATCTGCGCAGGTGTACGTTGTAATTGGTCAATAAGATTATAATTGGAATCAGGACCAATGGCAGATTTAGGAGGAACGCCCTTGGACATGGGCTGCTTAGACTTGCTAGTGCTAGGACCTCTGATAATAATGGGAGCTTGAGCCTGACCCCTAGTGACAGCATTGAGGGACTGGGGCATTCTTCATGAGTGAGGACCTCTTATCACCATAGCGGGTCTTTCATCAATCATAGGAGTTGAGTCCACATCATATCCATAAGGATCTTTCCCATTCATCATGTTGATATTATCATCAGCCACTTCAAGCATGTTAATCACATTTTTAGCATTTTTGTATGCATAGTTGATAGCAGCCTTACCATGCTTGTTGTTAGAATTTTCCCCTTTTTCATATTTGGGCAAGGGTTCCTTAAAAGCCTTATGATCCGCATTAGTGGTTAAACCATCAAATTGTAATCACCCACTTTCAATGAGGTCTTGGACAAGATGTTTAAGCCTAAAATTTTTTTCGATATCATGTCCAATTCCATTGTGGAAGACACAAAAGGCTTTCTCATCCCACCAATGAGGTTTAGGATTGGGTATGCAGTGCTTGGCAGGATCTTGAGGTTGCGCCAAATTATGAGCAATTAGTGTTTTGAAAATGTCGGCATAGGAGTCCCCAAGTTTGGTGAATTGTCTCTTTTCCTTCTTGGGTTTCCCTTGATACTTGGATTTATTCTCTTGTTGTCCTGAGGACGCTTGCAGCTTCATGGCTTGCACCGCATTGGAGAGATTAAGAACTCTTTCATTCTTAGGTTGTGGTGAGTCAACAACTCCGTCATTGACCACCTGTTTATTCTTGTTCTAATAGGAGTTCTTTTTGTCCTTATAACCATGATTGTTGTTGTTTTGGTCATTGTTGTTATTAGTTGATTTAGCCAAAATTCTTTGTTCTTTTAGGACATCCTCTATGCGACATGCCACTTCTACCATGGTATCGAAAGAATTAAATGGTATCTTTCTTACCTCATATCTTAATTCCGGCACTAAGTTACTCACAATGATGTCTATTCTTTCCTCCTGAGGAATTGTCCTGGGATATTTTGAGCACAAACGTCTCCATCTTTGTAGGAAAGTGACAAAAGGTTCTCCTTGATTTTGTTTAAGCTTGCACAAATCAAGCATTGTGACCGACCTTGATAGATTATAAGCAAAATGCTGAACAAATCTTTGGACGAGTTCTTTAAATGTCTTTACTGGAGGAGTAAGGTTGGTGAACCATTCCATGGCTTGACCTTTGAGACTCCTTGGAAATAATCTCATCAAGTAGGAGTCTTCATGATGAAAAGAAAAGCTCATTATGTAGAACTGTCGAACATGATCATGAGGGTCACCAACGCCATCATATTTGTCATAGGTTGGAAACTCAACTTTCTTAGGGAACTCAACCAACACCACACTCTTGTCAATCGGGTTGGGACATATGGAGTCCAAATTAAATGTGCTCTTAGGAGCCCTCATCCTTTCTATGTCCTTCTGCATTTGCATGATCACCTCATTGGTTGAAGGATTCTATTTCTTAATCTTTTGGTGGACGTCAAAATCATATGGAACTTTAGCACCTTTGTTGATAAGGCTTTCTAGGAATTGATCCTTGTTTTGTTCCACATATCGTTCCACATATGCTTGAAAGGATGGTTCTTGTTGCCTAGTCATAAAATCCATATGGTCAAATTTGGCATAACTTCCTCCATGTTGTGAGCCATGATGTGCTCGTTGGGAGGGTTGCTTTGAATGTCTATGAGGTGATCGTCTCCTATGATGATCATATCTTAAAACCCTTCTTCCTCTAGGACTTGGGGATCGTGAGGGTATCCTTGATCTTCTTCTAGGACTTGGCGAAGGAGTAGATGGGGGTGAGTTGGTCCCACTATTGGTTCCCCTCCCGTTGAATCCATTTTTTAGTTGTTGTGTGTAGAGTCTATCTTCTTCTTCTTGGGTGACTCTTTTCTTTATGTCCAACAACGCACGTTCCTCCTCTTCTAGTTGTCTGAATTTTTCCTTTTTAGCAGCCTGTTCATCCAAATAGGCTTGCTTCTCCCTCTCAATGCTTCTCAATCTTGTATTTGCATATCAAGAGGTGTCTTTAAGTGGGGAGGATGGTCTCGAATGCCTTATTGCGTTGGCTGCGTTTATGTGGTGATCACTAGATTCATTGTTATGGTCCTCGTGTTGTGACCCTGAATCTGAGTGAGCTTGCTTATGATGTCTCTCGGCTCGTTGGTGAGCATCAAAATACCTTGCGTTGTTGGGAGGTGACCCGGGTGGACTAGCATGAGAAGAACCACCATACTCTCTTCTATGTCGTTGGAAGATGTCCTCAAGAGTTTGATTCATGGCTTCTCTTTGTTGTCAGGTGAAAGTGTAACTCATGTCCATACTTGATGAAAGTGGTACAAAAGAGGTGCTCACTTCACTAGGATTAGCTTCCGGATTAAAACAAACCTCAGATTCACTCTTAGGCAATTGATCAAAAAGGGGTCCTTTTCCCTTATGTTGTCGACGAGTCTTGACGGGTGGTAACTGGCTAAAGGCAACAGGGGGTTGCTTCCCTTGATTGACTTGGTACCTTGTCGTAACTGATATGAAATAAAGATACTCTCAATGATAAGGTGACCGCTCAAAGTGTCAGTGCCAAACTAGGATAATCAAAGTCCTCTATTGTCCAAAGAGAAATGAGAAGATAGAAAAGGGGCTTTACCAACACTGTCAAAGAGGTGCTTCAAATCAAAGGGTGACTACCCTTGCACTTTTGAACCAGGAGGTTGGACTAGGCCAAAATATGATTGAAATTGAGATTAAAATGAAAGCGATTTGGACAATAAGAGCACTAAAATTTTCCAAGAATGTGGCTAACAATCTTAGAGATGAACCTTGGCACCGAGAATGACCTTCTAATTTGACAATTATTCCAAAGTGATTTCGTAAATCAGATGATGCTATCCCGAAGGACTAAAACCAAAAATTTAGAGTCAAGATAGGTCTCAAACGTCAAAGCAAGAAGCCTACTCTAAGACCTAACTCGATTAACAACAACTGAAACTGACCAAATTGCAAGCACGATAGAAATTACCCAAGTGATATACTCCAGGCTACTGGGGCGATATACCTACAACCACGCGATACTTCACCTTATGCCAGGTGATATACCTTATAATAGTCGGGCGATATACTCCAGGCAGGTCGAGCGATAGTCTGCCAAGGGTGAACTATCGCATGATATTTCTTCTCAAAGCAAGCGATACTTTTCGAACCTGTGAAGTATCGCGTGATACTTTGCTCTAAAGGGCGTGATACTGTTGCAAGATTACTTAACTCTTGACTGGAACTGTGTAAAATTTACATTTTTGGGTCTGCTTGGTCAAAATTTTCGGTCTGAGGGTTGATGTTTTTGATTTCAGTCACAATATCAGCAGAATTTTGGCAAGTTTGCAAACAGTGAGGGATCAAACATGTCTCAAAACACTTGAAACAAGGGCAAAAGCAACCTTGCCAAGGCAAACACTTGTGATATCAGAATTGAAAAAGCACCTTATGAACGCTACCGATCATTTGTATGTGAGAACATTTATACTGGCATCACACAACCAAAGACAATTCAAGCAAGTCTATCCTAAAAAGCCAAGGCTCAATACTTACCAACTTAGCCCACAACTTGATGCCCCCTCGCCTCACACCAAGTGGTTACCCACAAGAGATGTTGGCTTTGTCGTGGAAGTGTCAAATGACACAACCAAAGGGACACATATGGTGAGTATCTTAAGGTGATCTGGGTAAACCACTTGGATCAATCCTTGCACTAAGAAGATAAGCGACTAAACAAGGTGGCCTCTATCTAATGGTTCTTAATAAGGATTTCCATTCACAACACCCCTCTTGCTCCTCATAAAGGACTAGGACCTCGCGGCCTCAAGAGTACCTTAAGCATTCTTGTTCAATATTTTCCCCATGGTCACAATCCCATGAGCTACTCACATCAAATGAAGATAAGTGTTATGTCTACCAAGGTTTTTGTCCTTGATAGCCTTGAGATTATAGTGAGTTGGAATCACTTGCCACCAAGGAAAATGATGACAAGGTTGTCCCCACTTGAGTCATTCCTCTTGATTGCTCACGAGTAGGCCCACTAAAGGATTCTTAAACTAAACAAAAAGTGGATCAACTCTTGAGGTTCAAGGTTTTTGGTTCACCACAAGGGTGAAGAGCATACTCCCCTATCTCAAGAATCTCTCCCAAACACACCAAGCAAAGAGATTCAATTACTCCCTTGCTTCCAAAACCTTAAGATGGGTCAAGATTTTCTGATTCACCTAAAGGTGAAGAGCATACTTCTCCTACCACCTCAAAATCCCTTTCACAAGGTTTTAAAAATTCTTAATACAATTAATGAATGCCACACTTGAAAGGAAAGCAAATAAACAAGCAAGATTTTTTTTTTTTGTTTTTATGCTTGGGCAGCCCTGCAAAAACTGTTAGTAGCCCTCTTTGACATGCGGTTTTTGGCAAGCTTCTCAAGCAAAGGCACCTACAACCACAACTAGTTAGGCCCACAATGTTAGCAAAATCCAAAATCTAAATAAAAATGATTGCAAGAAACTGATTTAACTAAGCTAAAAGATGTAGGTTAGACCTATCTAAATACAGTAAAGCAAACCAGTAAACTAAATATGATCAGATTCAGATGATAAAGCTCGAACTACAGGATTCTGTCAGATCAGGCGATATACCCTGAACTTCACTAGTATCGCGCGATATAGTTTTCTATACCCGCACGATATACCTCAGTTCGGGTGATATACCGCACAATAGGTAGGCGATACTTCGCATGACACCAGGCAATATACCTCAATACTGTCGTGTGATTCTTCTCTAGTGCGAAGTGTCACATGCGTATAGTAAGGTATATCGCATGATATACCTGAGAAGTATCACGTGATACTCTGAGACAGAGAACCAGAACCTGCAAAATTTCCAAAAAATAATCCAAAAAAAAGATGAAAATGCAAGAAACTAAAGGGCAAAGCCTATCTACTCTGCCCCACGGTGGGCGCCAGAAATGTACACACTAAAATGGTGCACTTCTATGAACCATTACATGCAAGGTTGCTCAAGAATGAGGCCTCACAAAGCGGCTCATAGCTCTCTATGCATGGAGTTGCAAGGGACTATGATGTATTTTCTCTCAGCTAGAGCTACAAGCTTGTGACCTTGCTAGTCAACCACACAATGAGAGATTCAAATGAGGACAAGGGAAAGAGTGCCAATATCCTCAAGAATCACTATGAAAATGCAATGCAAACTAGTCTATGGAAATGAAAATGCAATGCAACTAAGCTATGAAATGGAAAGAACAAGTGTTACAAATCCTTCTTATTTAGACTATGTGAGATTAATCTATTGCATAAAAGGAAATCTACACTAAGAATGCCATTATCATGAAACTATGAAAGAAAATATGAACTAGATGGAATGCAACAAAGATCTTCAAAGCTTGGATGCAAAAGTGTCTTCAAAGAAAGCTCCAAATGCCCTAGAAAACTTGCAGCATAACAATAGCATGAAAGAGATGGATATGCAAATGAAGGAGAGAGCTCTCCTTTTATAAGAAATGCAAAGGAATGGACCATGGAGATTAAGAGGCAAAAATCTTAATTGGTGGTGGAGGTTGAAAGGGGAGAAATCCATGTGCACAAGTATCCTCCAATGAGAGTGAAGTGTTGACTTTTGAGCCTCATGTGAGACAAAAAGTGTTTTTTTTTCTTTTTGTAAAATAGGAATAATGCTTCATTTGTGTAACTTAGGACAAGAGGAAAGGTGGGGCTTTTTATTTAATCAAAAGGGGAGGAAATATTCCTTCTAATCAAATAAAGACTTAGGACAAATGATTAGCCCATAGAATAAAAATCCAATATATGATCGAAATTAAGACTTGATCAAGAAATTGATAATGTTGAAAATATTGATTATTGATCAAAATGATTCAGGGTTGATAAATTGAATAAATGGGGCCCAAAGTCTAGGCGACCATTTTTGGGTGCATACATTTACATGCAAGAGGGGTGTTCATAGTCCTTTATGAGGAGCAAGAGGGGTGTTATGAATGGAAGCCCTTACTAAGAACCATAGGTTAGAGGCCACCTATTTAGCCGCTTATCTTCTTAGTGCAAGGATTGATCCAAGTGGACTAACCCGGATCACCCCAAGATACTCACCATATGTGTCCCTTTGGTTGTGTTGTTTGACACTTCCACGACAAAGCCAATATCTCTTGTGGGCAACCACTTGGTGTGAGGCAAGGGGGAATCAAGTTGTGGGCTAAGTTGGTAAGTATTGAGCTTTGGATTGTAGGTAGATATTGCTTGAAGTGTCTTCGATTGTGTGATACCAGTGTAAACATTCTCAACATACAAACAATCGGTAGCATTCATAGGGTGGAATTTTATTTTTGATATCATAAGTGTTTGTCTTGGCAAGGTTGCTTTTACCCTTGTTTCAAGTGTTTGAAGACATGTTTGATCCTCTACTATTTGCAAACCTGTCCAAATGCTGTTGAATTTGTGATTGAAATCAGACATTTTCACCCTCACATTTGGAAACTTGAAATTAAACCTTAAAAACTTAAAATTTTGCACAAATTGGTCAAGATCAACATCAGTATCACATTAGCCAAAGAGAAATATCACATTAGAAGGTTGTTCTTGGTGAGAAAGTTTATCTCTAGAATTGTGAGCTACATTCTTGGGAAATTCTCGTACTCTTATTGTCCAAATAATTTTCATTTAATCTCAATTTCAATTATATTTTGGCCTAGCCCAACCTCCTGGTTCAAAAGTGCAAGGGTAGTCACCCTTTGATTTGAAGCACCTCTTTGACAGTGTTGGTAAAGCCCCTTCTTCTATCTTTTCATTTCTCTTTGGACAATAGAGAACTTTGATTATCTTAGTTTGGTGTTGACATTTTGTGAGGTCATCCTATTACCAAGGGTCTTCTATTTTCAGTCTTCCTTGGTCAGTTCAGATCTTAGATCTTAGGTGTTGTCATGTTGCTCAACATCTCAATGAACATTATGGTATCAATTGCACAAGATGGCTCTTAGTCTTCTTCTTTCTTCTCCATTTCCCATGTTCTTCTAAAGTCTTCTATTCCCATGGGAAATTCTTCTTCTTCTTCTTCTTCTTGATTCTTTTCCTCTTATTATCTAGTCTACTTTCTTCTATTCATCTATTCATTTCTTCCATGCTTGATTCCTCCTCTTCTAGAACCATGAATTCCAACTACCTTGCCATGGAACCTCTCTTGAGAATGGATGATCTTGAACTCATTTCTCAATTTGAAGAATTTTGTTCCTCCAATGGTTCTTCTAAATATGGCATGGGTGATAAACTTATAGCAAAAATAAAAGAAAAGTTGATTAAATCAGACGCCTTTGCTAGAATCATACTCATGATCTCATCCAAATATTTTTCATCTTCTAAATCTTCTAATCATTCCACACATTCTCAATCTTATCATGATTCTTCTAAACATCATTCGAATTCCTCATCTTCCAAGTCTTATCATGACTCTTCTAAACATTATTTGAATTCCTCATTATCCAAGTCTTCTTCTTCCATGAAGTCTTCATTTTCCTCTTCTTCACAATCTCGTTCTTCTTCTACTTCTCCCAAGAATCTTACTTCTCTTCAGAAAACATATCATAATGAGCAACGTGATGATACCTATGACACCTATGTTCCTAAGAGTCCTCCTCGTCGTGTGCTTAGGCTTACTAAAGGGTCATCCTATTGGGTAGATTGTGATGGTGATCCATATGACTCTGATTTTGAGAGAAATTATGATATTTGTTGTGAACAATATGATACATCTACTTCTATTGAGGAAGAGAAAGCTTTTCGTACTGATTATAAATGTAGATACTATGAGCATTTCTCCTCTAAGAACATTCATGCTAAAAATAAAGATGACACTCTCAAGCAAGATCATGTTAATGCTAAACCTTTTTCTTGTGATGGTTCCCTTCCATTCGCTACTTCCTCCAATAACCATACACTTCCCAAAGCTTCTGAATCTTTCACAAATCCTTCATCCAAAAAAGATCCTAATGTTTTTCATGTAGTTCCCTATATTTATCCTCGAGGGCTACCTCTTAAAGATACTCAAGCTAACCTTCACTTGGCTGCAAATACTTTCAATAATGCTAAAGATCCTAAGCCTTTAAATGCTATAATGCCTACTTCAACTAGTCCTTCACTATCTCCTCCAAAATCTTCCATGCAATTCCAACATGCTTCCTTGTCCTTAGAAGTGGCTCCATGTCAAGAGGACTTTAAAAATGATAAAGAAAAGAATATAAATAAAGATCAAGATCAAGAACCCTCCATATCATCCAATTCTCTTCATGATGTATCTCCTCCATTGCATGGTTCTTTTGATCCTCTACGCTCTTCTGCATTCATTCCACCATCTCCTAAGCAAGATCAAGCTACTATTTACACTGTTGAGCTTATTGACAATCAAAATAACCTTACTACACTTGCATTTTCCAAAGATGATACTTCCATTAAGGTTATTAAAAATGACATTGTTACTTCCAATGATAAGCCTATTGAAAATCAAGAGAAAAATTCTACGCTTATGCTATCCAAAGATCCTTGTCAAGATCAAAGTATTCCATCTTCTTGTTCTACCACTCCATGTTCATTTCCACTTTCTTCTCTTCCTAAATCTTTGCAAGCTTTGAATGATCCTATCAAAGAAGATGCTCCTATTCAAGATGTCTAGGATCTTATTGAAAATCCTAATGCTCACTCTAAAGATGCTGATGTCCTTGGTTGTCATATAGATGTTGATGAACTTATTGATTATCCTTTTGCATCTTCCACTTCCATCCTTGGACCTCCTCCACCACTATCAAGAGCTTCTTGTTTGCCTTCCATCTTGGGTCCTTATGTCCCTTCACTTTCCCCTCCTAATTCTCCTAATTCGTCATCCATTTTGGGTCCTTACATCCCTCCATCTCCTATCTTTCCTCAAGATCAACATAGATGCATACCCTTGAATCCTTTTCATCCATCCACCCATCTAAACCAGTCATATTTTCCTTCTTCTTCCACAAGTCCCAAGTCTTTTAGAAGTAACTTGAATGTTCAATACAAGAAAAAGAAGCAATACAAGAATCCATCAAAAAAAGAAGATCACCATGTCTCCTCTAATCGACATGGAGGCATAAAGTCAAAAAAAGAGATATCTAAGAAGAAAACTACAAGACAAGTATGGGTTCCAAAATCCATCATTGAAGATATTCTCTTTAGATTATCAAAAGGAAATAAAAATCCTAAAGTTATATGGATTCCAAAGTCTCTCTTAAAAGAGTCTAATATTGAGCAAAAAGTGAAGTTGACATTCAAGCTTCCAAAGGCTTTCACTTCATCTTCTTCCAAAAATATTCTTCCATTCCATGCACCTGAACCATAACTTCTGCTACACATTTTCCATATTCCTTCTCGTATTCCTCCATTCACATTTGAGAATTATAACAAGCACACCAATCCTCTCTTCGAGGAGTCAGATAGCAATAATGAACCAGAATATGGTTCGCACTTGGACTAGAATATGGTTTTCCTCCATTTTTCTCATCACCCTTCAAGGTGTGTATTGACATTGATCTTACCTTTCTTTCCATCTACCTTTTCACATTCCTTCCATTCATTATCCTTCTACCTTCTATCATTTTTCCTCATTTTGCCTATTCCTCTTATCTTCCAACCTCACTCACTTTACATAAAACTTTATCCTCCATTTTTCTCTTCCATCTTCCTTTCCCTATCAGCACCTTTGAGCATATCATTTTGAATCCTTGGCATATCATGGTTTATCCTTTCAAGGAGCATTATCTAAAAAGCTTGCCTTCTTCCAAAAAAAGAAAATTTCAAAAAAATAGAAAAATTCAAAAAAGGAAAAAGAAAAAAAAAAGAAAAAAATTGAAAATGTGCCATGGTGAAAACCTGGAAACAGGCACCTTGGTAGTAAAAGTAAAGAGAAATAAATTCTTCCTATGGTGAAAACCACTCCCTTGTGGCACCTTGGATAAGTACCGTGATGAAAACACTAAAATGGTTGCTCCTACACTTCCATCTAGTATGGGAAGTGCACCTTTTTCTTTTCCAAAGAGCTATGACCACTATCTTTCATGATATGATGCACAAAAACATGGAAGATTACATGGATGATACCCTGGCAAAATCAAGAAAATGGGACACACACCTCGATGATCTGGAAGTAATTCTAGATCGCATGGAACAGTTTCAACTCAGATTGAATCCAAAGAAGTGTGCATTTAGTGTCATCTCAGGCAAACTTTTAGGATTTATAATATCAGCAAAAGGAATAGAGGTTGATCCTGAAAAGGTCTAGGCAATTTTAGATATGCCACCTCCAAGAAACATTAGTCAGATGAGAAGTCTTCAGGGATGACTCCAGTCAATTAGGAGGTTTATCTCACAGCTGGCAGATAGAGCACAACCCTTTAATAAGACGCTGCATAAAGGTGCTTCTTGTGTATGGAATGAGGAATGCCAAAAGAGCCTTGATCAAATAAAATAGTATTTGGCTAATCCTCCAGTTTTGATGCCTCCTATTCCAGGGAAGCCTTTGATTCTATACATTTCAGCAATAAAGTCTTCCTTGGAGGCATTGTTAGCTCAATTAGATGATACTGGGAAAGAACAGGCCATAAACTATATCAGCCGTACTCTAGTCTCCTATGAGATCAATTACAATAACATTGAGAAGTCTTATCTTGCAGTGGTGTTTGCTTCTCAAAAGTTGTGACACTATATGCTTGCTCATACCATACATTTGGTTGCAAAAATTGATCCTCTTAAGTACTTGCTTAGTAAGGCTGCCCTCACGGGTAGACTTGCTAAATGGATGATGGTCTTAACTGAATTTGACATAGAGTACGTTGAAAGGAAGGCCATAAAAGGGCAAGCTATTGCTGACCAATTAGCTGATTTTCCAATTCAGGATAATATGCCTGTTCAAGTGGAATTCCCAGATGAACACATCTTGTATATGACTACTCACACTTGGAAAATGTTCTTTGATGGTTCCCACATGCAAAATGGATTAGGTGCTGAAGTATTATTTGTCTCTCCACATGGGTACAATATTCCAAAGTCTTACAAACTTTTATTCCCATGTACGAATAATATTGCAGAATATGAAGCTTTAACCAATGGCTTGAGAATGGCTATAGAATGGAACATAATAGAGTTACATGTCTTTGGGGATTCCTAGTTAATCATCAACCAAGTCAATGAGGATATCAAACCAAGGATGATAAATTGATACCCTACAAAAAGATGGTTGACTCATTGAAATGTTACTTTACCTTTGTGACGTTTCAACAGATCCCTAGGACAGAGAACAAAGTTGCATATGCCATGGCCACATTAGCTTCACTTCTTCAGTTGGAGACACATGAATCAAGATTTGAATTCCTGGTGGAAGAGCTACACCATCCCATCTTTGACTCGTCTAAAAGCCATGTCATTTGTACCATTGTCACACACAAGTCTTCCCGATATGGTGCTATTTATTCATATCTTCATGATGGCATCATCCCTGACACATTCAACCATTCTGAATGCCAAAACCTCATTCGTAACACCTCTCGCCACACCCTTATCTCTGGTGATTTATATAGGAGGGGTTTAGATGGGACGCTCCTTAGGTGCTTGGAAAAGGAGGAATCCAACCAAGCGTTAGTTGACATCCACGAGGGCATTTATGGTGGACATTCTAATGGTCTTGCCATGGCCCAAAGGTTGCTTAGGGCAGGATATTATTGGCCCACAATGTAGATAGATGCAATAGCCTTTGCTAAGTCATGTGAAAAATGTCAGAAACATGGAAACCTGATTCATGCTCCAGGTAGGGAGTTGATCCCTTCTGTTTCTCATTGGCCATTTCAGCGCTGGGCCTTTGATCTAGTTGGGAAGATTCATCCCAACTCATCAGGTGGACATAAGTTTATTATTACTGCCACTGACTACTTCACAAAATGGGTGGAAGCTGTGCCACTTTCTGTTGCTTTAGGGAAGACTATCTCTTTGTTCATCTTGAATCATATTATTTGCCGATTTGGAGTGCCTTCTGAGATTATCATTGATAACGGAGGTCAATTCAAGAATAAGGACCTAAAACATTTATGCAAAAAGTTTAAAATCAAGCAACATTGGTCCTCCATCTATTTTCCACAGGGAAATGGACAGGCAGAAGCCTCTAATAAAACCATTCTTAAAATTCTTCATAGGACAGTGCACAAGAATGGTAGGGATTGGCACTTACAAATCAATCTAGCACTATGGGCTTATAGAACAAGCATTCACACACCTACAGGAGCCACTCCTTTTTCTCTTACCTATGGCGCTGAAGTGGTATTGCCTTTAGAAGTCAAGATACTATC
Source organism: Chamaecyparis obtusa (assembly GCA_027943335.1). Taxonomy (NCBI): domain Eukaryota; kingdom Viridiplantae; phylum Streptophyta; class Pinopsida; order Cupressales; family Cupressaceae; genus Chamaecyparis; species Chamaecyparis obtusa. Next base: position 1,122,353 of record BSBK01001829.1, on the reverse strand, counting down.
ACTTAGAGTCTCACTCAAAGGTTTGATTATAGATGAGGATTATCATGCCATGAGGTTATAGGAACTAGAACTTCTAGATGAGAAGCGTAAGGCTTCCTTTGATCATATGAGAGTGTATCAAAAGCGTATGTCCAAGGCATTCAACAAGAAGGTTCACCCTAGAAAATTTCAAATAGGTGATCTTGTTTTGCGAGAGAACCCTAAGAACCAAAAGAACAGAGAACAAAAGGGCAAGTTTGAACCTAACTGGCTTGGACCATATGTCATCACAACTGCTTTTGGTACCAGTGAATATTTACTGTCAGATCCCGATGGAGAACAGCTCCCTGATCCCATCAACATTGTGCACCTCAAGAAGTTCTATCCTTGATGCCCATTTTTGTCTGGGGGCATCCTTTGTACATATTTATGGATCTTGAAAAAATACCAAAAAAAAAAAATTGATATATGATGCTGAAAAAATTCTAGAAAGTATAAACAGTCCTAAAAAAATACAAAAAATGAAAAAAATGAAAAAATCAAAAAAAATGAAAAAAGAGAAAAATTGCAATAAAAATTCAAGTGTTGAAAACTTGGAAACAGGCGCCACTTGAGGCCTTTGCACTCCTATTTGTTTGCATGCGTCCTCGACATTGAGCCTTTCCATCGTGTCTTGACCCTATTTGACTTGGTCTGGAATTGGTCTTTACCTTTGTCTAGGGGGCATACCTGTTAGCATAGGTCCTTTAGGTGCATTTGTCTCTTGGGGCATTTCACAACAGGTGTTTTTTCAACACCACCCCAAATAGTGTTTTTCAACACTACCCTTGCGTCGAGTGTTTCTTAACACTTATCAGATGTCTTACCCAATAGTCTAAGTTTGATGTGATATTTCTCATTTTTAGATGCAATGATCAGAGTCTGACTCTATGACCAACACACACGCACTTAAACAATCAACTTGTTGAGATATGATGACTTTATCTTTCTTTGCGTGCTGTCTATGAGGATTTCTTTAATGAGTGGGCTCTCCCTGAGAAGTTTTCGATGATGCATAGCTAGAAGACTGAGGGTATGAGAACATGTTTTATTTCTTTATCTACTTATGGGTATAGTTTTTTGATCCTAACTGTCATGAGCATTTATGCTGGTCTTACTTGACACTATGGATTGACAAGGTATTATCGTTGACTATTTTACGAGTGCATGCTTCTAGCTATCCTGACTTTTCTGTGTCTTGATACAAGCATAATCTTTCCATATCAAACTTAGGTGATCTCACTGCACTAGTCATCTTGACCTTTATGTCTTTGGTGCCTAGGTGGGATTCCCACATTTCTATCTGATATAGATCATATTCATATACCCATAGTTATACTAGTGAGTATTGTATGATCTTACGACACTACCAATAATGCTTGATGATGATAATTAGATGTCTATAAGCGTTGTGACCTTGCAAGTCAACCACTTTTCATAGTAGCTTGCAATTTTTATGGTCATGTTAGATTAGTTTTGCACTTTTCATATGGAGAGAGCTCTCCTTTTCATCTCACGTGGACCTATCAGCCAACTGCGCTCACCTTTCCTTCTTCTCGATCATGTCTTTCACTCCTTGTCTTTTTCATCTCAAACCTGTTCCTATTCATCACAAGGGGTTAATCATATCATCATATCTATATCACAACTGTCATTTTCAGAAACATGAGTCTATATCATACACATGAGAATTAAACATACATCTATGAGAGAGAACATACATAAGCATGTACATAAACATTTTTTAGCACAATGACAAGACAATATACATAAACTGATACATCCATCATAAGAGAGACATAAACACATGATACAATCGAACATCTAGTAATCTCATATATACCTCAATGTCATGATACAATATACAATATGGGATCCCATAATCTGGATCAATGTCTCAAGATATGTCTAAACATCTATCAAACTAAGACCTAACCCTAGGACTCGCAACCACCCTCGTGAGGAGCTCATGGTGGTGGAGGAGGCATGGCTCTCCTATCAAGTACCACATCTGATACCCCTGCCCTCTAAGAATATGATGGTTCTCTCTCACCCTCTAGAATGGCCTGAAGGTAGAGTCCATGATAATATGCTGCTCTCGCTGACTCCCGTCGGATCTCTAGCGCATCTGCCTGTGTCATCGCCTCACGGCGTGCTATCTCTACCCTGAGATCGGCTATCTGCTGATCTTGCTCCACTCTCAAATCTAGTAACTGTTGGTCTCTCACTGCTATAGTAATCCAGAGCTGCTGCATCTCAGCCTTGAGAGCCTGTATCCTCGCTCTTAGATCATCTCCACCCGCAGGCTGGTCCTGCTGTGCCTCTACCTGCCGGCGAGCTGGTCTCACCTCGTCCTCAGGCATCGCCGATCTCTATCCCAGTGACTATTTCTGGCCACCTGATCTAGATCCCTCCCCTCTCTCCATCCTCCTCCCTCTCCCCCTCTCGCCATCTCCTCCATCCCCTCCGTCCCCTCCGTCTCCTCCGTCCCCCCTGTCATCTCCTTTGTCTCCCCCCTGTGTTGGTACCTGTGCATCTGGTATCATAAATCGAGGGAATGGCACCCTCCGCCACTCTGCCCTATATGTTGCATCGGCCCCTGCATCTACCACATCTAGGTGATACTCCTAGGGCTCACTCCTGATACCCACTGTCTCTGCGACTGCCTGATGGTAGTCTAACATGGGTAGCCACCCATGTCCCTCCTCATCCCTGACCTGGGCGTATGTAGTGGTCTCTGTCAAGACTTGCTGCTACCTCCCAAACTACCACCATACCTGAGTGATGCAAAATCTCTCTACTATCTCTGGGTGTTAGCCTACTAATGGCCGAGTGCACAACATGTAGCTCAACTCCTCATCTGCATCACTCCACCCCTCCACATCCATGTATGGCCTCCATGTGAAAGTAGCCATCTCATCCAAAATCCTCCTGTAATATGTCACATCACCAGTATGAGCATGTGATATGAACCCCACATATCTATATATGTAGGGGTATCTCCTCTCCCTTAGCTGAACCCTTAGGCGCATCACCGCGATGTGCTCCCATGCCCACACCTGTGCTAGGATGGCACCGCACGCCCATGACCGGCTATCCCTATACACGATCTCATGTAGCTCATGGTACATCTCTGCTAGTATGGTCGGACCCCATGCCATGTGCCAAGGTCTGCCTACCAAGTCCATCAGTAACCTGGCCCATCCGAGCGGGAATCCCTTCTGACTGCGATCAGTCAACAGGATCTATGAAATGATCGATGCCACAATACATGGCATCGGGAAATCTCTGTCGAAATCCTCTACTAACCGCTCCCAGCTGACATGCCGATCCAGGATAGTCACATCCTGGAACATCTCCTGGATCATCCGTCGCCCCTCGGTCACATCCTGATCATAGTATACCTGTGTCATCACACAAATCATGTTAGTTTTCATCATATGGAAATATTACACCTACATAATTTAAAAACATGATTATACTTACAGGCTCACCGTGACATGGCACTCGTAGGATCCTTTACACATCCTCTAGCGTGATGGATGCCTCGCCTGTGGGAAGATGGAAGGTGTTGTGCTCGCTATGCCATCTCTCAGCTAGCGCAGTCAACAACCCATGGTCAACTCTGATATCTGGGAATCTTAGTAAATACCTGAATCCCATAGCCCTAATGTCAGCATTGCCCAGATCATCCAGATCTCAGACACACCTCAGCCCAGTCACCTTCGGCGCTCTGATGATCAGCACTGAAAAGACCTCCTGCAAGCTATTTAAACCAAGCTGGTTGTTAGAACATATCATCATGGATGCCTAAAAATCAGTCTAACACATCTTTAAAAACATAACATTGTCTAGACCCATGTCATTTTTTGCTCAAAATACTTAAAATTTCAAAATTTGCCCTTGGGCGATACTGCTTTTTTGGAGAAGTATCACGCGATACTTCTCCCTATAGTGGTGCGATATACTTTGGGTCGTGCAATACTTCATCTGGTATCGCGTGATATTTCACCTAGTATCATGCGATACTGGTGCCTATCTTCGCGCGATACTTTGGGGACCCACGAAGTATCGCGCGATATTTATCCCCAAAGGGCACGATACTTCTAAAGTATCGCGCGATATATTGCCTAACTTAAAATTTGAAATTTTAAAAACTTTACAAAACATGCTTAAAAGGTATTAATGACTCAAAAATAGTGAGTTTTTCAAAAACATACCGGGGCAGGATAGTGTGGTGGCCGGTTGTGCAATCGGACGTGCTCGAATCGATGCCTGTGGATGAGAACTCCTGCTTGCTAGGCCATATTCTCTCTCTCAAGTTCTAAAAATTTTCAAATCACTATAAGACAAATGATTTTTGAAAATGACATTTTCACCCCTTTTATAGTGTTTTGACTTTTGACCAATTTTCAAAACACCTCAGAATTGTGCGAAAATTGCACCCTTAGCTAATTTCAATGTCTTGGATCTATTTTCGGACTCGAAATCAAAATCCAAGGTCATCTTGATAGTCAAAATTGCATTTCAATTTTCACTTTCTTCTGCGCAGTTGGTTAAATCTTTTGAGGCCTAATCCTTCAATCTTTGTTGGGGCATCGTCATTTCTTCATTTCCATGTCTTCCAAACTTCTCATCTTCCATTCATCTTCATTCAATTCACTCCTTTCTCACGTTTGACTACATCTTTCTCAGTCAGGATGGGGCATGTTTTAATGGTTAACCTATTGACCTTTACCTTCGATTGTGGTTTCATTCTGATTTGATCAAATCTTTATCAATTCGCTGTTCTCCTCTCTCTGATTTCAATTTTGACTCCGAGGGGGCAGTACCTATGGGATTCTCATCCCTGATCATCTTGATGCTCTTGATTCAGACATCTTTTGTGAGCTTTTGCTCAAATTCGAGATCCTTATCTCTTACTTTGAATGTGATCCCGAATCGACCTCATGTTCAAAGGCCTTTGTCTTTGTTTGTCCGGATGTGATCCTGAATCGACCTCACATCTGAGTTGTCTTTTGATCCCAGATTGATCTCACATTTCAATTCTTCTTTAACTGCATGTGTTCCCAGATCGATCACACATTAGTCAAAGAGGGGCAAATGTATGCACCTAAAAATGGTCACCTAGACTTTGGGCCCCATTTATTTGATTTATCAACCCTGAATCATTTTGATCAATAATCAATATTTTCAACATTATCAATTTCTTGATCAAGTCTTAATTTCGATCATATATTGGATTTTTATTCTATGGGCTAATCATTTTTCCTAAGTCTTTATTTGATTAGAAGGAATATTTCCTCCCCTTTTGATTAAATAAAAAGCCCCACCTTTCCTCTTGTCCTAAGTTACACAAATGAAGCATTATTCCTATTTTACAAAAAAGAAAAAAAACACTTTTTATCTCACATGAGGCTCAAAAGTCAACACTTCACTCTCATTGGAGGATACTTGTGCACATGGATTGCTCCCCTTTCAACCTCCACCACCGATTAAGACTTTTTCCTCTTAATCTCCATGGTCCATTCCTTTGCATTTCTTATAAAAGGAGAGCTCTCTCCTTCATTTGCATATCCATCTCTTTCATGCTATTGTTATGCTGCAGGTTTTCTAGGGCATTTGGAGCTTTCTTTGAAGACACTTTTGCATCCAAGCTTTGAAGATCTTTGTTGCATTCCATCTAGTTCATATTTTCTTTCATATTTTCATGATAATGGCATTCTTAGTGTAGATTTCTTTTTATGCAATAGATTAATCTCACATAGTCTAAATAAGAAGGATTTGTAACACTTGTTCTTTCCATTTCATAGCTTAGTTGCATTGCATTTTCATTTCCATAGACTAGTTTGCATTGCATTTTCATAGTGATTCTTGAAGATATTGGCACTCTTGCCCTTGTCCTCATTTGAATCTCTCATTGTGTGGTTGACTAGCAAGGTCACAAGCTTGTAGCTCTAGCTGAGAGCAAATACATCATAGTCCCTTGCAACTCCATGCATAGAGAGCTATGAGCCACTTTGTGAGGCCTCATTCTTGAGAAACCTTGCATGTAATGGTTCATAGAAGTGCACCATTTTAGTGTGTACACAAATTAGGGTATTGACCGAGTGAAATAAATAAATGGAACATATGACTGCTGACTAAAGATGATGAGCTGAACAATTATGGATGATTCTAAGGTTAAAGATAAAGTTTGTTATGATGATCAAATGGCTGAAAAAATTCAAGAATGATTAGATGAAGAATGAAACATGTTACTGAAACAAGTGTCGAGGAAGGTTAAAGCAGCAAAATCAATGGTGAAGATTAAGAGGCCAAATCTATGGCTGGAAATAAAATGATTTATTATGTCTATAAAAGGAGATAAGAGATTCATTATGAATTTTGGGATGTGTGTGAGAATATTTCATTCATGCAAAGTTGGTCAAATAGGTTGAAGATAGAATCGAGCGATTCAGTAGATAATACCAAGTGTCAGAGAAAAAGAATTACCGAGCAGAACAAAGTTGGAGAAAATAAAGAGATTGAATTGAATATCATGGCCAGAGGTATTTTGAGCTTAGCATAGATATGAAAATCTACAAAACAAGTTGTATTTGAATCAGATCATTAATGTTGCATTCTAACCATTGCTACAGATAAATCTCTTAACCAAGTGGGACTTAACAGTCTTTATATTTCACTATGACATTCAATGAATGTTGATTGTTTTCTTGTTGACCCCATAGTGAATGTTTGGTCCCGGAGAACTGTTAGTGATAATTCCTCTAACCAGGTCACACCTCACAGTGTGTTATTGTAACCTTTAATAGGGTTGGCTCTTAATCGAGCTCATCTCACAAGAGTGAAATTATTTTGGGTTACCGGTCCCATGTGGTTTTTCCCCTAATAGGGTTTCCACATTAAAAATCAAAGTGTTATATGTGTATGGATGTGGTGAATTGTTATTTTACTTTACACATTACTATAACTAGATTGATCAGTATATACACTAGTTAATTTATTGTTATTCGATAATTGAATAGAAAGGAACAGTTAAAGTTTTACCGAGTTGATTGAATTGTTTGAAAGATTTGTTTTATACATCTGGGAGTATTTAGGACTGTAGGATAACTGGACTTAACTGATTCACCCCCCCTTTCAGTTATCTAACAGGTGTACCTATTGAGAAGAGTAGATACAGAGAATAAAATCTCCAAGTAACCATCATAATCTCCATTAGAACCTCAATGCCAAACCCTAGTTTCCATATTTCTAGTGGCGGTGCAACAGGGAGATCTAGACAAAAGAGAAAAGTGGAAATTTATGTGTCATGTGTTTTAGGGTTTGAATATGTTAGGTCACTAAAGATAAAGGGTTTTGACATATTCTATTTCATTTAAATATGTCTTTATGCTATTTATATAATGCTTTATTATTCCTTTTTATTATTTACATTAGTAAATATGTAATTTGATATTTATTAAATAATATCTCATAAACTATTTGATAAATATTAAATTTTAAAAGTGCAATAATATGAAAGGCATGCATTTTGGAGTTTTGAGAGTTTTTCAAGAATTCTATGGTAGTTCTACATTCATTTTGAGAGACCTTTTGGGGTATTTATCAATTAAGGGGGTTTTCAAAGTAGTTAACTACATGGATATTTCAATTTGATCCCCTATTTTTGAGGTGGAATTTTGTCTTTAGTTCATACAAAGTTGAGACTTCAGTTAGGCTTCAGTTGCAGTTCAGTTCCCTCTTGACTTTGCTTTGGATTTTGTGTATCCTTCCTATAAGGCTTCTTTTTATCCATTTTTTGTGAGAAGTTCTTTCTTTTCTCAGCAGATGATTGTAGCTTTGAGATCTCTTTCATGCTACAAATTTATATTAGAACTCCTCATTTTTAGTTTTTCTATAACAACTAAATTCCTTTGATTCAAATAGAGATACATGGCACTCTTTCTTATTTGGAGTATCAAATTCATGGTTGTGTTTGCATTCCTTTAGTGATTTTAAATATGGAAATTTCCTTCCCTCTTATAATTATTAAGGTTTAAGAACCTTCTTAGCAATTGGTATTACATGTTCGTTATGAGGGTTAGTTTTTATTCAAGATTAATTATGCGTACAATTAGCTTGTTTAGATTTTTGAGAATCCAAAATATATGGTGGATCACCTTTTCAGTTTACAGTTTTGTTTTTATTTTCAAGTTTCCTTCTTCCATTTTTATCATTCAAGGTTTGTTCAAGGTGATCATTCGGGGAAGCTGACCTATAATTAGAAGATTGAATTTTGATATAGGTACACACACACACCTAAGAGTCATTCCATGTTCTACAAGATCATCGGGTTCATGAACCTTGCATAGAGGGTGCAGTTATTAGTGACGACAATAGCATTTTCTTCCAAAAATTGTGAAGTATTTCACAGTAGGAGTATTACCATACCATAGCTCACAAGGGGTCTTACTTGTTCCATGCTTGATTTTTACCTAGTTCAATGTGTATACTATAGTCCTAACTACCTCTCTCTAATAAATCTACAAAACATTCCCTTCAATAATCATAGTCCTAGTAGTGTCTAGGATAGTTTAGTTTCTTCCCTCTACAATACCATTTTTTTGTGGAGTCCTTAGAGAAGATGTTTGCCTTCTTATACCACGCTCTTCACAAAAAACATTAAATTCACCATATGTGAATTCACCACCATGATAAGATCTCAGACATTTTAGCTTCAAACTTGTTTCTATCTCAACCATAGCCTTAAATATTTTGAATTTGTAAAATGCTTCATATTTTTCCTTTAGAAAAGTAACCCACATCATCCTTGAGTAGTCATGAATAAATAGTATTAAATACCTTTCACCATAATAAATCTTAGTTCTAGATGGACCACATAAATTAGTATGCATGAGATCTTATAACAAACCATTTGAAGAATATATTTTTCTCTTGGATTTAGATCTAGTTTTCTTACCAATATGACATTCCTTGCACATAGAATTAGTAGGCTTCGACAATTTAGGTAGATCTATAACTACTCTAGTAGAATTGATCTTCACAATGTTATAAAAATTTATAACACAACCTCTTATGCCATAACCAACTCTCATCAATTTGAACAATTAAACATCTTCTTTCGGCACTATTCAAATGAAAACTATTTCCTTTAGTTTTTATACCTAATGCAATTTCAGTACCTAAACTTTCCATAATTTTGCACTTTTCATCCTTGAATCATAGATCATATCCCTTGTCAACTAGCTATCCAACACTTAAAATATTATGCTTAAGTCCTTCAACATATAAGCCATCATCAATATTATTCTTACCATCAAGAGTAATAGAGCATCTTCCTCATATCAAATAAGGAGTGTTATCTCCAAATCTAACCACACCACCATCATCCCTTTCCAAACTTACAAATTTTCTTTTGTCACCAATCATATGATGTGAACAACCAATGTCAATAACCCATTCAGCTTTGTCATCAACATGTGAAACTAAGGCTTTCTCCTCATTCAAGATAGGTTCTTCTTCTTTGATAGCGATGAATCCCCATTCATAATCTATCTTAGGGTATTTCTTTGATTCCTCACCTGTCACACCTTCATCAACAACATAGTAGCACTTCTTCAAATATTTAGGAATGAACATCTTTGGCTTATGCTTAGAACTTTCTCGTTAGATCTAGATGCAAAATGGCCAATCTTGTTACATGAAAAACATTTCAAAGACAATTTTCCTTCGTACTTATTGGCTCACTTAGGAACTCTCCTAGAAATCAAGGCTTCAAGTTCTTCATGATTTCTTTCCTCTTCTTCAATCTTTTCCCATTCCTTATCATATCTAGATCCAATCATAGATGAACTTTCACTAGGGTCATACTTTTTCTTATCCTTAGAAACATAAACTTTAAATGCAGAATCAACCTTAGGAAGATTATCACCAAATTTACTCATTTCAAAAGAAAACAACTTACCAACCAATGTATCTCTTTGCACAGTAGTCAGGGTCATGATTTCTTCAATAGAAGAAACATTGTTATCATAAGTAGGAGGCAAGGATTTGAGCACCTTTAAAACAATCTCATCTTCATCTAATTTCCCACAAGCACATCTAATTCCACAAACAAACTCATTTATCTTCTAAATTTCAAAAGCGGTGTTCTCATCCTCACTCATCTTCAAGGATTCATATTTTCCTTTTAGGATTTGTAGCTTGGCTTACTTCACACAAATATCTCCTTCATGAAAGGTCTCCAATTTTGTCCATATTTCATGAGAAATCTCCAATTCCATGATATTTGTGTATTCTGTATCAGAAAAGGAACTTACAAGGCTTCCTTATCTTGCATATTGTATTCAAATTTATTATTCTCATAAGCACTAGAAATAGAAAGATCTATAGAAGAATTATAGGAATTATCAATGATAGTCTAGTAGTCTTCTCCATTGCATCTCAAATTAGTCTTCATCTGGCCTTTCCATATTGTATAGTTTCCTCCTTCAAATCTAGGATTGTTCTTCTTGAAAGATGTCATCCCAGATCTCCTCAAGTGATTTGGCTTCCCAAAGATAACTTAGCTCTGATATCAATTGTTAGAATCAAGACATCTGATTTGATTTATGAAACCAGATTACAATACTTGGGGTGATACCTGTAGTATTGTAGAATTCAACACAAAAATTGAGAACAACAAGATTGCAAACCCGAAATTGATCCATTCTATTAGAATATGGGAGTTTATACAAATTTGATGGATCCCAAGGGTCATTAGAATCCCTTGGAAATGAAATGAAGAGCTATCATAATATTTCTTACAAATAAACTATTCGAACTATCAAAAATTATCAAAAAACTATATATAAAAATTAGGTCCACTTGGAGAAGGCATAACTTTCTAGTCCTAGCTCCGAATTACGAACCATTTGATGCATTGGAAAGGTATTCAAAAGTTCTAGAATCAAATTTTGAAACATTTTGTTTGCACTTCTGGGAGGTATCCAAACCCAAAAATGCACCGAAGACCCTAAAAAATGCAGTTTAATGAAACATAGGAAAATTTAAAAAATTAGATTTCAGTATTTCCCTATTTAATCATGATCATTCCTCCCCCCTTGAGAGGAAATGGGCCCCATTGCACTAACCTGCTACAATAGATGAGGAAATTATTCTTCAATTTGTTCCTTAGTAAACCACTTGCCTTGATGAGAATGCTGACCAGCTTGAACCACCCGATACAAAGGAATGTTCTGATTTCTCAAAGTCTTTAAAATGACTTCAGTAACATGGACACACTGGACTGGAACAGTAGTAAATGGATTTAACGTTGCAGCTTGAATGTGTTCAGTAGCTTTGGAAATATCCAACAAAGGAGGAAAATAGGGTCTCAACAATTCCACATTGAAAACTAGATGCAGTCCCAAAAAGGATGGCAAATTAAGTTCAAAAGCATTCTCACCAACTTGTTTCACAATAGTATATGGACCATAACGAAGAGGATGAAGCTTCCTATTTGGTCTGTGTAGGCTCTCTTTCTGAAGATGTAACCATACCTTGTCACCAATCTGAAACTGATGAGGAGTTCTATGTTTATCATGCCTTTCCTTATACTTCTAATTACTTGGCTCCAAGATCTCATGAACTTGTTGTTGTAGGTGTCTAATGTTATCAATGAATTTTTCTACTTTATCTACCTCCTTGTCACCATTCAATGGACTATTAGATTGTAGAGATGGTATTGCTACATCCATAGGTGCCAATGGTTGGTACCCAAGAGAAACCTCAAATGGACTGTGCCCTGTAGTACTATGGAGTGCACGGTTGTAGATGTGTTGCACATAGGGTAAGCTTTCATCCCATGTGTGAGGATGTTTGGAATGATACATCCATAAAATATGAATAATCATTCAATTCACCACTTCTATCTGCCCATTTGTTTGGGGTTGAAACGTTGTGGACTTTATCAACTTGGTGTCCATTTTAGCCCACAGTGCAGACCAAAATTTGCTGATGAACCTGCTATCCCTATCAAAAATAATGGTTTTTGGCAAACCAAAATGAACCCAAACATGTTCAAAAAACATCTTGGCTGTATTTTTTGCAGAAATCATCTTTTTACATGCCACCATGATAGCCATTTTAGAAAACCTATCTACCACAACATATACACAATCATGCCCCCACCTGGTAGTTGGAAGTCCAGACATGAAATCCATTGAAACAGACTACCATGGCTTATTAGGAATAGGTAATGGTAAGTATAGACCCAAATTACAATTTGCTGGCTTTGCAATTGCACAGGCTACACAAGCTTGTATATGTGAAATGATATCCTACTTCATTTTTGGCCAATAGAAATACTTTTGAAGGATAGCAGTAGTCTTACCAATACCAAAATGTCCTGCAAAATGACTGTAGTGAGCTTCCCATATCATTTTCTTCTATTCATCGGTGGGTACACATATGTGACCGTTATAGCAAAGCAACCCATCTTGCAAGTGAAAATCAAAGACAAACTTTCCTTCTACCAAATTACTATAGATGTCAGCAAAATCAGGATCAGTACCATATAGTTGTTCCCAAGTTGATGATTGATGACCACATGAATCCAACACAATTGTCAAACCTGCAATTAGAGGCCTACTCAAATAATATGCCACCTTGTTACTGCTTCCTTTTTTATGACGAATGTTGAGGTGAAATTGTTGTAGATAGGCTTACCACTGTTGATGTCTATCATTCTACAGCTTCCCTTGTGTTTGCAAGAATTGAAGTGGTTTATGGTCTGTATGTATAACAATTTCCTTTTCTAGTATATAGTGCTTCCATTGTTTGCAGGCCTGAACAATGGCATACAACTCCTTATCATAGGTGGGGTACCTATGTACTGTATCAGAAAAATTTTCACTGTGATAGGCAACAGGATGCCCATGTTTCATGAGTACCACACCAAGAGCATAATCGGATGCATCTGTTTCTATCTCAAATGCTTGGTGTAGATCTGGAAGGACCAATACTGGTGTCGAACATAGTCTTTTCTTTAACTCCTCAAATGCTTGTTGATTTTCCTCTGTCCACTAAAATTTTGCTTGTGCTCCACCCCTTAGTGATTGATTAAGAGGCCATGATATGTGTGAGAAACCAAACACAAATCTGCGATAGAAGTTGGCTAAGCCCAAGAAACTGTGAAGCTCTGTGAAATTTTTAGGGGATGGCCAATCTCAGATTATTTGAATCTTTGCTTAATCAACATGAACACCCTCAGTATCAATGATATACCCTAAGTATTGAATACTATGCATACCAAAAGAACACTTCTCAATGTTGGCATAAAGTTTGTGTTTTTATAGAGTTGAAAGAACTTGTTCAACATGTTGCAAATGCTCAAACCAAGTTTTGCTAAAGATGATTATGTCATCCAAATAAACAACCACAAAACAATCAATGAATGGTCTAAGCACATCATTCATCAATCTCATAAATGTGGCTGGGGCATTTGTTAGGCCAAAAGGCATGACCAACCATTCAAACAAACCTTCCTTAGATTTAAATGCAGTCTTCCACACATCTGTTGGATCAATTGGTACTTGGTGGTATCTAGACTTCAAGTCAATTTTTGTAAAGAAATTAGCCCCCCTAAGTTGGTCCAACAAATCATCAATTCAAGGGATTGGATATCTATTTTAAACAAAGATTTTGTTTAATGCCCTATAATCAATACAAAGCCTCCATGTCCCATCTTTCTTTTTAGCAAGGACAATTGGACTTCCACAAGGTGAAGCACTTGGAAGAATGTGTCCTTTCTGAATCAACTCTTGAATTTGTCTCTTAATCTCATCATTTTCCAAAACTGACCTCTTATATATTGGCTCATGTGGTAGCGGTGTGCCTGGGATTAAATCAATAGAGCGCTTGACTTGACAGTGTGTTGGTACTCCCACTGGTGGTTTAAACACACTATGATATTCTTTCAAAAATTTATCCATCTGATTTTGTTGATTTTTTGTTACCTTAGCATGTGTATTAAGAACAACTGACTTTGTTTGTTCAGGGTGAATCATGAGTAGAACAAAAGCTCAAGTTTGAGAAATCAAGCTTTTACATTATTTAGCACTAATTAAAGAAGTAGTTTGTATTGGACATACCTCTGGTATTTGATACCTCTTCCCACCAAGCTTGATTGTAACACTATGTGGCCTAGACTCATACACCCCATGCCTCTGATACATGTATGGCTGCCCCAGCAAGACATCACATACATCCAACGGTGCTACATCATATATCACTTCATCCTTGAAAGGCTTGATTGAATATGGCAGATGACACTGTTGATTTATTTGAATATCTTGTCCCTCATTTACCCATCTCATAGAGTATGGTTGTGGGTGTCTTGTCACTTTCAAATTTAATCTTTTGACTGTCTCCCTAGAGATCAAATTCTTTTGAATCTCATTGTCAACAATACAATGCAGAGGCTTTCCATTAGCCCACATCTGTGAATGAAAAAGTCTCTCTTCATCTTCACGGGGCAATACTTTAGAAGTTCCAACTATGACATATGGGTTTTCTTCTATGATGGAATCATTCTCCTCTTTCTTAGAATTATCTATTGGTGATGATCCAGGTTCAGCTTCCTCTCCTTGTATTTTTGTCATCAAATTTTTAATACTTTGACAATCCTTTGTATTATGGGTTGGGGACTTATGCATCTCACACCACATGCCTGTGTCTTTTTAGTAGACCACCACATGTTCTTGGGTGAATTTGAATGAGGTTCCTTGGTCACCTATTTTCCTACAAATTTATTGTCACCTTCAACCCTTGGCTTATTGTTTACAAAGTAGTCCCTCTTCCCTTTTTGCTTGAATTTCTCTTCAATTTTTGTAGCATATTTATAGGCAGTTGCCAATGTCTCAATATTAAAAAATTCCATCTCTGTTTGAATATACCTGTGAAGTCCACTCTGATATTTCAAAATTTGATGCTTCTTTGAATCCTCAATACCAAGTTTTGTTGAAAGTGAATGGAATGTATTGGTGTAATCTTGCATAGACTGATCCCTCTTTTGTCAAAGAAGCTTCCATTCTATGTATTTTTGTTCATATACATCCTCTGAAAGGTAAGCTTCTTTTATGTATTCCACAAATTCTCCCCATGTAGGCTTCTTACGAAGAGAAATTTCAAAACCATCTTCAACAAATGATTCTCGTTCTTTATTTGGGACTTTGGTTTCCCATGCTAATTTCACATGGGTTTCAATTTTGAGAAGAGTAAATGTTATCTTTTTTGCATCTGAGAAATTATTTACAGAAAAGTATCTATCCAACTTTGATAACTAGTTATCAACAGCTTCGGAATCGACCTTTCCTTCAAAATTCAGGATGTCGAAATTGACCTACACTTCGAAAGGGGTATTTCCATGAAATGATGTTCCTAATTCAGAGGGTTTTTGATTCTGTAGGAGGTGTGAAAATTTACTCATCATCTCCTCTCATTTCTTATTTAAAGCTTCCTCCACTAGCTACTTAATAGCATCGTCTGACATCTTCAATTGTGTGCGTCTCAAACGTGGATATTTTGACAAATCTTGTGTATCCAATCCTAATCTTTGGTAGGAAGACCTTGTGTAAATTGGTATAAAGGAGCGTTCCTACTCTAATACCACTTATCTGATTTATGAAACTAGATTTCAATACCTAGTGTGATACCTACAGCATTGTAGAATTCAACATGAAAATTGAGAACAACAAGATTGCAAACCAAAAATTGATCCATTCTATTCAAATATTGAAGTTTATACAAATTTGATGGATCCCAAGGGTCATCAAAATCCCTTGGAAATGAAATGAAGAGCCATCATAATATTTCTTACAAATAAACTATTCGAACTATAAAAAATTATCAAAAAAGCATTATATAAAAATTAGGTCCACTTGGAGAAGGCATAACTTTCTAGTCCTAGCTCTGAATTGTGAACCATTTGACGCATTGGAAAGGTATTCAAAAGATCTAGAATCAAATTTTAGAAGTGACAACATTTCGGAAGGCATCCAAGCCCATAAATGCACCGAAGACCCTCAAAAATGCATTTTACTAAAACATAGGAAAAATTGAAAAATTAGATTTCAGTATTTCTCAATTTAATTATGATCAGCATCACACAACTAAGAAGGAGGGGGGGGGGGGGGGAATTAATTGTGTCCAAAACCAAAACCTTGTGCAAACTTAAACCTTTGGTATCATATCTAAAAGTAAATCATGAAAGAACTAATCAACAAAACACCAATATTTTTGTGTGGAAACATTGTTAGGGGAAAAACCATGGTGGGGATCAAACCCACTAGATGATGTCCTCAGTTAAAAATACTTTAGCTTATTAGGATTATTACAAAGGGGAGAGCACATACTTTCAGGCACACTACCTAGAGCTCACTGCTCAAATACAACTAAGGGAAATAACCTTGAGAATTACAATAAGGGCTACAATATTGAATCGACAACAATCCACTATGGACAACAATTCACTGATTTATGAATTGGCTGATAGCATCTCCAATAGACCAATACAGCTCCTATGAAGTACAAAAAATCTCTGTCTCAATTACAAATCCCACTCATACCTCTTCACACATTCATCAACACATTATCCTTGCACACATAGATACACCTTCACACTTACAAATGATTACATCTTTTTATACATTTCATCAACCTTGTAAAGATAAACAAGGTCGGCTCAACCTAAACACCTAAGTATGAAATATTACATCATTAAAGATCAAATTAAAAAGTGATCTATTGTATGTTGGCTAAGACGTGTAAATGATCCATAGGAACATCCTTGAATACACAATAGCTCCATAAATCATGTCACGGTCTATTGCAACACGTTACACCAACCATGTCGGCCAAGAACAATAAGAATACTAGCACACCACAAGAAAAGTATCCAAATCAATCACACCAATGAATGTGATCCAAGAACATGATTGAAACATGATCATAAGACATCGACAAGAAACATTGAATAGCTTAGCAATACCAACAACACCTCTATCTCATAATTTATAATCATCTCTACATTGTATACTAGGAACAATAAACAGTAAACATTGTCACTCCAAAAAAATAGCTTCTGATCCTCAAATCAATGAACCAATCATGTAAAGGACACAAATCTAAGTCCTAAACATGCCTTATCCTTCACATCTCAAAATATTGTCACAATGATCCACACTGATCCAAATATTGTCACACTATCTCTTCCTGAACATCCAAAATACTAGTTTCTAATAGATCAACCATAACTAACTCAAATCTCACTGCGAACCTCTATAACTTGACATAGATCAAGTATAGAAACACCTCAACATATCTATAATTTTGCATTGTTAGATCTTGAATACAATAGTTGTACCAATCCAATCATTCCATTGAACACACCTTTCACATCTCTACAAAACTATCACAACAAAGAAATTTATTGACATCGATGACAACATGTAATGTCCCTTCTAGGATCCTTAAGGCTCAAGACTAATTTCTCTTTAAATTCAATTGCTAAAGGCTTCTTCCTATAAAAACATGCATGCAGTTCCTTTATTTATAACTGTACATCTTTAAAATGATTTATAGATGTGTATGGTATTAATATCCTTAGTTTGATGAATCATACAAATGGAGAAACTGATAAATATAAATGAAGACTAATTTGCAGGGGTTTCACTATTAAACAATAGACCTGGTATGATTCTCGGGCTGATAATGATATATTGTTATAGGGTAGAGTGTGATGTCCTTATCTCTATCTCCAGTAGTTTTGCACCAATTTCCTGACAACACTCAAATAACTATATACATTGATAGTATTTTTTTTTGAGCTCCTTTCAATTCACATTTTTACTTCAATTCATATCTGTTATTTCAAGGGTGGAATAAATTCACTAGCATCTGTAAAGTATTGTTGCCTCTATGTTCCTATTTGATTCTTTGATCTGTATTTGATCTTTGTGTGTGACGTATCTCCTACAAACTATAATTTGACCTCCATGCTATAATATTTCCCTATCTACTATCGTTTATATTTTTCCTTAATACAAAGGACGTGCTCTTCAACATGACTCCTGATTAGAATTGACAACACCCTTCCTTATCATTTATTGACATCACCCTTAACATGTTGTTGATAGCGATACTTGTTTGGATACGACAAACAGGCTTCCAGCACTCAATATGATTCCTTTGCATGACTTCTGATGCTTATTTCCTCTATCCTCCCTCTCATGATATTCTTCTGCATTTATATATCTTGATTGGTTGTATTCTGAAAAGACACGAGTCATCACTATTGATCGCACCATTCTGAAAATATTTGATTGATGATAACTTTTATTATAATTGATATGTTAATTGTCAGATCTTCATCACTCCTTATGATTGTTGTATATAAGATTTGTCGTCTCTTACCCTACGTTATTCCTTCTCATTGTATGTTTGTTGTTAATATTCCTATCTTGGTATTGATAGATAATTTGTTGCATATCTCTTATTGTTCGATATATAGTTTGTCGTAATTCCTTTCAAAATTAGTTCTTTAATTAATATTATTTATTAGCATATCTCAATATTAATATTTGAATATATTTAATTATAATATATTACCAAATGATTATATATAATGATTAGAATATATGTATATTATTTGTTATTTATTATTTATCTATTTGTCATTATACACTACAACATTTGAGGTTGAATTTCAATGCCAATTTGCAACGCCACTACAATTTATGTTTGTTTTTTGTGTTTTGTTTTTGCAAGTGCCCTCGACGGTGTCGTAATTGCAACACCCATTTGGTTATAAACAAAAAAAAAGAAGAAAAAGAAAATGTCATTTGTAATTTGTGAATTCGAAGAGCTGCCACGAAGATGACACTACACTTTTGTGTGGCGCGAAGAGGGCATTCGAGTTTGGCGTGCGTGAAGAGGCCAGCACCGTGTGGGAAGAGGGCACTAGCACTTGAGGTAGGCATTCAAGCTTTGCTTTCTCATTAAATCAATTTCAGTGGCATTGTTTACATCTTAGCATTTGGAATGCTCGATGACCCGCGAGCTTTGAGAGCTAGGGCATCATTGCTATTACCTTCAAGGCATCGTGTGAAGTGTTTGATCTCTCTTTATTTGTTTTTCTATTGATATTCACTATGTGCGTACTCCCCGTTTATGATCATTTCATGAGGAAATGTCTTGATGGCTCACGGGCTGCAAGCTAGGGCATGATACATTGTTCAGGAGCTCACTATTTAATATTGGCATTGTTTACATCTTTTCATTTGGAATGCTTGATGACCTGCGAGCTTTGAGAGCTAGGGCATCATTGCTATTACCTTCAAGGAAATGTGTGAAGTGTTTAATCTCTCTTTATTTGTTTTGCTATTGATATTCACTATGTGTGTACTCCCCATTTAATATGATTTCATGAGGAAATGTCTTTATGGCTCATAGGTTGCAAGCTAGGGCATGATACATTGTTCATGAGCTCACTATTTAATATTGGCATTGTTTACATCTTTTCATTTGGAATGCTTGATGACCTGCGAGCTTTGAGAGTTAGGGCATCGTTTCTATTACCTTCAAGGCATTGCGTAAAGTGTTTGATCTCTCTTTATTTGTTTTGGTGTTGATATTCACTATGTGGTACTCCCCATTTATGATCATTTAATGAGGAAATGTCTTAATGGCTTGCGGGCTGCAAGCTAGGGCATCATATATTGTTCATGAGCTCACTGTTTAATACTAACATTGTTCATGAGCTCACTGTTTAATATCTAGCGAGGCCATGTAAATGGTACCAAGCCAACCCAATCAGCCCAACAAAATATGTCATGTTTATCTTTGTCAAATACACTCATTCACCATTTTGTTCTTGTTCTTCACACAAATATTGCATCAAAAGTAATTGTAAACAATGATTCAAAGAAAAAAGAAACAACTACAATAGATCAAACCCCAAAAGTATACAGTCAACTACAATAGCTCACAGTCTTAATGAAATAAATAGTGTATAAAATAATATATGGTGCACAACAACAACAAGCATGCAATGACAGAAATAACATTGCATGATCAAATTCAATACTCTTAGTTTTTATTCAAATCTATTTGAAACTCCTATCAGCTCATTGTCCATTAGTTAAACTAACATATGACTTCAAATGAGGAATTATGAAATATAGTTGTAGGTAGTTATCTCTTCTATAATGATGGAGGAGTCAAAGGTAATGATCAATATAACAAATAGAGCACTGACCAATCAAATAGGGACATGAGGTGCTCAAACAGTGAGCTCATAAAACAATATATTTAGTCTTAATAAAATCTTATAAAACTACATATATTGTGTGAAGTGTTTGATCTCTCTTTATTTGTTTTGGTGTTGCTATTCACTATGTGGTACACCCCATTTATGATCATTTCATGAGGAAATATCTTGATGGCTTATGGGCTGCAAGCTAGGGCATCATACATTGTTCATGAGCTCATTGTTTAATACTGGCATTGTTTACATCTTTTCATTTCGAATGCTTAATGACCCTCGAGCTTTAAGAGCTAGGGCATCATTTCTATTACCTTCAAGGCATTGTGTGAAGTGTTTGATCTCTCTTTATTTATTTTTTTGTTGATATTCACTATGTGGTACTCCCCATTTATGATCATTTCATGAAGAAATGTCTTGATGGATTGTAGGCTGCAAGCTAGGGCATCATGCATTGTTTATGAGCTCACTGTTTGAGCACCTCACGTCCCTATTTGATTGGCTGGTAATCAAACAGTGAGCTCATAAACAATGCATGATGCCTGAACTCAAATTCAAAATAGTAAGTGTATTAATTTATTAAGACTAAATATATTATTTTATTAAGATTTTATTAAGACAAAGTATTTTGGGTTAGTTTTATGTTGTTTTATAAGATTTTATTAAGACTAAATATATGATGTAAACTCCTAATTATACTTGATATATATATACTTCAAAGGAGGAATTATGAAATATAGTTGTAGGTAGTTATCTCTTCTATAATGATGGAGGAGTGAAAGGTAATGATCAATGAGGTTGCTGCTATTAGATCATACATTAACACACTTACTATTTTGAATTTGAGCTCGAGCATCATGCAATATTATTGTTGTCATTGCATGCTTGTTGTTGTTGTGCACCATATATTGTTTTATAAACTGTTTATTTCATTGAGACTATGAGCTTGATTTTTATTTCAGAAGTGTATGCCTTGACTATGCACATGCATAATTGTAGATGACAATCAGTAATAGGATGTCATTCATTGCTTAGATATTTTTTATCTAACCCCCATCTCTATTTTCTTTGCATGTTCTAGATCACATAGGGCTACACTAGTTTCATACGCAGGTCAAAAATTCATCACTTCAAGCAATGTCTGGCACCCTTATTATTTATGTTCATCCTCTTATGTATGCCTGTACTCTTGCATTTTCTTCTCAAAGTTATTTTCCTTGTATAGTATAGACAAGTTATTTTTCATATATATACATGTAATCTTTAGATGCAAAAATTTATTTTCCTTTACATGTATCTTTGCATGAAATGAACACAAATTAAACAAGATCATCTAATAATGCAAACTAGGGTACTTGATGTTACATAGACCTTGCTATAACTTTGTCCTAGGCCCTCCTAGAATCAAAGAGGCTAATCTCCTAGCCTTAAGGGTGCTATCCTAGTCCCCTTCTAAGAAGTTTCAAACTCCTCCTTTCTCCATTTAGTCTATGACACCAAGAATATGATAAAGTTCACTGTTCTAGGAACCTCTCCGACCCTTCTAAAAAGTTTTGTTTGTTGTCTGGCCTAAAAAAGCTACTAGGTTTAGTAGGCCTAATTGACCTTTTTTTGCTAATAACTCCAAACTTCTTTGATCAAAGCATCCAACTAATTATGGATTCGAATACCCTTTTAGGAGGGCTTTAAGATTCTATCGGTCTCCTTTTCACATACTGTCCGTACAGGGCCTACTGAAAATGGGGCTCTAAATGAGGGTTTGGTAACTCACTGTCTGTAATAGTGAGGGTTTAGTATTTTCCCTTGTATCCACAATCCCCCGAGATCTCTCTGCATTGGAGATTCTTGATCAAGCATCTGACCTCCCCTCCACATCATTTGATTGAGGCTTTGAGCACCCTCAATCACTCCATCTGCTCTGCAACAACACACTGACCCCTAAGCAAACACTGATAGCTTGCCTAGGGCATCAGCTTATAGATACATCTTGAACTTTCTAGGGCCCCTCCTTTGCACAACATATATTAAAAAGAGTCTAGACACAAATCTCATAGACCCGTACAGATTGTATGGTGGGAGAGTGCTCTAGCACTCCATTATTCAAAGCTCTGTTAGTAGTAACTCGAGACAGGCCAAAATAAAGAAAACTATGAAGACTAACTCAAAAATGAAATGAAATGCTAAATAACTATCCTAGGAATTAAAAAACATTAACAATCATCACATGCAAACATTACAGTTGGATATTCAATTCATTTCTTATCTCTGTCAACACAAAAATGTATATCTTTGTCAAAGGAAAACTAGTTATGCAGTCTAACTGCAACCAAAAGTTTGCTCTCCGTACTGCACTCTTCCCTACACCTTGAATTATGGTTTTCAAAGCTTAAATAGCTCCATCCTCAGTGTTAGGGCCCATGGATCGGGCTAGCTATCTCTTGAGCCGGTTACATGCTTTTGTAAGAAAAACTATCATGACAACTTTCAAAGTTGTCAAGCAACTTTTGGTGGATAGACAAACCACCTACACACACCTCAAAAGAACTCAATCCTTGATTGAGTAAGGGTCATAAAGGCCATTTTAAAACCTCTAAAACATTAAAGAGGTCATTTTTTCAACTTTAGAACATTTTCCTATGATAGGCAACCTAGCAAAATTGGCTAAGACTACTACAACCAGGCTCCAAAAGACACATCAAGGACTCAAAAGAATAAAGAAGAACAAACACTAGCTAGCACACCTAGAGAGACCAAATAGGCTTCTCCCTAACCTAGTGGCTTGGCTAAAGCCACTACAAGCCAAAATTTAGGAACACTAGGTACCAAACAACCCTACCTAGGTGCCCTCACCAGTACTGTAGTCCTTTTGAATCTTAGGATGACATCTCAATTGGGAAAGGAAAACCAAAACCTTTCATAGACCAATAACAACCAAGGCATGTGAGTGCTCTTCTTTTGTACATTTATACTCATAAAATATATGTACAGCTATAAAATTTCATGCCTTAAAATTTTATAAAATAGTTCCTCTTCATCAAAATAGAATGGAAGTGGTGATTCAATGCATCTACCCACATTCTATGTGCTTTGAGCCAATGAAATTTTTGTCATCATGATGAAGTAATAATGCATTAAATGTTGGACACTCATTTGGCTATAATTTTTTTTTTATAAAAAAGTGTCATTTGTAATTTGTGAATTCGAAGAGCTACCGTGAAGACGACACTGCACTTTTGCATGGCATGAAGAGGACATTCGAGTTTGGCGTGCGTGAAGAAGCTAACACCATGTGGGAAGAGGGCACTAGCACTTGAGGTAGGCATTCGAGCTTTGTCTATTTGATCATAAATGGGGAGTGCCACATCAAATAGGGACATCAATAATATTATTACTATTTCACTCAAATTTACATGACATTAAAGCCAAGCCCAAAATGTATACATACGTGTAAATATAGGAGAAGCTGGATTCTGCAACTATTGAAAAAAAAAAACTATACCAATAGCAGCTTACGAGAAACTATACTTGTGCTTACCACACCATATTTCAGCATCATAATGCTTATCATTTTCAAGCTTCAACAAGGCTTCGTACCATGCAGCATCCATAGATTTGTATGCAACACTGATTTAGGCTGGAGGTAAACTACATGTGTCATGTAAACAACATGGTTGAATTCAATCTCTTTTGCACGTTTTCAAGAGTTTTCCCACCAATACAAGCGTAAATAACGCATTGAACGTAATCTACGAACACTGCATGGTATGAAATCTCGCTGAAGCTTGAAATATATCACTCCTCATGTTATTGTAAAAATTAAATTCAAATATTTCTCAAAACATTTATTCTTGTAGAATTAAGATATCCTTATCTCAATAATAAAACAATCTTGCATAATAGCTTTTGAATCACATTAACACACACCCATGTTCTGTAGCATAGTTCATTTTAGAAGTGTATGGCTTCATTATGCACATGCATAATTGTACATGAGGATTAGTAATAGGGTGCCAGACATTGCTTAGATCCTTTGGATCTAACCCCATCTTTTCCTTCCTTATAGGTTTTGGATCATACAAGAGCATATTGGATTGAACCTTGGTCAACACTTCATTACATCAGGTAATGTCCAGTACCTTCATTATTTATGTTCATCCACTTATGTATGTTTGCATTCATACATATTCTTTTGAAAGTTGGCTATTAGCGACCATATATGACAATTCTTGATGTTTTTGGGTCATTTGATGAAAAGATGTAAAATTTTCTTAAAGGTAGGCATTTGAGCTTTCTCTTCTCATTAACTCAATTTCATTTTGATGGCATTTGTTGATTTAATGGTAAAATATGAATGTTAATATTGGCATTGTTTACATCTTTGCATTTGGAATGCTCGATGACCCGCGAGCTTTGAGAACTAGGCCATTGTTGCTATTACCTTCAAGACATTGTGTGAAGTGTTTGATCTCTCTTTATTTGTTTTGTTGTTGATATTCACTATGTGGTACTCCCTGTTTATGATTATTTCATGAGGAAATATCTTGATGGCTTGCGGGCTGCAAGCTAGGGCATCATACATTGTTCATGAGCTCACTATTTAATACTGGCATTGTTTACATCTTTTCATTTGGAATGCTCGATGACCTGTGAGCTTTGAGAGCTAGGGCATCATTTCTATTACCTTCAAGGCATTGTGTGAAGTGTTTGATCTCTCTTTATTTATTTTTCTGTTGATATTCACTATGTGGTACTCCCTGTTTATGATCATTTCATGAAGAAATGTCTTGATGGCTTGCGGGCTGCAAGCTAGGGCATCATACATTGTTTATGAGTTCACTATTTAATAATGACATTGTTTACATCTTTTCATTTGGAATGCTTGATGACCCACGAGCTTTGAGAGCTAGGGCATCATTGCTATTACCTTCAAGGCATTGTGTGAAGTGTTTGATCTCTCTCTATTTATTTTGTTGTTGATATTCACTGTGGTACTCCCTGTTTATGATCATTTCATGAGGAAATGTCGTGATGGATCACGGGATGAAAGCAAGGGCATCATACATTGTTCATGAGCTCACTGTTTAATACTGGCATTGTTTACATCTTTTCATTTGGAAGGTAGGCATTCAAGGCTTGTCTTCTCATTAAATCAATTTTAGTGGCATTGTTTACATCTTAGCATTGTTAATAGTGGCATTGTTTACATCTTAGTATTTGGAATGCTCGATGACCTGTGAGCTTTGAGAGCTAGGGCATCATTTCTATTACCTTCAAGGTATTGTGTGAAGTGTTTGATCTCTTCTTTTTTTTGTTGTTGTTGATATTCACTATGTGGTACTCCCCGTTTATGATCATTTCATGAGGAAATGTCTTGATGGCTCGCGGGTTGCAAGCTAGGACATCATACATTGTTCATGAGCTCACTGTTTAATACTGGCATTGTTCATGAGCTCATTGTTTAATAGGGCATCATTAAATCAATTTCAGTGGCATTGTTACATCTTAGCATTTGGAATGCTCGATGACCCGTGGGCTTTGAGAGCTAGGGCATCATTTCTATTACCTTCAAGGCATTGTGTGAAGTGTTTGATCTCTCTTTATTTGTTTTGTTGTTGATATTCACTATGTGGTACCCCCCGTTTATGATCATTTCATGAGGAAATGTCTTGATGGCTTGCGGGCTGCAAGCTAGGGCATCATACATTGTTCATGAGCTCACTGTTTAATACTGGCATTGTTCATGAGCTCAATGTTTAATATCTGGCATCATGCAAACATACATTAATACACTTAATATTTTGAATTTGAGCTTGGGCATCATGCAATGTTATTGTTGTCATTGCATGCTTGTTGTTGTTGTGCACCATATATTGTTTTATACACTGTTTATTTCATTGAGACCGTGAGCTTGGCATTTGTAATGTATTTTCTATTATTGGATCAATGCTACTTATGTTGTTGAGTCTATGTAAGACTTACAAGCTTTTACCCCAAAATTTAGCAGTAATAAAATAGGGACATCAAATAGGGACATCAGTAATAAAATAATAAACTTACTATTTTGAATTTGAGCTCAGGTATCATGCAATGTTATTGTTGTCATTGCATGCTTGCTGTTGTTGTGCACCATAACAGCAACAAGAATGCAATGTTATGAAATTTTGGGATTAAATTAGTGAGTTTGTATACTTTCTCCATTTTAAACTAACCTATGACTTCAAAGGAGGAATTATGAAATATAGTTGTAGGTGGTAATTTCTTCTATAATGATGGAATATTTCCTGTCTCGCTAAAGCTTGAAATATATCACTCCTCATGTTATTGTCAAAATTAAATTCAAATATTTCTCAAAACATTTATTCTTGTAGAATTAAGATATATTTATCTCAATAAATAAAACAATCTTACATAATAGCTTTTGAATCACATTAACACACACTCATGTTTTGTAGCATAGTTCATTTTAGAAGTGTATGGCTTGACTATGCACATGCATAATTGTAGATGAGGATCAGTAATAGGGTTCCAGGCATTGCTTAGATCCTTTAGATCTAACCCCATCTTTTCCTTCCTTGTAGGTTTTGGATCATACAAGAGCATACTAGATTGGACCCTGGGTCAACACTTCATTACTTCAAGCAATGTTTGGTACCTTCATTATTTATGTTCATCCACTTATGTATGTTTGCAATCATTCACATTCTTCTAAAAGTTGGCTATTAGTGACCATATAGGACCATTCTTGATGTTTTTGGGTCATTTGATGAAAAGATGTAAATAGGGACATCAGTAATAAAATTTGTTTTGTTTTGCATATACCTTCTCTAATCAACTCTGATATGCACAGGTGATGAACATTCATATTTTCCTAAGCAGTACTATGAGCTTTCCTTCCAACACATGTACTATTGTGAAAATCATCACAAGTCCATTTGTTGCAGGAAAGCTCACAGTACACATGTCTGGATGTCTGCATGTTTTTCACCTATTCATATACCAAATGATGAATGCTTAATTTTTGTAATGGTAAAGCATCTAAGAACTGTCCATATAGGACCTTCACTATTTATTTTCATCCACTTATGTATGTTTGCATTCATTTATATTCTTCTGAAAGTTGGCTATTAGTGACCATATAGGACCATTCTTGATGTTTTGGGTCATTTGATGAAAAAATGTAAATATGGACATTAGTAATAAAATAGGGATTGTTGTCATTGCGTGCTTGTTGCTATTGTGCACCATATATTGCTTTATACACTGTTTATTTCATTGAGACTGTGAGCTTGGTTTTTCTTTCAGAAGTGTATGGCTTGACTATGCACATGCATAATTGTAGATGAGGATTAGTAATAGGATGACATTCATTTCTTAGATATTTTTTATCTAACCCCCATCTCTATTTTTTTTGTAGGTTCTGGATCACACAGGGACACACTATATTCATATGTGGGTCAAAAATTCATCACTTCAGGCAATGTCTGACACCCTTATTATTTATGTTCATCCTCTTATGTATGCCTGTACTCTTGCATTTTCTTCTAAAAGTTATTTTCCTTGTATAGTATATACAAGTTATTTTTCATATATATACATGTAATCTTTAGATGCAAAAATTTATTTTCCTTTACATGTATCTTTGCATGAAATGAACACAAATTAAACAAGATCATCTAATAATGCAAACTAGGGTACTGTAGTCACTCATCTAGTAATTAGTTCCCCAAACCATCACTAAGGATTGATCATAAGTATAAGTCCCAAAATCTATTGTTCTATGTGTATAAAACAATATATGGTGCACAACAGTAGCAAGCATGCAATGACAACAATAACATTGCATGATGCTCGAGCTCAAATTCAAAACAGTAAGTGTATTAATGTATGATCTAATAGCAGCAACCTCATTGATCATTACCTTTCACTGCTGATGACGATGATGCCACTACTGATGCTGCTATTGATGAGGATGCTGCTGCTATTGATGCTGCTACTGATGAGGATGACGATGATGATGATGCTAATGCTGATGATGATGATGACAACAATAGTGGTGGTGATGATGTCGTCGATGATGATGATCTTGATGATGAGATGGATGAAGAAGAATATCAATGACATGAATGAAATGTACAATAATGCCAGATGTTTGGCATGTTCTAACGATTGTTTTATATGTACTACTCTTATTCACCTTGTTTTATATGTCCTACTTATATATCTTTGATCTTTCGTTAAGAGAAATTTCATTCTAAAAGAGTGTATTTAATCTCTATATGCTTAAACAACCTCACTAGTTAAGACTGTTCTCATTTGTAGTGGGCATGACAAGAATCAAATCACTTGAAAGACACCAGTATTTAGACATGCACAAATTAGTGACGTGATTAAGCAAATTACCTTTCTTTACAATTGCATGGTTGTCTTTGGTTTGTCATTTTGTTTTGAGTGTCTAGTGATTTAAACCTAAGAATTCGACTTAGCCAAAAAATGTGCAAGTCTACATTAGTATGTTTCTTCTTATTGTAATTATAATTAGTATGAATGAACAAAATAATGACAATGCAATATTTGTGATAATCCAATATTTGTCGAAATAGCATCGATGACTTCGATCAATGTGCCTATGTGTCAATGTGGTGTTGGCCCATGCATGTTGAAGACGTCACACACAACAAGTAATCATGGGCGTCAATTTTGGGTTTTCCCAAATAGGAAAAAGGTCTGGATACATAATTATATTTTATGTTTTAAAATAATGTGACAGCTAATCATTTTATGAAGAACTGATGTACATTTGGTATTGTTAGGGAAATACTGGATGTCAAGACTTTCGGTGGGTCGATCAAACCACATTTACATCTACCACATTTCATTGTCTCATAAGTCAAATCAAATGATCCACTTTTTGTAATCTAAGTCTCTCAGCTCGGTTCACCAAGAAGAAGACTTCTCCCAAGTCATCATGGACACCATAGTGATCTGTGAATCTCTAATGTGCAAGTTCTACACATTGCTCTCTCAACATCACACCTAACTCATTCGAAACTGTGGCAAAAATGATAGACAATCCCAGCGATCCATCACAACCCAATCTCAACAACAACGCAAAGAGTAGCTTGATTTTGTCTTGAAGCCGATCAATGCACAGTCTACTCAAACTCCAAGTCAAGTCATTGCTACACTCCATAGGAACAAAGCACATCAAATTCAGACCAAAGAAGTCAAGAAGTCACTCGAATCATATCCGAATGTAATGAGGTCCACATATATCCCATGAACACATAAGGAAGAATGCATCTCTGATCGCCGCACTAGCTTCTTGTGCTGGAGTCGTCGCTCTCACAAGTTTTGATTCGATAGGATCCATTCAAAATCCAAGTCTCTAGACTCGACTCAATAATCCATGACCTGCTACCAAATCTACTACAAATTTATCTCCGAATGATCCATAACCAAATCACAAGCAGGAACCAGATCTGCAAGAACACCGTTCTGAATCAACAAATATATATATATATATATATATATATATATATATATATATATATATATATATATATATATATATATATATATATATATATAAATTGATTGTCATCGTAACTACGAAAAAATTACAATAGCGATGGATATTCATCGCAAACATCCGACATACAACCATCACATTAAAGGCATCGATGTCAAAAAAAATCATAAACGATGAATATCCATCATAAATGTCCAACGCATGTCCATCGTATGTACAACATAGTCATCATTGCAAACCATAAACGATGCACATCCATCATAATCTTGCGACGGAAATCCATTGCACTAATAGCATTTCTGTCGGTGAATAGGTTACTAATGATGGTTACCCATTGGAATATTTTGACGGGTCATCATCGTTTGTATTTGTTGCGACAGTTAGGCGTTGCAATGTGGACGACCACAAATAGGTGCAACAATAGGTTCACTTTGTTGGCACCCACTTTTTGCGATGGCTAAGGGTGTCGTAATTACAATGCCTAACAAAACCATTCATTTTTCCAACTGCAAAACTATGACAGTGGGTAGTGTCACTCAATCGATAGTATACTATCTAAATTTGGACGTTCGGCCATCAGAAAAAGGTCTCAAATGTACTAGTGATATTATAGTCATATTTTATTATTTATTTTATATTTAAAAATTATTATTATTTATTTATTAATAATTTATTATATTATTATATTGAAATAATATATTATATTAGTATATTATGATAATATTATCACGTTCATTTCTTATTATTTCATATCAATTTTCTTATTACCTTAACAATATAGTTTAATAATAAATTATATAATTTATTATTATCTTTTGTTTATCAACTTATTTATACTTCTTATTATTAAACTCTATTCTAGAAGAGGGATGTTACAGTTCGCCCTTCCCAAAATTTCTTGTCCTCAAGCAATGTAAGCCTTCGACACAAATGTGTCTCTGATTTTCCCTCAAACAATCCTTGATGTACTGTAGCATTTTCTTCTCCTCTGTTATGTATGTCTTGTTCCATAATGAGTCTTTATGAATAATCCTTGTAATCCTTGGGAAAGACTTTATCTCTTCCTAGCCCTTACATATACCCTTTTTGGATGCATCCATAATCCTTGGGAGACACTTCATCTTTTTCCCAAGCTTTTATGGATATCCTTTTAGGATGTATCCATCTCTATAATCCTTAGGAGAGACTTTATCTCATCCTAGACCTCTATGGATATCCCTTTAGGACTATCCATCTTTATAATTCCTGGTAGACACTTTATCCCTTTCCTGGTCTCTATGGATATCCCTTTAGGATATATCCATCTATATAATTGCTGGTAGAGACTTTATCTCTTTCCAGGCCTCTATGGATATCACTTTAGGATGTATTCATCTCTATAATCCTTAGGAGAGACTTTATCTCATCCTAGGCCTCTATGGATATCCCTTTAGGACTATTCATCTTTATAATTCTTGGTAGAGACTTTATCCCTTTCCAGGTCTCTATGGATATCCCTTTAGGATGTACCCATCTATATAATTCCTGGTAGAGACTTTATCTCTTTCCAGGCCTCTATGGAAATCCCTTTAGGATGCATCCATCTCTATAATTCTTGGTAGAGACTTTATCTCTTCCCAAGCTTTGGGGTGTAATATTTTTACCTTAATTCCACATAAAGAATTGAAAATATTCTAGGTAAGTAAGTACAAATGAATATTTGCATTATTATTTTTGTGCTTCCTTGTTTTATTACAAACTCTTATTCCTTGATTTGATATTCAACTCTTTATTTTCTTTTAGCCTTGATCACAAGTCTTACCTACTGATTCTGATAAAAAACTAATATTAATAATTTCCCAAATAAAGGATTTTTTGATCCCTGGTTCATGTTGTTGCCTCTCTTCTCTAGTCTTATTTTTTGGTTTAATTTCCCATATGTGTATTTTCATCATTACTATGGTTGAATTTCCTCAAAACTCCATTTCTTTTCTCCTTCATTCAGCAATTGGATGCTATTGAGATCAATTGTATCATGTCTCACTTTCTTATGTGGTCCTCCTTTTGTTTCTTCTATTCTATGAACTTTATTCCTTTTCCCACACTTATGTCCCGATGCCCATGGTTCTCTGCACCTGAAGCATAAGCCTTTCTTCATTATGTCCTCTTTTTTCTTAAGGGTGTCCTTTCCTTGGCATTGGTGCCCAATACTCCACTATTCTTTGCAAAAATAGCATGCCCTTCCTTTATCAATTTTTCTTGGCTCTTTATACTCCTGGTGTGCCTTGGTCGGGATATTCTTAGGTCTTTCCTTCATTGTATTAGACTCAACTTTCTTTGCCTTTTTTATGGCTTCCTCCAAGTTTTGGGGTTCAAATAGTTTCACAAAGTTTTTAGTGGAGTCTTTAAGTCCTTCTATAAACATATAAGTGAGCCTCTTTTGGGAAAGATCTGAGACCATAAATGATAACTCTTGGAATTAGCGGGTGAATCCCTCCACGGTTATAGTTTTTTTGAGGTGGGTTAGCTCTTGTAAATACCATTCAAGGTCTCTTTCATCAAACCTACTAATAATTTTTGGGGAAAATTCTCCATAGGAGTTTATATTTCGGTGGGCTAGGGAAATAAGCCCATGATGCCACCACTCATGTGTTTCCCCTTCCAAATGGAGTATTGCAAATTGGAGTGTGTCTTCTCCTATCATGGGGCTCAAGGTGAAGAAGGTATTCAATTTCTACAACCATACTGTGAGTTGTGATTTTCCCTGATCCGTCAAAATTTGGAAGTGTTACTTTGTTTACTTTGTGTTTGAGCTTTTTTTTTACATGCCTCTTGGGTCTCTCCCTTTGCTTATCTTCAAAAAATTCTCTAAATGATACCACTTCTCTAATATGAGAATATAACTCTACATAAGCCCTTGCTATGTCTTCAGTTTAGGTCATGGGTTGTTTTATTCCTTCCTCTTCTCTTGGGGACCCTTCTTTAGACAAGAATGGGGGTTGGGGTATCCCAATGATAAAGGTTATATGGTTGTTCTCCAAGTGATTTGAGCTCATATCCCTCCCTTGGTGGGAATGGATTTTTAAATTATTGATTGAATATCCCATGTTTTCTTATTTTATTATTATTATTATCGGTCTCCTTGAATTCTGCTATCTGTCCAAAAGATTCAAGCTATGATTGGGTATGTGAAAAAGGTCTTCAATTTTGAAGTTTTACTCAAGTTTAGGTAGGAAAACTTTGATTTTTTCCAATCTCTAGTTGGTACCATGATTTTTAACATCTTTTCCTCTATGAAAGAGTGTTTTTTTTTGTTATGCCAAAAGAGGCAAGTCATAGTCACCTTGTGCATGCTCTACACTGGCTGGAAAGGTTGCCTTAGGTTCCCTTTTCCTTCAACACTAAACAAAAAATAGACTATAGATGTTAGAATTTATACCTTGATCTTAGGTAATATAAAATTGGTATTTACCATTGAGTCTTCTTATGTCATTTGCTAACCGAGGACTAATACTCTTGTTGTTGTTTTTCTCTAACTATTGGCACAAATATATAAACAAGGGGCTTGTATAGACCAATATGTATGTTCATTAAAGTATAGTGTTGAAATAGATGAATGGATTTTGTTCCATAAACTCCAATTTTGATTTACCAAGAAGTTATATTATGCAACATCGTATTTGTAAATAGAGCATAAATTATTTATATGGGATAGGAACTTGATCTAGTCTTAACCGTGGTAAAATGAATTAGGATACAAAATGAAGAAATTATAAGGCACTCATAAACAAAATAGTGGGAAATTATATTAGAGGTTGTTATTTTCTCATTTCTCTTCCAAAATGTAAATGTAATACACTTTCTACAAAGTCATCAATGTTGTCAAGAAATAGTAGACAAATATCATCAATACAACTTCATCGTATACAAATATGTATGCTCAATGGTATCATAAAATCCAAGGTACTTCTCATGTCCTTGTGCATACGCATGCCATCACATACAAATACATCGTATATAATTGATACAACCATATTATGTATAAATACATTAATTGTATAAAAAATCCTAGATACACAACTATAAAAAATTGTAGATACACAAATATATCAAAAATTCTAGATAATATCATTGTCCTTTCCACTCCTTAATGTATAGCTCCAACCATTGCTACTCTCGATGACACCTACATTCCAATAGTGCACAACATATCAATATTAGAGAAATAATAATAACTAATTGATGAGACAAAAAAAAGTACGATATATTCCAAAGCACGGTAGAGTAATCTCATACATGCATCATATTTGTAACCCTTGCATTCTGAAGGCACGAGAACAAGTTAAGTTAATTGAGAATACAAGAAGCTTATAGGTTGACCAAAACATTATGAACATATCGAACAAAATGAACCAAAGAACATGATGAGTCGATGCACAGTAAAATTTACCGTCATTTTGTACGAGCTAATCAAGTGTGCCTGAATCTTGTATATCTATCATATATATATCCAAATGCACTTACAATCCATGACAGAACCAAGTTTATTGACTCAAAAAAATGAAGAAGAAAAGTGCAATTAATGTATTGAATGTAAGCGTAATGAACATAGAAAACCTTGCAATGAGTTGGTATTACCTAGTGAAGTGTGCCTGAAGGGTCATCTCTTTGCTTGAGGGTATCCAATATTGCTTCATGATCAACAGTACTAATAGTCCAAAGTTCTTTTGTCTTTGGTCTTCCTTGATGATCTAACAACTTAAGATTTGCTGCTATAACAAGGTGTGAATACATGAGAATGGTTTTATGCTTCTTGTAGTCTTCAAATGCAGGAATGCCATTCTTTCTAATCATGTGTGTTCACAGCCATGTTCCCACAACAATAACTGAACCAATCGGATATGTGAAACCATCATCATCTATTGTCGGTTGTGCAAGCTTCTTCTTTCCTTGTACACAACGTGCTAACCAGTAATCTGATCTCTCATCATTCCCCTATGGTGCAACCAATGCAAAAACATGTCGTGGTTGTAGAAGATCTAAAAGATGGTCATACTCAACTGAACTTTCCATGTCATCATTTCTTACAGAGAGTGTGAGAGATAAAGGAGTTATATATTGTGGAATCCATGTATCCACCCACTCACTTGACTCACATTGATCCTAATCACACTGAAAAAACCTAGGACAAAAACAAGCCAACTCTCATGTCCAAATGGTCCATGTACGTGCATCTAAGCTTCGAAATGAATACATTTTTGAAGAATCTTTTACTTTATGATAATCTAATCTATCTCCTATTGTGCCCTCAACCAACCAAAAGAATATGTGCACTGTTGAATCAAGAGTCCCCCATGTGACAATGTTGAAGTACACCAATCAACAATAGAACGAGCATTAAGAAGTTTTGCACCTAAAATCCTCAATTGCATGTTAACTAGAGCTCTCTTCACACACACACCTACTCCATCATGCTCTCCTTTCTCATGCTCAGCCTCAAGAAAACTCCAAATATGAGTTACACCTCTCTCTACATGCATTCTACACAACCAATAAAACATACGAGCATTCTTGAATTGACCCATGCAGTTATTTGACCAAATGAGATGTCTATCCATAGCAATATCATTTTCCCCCAAGAACTCAAAATAATTATCAAAACAATGTTGGACATACTCATGAGAGTGAGATCTATCATCACTCATATAAAAATGGTACTCTTTGATTATCTTTCGATCATATTCTATACTATCAGGAGAATGTCTATATGTTATGTGGACAAAAATAACAATATGAATGGAATTGTAATATTGAGCTTGCAACTCATTTTGGAGCTACAATGTATAGTTCTCTACAAAGTCAACCAGTGATATAATAATGTCAATTGGGAAAGAGTCCTTACACATTCTGAATTGTTGATCCAACCCTTGACACCTGTGACTATGCCTTGCATACTTATAAAAATGATTTTTCTTGAAACTTGAAATAAAATCAGCTACATTGCATTCTTTTGTAACCAAATCACATCTAGAGCCTTCACCTCCACTCCTCAATGTACATTTCATTGTTTCATATATCTTTTTTTGGATGATTGTCTATCCAAAATTGTGTTCACAACCCTCATGAAAACATAAAACAAACTTCGACAAGCCACCACATTCTAAGCACTTGTCATTTAAACAATCATTTCTATAAAAGAACAACCATCATCTCTTGTACATGCAAATTGATCTAGCAAGTCTCTTGATGATTTTGGAAGACCACTTGCACCACGATCCTCCAACATTTCATCAGTATGAAAAGTAAAATGAATGTAACGTAATAGTTCATGGTGCATTGAAAAATCCACATGATATTTACAACAACAAGTATTTCAAAACTTAATAGGTACACAATAAAATGGCTTAAAGGATCCAAAAGTGCTTTGTGATATTTGCAATGTTGGATGTATCTCACAAAAAAATTTGAACAACATTGTTTGACTCACCTCCAAATAATGTTTAGGATGTGGGGTGCAGTCTCGATGCCAATTCTCAACTTCAAGACATCCTTCACATTTGGTGACACTCTTGAGTTAGAGTGCCAAAATAGTTAAATTTCATCCTTCATAGCATCGGTTAGCTTCTTATCAAAATGTAGAAGTCTCCCACCTAAGCCCATGTATTATTTTGAAGAGGATCATCAAGTCTTTCTCTTCTTGCAAGTGCTCTATCCAAAGTTTTATGATTTATAATCAAGTCAACACAAGTTTGTCTCATAAAACAAGCATTTCTCAATTAATGACTTACTAAGGAGGTTGTAATAACCCTCTGAGCAGCTCTCTTGTCTTTTTCCCTGCTAGTCTTCCCAATGGAATTGAGAGCACTAAAAATATTTCTCACAATAATAACATTTCTCTCAATTTTCTTGTTTGCATGAATCTTCAATTTCACTAGCATAGGTCTCACCTTTTGCATCTTTAACAACTACACAAAAAAATTGGCATTGTTTGACCAATGTCTTGTTACTAAAAAAATTATCATAAAGTCTTGAAGCCCACAATAGAACAATTCTTTGTGATCTTTTGCCTTCAAAATTGCTCATAATGTTCTCATCAATTTCAAGTAACTTTTTTGGTGTTCTTGAAGGTCTCAAATTTGAAGTTTGTCTTTGTTCCTCACAAGGGACTTCATTTCGTATATAATTTGGAAATTTGTAACATTCATTTGGTTCTTGTGTAACATTATCATTGTCAATCCCTTCATATTCATTCTCCATCTCTACATTTATAATGCCCATGTCTAGATTTTCAATTTGAATCCCTACATTGTCATTCCCAATGTCTACATTTTCATTCTCCAACTCAACATATTCATTCTCCAACTCTACATTTTCATCTTCAATCCATACATTCTCATTGTCAAAATTATTCTCATAATTATTTTTAAACTCAATATCTTCTTCACTTGAAACCACATTTACATGTGAGCCTATGGCCTCACCTTCATTAATATTTAACATACCTTGTCTCTTAACCCAGTGATTTTCCCTATCTCTTTCTCTATATACTTCAATTTCTTCATTTGTGAGCTTCATCTTGCATTTATGCTTTCAACAATTGCTACTCCCCATTGTGAGACCAAAAAGTTGATAGAAAACAAATAATAATCAACAATTTTTTTTTAAAATGGTCCAAAAAGTTCTTTTTTGTCTACAACTTCTGGAAACCCATGATATTCCCTAAGAAATCTATGACTCTCAGATGTAGGGACATATAATATTACTCTAGGTCCTTTTTCCAACTTAAAACTTATCAAGCATCCAATAGCTAACCCAAAACTATATATATATATATATATATATATATATATATATATATATATATATATATATATATATATATATATATATATATATATATATATATATATATATATATATATATATATATATAAAGTAGTACTACTCAAAATACAAAGAGAAGACAATACTAAATAAATAAGAAGAAAAAAAGAAGGGAAAAAACTCAAAGACAAGATGCAAGATGAAACCAAATGAAAACCACTCAATGAAGAAGAATAAAGGAGAAGTGTTGCGAAGATACACCAAACATGAGCAGGGAGGGGGAAGACAAGACTGCCTAAGGCGACAAAAAAGGGATAAGGGAGGAGGAGGAAAGAGACCAAGGGAGGGAAGGATGAGAGATACAATCCAAAGGTCCCAAGGAGGGGAGGGTGAAGGATAAGGGAAACCAAGGCAATGCTAAGAAGGAGATGGAAGAAGATGAGAGATGAGGTGGCAAGGAAAAGAAAGACAAGCAAGAGAGAAAGGAAAGCATGACGACATGGAGAGGAAGGGCTTAGGGGAGAGAAAGGAGAAATAAGACAAACAAAGAAGAGAAAGACAAAGGAGAAGGAGGGGGGAGGGGAGGGACAACACAAGAAACCCAAAAGGGAGGAACGGGCCAGAGGGGGGGATTGACCATGCTTGTTGATAACATAAAGTAAAGGATGCCATGAAGTACTTAGGCATCAACCTTCATCTTGATTGAGTTTAGTGGGGTGTCTATTAATTTCAGTGGCTTCCTTTACCTTTCTCATGAAAAAGTTATCCTCCTTACATACAATTTTGTGTTCTCTAAACAAATGTGGTGTTTAGTGAACGCATATGTTAGAAAGTAAAGTCCACCAAGATAACTGAGAGGGGGGGTGAATCAGTTATCAGATAAATACAAATTTTATCAACTTCAATAGATTTTAACCATGTAAGCAATGTAATCAACAACCATAGAAAGATATACATGCACAATAACACAATGACACAAGATATGTTGACTAGGGAACCTCTTGATCAAAGAGTAAACCCCGGTGGGAATGATGCCCACAAAAGATGCACTAATATGAATATTCCTTATGAAAGGATGGACTCTTTTATGGAGTCTCATGAAATACATTCAGTACATATGAATCCCTGTTAGGAGATTTTGAATCCCTATTAAAAGATTCTAACTTTGTTTGGAGTTATGGAAGACAAAAGGACCCACTACCCAAACAGCTTCAGGGTAAGATCACTGAACTCACTGTCCAATTGATCTTTGTATTAATAAAAAAAATAATACCAAAAGATTACTAACCTCAACAATTCAAAACTCCTTCTCTGACTGTGCCAAACCACACCAACTCCTTCTTTAGATCTCAATACCAGATCTCAGTACTTCGCATGTCCTCTTCCAACAATTTCGCTTTCACAATTCCTTCATACACTTTATCATTACATATTACATAATACAAAAAGGAAAATATTCCTTCCTTTATACCACACTCAAGTAATTACAAATGAGTCGGTATACAAATTACAAAATAAAACTTTCCACACGTTACATCAAAATTACACAAAACTATCAGCTTCCAATCAATATAATTTTTTACTCGTGTGACCTCGGATCTTGCATTGTCAACCACATCACTATCAAAATGTTTCCAATTTCTCTCTAACTACTCATAACTATATTCCATCCAGATTAGGAGATATCATCTGATTTCCACAAACCGCTACTTAGGAACACTGCCTGAATACTGCTTCCACTGATTTCCTCATAACTTCCATGAATAAATGAAGTACTGTCTACACTCTTAACCATGATCTAATAACACATCAAAGGAATAAGTCCTCAACTGCGTATAGCTTTATCTTCAATATCCCAAGTGCGCTAACTCAAACACTGTCTACTTCTCTACTAATCTTCAGTAGATCACTGTGTTGACATCAATGACAATCACAGTCATGAATGCAACAACAAATGCTACAGAATGGATGCTAATACTCCCCCATAGGATATATTTAGCATTCATTCCTAACAATCTCCCTCATTGGCATTGATGGCAACATAGATGAAAAAACATCCAAGTTCCATAAATCCAATCATTGCAACACTATTTCTCTGAAAATGCTTCAAGTCTTCTTCATCAATCAAATCTTGCTTCATTTTCTTGTTCAGTTCTCTCCAACAGATGGTACAAATGGTTTTTTCATGTACACTTCTCCCCCATTGACATCAATGAAAGATGTTTCATCATTATGCCAACAACAACTTCAATGTCAAAAGACACTGTTCAAAAAATACATTCACTAGAGTCCTCATGACTCATCTCAGATACAGATACTCCCCCATAGAGGAAGTACCAACATCCAGTCCAGAAATAAAATAGGGCTCATATACCACTAGACGGATGCAACAATCTGCATCACTTCTCAAAAGTAGGCTGGGGCATAACCCCAAGCATACCTCTCAGATACTCAAATGTATCCTTAGGCAAAGGTTTTGTAAATATGTCTGCAATCTGCTCCTTTGTGCTTATGTACTCAAGTCTGACTTCTTTCTCTACTACTTTCTCTCTCACTACATGATACTTTATCTCTATATGTTTTGTCTTAGAATGTAACACAGGGTTCTTAGACATACTAATTGTGCTGCTGTTATCACAATGTATAACAATAGGTTCAACAAATTTTACTCCAATATCCTTCAGCATTTGTTTCATCCAAATTATCTGGTTACAATTATTTGTTGCTACTACATATTCTGCTTCTATTGTGCTCTATGAAATACAATTTTGCTTCTTGCTTAGCCAAGAAACCAATCTTCCTCCAAGGAAAATGTTCTACCACTAGTGCTTTTTTTTATCATCAACACTGCCTCCCCAATCAGCAATTGTATATGCACATAGGGTAAAATCATCAAATTTTTCATACCACAATCCATACTCAAGTGTGCCTCTTAAGTACCCCAGTATCCTCTTTACTGCTCCATAATGTGATTCTCTAGGTTCAGCTTGAAATCTTGCTACAATTCCAACTAAATGTGCTGTATCAGGTCTTGTATGAGTCAAATACTGCAATCCTCCAATCATAGATCTATACTTCTT
The DNA here is from genome assembly GCA_027943335.1 of Chamaecyparis obtusa. Classification (NCBI taxonomy): domain Eukaryota; kingdom Viridiplantae; phylum Streptophyta; class Pinopsida; order Cupressales; family Cupressaceae; genus Chamaecyparis; species Chamaecyparis obtusa. The sequence goes on along the minus strand of BSBK01001829.1, from coordinate 1,081,615 downwards.
CTGTTCCATTGTAGGAGTCTCATCTGTGCTAGATAACTTGTGTCCAGTTACCATAGGTGTTCCAACTGGCTTACAATTCTCCATTCCAAATCTCTTCAATTAATCATTCAAGTACTTTGTCTGACTTAAAAAGATACCATCATTGTTCTGTGTTATCTGCAATCCTAAAAAGTATTTCATTTCACCAATCATACTCATTTCAAATTCAGTCTTCATTTCATCTGCAAATTTATCACTGGCTTCATCTTCTCCTCCAAAGATAATATCATCAACAAAAATTACTATAACCAACAAACCATTTTCAATTTCTTTTGTATACAAGTTGCTATCTGTTGTGCCTTTTGTAAATCCTAATTTCAACAAATACTTATCCAATCTCGCATATCAAGTTCTAGGTGCTTGCTTAAGTCCATTTAAAGCTTTCTTCAATTTACATACCATGTCTCCTTCTTGAGTGAAAGGAAAAACTTCAAGCTGCTTAATGTAAACTACTTTCAATTCTCTATTCAAAAATGTTGACTTCACATCCATTTGATACACCTTGAATTTCTTAAAAGTTGCATAGGCCAAAAATAGTCTTACTACTTCAATTCTTGCTACTGGTGCAAAAAAAATTTCATAGTCAATTCCTTCTTGCTATGAGCTTCCTTTACATACCAATTTTTCTTTGTTCCTTACTACTTCTCCTTGTTCATTCATCTTGTTTCTGAATACCCATTTTGTTCCCATAACATTCTTATCTTTAGGTCTAGGGACCAATTCCCATGTATTCTTTTTTTCAATTTGATCTAGTTCTTCTTTCATAGCTTTAATCCAATGTTCATCTTCACAAGCTTCACTAGTAGATTTAGGTTCAATTTGAAAAATTAAACATAACTGTTCTTGTACCTTATTTTGAATCTAAACTCCTCTGTCTATGCTTCCAATAATCTGCTCAACAGGATGATTCCTTGATAAATTCTTGTTAGGTGTCACTGTCTCAAATCTTACTTCAGGTGTCGGTTCTTCAATGACCTCACTATGGCTTTAATTCAACAAATCACTGTCAGTTTCATAAAATAATTCAATACTCTTGGTTAGGTCTACGCTGAGTTCCTTCATCTGATTCATAATCAAGCATTCTTTCCTGAATGTTGAACTTTTCATCAACTTTAACATTTGTGCTCTCAACAATACTCTTAGTTCTCTTATTGTAACATCTATAAGCTTTGCTCTTCAATGAATATCCAAGAAATATACCTTCATCACTTCTAGGATCAAACTTTCCAATGCCATCATCTCTCTTAATATAACATTTGCTTCCAAAAATTCTAAAATACTTAACTGATGGTGCATGTCCAAACCATAGTTCATAGGGTGTCTTGTCTGTGTCTGCTCTAATTTGTACTATGTTCATTATATACACTATTGTGTTCATTTCTTCTCTCCAGAATATCTTCGCTAAGTCATTCTCAAATAACATAGCTCTTTCTGCTTCAGTCATTGATTTGTTTCTTCTTTCTACAATACCATTTTGTTCAGGTGTCCTAGGGGCTGAAAATTGTTTCTTAATACCATTCACTTCACAAAAGATGTTAAATTCTTTAGAAGTAAATTATCTACCTCTATCTGATCTCAAACATTTAATCTTCATTCTAGATTCATTCTCAACTTTGTTCTTAATGATCTTAAACCTATCAAATGCTTCAAATTTTTCTTTAAGAAATACAATCCACATCATTTTTGTAAAGTCATCAATAAGAATCATAAAATACCTTTCTCCATAGAATCCTCTAGTCTTTGTAGGACCACTCAAGTCTATATGAAAAATCTCCAACTTTTTTGCAGTTGTAAACTTCTTGCTGGGAAATGAGCTTCTCTTTTGTTTAGTCATCACACATTCCTTGCAAATCATGTTAGTAGGCTTCATAATTTTAGGCAAATCTCTTACTGCAAGTGTAGTACTCACTTTCACAATGTTATCAAAGTTTATATGACAAAATCTTTTGTGCCATAACCAACTGTCATCAATCTTAGTAATCAAACATGTCATCTCAGTAGGATTCAACTGAAATACATTACCTCTAGTTCTAGATCCAGTACCAATCAAATTTCCATCTTTGTCTTTAATCACACAAATTTTCTCAGTAAACCAAACTTGATATCCCTTATCAACTAACTGTCCAACACTCAAAAGATTATGTTTCAAACCATCCACAAAGTAAACATCATCAGTATTAGTCTTTCCATCAAGAGTAATAGATCCTATAGCTTTAATCAAACAAGGTGCATTGTTTCCAACTCTAACAACTCCTCCATCATAATTGTTAAACTTTATGAATTTTTTCATATCTCCAATCATATGATGTGAACAACCACTGTCTATAATCCAATCAGCTTTCTTTTCTTCTTGAGAAACTAAAGCCTTTTCTTCCTTAATTTCAATTTTAGGATTTTCTTCTTTAATTGCTACAAATCCTATATCATCATTATTCTCAATATCACTTTCACTTAAAGATTTCTCCAAACTAGCTTCAAGTTCTTCATCATTTGCATAGTAACATTCTTTAGATCTTCTAGGATTAAAGTTCTTCCTATACTTCTTAACTCTCTGAGGACATTTAGATGCAAAATGACCATATTCTTGACAAGTACAACATTTAAAAATTTTCTTACCGTCTAATTCTCTCTTCACAAGCAAGGCAATACCTTCTTCAATCTTCATGTCTTCTTCATTTCTAGATCTGTTGCTGCTAGCATAATCTCTGCTCACACTGATGCTTCTTGATAGAGTAGGATGAACACTAAGAGCACTGAATGTTGTCTCCATTCTAGGTAGGTCTCCTGATAACCTCAAGTTCATTTCTGCTACTTTCAATCTTCCAAGAAGAGTCTCTCTTGTAAAGTTTGTAGTACAAGGTATGACTTGTTCAATCATCTGTGTTGTCTGCTTAAATGCAGGAGTCAATGTCCTTAGAATTTTCCATATCACTTCATTCTCTGTCTTTGTTTCTCCACAAGATTTTATACCTGCAACAATTTCTGACATTCTACCAATATAGCTTCTAACATATTCATCTTCCATCATTCTTATATCTTCAAATGCACATATCCAATTATGTAATCTGACTTTCTTAGCATGTTCATCACCTTCAAAAGTAGATTGTAAAGCTAACCAGATTTCATGAGATGTTTTCAAATATTTTACTTGACTGTACTCATTCTTCGGAAGGGCTGACAAGAGTGCTTCTCTAGCAAGTATGTTACACATGAATAGATCTCTTTCATCATTAGTACATGTTTCAATGTTATCCTTGTTGGTTCCCAAAACCGCAGATTGGAATTTTACGAGTCTTGCCAACTCGATATTGGGATATCCAACCGGCTATGGCCAACTTGATGGAACTGAATGATATAATCCGAGTTCCCTGCACTTCTAGCTCTACAGGGCCAAGGCGGGTGCACCTGATCCTGAACAAAACACTTAAGCCCAGGATGCTTATAGCAAAATGGTTAAAATGTGAATATAATGAAAGCTTACAAAATGGCAATAATTATAGAAAGCTTTGCAAATTATGAAGTAATAACAAAAGTAAATGATTGTATAAATATAAGAGTGTTTTAAATAATAATTATGGATTAATGCCACAAATGAATATATTAAATCTTCAAAGGAGAGATGAAATAATTGCCAGCATATGAGTTATGAATTAAGAGTAATATAAAGACCAGTGCCTAATTAAATGGGCATACAGGTCAATACCATAAGATGAAACGTACAACCTTATAAAACTTTAATGAACTTAAAACTATAAATAAACTAATAATCCAGACATGATGGATCAATTATATGAATGCTATTTTAAACTAGTCTAGGATGTATTTTAACTCCTGTGATGTGGAGACAAAACAGACATAAATATGAAAACAATTAAGTATTTCACAATATCTATGTTTATCAAGTTTAAAATGCAATAATGATCCAGTCCACTTATCCGAATATTAAAATATTTATAGAAATCAATAAAGTATTTATGAAGGACACAACTTAATAATAATTTAAAAAACTCTAATATGCACAAATGAAATAGATACGCTTACAAATTTTGCCTGAAACAAGATTGCATTAAGGACACTCCTTACGGATGATCAACCCAATACAATTTGACTCCAGACTCAACAATTCGAATATATTTACTCAAAAAACTCGCCATTCATGGGCTTATTTCAAAAATTTCATCCCTTTGCCAATGTAAGAATAATATATCCAAATATAGTATTCTGCTAGTTTTTCAACCGGCTGTGTTCTCATGTCTCTCTCATTCAATTTTTGATCTTACATTTATATATTAGTAAAAAGCCGTGCGGTTATGTCTTAAAAGATACACTGCTTCCTAACACATAACCGCACTCTTATCAATTTGTATTATAATTTGATTTTATTAAAATGATAACTGAAAAACCAATCTTCCTGTAATCATCCTCTCATAGAAAACATGAGCGCGAATGAGTTGAGTGGAATACGTGGTCTTCAAACTGACGCGTTACTTCATATGGAAATAGTCACCATCCTTACGTGGCATGAGCATGTTCATCAACAAGACAAATGACATATGAAAAAATCAAACTATCTATTTATGCAAACTTCCGCTCTCATTCTTCTTCATTTGGATGCATATTTATTTGTTCAATATTCACCACATACGAATGACCCTTTTAAGATATCCCCCACACCATGAGGATCCTGATACAATTCAAATCTTCAACGATGCTTCCAGATTTTAGGTTGCTATCGTCTATGCTCTAGTCTGGCATGAAAGACAACGGTTTCAATATACCCCTCCTTTGTTGGCGACAATACAGAAAATGGTTCCAAATGTTGAAGCTCCTTGCATGAACGACTCCTCCATATACAGTCTGAGATTGCTAAAGTTGTCCAGGTGTGATCTTTTATCTTTCCATAAACATGCTTCAACAACCATGCTCGAGGATCTATGTTGAAACAGAACATAGTTGCCTTCATGATTGACACTTGGTTTTGGGATTTCTTATGTTGTCTTTCCTCATTACCATGTTCTCCTCCTACATACTCAACAAATCTCCATTCCCTTGCGCATACCTCCAGACTGTGATTGTTAGAGACTTGTGCTTGATCTCTTCACCCTTCGATATGTATGAGTTTGCATACATAGGAATCTATCTCATATCGTGACTGGTCTTATGCCAGTGAGAACCATTTCCTTGAAGTGCAAGAGTCTTGTATCTGCGTTTAGTCTTTTCTTGGTATTATTAGCATATATCTTTTTAACATCCTTGACCATTCTATAACAGGAATATTCTAGAATTATATTTTCCTTGGCTCAATGATACACTTGTTGTAGGCATAATGATCCTCAAAGATCCCAAAGGTTGTCACTTGATTATACTGAGAAAACATGCCTGTAATGTCATTAATTTTAATATTATATAATGGAAACAAAGAATAGGTTAACAGAATTAGCTTATATTATTTAAATTCTTTCGAAATTAATGTATAAAAACTACAGTTTATATGAAATCTGGAATCTATTTACTATGACTTAAAGAGTATGGAAAACATATTCATAAATCCTAATATATTAATAATCTATCCTATTGTTAATAATAATTTTAAGAAAGAAAATGAGAGAATGTAATAAAGTGGAAGCCTTAATTTGTAAAAATTAAGGCTCCATCAATGGCTCTTATTGGGGACATATGCTCCCTGCGAGCATGATGAGATTCCAGCTATCTCTGGAAGAGAAGACCGAGCATCCATGCTTCATGTGATGCAAGGTGTAGATAGGGTGGCCCAGGCCCCCCCAAAATGAACACCATGTCTTTCCTCTATCAAATACCTAATCCTGATCATGTAACACTTTGGATCTCCTAAATATCGTATCATATCGTTCCTTAATAAAATCTGATCCGTTAACAAATGTTAAAAAACAACCATTGCATAACATGTACTTTTCCTTCATTACTTGTCTAGAATTAAATTTTACCCTTGCTTTATCAACAAGATCATTTAAAAAGAAATAAATTTCATTGTCTTTTAATCCTAGCATCTGATCTCTTGGTTGACTCATTTGATCAATGCACATGGAAGAAAAATCCTCAAAGGATTTATGATGAAAACTTAAAAATATTTCTATAAACATATCCTTAACAAATATTATCATAGAGTCCTCAGGGATACTTACCTTGGTATGTTGCTCATACTTCATACCTGTATCAACTGCATCACTCTTATGAGCAATACCCACTGTTTCTACTTCATGAATACAATCCTCAGCATCTAACTTTTGTTTAGCCTTTGATAAATCCTCATGTGTTATGTGTTCTTTACTGAATGGAAGATCCCTATGCTTTTGATCAATCACACAAGGATTTAGATAAATCTTCTCTGCACAATTCTCTAAATGTTGTTCCTCATCATAAGAAAGTTTTGAAAATTGCTCACATTCAGAAATTATTTCTCCTCTTCTATCAAAAATATGATCAAATATGACACTTGGAGAATTTTCAAAACCATGTTTGTATGACTGTATTTCTTGCTCATAGGATGAACTGAAAAATGTTCCACCTTCTGAATGCATATCATGAGTTGTGTCAACCTCTTGAGAAATGTATGCTCTTTCTAGTTCATAGCTTTCCTCACCATGAAAGCAATATGGATTAACTTCACAAGGTGCTTTGTTTCTAAAAAGTAATTCTTCATGCCTTATAGGGAATAAATCTGATAAACTCTCAAAATCAATCATAGGTTCATCAAATATTATACCTTCTTGGGATTTATCAAACACTTTCTGAATATGTGTTGATCCACTATTCCATTTTGAGAAAAATTTGGGCCGTTCTTTTCAACATACAACTTATATTCCATGTCCAATAAGGCTGAAATTTCATTCACGTTGAGAGAATCTTCTTCCTCATTTCCATATTCCCCACAATTTAATTCTTTTCCAATCTCATCGTGATCAGGTTCTTCTTCAATGGGATCTAAAATTTCTTCTATAGTTGGATCTGAAACATCACCTAATTCATATGCATATTTATTCTCTTCTGCAATCAATTCTTTATCCATAAGTTTGAGAAAGGTAAGGAATTGATGATCATGTAAGAGACCTAGTTCTTGCATTCTGTTGAAAAGATCAGAGGCTGGAGGTTTGCATTCTAAAGGTATTTCTTGACAGATATTAAACATCCTTAGGAAGAATTGCGTTGCAGATTCTTCTTCTTGTTTCTCTAAGTTCAAAAATGCGTCCAAAGGGGATATATGAAATTTGGATCTTCTTCATCATCACTGCAATTTCCATCAAGCATAAGGCCTTGTTCAATCTAATCATAAGACTCCTCTTCTCTGTCTTCATCTTCTTCTTCTAGTATCTGAAAAAGAAGCTTTAGATTAGGGTCACCTGATGAGATTCCTAGGTTTTTGACCTTTCTCATTATTTCTTTTTGTGAAGGCATAATTGTTACAGGTATCTTCTAATATATATTTACCATCCTCATGAATAAGTGTGTCGATGTCTCGCCTTCATATCTTTCCAAATTGAAAAAGACATCAAGTGGAGACATGTTAGGATCCTCTTCCATGTTGTAGCTTTAGTCTTCACACTGTTCATAACACATGTCATCTTCCTCGCTTGCATCATGAAATTCATATAGGAACCATTTTTCAAACTCTTTCCAAGACGAGATACATTGTGTAGGTAGTGATTCATAAGCCTGTCTCGCATTGTCCTTCAATGTTCTAACAAACAACTTCATCACTTGATCTTTTGCATCAACCTCATAGTCTTCTATGAATGTATAAAATGCATCCAATTGTTGAAGTGTGAATTCATCCCATTCTCCATGAAACTTTGGCACAAGTTGTGAAAGTTTCGGGGATAACCTACTAGGTTCATAATCAAACTTGCTGAAATCCAATGGCCTGATGCCATCTGGAATAAAAGGCTTTCTTTCAAATGATTGATACATTTGAAAAACCTATCTAGCATCTCCTTCTGAGTCTTCTCCCTCGGTAGAGCTACCAAATGAAAATTGTATTGAATAGAGTCACCACCTCTTTCGAGGAATGAATTGATTTGTTGATCTTCCGAGTTTTCACTTCCAATGGAGTACGCTTCCAAACAAACTAATAGAACTAATTTCAGATTCTAGTCTGCAAAATTAGAAATTCTAGGTAACTTCACAATATGTATTATGAGCAACTCTCCCTATCAGAGTCACCAATATGTTGGTTCCCAAAACTGCAGATTGGAATCCTACGAGTCTTGCCAACTCGATGCTAGGATATCCAACTGACTATGGCCAACTTGACAGAACTAAACGGTATAATCCAAGTTCCCTGCACTTCTAGCTCTGCAGGGCCAAGGCGGGTGCACCTGATCTTGAACAAAACACTTAAGCCCAAGATGCTTATAGCAGAATGGTTAAAATGCGAATATAATGAAAGCTTAAAAAATGACAATAATTATAGAAAGCTTTGAAAATTATGAAGTAATAAAAAAAGTAAATGATTGTATAAATATAAGAGTGTTTTAAATAATAATTATGGATTAATGCCACAAATGAATATATTAAATCTTCAAAGGAGAGATGAAATAATTGCTAGCATATGAGTTACGAATTAAGAGTAATATAAAGACCAGTGCCTAATTAAATGGGCATATAGAGTCAATACTATAAGCTGAAACGTACAACTTTATAAAACTTTAATGAACTTAAAACTATAAATAAATTAATAATCCAGACGCGATGGATCAATTATATGAACGCTATTTTAAACTAGTCTAGGATGTATTTTAACTCATGTGATGCGGAGACAAATCAGACATAAATATGAAAACAATTAAGTATTTCACAATATCTATCTTTATCAAGTTTAAAATGCAATAATGATCCAGTCCACTTATCCGAATATTAAAATATTTATAGAAATCAATAAAGTATTTATAAATGACACAACTTAATAATAATTTAAAAAACTCTAATATGCACAAATAAAATAGATACGCTTACAGATTTTGCTTGAAACAAGATTGCATTAAGGACAGTCCTTACGGATGATCAACCCAATACAATTTGACTCCAGACTCAGCAATTCGAATATATTTACTCAAAAACTCGCCATTCACGAGCTTAGTTCAAAAATTTCATCCCTTTGCCAATGCAAGAATAATATATCCAAATATAGTATTCTGCAAGTTTTTCAACCGACTGTGTTCTCATGTCTCTCTCATTCGATTTTTGATCTTACATTTATATATTAGTGAAAAGCCATGTAGTTATGTCTTAAAAGATACACCGCTTCCTAACACATAACCGCACTCTTATCAATTTGTATTATAATTTGATTTTATTAAAATGATAACTGAAAAACCAATCTTCCCGTAATCATCCTCTCATAGAAAACATGAGCATGAATGAGTTGAGTGGAATACGTGGTCTTCAAACTGATGCGTTACTTCATTTGGAAATAGTCACCATCCTTACGTGGCATGAGCATGTTCATCAACAAGATAAATGACATGAAAAAATCAAACTATCTGTTTATGCAAACTTTCGCTCTCATTCTTCTTCATTTGGATGCATATTTATTTGTTCAATATTCACCGCATACGAATGACCCTTTTAAGATATCCGCCCACACCATGAGGAGCCTGATACAATTCAAATCTTCAATGGTGCTTCCAGAATTTAGGTTGCTATCATCTATGCTCCAGTTTGGCATGAAAGACAACAGTTTCAATATACCCCTCCTCTGTTGGCGACAATACAGAAAATGGTTCCAAATGTTGAAGCTCCTTGCACGAATGGCTCCTCCATATACAGTCTAAGATTGCTAAAGTTGTCCAAGTGTGATCTTTTATCTTTCCATAAACACACTTCAACAGCCATGCTTGAGGATCTGTGTTGAAACAGAACATAGCCGCCTTCATGATTGACACTCGGGTTTGGGATTTCTTATGTTGTCTTTCCTCATTACTGCGTTCTCCTCCTACATACTCAACAAATCTCCATTCCCCTGCGCATACCTCCAGACTGTGATTGTTAGAGACTTGTGCTTGATCTCTTCACCGATCGATATGTATGAATTTGCATACACGGGAATCTATCTCATATCGTGACTGGTCTTATGCCAGTGAGAATCATTTCCTTGAAGCGCAAGAGTCTTATATCTGCGTTTAGTCTTTTCTTGGCATTATTAGCATATATCTTTTTAACATCCTTGACCATTCTGTAATAGGAATATTCCAGAATTATATTTTCCTTGGCTCAACGATACACTTGTTGCAGGCGTAATGATCCTCAAAGATCCCAAAGGTTGTCGCTTGATTATACTGAGAAAACATGCCTGTAATGTCGTTAATTTTAATATTATATAATGGAAACAAAGAACAGGTTAACAGAATTAGCTTATATTATTTAAATTCTTTCGAAATTAATGTATAAGAATTACAGTTTATATGAAATCTGGAATCTATTTACTATGACTTAAAGATTATGGAAAACATATTCAGAAATCCTAATATATTAATAATCTATCCTATTGTTAATAATAATTTTAAGAAAGAAAATGAGAGAATGTAATAAAATGGAAGCCTTAATTTGTAAAAATTAAGGCTCCATCAATCCTCATCAATGATAGTCTTCTCATTCTTCGTGATCAACCAATAACCTAGTCCTAAACACAGTAGATGTGTCTTCATCTTTTCTTTCCAACTGTCAAAATTTACTCCATAAAAAATTCATCATGGATCTCCTTAAGCTGTTAAACTTTTCCTTCAAGGACCTACTGCTCTGATACCAATTGTTAGAAAGTAAAGTCCACCAAGATAACTAAGAGGAGGGGGTGAATCAGTTATCAGATAAATACAACTTTTATCAACATAAATAGATTTTAACCATGTAAGCAATGTAATCAACAACCATAGAAAGATATACATGCACAATAACACAATGATGCAAGATATGTTGATTAGGGAACCTCTTGATCAAAGAGTAAACCTTGATGGGAATGATGCTCACAAAAGATGCACTAATATGAATATTCCTTGTGAAAGGATGGACTCTGTTAGGAGTCTTATGAAATACATTCAGTACATATGAATCCCTGTAGGAGATTTTGAATCCCTATTAAAAGATTCTAACTCTATTAGGAGTTATGGAAGACAGAAGGACCCACTGCCCAAATAGCTTAGGGTAAGATCAACGAACTCACTGTCCAACTGATCTTTGTATTACTCAACAGAATAATACCAAAAGATTACTGACTTCAACAATTCAATACTCCTTCTCTGACTGTGCCAAACCGCACCAACTCCTTCTTCAGATCTCAATACCAGATCTCAGTACTTCGCATGTCCTCTTTCAACAATTTCGCTTTCACAATTCTTTCATACACTTTCTCATTACATATTACATACTACAACAAGGAAAACATTCCTTCCTTTATACCACACTCAAGTAATTACAAATGAGTCAGCATACAAATTACAAAATAAAAATTTTCACACGTTACATCAAAATTACACAAAACTGTCGGCTTCCAATCAATATAATTATTTACTCGTGCGACCTCAGATCTTGCGCTATCAACCACGTCACTATCAACATGTTTCCAATTGCTCTCTAACTCTGCATAACCGGATTCCATCCCCATTAGGAGATATCATCCGATTTCCACAAACCGCTACTTAGGAACACTGCCTGAATACTGCTTCCACTGATTTCCTTGTAACTTCCATGAATAAATGAATTACTATCTACGCTCTTAACCACGATCTAATAACACATCATAGAATAAGTCATCAACTGCGCATAGCTTCATCTTCAATATCCCAAGTGCGCTAACTCAAACACTGTTTTCTTCTCTGCTAATCTTCAGTAGATCACTGTGTTGACATCAATGACAATCACAGTCGTGAATGCAACAACAACTGCTATAGAATGGTTGTTAATACTCCCCCATAGGATATATTCAACATTCATTCCTAACAGCATAATGGTTAGCAAGGGCTGACTTAATCACCCACTCATGTTTAATGTCAATGTTGTGTTCCTTGATTCATGTATCAAAAGAGCACCTTGTTTCACCTATATAAGGAATACGACACAATCACATGGCTTTGTAGACTCCTAACTTTGAGATAATGTCTTTCGAGTCTTTGAGAGGAGGAAGATGGTTTTTCATCAAGGAAAAGGGTTTGAAGACACACCTAAATCCTTTCTTGGAGAGGATTTTGGAAATTTTATGAGATATGTCTTCAATATAGGGGACAAATGTTAGGACAATCGACCAAGTGTAGGTTGAGGACTTGCCATGGAGGCAAGACTTGGCTTGGTTGAGGGCTCTTGAGATTTGTTTGTTGGTGTACCCATTCAATCTAAAACTATGACGGAGATGGGCTAACTCTTGGTTCAAGTTTTCTTCATCACAAATACGAAAAGCCCTCAAGGTTAAGGTTTTGCGGATCCCTTCTTTTTGACGAGGGTGGTGATGCAACAAGGCATGAAGATAAAGGTCAGTGTGCATGGCTTTGTGGTAAACCCATCGCCATAGGGATTCACCAGGTTTCTTGATGATCAAGAGATCAAGGAAAGGGAGTTGATAGTTGGATTCCAATTCCTAATCAAATTTGTCATTGTGTCAACCATCGTGACCTAGCCTTTCCGGTTGGTATGCAACTAGACAATATTTCATTCCTTGTGCTCTCTTTCATTCTGATGGTGGATCAAAGAGTGTGATCTGAAATGTTGATGCAAAAAAATTGACACACAAACATATCCAGAAACAATAATACAAAATATTTTATGAATTGTGGAAATCTATTAGCATTAATCAATACCCTTCATAGAAAGGAATTATGGTTTAAATGTAAACCATTTGAAACACTAAGGATCAAGCTACAAAAGTAGGTTGCAGATCTAACCTTTCTAAAAAGATGGAGAGTTGCTCGTTTAATTCCTTCATTTGTTAAATTATCTCATCACCTACGGAGCGCCAAGACGAAGCGCATTCTTTTCCGAGCCAGTCTTTCCCTCCTTAGATCTGTAATTGCGTCTACCAGAAGATCGATGGATCACCTAAACTGCATTCCTAGCCTAGCATTTCTCTCTACGTGGGTCCTTCCCAACTCTCTAATGTGGCCAACTCTTATTCTTTGTGTTTTGATCTCGCTCCTTATAAGAGCAACGCTTATTGTCCTTCGTGCTCCTGTATCAAGCCCCCGCTTTTATCTGAATGGGAGAGCAAATTAGTTGTTAATTTGTCCAATGCCGCCCTTGAACCCTTGGTCTTCAACTTTTTAAAACGTGGCTTGGGTTTTGCAATGACTCCTAAATCTATTCCGCGTGTGGAATTTATGGCTAAGATTGAGAACGTTGCCCGTTCTCTTCCGTCTAGCATTGCAGAAGAAGTCAGACAGGACTGCGCTATTTCCTTTAGGCGTGCAAAACTACCGAGATGGAACGTCTCCAAATCTGAAATGTCGGCCTTCAAAAAATTAATCAACAACAATGACGTTATCGTTACAAAAGCAGATAAGGACATCGCTACGGTCATCGTGATTAGACAAGATTATATTTCCAAAATGTTTGACTGCCTATGTGACACTAAGCAACTATAGAATCCTAGCCCGCAATCCTTGTTCGAAGATTTTAAAAGGTGTCAAGTCTGCTATTGCATGCCCTTCATTTGATGAGGCAACTAAAAGGCAACTGGTTCCTTCTAAAGAAGTGACCCCCCATTGGAGTTCCTAAAATTCACAAAGCGAGGAGTCCTTTTAAGACCCATCGACGACACCATTGGTTCTCCCACTTTGGCTTCTCACCTTTCCAAAATTATTGCTCCCCTTTTGGGAAATTTGAATTCCTTCATCAAGAATTCCTCCCACTTTGTTGAGTTTATCCAGGACGCAAAATTGGATGACAATGAGCTCCTTGTGAATTTTGATGCCATCTCATTCTTCACCAAGGTTCCTATCCACGATGCAATTCACAATATTAATCACAAGGTTAATAGTGAAATCACTGCCTTGGTTGAATTGTGCTTAAGATCGACCTTTTTCACTTTCCAAGGCATCGTCTATGAGCATGTAGATGGGATGGCTATGGGCTCCCCTCTTTCGTCTGTTATAGACAACCTTTGCATGGAGTATTTCGAAGAGTTTGGCTCTTTCTTCATACCTCTTCAAGCCAAAATGGTGGAAACGATATGTTGATAATATCATTGTGTTGTCAATAACAGGTCTAGACACCTTGGAGGAATTCTTGGTGTTGCCTCTTTCTTTCCTTCTTTTTATTCTAGCTGGTCTGCAACTAGACTATCTTTCATTATTTGTACTTTCTTTCATCTTCATGATGGATCAGCATCCAGAAGTAATAATTAGAAATAATCTTTACTAACTTCGTTCATTTTTTTCTGATTTTAATTATAAACTTATTATGTAAAGTAGAAATAACTTTATGTATTTATAGTGAAAGAGATGGTTTGTAGTTATGTCACATATAATTAATCTTATTTTGATGGAATTAGTATGATATATCATTTATATTTATAGACATTGTAAAAAATATAATTTTTTATTGAACAAAGACAAACATAAAGAATAGCAGTTAAAAAAGAGTTCTTAAAAACCATTTATTTCAGACCATTACAGCAAACAATTTTATAGACACATTTTTAAAATTATTTTTTTCGTCATAAACGAGCTACTAGTTAAACGAGAGGGACGATTTGTCCCTTGCTATAAATTAAACCATTGGCGTGCATGTCAAAGCTTTTCTGTAACTCTTACTGTAAAACCAGCTGCATTTAGCTTCTCTGGTCTTTCAGTTTTTGTTTGATACATATAAATCTTAATGAAAGGGCCAAGCATCCATATCCAACCGCCAACTGAATAGTTTCTTACTATGAACAACACAGTCTGGTTTCTAACGATGAACAGCACGGTCTGAAATTGTAAAGCTTAAACAGCCACTACGTTTTTAGTTATGTGGGTATCTAATTTTTTAAATGTGCCGGACATGTGAATTGGTTAAATTGGGATGGCGAGTCTCTCTATATAAAGAAGGCCAGGAAATGCAACTTTCATGAAGCTGTATTTTTTGTCATTGCACAGTTCACCATGGCAATGAAGTTAAGCAAGCATGCCCTGCTATTTTTGCTCCTTTTAGTCGGAATACCAGCCATGAAAACGGTTATAGCAGAGAGTGTATATATAGTTCATCTTGAGGAACCAGAAGAGGGGTTTCTTAGTTCTGACCATCGTAAAACTTGGTATTCATCATTTCTAAGATATGAATCTAGTCTTCTTCATTCTTATGAGAATTCCATTACTGGTTTTGCTGCCAAATTGAGCGAGGAGGAAGTAGAGGAAATAAAAAATTCTGATGGTGTTTTGCAAGCCCACCCAGATGCAATTGTGCAGATGCAAACTACTTATTCGCCTCGTTTTCTTGGGCTTCACTCTCAGAAAAATGGTGGGGTATGGCAGGCATCTAAGATGGGGGAAGGAATTATTATTGGTGTTTTGGATGTTGGGATTTGGCCAGAGAGCCCTTCTTTTCATGATCAGGGAATTCCATCGCCGCCCTCACGGTGGAAGGGATTTTGCCAGAATGGAACTGAATTCAGTCCTTCCAAGTGCAATAACAAGATCATTGGAGCAAGGTATTACAACAAAGGAACTAATGCTAGTTCCACAGAGTATGGTAACTCTGCTAGAGATTCTGATGGGCATGGCACTCGTACATCGTCCATAGCAGCTGGGAATAGTGTGAGTGATGCTAGTTTTCTTGGAATCGCCAATGGAACAGCCCAAGGTATCGTCTGGGAGCATTTTACTTTGCTTTTCTTATTTCTAACTAATTCTCATTATGCAATAGTATTCATTTTATGTAGGAGAACTATTTTACAATTAGAAATAAGCATCCATGAATGTTTCAAATGACAGCCATTTTATCTAAAGTTTAGTTATATGCATCATGTTGGAGGATAGGTCATGAACAATAATTAAGCATGATTAGTACAAATAGTTGCGTAATAGATGTATTAAAGATTCGAAAGTTTTACAGTTTATGATAACTGTTTGAAATACTTTTGAATTTGATCATATGTATCATTCAATATTTTTAATTTAATTTGTTATTTTTCATTCTAATGGCAAATTGTGCAATGTGATCTAAAAATATTGATGAAAAATAATTCATATTGAAATATTTCAGGCAATAGATGTTTTGTTCGTATTCAGTGTTGATTTTCTCCTTTTCCTCCAATAGTAGATGCTTCCCTGATCAATAGTATATGCTTCCCTGATCATTGTTCTGATTCGAACATTTATAGTTTATTACTAGAATAAAAATTCAATATAAAAATTTAATTAAAATTTTTAATTGAAAGATTTAATTTTTTTAAAATATTTGGAAACCTAATTGTGAAACAATTTACATTTGTAATTCATAAATATGTCAAATGATAGAGCCATTTTATATATAGTTTCCACAATGAATAGATCCTGAATAATAATAATTCAGTATAGTTAAGATAAATAATTGAGAAATAGATGTATTGAAGATTTCAATTTTTTATTCATGATAGTCAAGTCTGAAATGTTTTTAGATTTAATTCTATGATTTTTTAATCAATATTTATAGCTTTAGATTTATCTATTTTCTTTATTCTAATGATGAATCATGAAATTGATCTAAAATGTCCATTAAAAAACAGTTTATGCAGATAAATCTGAAACATTTGAAACAATAGATATATTATTTGTTTTAAAGCATTTATTTTCTCCTATTCCTACATTTGTAATTTTTTTTCTAATTTTAACCCCTGTGATTTATAACAACTTGAAAAGAAAACTTTAAATTGAAAGATTTCACAACCTTACTTTTTAATATTTGGAAACCTCATTTAGAAAATTTACATTTGTAATTCAAATTTTATTATTATTTGTAAACATTGTTAATAGTTTTAAGTTTTAATATATTGTTTACTTAATTTTCCATAAATTATGTAGCAAAAGTATTGAAAATGGGGCATTAAAAATGACAAATTATATTGAGTGAGCAAAGAATCAATTAGAAAAGAAAATAGATTCTTTTATAATCCATGGTTTTAGGTTATCTGTCTTTCGATCTACATATTACTTATAGTATATATGACTATTATGCTTAGTTGCCGATTCGGATTCGGGGACGGATTCGGGTTCGTGAATCCGGTTTGTGGATTCGTGAAATTTTTTTTTCCCGTTTTCGATTCGTGAGGATTCGTGTGTGTGTGTGTGTGTGTGTGTATATATGCATTATATATCAAAAAATATAAGAGAAATATACATAATTCTAAAACTAAATCATTTCATACTATGAATCTATGATGCTTGATCATTAAAATTGTTATGTATGTGGAGCCTAATCAAACTCAGGTTCTTTCAGCGTGGTTTCTTCCCAGACTTATCTACGAGGGTTTGGGGGCAGCGCCCCCAAGCTCGGAGTCAAAGGGTAGAGCCCCTTGCGGGGTCCTGGGAGAGCACAATGAGAGAGAATAATAAAGAACACAATGAGAAATAAAATGTGTTTGGAGACTCATAAAAGGGGTCGTTTTAGGGTTAGAAGCAAAAAAAAAATATGAAAATACTTTTTTAGAGTCATTGTTTGACTTTTTAAACTCTAACTGTCGCGGGTCCTTGAGGATTCGCGCGGATCCGCACGAGATCCTCATGGATCCGCCCAGATCCTCCCAGATTCGTGACGGATCCGAGCAGGGTCCATAAAAAACCTTGTGGATCCGGACGGATCCACAAAGTTTTGCACAGACCCTCCCTGGATCCGACGCGAATTCGGACCCGGATCCGGCCCTGCTAGGGCGAATCAGGTAACTAAGCTATTATGTAATTCATACAAAAGACACCTAAATATGCTACAAAAGAGATGTATATACCTTATGTCTTACATGATCTCTTTCAAAAATACAAATTCTTCAACATTATCAATTAACTTTTATATTTTTATAATCACTCACATCTATCCAAATGGACTGACAATCTGATTACTCTACATTAACAAGAGGTTCAAAATTTGCCTATAAAAATCTCTTAGATACAAATTAAATATTTCATTAACTGATCTGATTCAAATTCCTAGAGTTAGTTCCCTAAATCTCACAGTCAACAGTTCAAATTGTAGGTTCAACTCTTAATTTGTTCATTGTTATAAATGAAGGTCCATTGCAAAATTGTTTGAAAGACTATAAATAAGACTTTCCCTGTATAAACTAAGCTCTGAACTGAATTGTCAATTCCTCTTGGTTATAAAAATGTTGACCCCATTCACATCCACTAATCATAATGAATAAAAATGTCCATAAAAACCTCTTAGACACAGAGCAAATGTTTTATCACTTATCCAATTCAGATCTCTAGAGTTGGTTCATTTGTAAATCAGCTGTCACTCTAGTTAGCCCAAATCATAAGTTAAATTATGTGAAGTGGATGAAAGTCCATTGCACATTCTATATAAGGAGACTTGTCCTCAAAAAAATTATGAGAGACTTGTCCTTTGAAAAGCTAAGTTGCAGATTACTGAACTAAACTCTCAATTCGAAAAAAAAAAAAAAACAAACCCAATTCAACAACTACTAAGGGCAGGTCCCCATGCACCTGCTAAGCTTATTTTGGCTAGCAGCCGCTGCTCAATACTTCTAGCAGCAATTCGTGGAGCTGGTGGCCTTATGATTACTAGTTTTTGCTGCTTATTTGTTAGCAGACATTTAAAATAGAATGTTTAAATGAAATTTAAATAAAAAAATTTGTAAATAAATGTCTTTAGAAAAAATAGGAGAGAATAAAAAAAAGGGAAAATATCTTGTGGAGCCATATGTCATTTTTCTCAATAAGCAGCGGCTGCTTATTCCAGCCCCTCTTTTTTTTTCAAAGCTTATTTTTAAATGTTAAGCAGTGACTACTCCACAAAAGTAGAGATAAATTCCAAATTATCTTTTTGCGGGTGATTAAAAAATGGCACGGGGACACTCCAGCAGCTTAAATTTAAGCACAAATTGTACTTAAACAGCTGCATGGGAACATGGGGTAACCATACTAATTTTGGGTGCAAACAGGAATGGCTGCAAAGGCTCACCTGGCCATGTACAAGGTGTGCTGGGAAACAGGGTGTGCCTACTCAGACATCCTTGCAGGCATGGACGACGCCATTGCAGACGGAGTCGATATAATCTCGCTCTCTCTCGCAGCGGCCTCGCAGCCCTTCGACCAAGACTTGATTGCCATCGGCGCCTTTCGAGCAATGGAGAAGGGCATCTTCGTAAGCTGCGCCGCAGGCAACTGGGGGCCATACACTGCCTCCCTGGCCAACGAAGCTCCCTGGATAACCACAGTCGGGGCAAGCACAATCGACAGAGACGTCGTGGTGGATGTAAATCTGGGCAATGGAACCCTCTTTCACGCCGAATCCATCTACCCTGCAAACAACAGAGTCTAAATAACAGCACCTTTCATGTACAATACCCTAGATTCACTCTGCTCTAACCCCGATCCGGCAATGGCGGGAGGGAAAATATTGCTGTGCGACCAGTGAGCCGTCACAAATGGCCCGCAGGGAGAAGACCTGCTTTTAAACGCAGGGGTGCAGGGAATAATCGTAACCCAAGGCACATTTCATGCCCAAGAAACCCTAGTCTCAGCCGACGTTTTGCCTTCCGCACATGTAGGTTTCAAAGAGGGAGAAACAACGAAAGCCTCCATCAATTCCACTGCAAATCCCACTGTTACCCTCTCTTTCAAGGGCACAATGTTCGGAACAAGAAATGCCCCTGCTGTGGCCTCATTTTCTTCGAGAGGGCCGAGCCTAGCAAGCCCTGAGATTCTCAAACCGGACATTCTTGCCCCAGGTGTTAACATCCTTGCCGCATGGCCCTCTAACCTAAATCTCTCGGGGGTTTCAAACAGATGAAAGAAGAGTCGATTTCAATTTCGAGTCTGGGACTTCCATGGCAACGCCTCATATAAGTGGGCTTGCCGGGTTGTTGAAGAGTGTGCATCCTGATTGGAGCCCCGCCACCATTAAATCTGCTATCATGACTACCGCAGATGTCATGGATCGTACAGGGCAACTTATTGTCGACAACTCTAATGGAAGCTTTGCGGATCTTTTTGCCACTGATGCAGGGCATGTGAATCCTGAAAGGGCAGCACATCCAGGGCTTGTTTATGACATCACTGCTGATGACTATGTTGCTTATCTATGCGGCTTGAACTACAATGCTTCTCAGATTCTCATTATTACTAATAGAAAGGTCGTCTGTAAGTCGAGCTTACCAGGAAACCTGAATTACCCTTCTTTCTCGGTGGTCTTCAATAATACTGATAATTTTTCGGTTTCTTTCCAAAGGACTGTAACAAATGTGGGAGATGCCGAAGCAAATTACACTGCCCGCATTGTGGAACCGAAGGAAATGAAAGTGTCTGTGAATCCAAATCAGCTGTCGTTCACTGCAGTGAATGAGAAGAAGAGTTATACAATTACATTTGATGGCGGTTTGGCACTACCGCAGTCTGGTACTATTTATGCTGAGGGATCTTTGAGCTGGGTGTCTGTTGATGAGAAGTACGAAGTGACGAGCCCAATCTCTGTTACATGGGCATAGTGTAAGGTTTTGTGTTTCTCACCTTCCGCTGCAGGTCAATGTATTTGTTCCTCTGCCTTGACAAAACTCGTTTAGCGGATAAGATCATCTTAGGTTTCAGATATCCACTTCACACTGCATTTAGTAGTTGAGTATCTTAATTTTAATTTTGCATTTCTCAGAATTTAAATTTTATGTAGAAAATTCAAATCATTCTTAATTTTTTTAGATCAATTTATTTGATAAGTCTTATGTTTATAACTAAGCTTTCAAAGTCACATCATCAAATATGATGCCACATCGGCATGTCTTTTTGTCAAGGTGAACAAAAAGGCCTCAAAAAGAAAGAAAGAATGAGACCCGTACTTAGACACTAAGCCATATTTTGTTGTTGTGCTAATGTGGCATCACATAATTGGTTGCTTTCTTGATCTAAAAAATTGCATTTCATTCAATCATGGGTAGTTATCATCAACACTAACAATTTTAAAGTCACAACTATTGTTACAAAATTGTCAAAAATATTGGGCATTAAACAAATGAGTGTTATAACAAATTATTGGAACATGCTCAATTGTTGGATCCTTTCCTTTACATATTGTGTATTAATGAGAGGTCATAAGTCTAAATCTTGCAAGGGGTAAGATATGTATGTCTTATTTATAGCACAACTAGGTGCCTCCTACAAGAAGTATGGGTAGTCACATATTACTATAAGCCATATATAGATGATACACAAACATATGTCAACATCATGGACTATAAAAAAGATCCATTTCCATTTGCAAAGCCTAATCCTAACCAAGATAAATTAGATAATAGTTATAGACATGCATTGATATAACACTCTTAATTTTGTGCTTCTCAAAATTCTATGTAGAAATTTCAAATCACTATTAATTTTTTACATCAATTTATTTGACAAGTCTCATGCTTATAACTAAGGATTCAAGACCACATCATCAAATATGATGCCACATCAGTGTGCCTTTTTTGTCAAAGTGAACAAAAAGGCCCCCAAAAGAAAGAAAGAATGAGACTCATACTTAGGCACTAAGTCATATTTTGTTGTTGTGCTAATGTGGCATCACATGATTCGTCGCTTTCTATCTATCCAAGGAATGCATTTCATTCAATCATGGGTAGTTATCATCAACACTAACAATTTTAAAGTCACAACTATTGTTACAATATTGTCAAAAATATTGGGCATTAAATAAATGAGTGTTATAACAATTATTGGAACATGCTCAACTGTTGGGTCCTTTCCCCTATTTGTAAAACTTGTTGATACACGGGCAATGTTGGGAGAAGAAATTTTATTATTACTCATTGTAAAAAGGGAGTTTAAGTTTACATATTGTGTATTGATGAGAGGTCGCAAGTCTAAATCTTGCAAGGGGTAAGATACGTATGTCTTATTTATAGTGCAACTAGGTGTCTCCTACAAGAAGTATGGGTAGTCCCATATTACTATAATCCATATAGATGATACACAAACATATGTCAACATCGTAGACTATAAAAAGGATCCATTTCCATTTCTAGAGCCTAATCCTAACCAAGTAAATTAGATAATAGATATAGACATGCATTGATATACTAGATAAAGAAGGTAGATCACCCTTAGGTGGAACAACAAGCCACATAGAACACTAAAGCAAATAGAGGGATCAATTGAAGCAAGGGAAACTAGTAAACTACACCTAGGTAGATGGACTAGTTGAAAGGAATTCATTGTCTAATGTGTTAAGAGTCCTAGTGAGAAGTGTTGAATACTCAATAGGACTAAGTGTATCATCTTAAAATGGAAGCACTTCCGTGTTAAGATTGTTTATCCCTCTTTAGGGGGTGTTTTGGGCCATTATCATGTTGTCCTCTATTTCTGCCCCTTTTCCATCTTCTATACTTGTTTAGGACTCTGATTGGGCATCTTCGGGCATTGTTTTCCTCACCTAGCATATTTTCCAGGGGTTTTAACCCCCTAGGTCAGGGTCGACCTTGACCTAGGTCCCCCTTTTTCATCGAAAAGTGTGTCGGATGCGGGAGAAACTCAAAAGTTTTTTTTTCTGCTTCTGGGTTGGTTGTTTTGGGTTTCGAAATGGTAACTCTCAAAAGGTATTTAATTTAGGTCCACTCCTAGGGGTATGAGACTAATGAGAATTTATTTCTCATATGTCGGCCTCTCTAGAAGTTTGTGCCCTAGACTAGTATATAAGGAAGCCTTCTCTCATTTCATATCATCAATCATCAATCATCAATCATCATAAAGAAGCAAGCAAGATCAAGAAATCTAAGGAGGATCATCAACATCCATTGTTCTACATGCTTTTAAGCTTCCAAGTGTTTAATCAAGGTTTTCAAGTCTTCTTCTCAATAATTCAAGTTCTCCATTAAAGATCAAGGATTCAAGCATTCAAGTCTTTGAAGAGATTTGGTTCAAGCATTCAAGATTCATCATTCAAACCCTAGATCTATCCATCATGGTGGTCTGATCTTCCTTCAAGACCCTTTGTGTATTCTCAAGATCTATTCATTCTTGCTTCAAGGTGGATTCCAAGAAATAGAGAATGCTAACAAGTAGTAGAAGGAGATCTAATAATGAAGCTATGATATTCAATAGATATGAAATTGTATTTGAAATGTAAACAAGTATGTTAATATGAAATCTTGGACTCAACATTAAAAACCATAAATGTAAATCAAAACCTCCATGATTGTATGCTTGGAATCCACCTTGAAGGAAGAATGAATGAATCTTGAGGATGCACAAAGGATTTTGAAGGAAGATCACACCACCATGATGGATAGATCTAGGGTTTGAATGATGAATCTTGAATGCTTGAACCAAATCCCTTCAAAGGCTTGAATGCTTGAATCCTTGATCTTCAGTGGAGAACTTGAATGCTTGAGAAGAAGACTTGAAAACCTTGATTGAACACTTGGAAGCTTGAAAGCATGTATAACAATGGATGTTGATGATCCACCTTAGATTTCTTGATCTTTTTTTTTGATGATTGATGATGATGTGAAATGAGAGAAGGCTTCCTTATATACTAGTCTAGCGCACAAACTTCTATAGAGGCTGACATATGAGAAATAAATTCCTATTAGGCTCATACCCCTAGGAGTGGACCTAAATTAAATATCTTTTAAGAGTCATTGCTTCGAAACACAATACAACCAACCCGGAAGCGGAAAAATAAACTTTTGAGTTTCCCCCCACATCTAGCACACTTTCTGATGAAAAAGGAGGACCTGGGTCGAGGTCGACCTTGACCTAGGTCAGGGTCGACCTCGACCTTGACCCAGGGGTTAAAACCCTTAGAAAATATGACAAGTGGGGAAAAAAGTGCCCAGAGAGGCCCAATAAAAGTCCTAAATAGGCACAGCAGATGGAAAAGGGGCAGAAATTAAATGACAACATGATAATGGCCCAAAACACCCCCTAAGGAGGGCTAAACGTTCTTAACATGAAAGTGCTTCCATTTTAAGACGATACATTAAGCCCCCACTTTAGTAGGAGTATGGAAATTGAACATACTTCAATATTTGAATATGATAAAGAAAACATACCAAGCCCCCAAGGCTAAAGTACTCCTACCAAACTCACAATCTGTAGTTGCTACCCCATGATTGTATCTTTTGAATGCTTGAATGTTGAAAAAGGTAGATCAAGGAAGAAGGAATCTTTCTTGCTCCAAATGAATGCCCACAATAACTTGTCCACAAAATGTTTGCTTGCATTAAGGCATCATCATATCTTGTTCTCCTATAGCATCCTCTTGCAATCTTGCATCATCATCTCTTCATCATCACTTGTAACTCCTCATTTGTAGCTTCTCATGACTTATCGAAATGAAGGCAAAAGAGAGTTCTTATATAGAGATTTCAAGGCAAGGCTCCTCGGGAAATGTAAGGGCCCCTAATTCAAATTTCACCTTGAATTATGGTCCAATCACAATAGCCAATTTCTAGAAACTCAGTACAGACACTAGAAAATAGGTATTTCCAGATCTGCTACATTTCAAGATTAGTGTTTTATTTTATCCTAATCTTTTTGATTTATTGTTTTACTTTATAATTAAGAAATTAGATCCTCTTCCCTCTTTATCCATAACCAGTTGATTCCATTTTGCATTGATTGTCTCCTTTCGATTAATCAATTGGGATCTCCTTGTCTTGGATTATGAGGTAATATATGTCCACAACATTTTCCACGGGCACTTAGATATAAAAATATATATTTTTATATCTTACATTTTGGTGAACCCGCGATAGACAACTCTTTCTTGTTGGTGTTGGATGCTTTACTTATTTTCCTTAAGATTAGCTTGAAATACAAAAACAAAAACAAGAAATCTACATACTCATCAAAATACAAAAACATTTATTGCATTTCAATTCACGATGAAGATCTTTAAGATGCTTTGGTGTGTGGCTATTTTCCTCATTATTCTCTTTTAGCATCTCTTTATAGTACTTATGATGTTTATGAGAGTATCATCCATTTCATTATGTTTGTCACTCTTCATGTTTCACTTGCTTATGCTATTATAAGATTGACTAATACTAGCCTTCCTACTTTCAAAACTTTCATTAAGGATTTGTGTGGCGGACTTATTACTCTTTTGGATTATGTGAAGAATTTGGTAGATGATACACCATCTCCTAATCTTCCTAATCCTAATCCTATCATTCCTAATTTAGTTCCTGATCTTCCTAATCCTAATCCTATCCTTCCTAATCCAATTCCTAATATTCTCATTCCCATTTCTCCATCTGCTATTCCTAGTTCTTCCCACACTTATGATGGGGCTCAAACTATGGTTCATGATGCATATGTGCAAGAATTCATGGATTTACCTTCCCCTTCTTATCTGGTCCATGATGGTATTAAAGGGAAGAGAAAATAAATTTCTTCTAAACCTATCATTCCACCTTACACAATGTTTTCTCATGATTGTCATAAACAATCACCTCCTGCAGAAGCTTTACAAGATATGTACACTACATGATACAATATGATGGCTAAACAAGGTTATAAGGGTTTAGGGCTTGGTTTTAATGAACAAGGTATTAAATATCTGGTTCATCTATCCCCTAAACAAGATATGTGTGGTCTTGGCTTTCCGCTATCTCAATTTAAGGTGGTTGATTCTGATTGTCACCCTCATCTTCATGTTCTTCTTCCAACGCCTTCCTTAGATTACCTTGATACCCCTCAAGATGTGGCTAGGAAGGTGTATGTTCAATTAATGAATTCTAAGAAAGAAATATTTAAACCTATGCCGAAAGATGCTCTCTCCAAGTACAAATGTCCTTTTCACTATAGTAATACACATTTACTTACTGATTGTGTGCATTTCAATTTAGGAATTATATCTCTCTCTTGTGCGGTTTTACAATTTCTTCATAATTTCCATACGGGGAATACAACGCATTCTTCTATAATATAGATATTTTCTCCTCGTCTCTTGACTGGGGGCAAGAGGTATTTCTTCCATTTTTCTAGGATCCATTATGCTCTTAGCATGTATTTTGTTTTGAGCTTAATTGGTTATTCTTTCTATATTTTATCCTATGGTTTTGTATTATGATGTCTTTCCTTTGCTCATAATCATTCATAGCTCCCTTCCAGTATTTATGGTATCTTTTCTAAAGACATTTGTTTTGTAAAGGTATCCTTTGCTTTCATCCCTAGGGGGCAAGGTTTTCCTTCTTTCTCTCTATCTAGGGATCTACTTTCCTTAGCTTAGTGGCATTTGTTTATTTTGCAACATTATTTCATTATACTGATTGATGTTTTAGCTATGGATATCCTTTTATGTGGGAGGTTATTGTCCTAGGTCATCACCTCTTCTTTATTTTGCAAATTATGTTCTTTATAAATTCTTTCCCTTGTTGTAGGGTTAGAATTTGATTCCTTCATTCCAATATTCCTCTTCCTCTTGATCGCATGGAACTTGATGATTGAATCTTTGGTCCCTCTTTGCTTTTCCTTGAAAGATGATATTTTATCCAAAGGACTCCTCTACGGTGGGGGTCTTGTTGATAAGATCTCTTTCTCTTTGAGGATCCTTTTTCCATAAGTAACATATCTTTTTCATGATTATATATGCTCTTCGATGTAAGGGTCAATACTCTTTGCTAAGAATATAGTGCACATTATTGTTAACATGATATCTCCTTACTTTGTGAAGTAGGTATCCTCTTTCTCTTCTTTATCTTGTCTATTAGGTAGCCACAATAAGGAGGGGGCATACATAAGGTCTCCCTTATGCTATAGTTTTCATTTTGCAATATGCTAAATCCTCAGAAGGTAACACACATAAGTTTCTAAATCCTAAAGAGACGCACTTTCAATTTCAAATATGCTAAATCCTTGGAAGGTAATGCACATAAGTTGCTAAATCCTGAAGAGACACACATTTTCAATTTCAAATATGCTAAATCCTCGAAAAGTAATGCACATAAGTTGCTAAATCTTGAAGAGACACACATTTTATATTCCATAGTGATACAAGAATGTGGATCTATGGGTATTCCAAAAGCCGTCAGAAGATGCATTACAACTACAAAGCACAGTTTATGGGTGAACTATCAGGTTTGGCTACTTGTTGGGCTCTCCCTCCTTGGTGATTCACGGTAAGGTGGGCATCTTATTGGGCGAGGTAATCACTCTCTCTTTTCTCTCTTTCGCCTTCATGCTAGTAGGATTAGATCATGAAGCTGTGTTATTTATAGTGTTGCTCTTATTTTTCTTATGTAGTCATTTATGCTTTTATGATAGGTTTCCAAATATGATATTAGTATAGGAAGCATTTCTTGGCAAGGTTTCCTTTGCTAGTTGATTTGGGTTTGTTTTTGTACTAACCCCTCTTTGTTTTGTGTCTTTTATCTTTGTCTTTATTTTCTCTTTGTTTTTGTACCCTTGTGCGTGTATGTTGAGTTAGAATCCTTGGCTTGGGGGCTCACATCCTCAACTAAGTGATGTCTACCATGTTGCGATCTACTGGAGTCTTTCTTCTAACTTTACCGCGATTATGTTTGATTTCTATACTCCTGCTAAAGTGGGGGCTTAATGTATCATCTTAAAATGGAAGCACTTCCATGTTAATTAAGATTGTTTAACCCTGCTTAGAGGGTGTTTTGGGCCATTATCATGTTATCCTCTATTTCTGCCCCATTTCCATCTTCTGTGCATGTTTAGGACTCTGATTGGGCCTCTCCAGGCACTATTTTCCCCACCTGGCATGTTATCTAGGGGTTTTAACCCCCTGGGTCAAGGTCGACCTCGACCTTGACCTAGGTCAGGGTCAACCTCAACCTTGACCCAAGTCCCCCTCTTTCTTCGGAAAGTGTGCCAGATGCGGGGGGAAACTCAAAAGTTTATTTTTTTGCTTCTGGGTTGGCTATTTCAAGTTTCAAAATGGTAACTCTTAAAAGGTATTTAATTTAGGTCCACTCCTATGGGTATGAGCCTAATGGGAATTTATTTCTCATATGTTGACCTCTCTAGAAGTTTGTGCCCTAGACTAGTATATAAGGAAGCCTTCTCCTCTCATTTCATATCATCAATCATAAAAAAGAAGCAAGCAAGATCAAGAAATCTAAGGACGATCATCAACATCCATTTTTCTACATGCTTTTAAGCTTCCAAGTGTTCAATCAAGGTTTTCAAGTCTTCTTCTCAAGCATTCAAGTTCTCCATTAAAGATCAAGGATTCAAGCATTTAAGCCTTTGAAGGGATTTGGTTCAAGCATTCAAAATTCATCATTCAAACCCCAGATCTATCCATCATGGTGGTGTGATCTTCCTTCAAGGTGGATTCAAAGCATTCAATTATGGAGGTTTTGATTTACATTTATGGTTTTTAATGTTGAGTCTGAGCTTTCATATTAACATACTTGTTTATATTTCAAATACAATTTCATATCTATTGAATATCATAACTTCATTGTTAGATCATTTTCTACTACTTGTTAGCATTCTCTATTTCAATTCAATTTCAAGGTTAATTCCAAAACTGGGGTTTGACCAAGGCAAACCCCTCATCCAAACAATAAAACCATTTTTCTTGTAGGTACTGTACACACAAAAGTTGTGCACTTCTATGAATCCTTACATGCAAGGAAACTCAAGAATGAGCCCTCACAAATCGATCTATAGCTCTTTATGCATGGAGTTGCAAGATTATGGATTTGCTCTCAGCTAGAGCTATTGAGCTTGTGACCTTGCTAGTCAACCATACAATGAGAGATTCAAATGAGGACAAGGGCAAGAGTGCCAATATCCCCAAAGAATCAAATGGAAATGCAATGCAATGCAAGCTAAGAATGAGGATGCAAATGTGCAAGCTACGCTATGAAAATAGAAGTACAAACTAAGCTATGAAATGGAAATAGCAATGTGTTACAACCCTTCCTATTAAGCTAGATGAGTTATTCTAAAGCTTGAAAGTGAAATCTAAGCTATGAAAGCATAAACATGAACTACTATGCAAGAATGGAAACTAAATTATGAAGCAAATGAAGAACTCTAAAATGCAATGCAACAATGGTCTCCAAAAAGCTCCAAAAAATTCCTGCAGCATAGAGTTAGCATAAAATAAGTGTCTTAGAATGAGGGAGAGAGCTCTCCTTTTATAAGAAATAAGGTGAAATGGACCATTGAGATTAAGAGGCAAAAAGACTTAATTAGCGGTGGAGCTTGAAAAAGGAGCAATCCATGTGCACAAGTATCCTCCAATAGGAAAATAGGAGTTGACTTTATGTCCATGTGAGACAAAAAGTTCTTTTTCTTTTTTTTATAAAATGAGAATAGTGCTTTATTTGTGCAACTTAGGATAAGAGGAAAGTGGGGGATTTTTATTTAATAAAAGGGGAGGAAATTTCTTTTAATTAAATAAAGGCTTAGGATAAATGGTTAGCCCATAGGATAAAAATCCAATATATGATCGAAATTAAGATTTGATCAAGAAATTGATAATGTTGAAAATATTGATTATTGATAAAACTGATTCAAGATTGATAAATCAAATAAATGGGGCCCAAAGTCTAGGCGACCATTTTTGGGTGCATACATTTGCCCCTCTTTGACTAATGTGTGATCGATTTGGGAACACATGTAGTCAAAGAATGAAGTTGAAATGTGAGATCGATTTGGGATCACAAAACAACTCAGATATGAGGTCGATTCAGGATCACATCCGGACAAAGCATAAACAAAGGCCTTTGAACATGAGGTCGATTCAGGATCACATTCAAAGTAAGAGATAAGAATCTCAAATTTGAGCAAAAGCTCACAAAAGATGTCTGAATCAAGAGAATCAAGAAAATCAGGGATGAGAATCCCATAGGTATCGCCCCCTCGAAATAAAAAATGAAATCAGGTAGAGAGGAACAACAAACTGATAAAAGATTTGATCAAATCAAAATGAAATCATAATCGAATGTAAAGGTCAATAGGGTAACCAATAGGCAATGAAACATGCCCCAGTGATGAAGTAGAAGAATAGTAATAGAAGACTAGAAATAGAGCGAATGAAAGACTAGAAAATTTGAGAGACATGGAAGGAAGAAAGTCCATCGAAAATCGAAGAATTATGCCTCAAAAGGTCAATCAACTGCGTAGAAGAAGAAAAATTTTGAAACATGATTTTGACAATCAAGATAACCTCATATGTCAATTTTGAGTCCGAAAATGGATCGAGGATGTCGAAATTAGCTAGGGGTGTAATTTTCGCGCAATTCTGAGGTGTTTTAAAAATTGGTCAAAAAGTCAAAATGCTATAAAAGGGGTCAAAAATGTCATTTTCAAAATCATTTGACTTTGATTGATTTGAGAATTTTGAGAGCTTAGAGAGAGAGAATGGCCCAGCAAGCAGCAGTTCCTGTCCACAGGCACCGATTCGAGTGCGCCCGGTTGCACAACCGGCCACCACACTATCCTGCCCCGATATGTTTTCAGAAAATGCGCATTTTTTGAGTCATTTAATACATTTTGAGCACGTTTTTAAATTTTTTAAATTCTCAAATTTTGAGTTTTAGGCGAAATATCGCGCGATACTTTAAAAGTATCGCGCCCCTTGGGGATAAATATCGCGCGATACTTCGCGAGACCTCAAAGTATCGCATGCGCATAGACACTAGTATCGTACGATATCGGGAGGACTATCGCATGATACCGGGTGAAGTATCGCACGACCAAAGGTATATCACCCTGCTATAGAGAGAAGTATCACGCGATATTTGTCCCAAAAAAAGTAGTATCACCCAAGGGCAAAATTTGAAATTTTAAGTTTTTGTGAGCAAAATTGACATGGGTCTAGACAAGTTTACATTTTTAAAGATGTGTGATACTGATTTTTAGACATCCATCATGATATGTTCTAACAACTGGCTTGGTTTAATGGCTTGCAGGAGGTCTTTTCGGCATTGATCATTAGAGCGCCGAAGGTGACCGGGTTGAGGTGCGTCCGAGATCTAGATGATCTGGGCAATGCTGACATCAGAGCTATGGGATGCAGATATTTGTTGAGATTCCCATATATCAGGGCCGATCATGGGTTGTTGACTGCTCTTGCCGAGAGATGACATAGTGAACACAACACCTTCCACCTGCCTATCGGAGAGGCATCGATCACACTAGAGGATGTCTACAGGATACTACAGGTTCCGTGCCATGGCGAGCTTGTGAGTATAATCATGTTTTGAGAGATAGTCATAAATGTAATGTTTCCATAGAAACTGACATGATTCATGTGATGGCATAGGTATACTATGATCAGGATGTGACTGAGGGGCGACGGTTGATCTAGGAGATGTTCCAGGATGTGACTATCCTTGATCGGCATGGCAACTGGGAGCGGCTGCTAGATGACTTTGGCAAAAAAATTTCGGTGCCATGTATTGTGACATCTATCATTTCACAGATCCTGATGACTGATCATAGTAAGAAGGGATTCCCGCTCGGATGGGCCAGGTTACTGATAGACTTGGTAGGCAGACCTCGGCACATGGCATGGGGTCCGGCCATACTAGCAGAGATGTATCATGAGTTGTACAAGATCATCTATAGGGATGGTCGGACATGGGCTTGCGGTGCCATCCTGGCATAGGTGTGGGCTTGGGAGCATATTGCTGTGATACGCCCCAGAGTCCAGCCTAGGGAGCAGAGGTACCCATATATATACAGGTACACATGATACATATCACATGCCCATACTGGGGATGTGACATACTACAGGTGGATACTAGATGAGATGACCTCTATCACATGGAGGTCATACAGGGATGCCGAGGGATGGAGTGATGCAGAGGATGAGCTAAGTTACATGTTGTGTACCCGGCCACTAGTAGGCCAACATGCAGATATTGTTGAGAGATTCTACATCACTCGAGTTTGGAGGCAGTTTGGGCACTAGCAGCGAGTTTCCATGGAGACTACTACGTATGCACGGGCCTGAGATGAGGAGGGTCATGGGTGGCTACTGATGCTGGATTACCTGCAGGCCGTGCAGGACACAGCTGCTATCAGGAGGGAGCCTTGGGAGTATCTCCCAGATGTGGCGGACGCAGGAGCAGATGCAACACAGGGCTGAGAGACGCAGGGTGCCATTCCCTTGGTTTACTGTACCAGATACAACACAGGTTACCTCGGGAGGAGGAGACGGAGGAGATGATGAGGGCAGAGGAGGAGTGAGGAGGTACAGAGGCCTTCTCAAGAGCAGGCATGGGGACAAGTGGATCCAGCTACAGGGGATGATTCGAGGGCTCGCATTCAGACTTTGGAGGTAGAGATTCAGTAGCTGAGGGTCACGATAGCAGTGAGGGATCAACAGCTAGTAGATCTAAGAGCGGAGAGAGATCAAAAGATAGCCGATCTCAGGGTAGAGATAGCATGTCGCGAGGCGGTGGCACAGGCAGATGCTCTAGAGATTCGACGGGAGACGGCGAGAGCAGCATACTATCACGGACTCTACCTTCAGGCCATTCTAGAGGATCAGAGAGCATCATCATACTCTCAGAGGGCAGGGGCATTAGATATGGTACCTGATAGGAGAGCCATGCCCCCTCCACCACCATGAGCTCCTCACGAGGGTGGTAGCGAGTCCTAGGTTTAGGTCTGAGGTTGTTAGATATTTAGACATATCTTGAGACATTGATCCAGATTTTGGGATTGTATATTGTATCATGTCATTGATTTATATATGAGATTACTGGATTTTTGATATATCATGTTTTTATGTCGCACTTGTGATGGATGTACCAATTTATGTATCTTGTCTTGTCATTTTTCTCAAAGTGTTTATGTATATGCTCATGTATGTTCTCTCTCATAGATGTATGTTTGATTCTCACGTGTATGATATAGACTCATGTTTCTGAAAATGATAGTTGTGATATAGGTATGATGATATGATTAACCCCTTGTGATGAACAGGAACAGGTTCGAGATGAAAAAGACAAGGAGTGAAAGACATGATCGAGAAGAAGGAAAGGTGAGCGCAGTCGACTGACAGGTCCACGTAAGATTAAAAAAAAAGAGCTCTCTCCATATGCAGAAATGTAAAACTAGATTAACATGAACCTAAGAATGCAAGCTACTATGAAAGTGGTTGACTTGCAAGGTCACAACGCTTATAGACATCTAATTATCATCATCGAGCTTTAGGTAGCGCCGTAAGATCATACAATGCACACTAACATGACTATGTGGATATGAATATGATCTTTATCAGATAGAAATGTGGAAATCCCACCTAAGCATCAAAGACATGGAGATCAAGATGACTAATGCAGTGAGATTACCTAAGTTTGATATGGCGAGATTATGCTTGTATCAAGACACATGAAAGTCAGGATAACTAGAAGCATGCACTCGTAAAATAGTTAAGGATAATACCTTGTCAACCCATAGTGTCAAGTAAGACCAGCATAAATGCTCATGACAGTTAGGATCAACAAAATATACCCTCAAGCAGATAAAGAAATAAAACATGTTCTCATACCCTCAGTCTTCTAGTTATGCATCATCGAAAACTTCTCAGGGAGAGACCACTCATCAAAGAAATCCTCATAGACAGCACACAAAGAAAAATAAAGTCAACATATCTCAACGAGTTGATTGTTTAAGTGTATGTGTGTTGGTCATAGAGTCAAACTTTGAGCATCACATTTGTCAATGAGAAATATCGCATCATACTAGACTGTGGGATAAGACATCTGATAAGTGTTAAGAAACACTCAATGCAAGGGTAGTGTTGAGAAACACTATTTGGGGTGGTGTTGAAAAACACCAGTTTGTGAAATGCCCCAAGAGACAAATGCACCAAAAGACCTATGCTAACAGTTATGCCCCCTAGACAAAGACAAAGACCAATTCCAGACTAAGCCAAATAAGGTTAGGGTATGATGGAGAAAGGTGCAGTGTCGAGGACGCATGCTAATAAATAGGAGTGCAAAGGCCATAAGTAGCGCCTGTTTCCAGGTTTTCACCACTTGGAATCTTTTTTCATTTTTTCTCTTTTTTTTTTGTATTTTTGCTACCAAGGTGCCTGTTTCCACGTTTTCACCAAGGCACTTTTTCTATTTTTTTGAATTTTTTGCATTGTTTTATTTTTTTGTATTTTTTCAGGACTGTATATGCTTTTTAGGATTTTTTTCAGCATCATATATGAATTTTTTTGGTATTTTTTCAGGATCATAAAGTATATACAAAGGATGCCCCCAGATAGAAACAGGCATCAAGGATAGAACTTCTTTAGGTGCAAAATGTTGATGGGATCAGGGAGCTGTTCTCCATTGGGATTTGATAGTAAATATGCACCGGTACCAAAAGCAGCTGTAATAATGTATGGTCCAAGCCAATTAGGTTCGAACTTGCCCTTTTGTTCTCTGTTCTGTTGATTCTTAGGGTTCTCTCTCAAAACAAGATCACCTATCTGAAATTCCCTAGGGCGAACCTTCTTGTTGAATGCTTTGGACATACGCTTCTGATACACTCTCATATGATCAAATGAAGCCTTGCGCTTCTCATCTAGAAGTTCAAGTTCCTATAACCTCATGGCGCGGTAATCCTCATCTGTTATCAATCCTTTGAGTGAGACTCTAAGTGAAGGTATCTCTACTTCTAAAGGAAACACCACTTCAGCGCCATAGGTAAGAGAAAAAGGCGTAGCTCCTGTAGGTGTATGAATGCTAGTTCTGTAAGCCCATAGTGGTGGATTGATTTGCAAGTGCCAATCCCTACCATTCTTGTGCACTGTCCTATGAAGAATCTTAAGGATGGTTTTATTGGAAGCCTCTGCCTGTCCATTTCCCTGTGGAAAGTAAATGGAGGACCAATGTTGCTTGATTTTAAACTTTTTGCATAAATGCTTTAGGTCCTTATTCTTGAATTGACCTCCATTATCAATGATAATCTCAGAAGGTACTCCAAATCAACAAATAATATGATTCAAGATGAACAAAGAGATAGTCTTCCCTGAAGCCACAGAAAGTGGCATGGCTTCCACCCATTTTGTGAAGTAGTCAGTAGCAGTAATAATGAACTTATGTCCACCTGATGAGTTGGGGTGAATCTACCCAACTAGATCAAAGGCCCAGCACTGAAATGGCCAATGAGAAATGGAAGGAATCAGCTCCCTACCTGGAGCATGAATCAGGTTTCCATGTTTCTGACATTTTTCACAAGACTTAGCAAAGGCTACTGTGTCTATCTGCATCATGGGCCAATAATACCCTGCCCTAAGCATCCTTCGGGCCATGGAAAGACCATTGGAATGTCCAACACAAATGCCCTCGTGGATGTTGGCTAATGCTTGGTCAGATTCCTCCTTTCCAAGCACCTAAGGAGTGTCTCATCTAAACCCCTCCTATATAAATCACCAGAGATAAGGGTGTGGCGGGAGGCATTACAGACAAGGTTTTGGCATTCAGAATGGTTGAATGTGTCGGGGATGATGCCATCACGGACATATGAATAGATAGCACCATATCGGGAAGATTCATGTGTGACAAGGGTACAAATGACATGGCTTTCAGATGAGTCAAATATGGGATGGTGTAGTTCTTCCACCAGGAATTCAAATCTGGATTCATGTTGTTCCAATTGTAGGAGCGAAGCTAATGTAGCCATAGCATCTACAGCTTTGTTCTCTATCCTGGGGATTTGTTGAAATGTCACAAATGTAAAGTAACGTCTCAATGATTCAACCATATTTTTGTAAGGTACCAATTTATCATCCTTAGTTTGATACTCCTCATTGACTTGGTTGATAATTAGCTGTGAATCCCCAAAGACATGTAATTATGTTATGTTCCATTCTATAGCCATTTTCAATCCATTGGTCAAAGCTTCATATTCGGCAATATTATTTGTACATGGGAATAAAAGTTTGTAAGAATTTGGAATTTTGTACCCATGTGGAGAGACAAATAATACTCCAGCACCTGATCCATTTTGCATGTGGGAACCATCAAAGAACATCTTCCAAGTGCAGGTGGTCATATACAGTATGTGTTCATCTAGGAATTCTACCTGAATAGACATACTATCCTTAACTGGAAAGTCAGCTAATTGGTCAGCAATAGCTTGCCCTTTTATGGCCTTTCTTTCAATGTACTCTATATCAAATTCAGATAAAACCATCATCCACTTGGCAAGCCTACCCGTGAGGGTGGCCTTACTAAGCAAGTACTTAAGAGGATCAATTTTTGCAACCAAATGTATAGTATGAGCAAGCATATAGTGTCGCAACTTTTGGGAAGCAAACACTACTGCTAGACAAGACTTTTCAATGCTATTATAATTGATCTCATAAGATACTAGAGTATGACTAATGTAGTAAATAGCCCTTTCTTTCCCAGTATCATCTAATTGAGCCAACAATGCCCCTAAGGAAGACTCTGTTGCTGAAATGTATAAAATCAATGGTTTCCCAGGAATAGGCGGCATCAAAATTGGAGGATTAGCCAAGTATTGTTTAATTTGATCTAGGCTCTTTTGGCATTCCTCATTCCACACACAAGAAGCACCCTTATGCAATGTCTTATTAAAAGGTTGTGCTCTGTCTGCAAGCTGAGAAATAAACCTCTTGATCGACTGAAGACGTCCCTAAAGACTTCTCATTTGACTGATATTTCTTGGAGGTGGCATATCTAATATAGCTTGGACCTTTTTGGGATCAACCTCTATTCCTTTTGCTGAAATTATGAATCCTAGGAGTTTACCTGAGGCAACTCCAAATGCACACTTTTTTGGATTCAATCTAAGCTGAAACTGTGCCATGCGATCTAGAATTACTTCCAGATCATCGAGGTGTGTGTCCCATTTTCTAGATTTAGCCAGGGTATCATCCACATAATCTTCCATGTTCTTATGCATCATATCATGAAAAATTGTGGTCATAGCTCACTGGTATGTTGCTCCTACATTCTTTAGGCCAAATGGCATGACGTTCCAACAATAGGTTCCCCATGCACATGTGAAAGCTATTTTCTCTTGATCTTCGGGAGCTATTTTTATTTGGTTATATATGAAAAAACCATCCATTAAAGAGTATATCTCATAGCCCGCAGTCATATCCACTATCATGTCTATGTTAGGGAGTGGAAAGTCATCCTTTGGGCACGCTTTGTTGAGGTCTCTGAAGTCTGTGCAAATGTGAATGGACCCATCATGTTTTGAAACTGGAACAATATTGGAGATCCACTCAGCATAGTCGATAGCTTGAATAAATCATGCACGTAAGAGCTTTTCTAATTCAGCTTTAACAAGAAGAGCTATGCGAGGATGCATTTTCCTCAACTTTTGTTTAACCAATTTTATTCCTGGAGCTATAGATAGATGATGCATAATAAGATCAGTGTCAAGCCCTGGCATATCAGAATATGTCCAAGCAAAGCTGATTTTCTTCTTTTGCAAAAATTTTGTATATGCCTCTTTTTCTCCAACTGATAGAGACTGAGCTAGGTGCACTATTTGGGGAGCCTCTTCTATATTCAAATTCACTGGTTGCGTAGGCTCAATAAGAACTGATGACCTATCTTGGAAGTAACTTGGCAAGTTATTAAGTACCCCATCCTTAGGCACCTCAAAGAGGTTTTCACCCTCGGATACGTCATTTATTTTTACTATTTTTGGTCTTGATACCGCCACAAGGTGGTTTTCACCATCAGACCTATTTTTCTTTTTTTTTTTTCTTTTATTTTTAGACTGAGGTACTTAATATCAGGCTCCGTCATACTCATTGTTGGTTCACTGGTGGAAGAAGCCATGGGTTCAAGAGCATTCAGATAGCAGGCAATTTCGTAATCATTCTAAAAAGTGAGGAGTCTAGGCTCTTGGTGGCGCTGAGACCAGTCAATTAGGTCATAGTGAACAAGGGGTAGGTCGATGATGGGTTCAACATTGTTTATATGGAAGGTGTTATCTCTGGTGACCATACGATCGGGATTCATCCAGTCCCCTCCTAAGGTACCCGAGTCAGGATTTGTCCTATCAAACGAAGCATCGTCCACTAAGGCAATTCGAGGAGTCCAATCCTCCAGTCCTACACTAGGCTCGTTGGTCACATCGGGTTGAGTACTATAAGTATGGACAACATCCATGTCCAAATCAACTATTGCATCTGAAAGTGAATCCCATTCAAACTCATGTGAGTCTGTTTCTGAATCATTATTTGGGCCTTGTGATGTAGAAGCCTCAAGATTGGGAAGAGTTTCCCCTTCTCTAACACTAGCATTGTTACTATCTGTCGCAGCTAGGATAGCAACACTGTCCATTGTCAATCTAGTATTCATATTGTCAGTTGTCAAATCTAGTGAATCTCCCCAAAGGAGATTTGTTGAAGGCACCCAATCATCAGACATGTCTTGTTGATTAGAGAGATTAGGTGTGTAGTCTGAGTCATTGTCACTGTTCGTCGTAGCTGAGATAGGGACACTTTTTTGTTTCTTATTTTCATAACTTAAGCCAATTGTTGACTTATTCCTTCATCCAAAAAGGGCATGGTTAAGAGGTTCAGCCCTAGCATCCAGCCTATGACTAAGGGGACCTTGTCTTGGATAACCCATATTCTTGACCAATGTATACCCTCTCCCATAAGTTGTAGGGGAAGGTGCAAAATTCTCATTATGTAGGTATTTCTCTTCTCGGTATCCAGTCCCTAATGGCAACCTCTTCTTTTTCTTCTTGAATCGGAGCTGAGGATTCCACAAACTTATCGAACAATGTCATGGCCAAAGACGAGGGCTTCCTTTCTTGAGAAGGTTTGCCATAAGACCTAGGGGAAATTAGCAATTTTGTGAATGAATCCAATTTGTAATCCCCCATACCAAGATCTATGGTGTTGAATTTATTCTTGCATTATTCAAATGCAGTATCAAAAGTGTTAGCCTCCCTATTCAAAGGAATGTGAGACCCTGCTGAAATTGTGTTGACTGACAGTGTGCTGTCTCCAGGTATGCAGATTTTTATTCCATTGTAAGGGAATTTTACACACTGATGATAAGTAGACGGGACCGCTTGCATCTCATGTATCCATGGTCTACCTAACAAAATATTGTAAGCCAAAGGACCGGCATCAACAATCTGGAACAAAATGTCTTTCTCTACAGCACCAATTCGAATAGGAAGAACGACCAATCCTTTAGAACTACGTTCTGCTTCATCATAAGCTTTGATAGTTATTTTCTTCCTTGTGTCAATGACCTCTTCTGAATAACCCAAGGCCTTCAATAAGCTCAAAGAGAAAATATTAAGCCCAGCACCCCCATCTATCAACACACGCTTGACACGGGTCTTGTGGATCATAACCTCTATATGAAGGGCCAAATTGTGTGGGTGGCTTAATGACTTGTCATCTTCCTCTGAGAATGTAAGGTAGTGAGGGCTAGCCAAGTGGTTGACCATATTCTGGAATTGATCTACATCTATATCATTAGGGACATTAGCTATTCGCAAGGCATCCTCAAGGACACACTTATGCTTAGGGGACAATTCCAAAAGCTCAAAGATTGAAATCTGCGCTGGTGTACGTTGTAATTGGTCAACAAGATTATAATTCAACTCAGGACCAACAACAGATTTTGGAAGAACACCCTTTGACACTGGCTACTTAGACTTACTAGAGTTAGGACCTCTAATAACAATGGGAGCTTGAGACTGGTTTCTAGTGACAGCATTGAGGGGTTGGGACATCCTTCGTGAGTGAGGACCTCTTAGTACCACAACGGGTCCTTCATCAAGCATAGGAGTTGAATCCACATCATATCCATAAGGG
The DNA here is from genome assembly GCA_027943335.1 of Chamaecyparis obtusa. Lineage (NCBI taxonomy): Eukaryota > Viridiplantae > Streptophyta > Pinopsida > Cupressales > Cupressaceae > Chamaecyparis > Chamaecyparis obtusa. The sequence continues at coordinate 1,041,670 of BSBK01001829.1, read as the reverse complement.
TCTTTCCCTCTCATCATGTTGACATTATCATCAGCCACTTCAAACATGTTAATAACATTTTCAGCATTTGTGTAAGTGTAGTTGATAGCAGCCTTGCCATTCTTGTTGTTAGAATTCTCTCCTTTCTCATATTTGGGCAAGGGTTCTTTAAAAGCTTTGTGATCTGCATTAGTGGTTAAACCATCAACTTGTAATTTTTTGCTCTCAATAAGGTCTTGAACAAGATGTTTAAGTCTAAAACAATTTTCTATATCATGTCCAATTCCATTGTGAAAGACACAAAAGGCCTTCTCATCCCACCAATGAGGTTTAGGATCTGGTATGCGGTGTTTGGCAGGATCCTGAGGGTGTGCCAAATTGTGAGCAATTAATGTGTTGAAAATGTTTGCATAGGAGTCCTCAAGTTTAGTAAATTGTCTCTTTTCCTTTTTAGGTCTCCCTCGATACTTGGGTTTATTCTCTGGTTGTCTCAAAGATGTTTGGAGCTTCATAGCTTGAACTGCATGAGAGAGATTAAGAACTTCTTCATTCTTAGGTTGTGATGAGTCAACAACTCTGTCATTGACCACCTGCTTATTCTTATTCCAATAAGAGTTCTTTTTGTCCTTATTACCATTATTATTGTTGTTTTGGCCATTGTTGTTATTAGCTGATTTAGCCAAAATTCCTTGTTGTTTTAGGACATCCTCTATGCGACAGGCCACTTCTACAATGGTATCAAAAGAATTAAACAGGATCTTCCTTACTTCATATCTTAATTCCGGTACCATGTTGCTCACAATGATGTCTATTCTCTCCTCCTTAGGAATTGTCCTTGGATATTTCGAGCACAAATGTCTCCATCTTTGTAGAAAGGTAACAAAGGATTCCCCTTGGTTCTGCTTGAGTTTGCACAAATCAATCATGGTGACCAACCTTGATAAGTTGTAAGCAAAATGTTGGACAAATATTTCCACAAGCTCTTTAAATGTCTTAACTGGAGGAGTAAGGTTAGTAAACCACTCTATGGCTTGACCCTTGAGGCTCCTTGGAAATAATCTCATTAAATAGGAGTCTTCATGGTGAAAAGAAAAACTCATTATATAAAATTGTCTAACATGGTCATGAGGATCACCAATGCCATCATATTTGTCGTAGGTTGGAAACTCAATTTTCTTAGGAAACTCAACCAACACCACACTCTTGTCGATTGGGTTGGGACATATGGAATCCAAATTAAAGGTGCTCTTAGGTGCCCTCATCCTTTCTATATCCATTTGAAGTTGTTTGATCACCTCATTAGTTGATGGATCTTGCTTCTTTACCTTTTGGTCCACATCAAAATTGTATGGGACCTTAGCACCTTTGTTGATGAGACTTTCTAGGAACTGATCCTTGTTTTGTTCCACATACCTTTCTACATATGCTTGAAAAGATGGTTCTTGTTGCATAGTCATAAAATCCATTTTATCAAAGTTGGTATAGCTTCCTCAATGTTGTGAGCCATGATGTGCTTGTTGGGAGGGTTGCTTTGAATGTCTATGAGGTGATCGTCTCTTATGATGATCATATCTTAAAGTCCTTCTTCCTCTAGGACTTGGGGATCATGAGGGCATCCTTAACCTTCTTTTAGGACTTGGTGAGGGGGTAGATGGGGGTGAGTTGGTCCCACTATTGGCACCCCTCCCATTGAATCGATTTTGGAGTTGTTGTGCATAGAGCCTATCTTCTTCTTCTTGGGCGACTCTTTTTCTTATGTCCAATAATGCACGTTCCTCTTCTTCTAGTTGTCTAAATTTCTCTTTTTTGGTGGCTTGTTCATCTAGATAGGCTTGCTTCTCCCTTTCAATGCTTTTCAACCTTGTATTTGCATATCGAGAGGTATCTTTAAGTGGAGAAGATTGTCTTGAATGCCTTATTGCGTTGGCTGCGTTGATGTGATGGTCACTAGATTAATTGTTCTGGTCCTCATGTTGTGACCCTGAATCTAAGTGAGTTTGCCTATAATGTCTCTCAGCTCATTGGTGAGCATCTAAATATCTTGTGTTGTTGGGAGGTGACCCGGGTGGACTAGCATGAGAAGAACCACCGTACTCTCTCCTATGCTGTTGGAAGATATACTCAAGAGTTTGATTCATGGCTTCTCTTTGTTGTCGAGTGAAAGTGTAACTCATGTCCATACTTGATGAAAGTGGTGCTAAAGAGGTGCTCACTTCACTAGGATTACGTTTTGGATTAAAACAAACTTCAGATTCACTTTTAGGAAATTGATCGAAAAGGGGTTCTTTTCCCTTGTGCTGTTGACAAGTCTTAACTGGTGGTAACTGGCTAAAGACAACAGGGGGTCGCTTCCCTTGATTGAATTGGTACCTTGTTGTAACTGACATGAAAGAAAGAGATTCTTAATGATAGAGTGACCTCGCAAAGTGTCAACACCAAACTAGGATAATCAAAGTTCTCTATTGTCCAAAGAGAAATGAAAAGATAGAAAAAGGGGCTTTACCAACACTGTCAAAGAGGTGCTTCAAATCAAAGGGTGACTACCCTTGCACTTTTGAATCAGGAGGTTGGACTAGGCTGAAATATAATTGAAATTGATTAAATGAAAGTGATTTGGACAATAAGAGCACTAAAATTCTCCAAGAATGTAGCTAACAACCCTAGAGATAAACTTTCTCACCAAGAATACCTTCTAACTTGACAACTATTTCCAAAGTGACCTCGTAAATCAGATGATGCTATCCCAGAGAGCTAAAACTAGAAATTTAGAGCCAAGACAGGTCTCTAACGATAGAGTAAGAAACCTACTCAAAGACCTAACCTGACTAACAGCAATTGAAACTGACCAAACTGAAAGCACGACAGAAACTACCCAGGCGATATACTCCAGGCTAATAGGGCGATACACCTATAACTGGGTGATACTTTGCCCTACACCAGGTGATAGACCTCACAATATCTGGGCGATAAACACCAGGCAGGTCAGGCGATAATCTAGTAGGGGTGAACTATCGCACGATGTTTCTTCTGAAAGCAGGTGATACTGTTGCAAAATTGTTTAACTCTTGACTAGAATTATGTAAAATTTACGTTTTTAGGTCTATTTGGTCAAAATTTTCAGTCTGAGGGTTGATGTTTTCGATCTCAATCATAGTATCAGCAGAATTTTGGCAAGTTTGCAAATAGTGAGGGATCAAACATGTCTCAAAACACTTGAAACAAGGGCAAAAGAAACCTTGCCAAGACAAACACTTGTGATATCAAAATAAAATTGCACCCTATGAATGCTATCGATTATTTGTATATTGAGAACGTTTACACTGGTATCACACAATTGAAGATAATTCAAGCAAATCTATCCTAAAAAGTCAAGGCTCAATACTTACCAACTTAGCCCACAACTTAGTGTCCCCTTGCCTCACACAAAGTGGTTACCCACAATAGATGTTGGCTTTGTCATGGAAGTGTCAAAGACACAACCAAAGGAACACATATGGTGAATATTTTAAGGTGATCTAGGTTGTTCCACTTGGATCAATCCTTGCATTAAGAAGATAAGCAGCTAAATAAGGTGGCTTCTATCTAAAGGTTCTTAATAAGGGCTTCCGTTCACAACACCCCTCTTGCTCCTCATAGAGGACTAGGACCTTGCGGCCTCAAGAGTACCTTAATAATTCTTACTCAATGCTTTCCCCATGGTCACAATCCCACGAGTTACTCACATCATCGAAGACAAGTGTTATGTCTACCAAGGTTTTGTGTCCTCGATAGCTTTGAGATTATAGTGAGTTGGAATCACTTGCCACCAAGGAAAATAATGACAAGGTTGTCCCCACTTGGGTCATTACTCTTGATTGCTCAAGAGTAGGCCCGCTAAAGGATCCTAAAATAAACAAATAATGGATGATTTTTGAGGTTCAAGGTTTTTGGTTCACCATAAGGGTGAAGAGCATACTCCCCTATCTCAAAAACTTCTCCCAAACACACCAAGCAAAATTTAATTACCCCCTTGCTTCCAAAAACCTTAAGATGGGTCAGGATTTTCTAGTTCACCTAAAGGTGAAGAGCATACTTCTCCTACCACCTCAAAAATCTCTTTCACAAGGTATTAAAGTTCCTAATACAATTAGTAAATGCCACACTTGAAAAGAAAATAAATCACAAACACTTTTTAAAAAAATAAAATTTCTTTTTGCTTTTGTTTATGCTTTGGGCAGCCCTGTAAAAATGTTAGTAGCCCTCTTTGACATGCGATTTATAGAGATTTCCTTTCAAGCAAAGCTCCTACAACCACAACTTGTTAGACAACTAGGGTTAGGAAAACCAAAATCTAAGTGAAAGCAATGTAGAAACCTGATCAATTTAGACTAAGAAATGTAAATTAACCCTGTTTAAATGCATCAAAGTAAGCCAGTAAGCTAAATGTGATCAAATTCGGCTGATAAAACTCAGAATCCAGCTCTTTGCTGTATCAGGCGATATATCTCAGACTTCACCAGTATCGCGTGACACAGTTTCCTGTATCTGGGCGATATACCTCAGTCTGGGCAATATACTACACAATAGGCGGGCGATACTTCGCATGACACTAGGCGATAAACCTCAATACGGGTGTGCGATTCTTCTGAGATGCGAAGTGTCACACTGGTATTATAAGGTATATCGCGCGATATACCTAAGAAGTGTCGCGCGATACTCTGAGACAGAAAAACAAAGAGCACAAAATATCTGAAAATTAAGCTAAAAACTTGCCAAAAAATTGATGGAAAATGACAAAAATACGGAAAAAAAAGGGACAAAGCTAGTCTACTCTACCCCATGGTGGGCGCCAAAAATGTACACACAAAAGTTGTGCACTTCTATGAATCCTTACATGCAAGGAAACTCAAGAATGAGCCCTCACAAATCGATCCATAGCTCTTTATGCATGGAGTTGCAAGATTATGGATTTGCTCTCAGCTAGAGCTATTGAGCTTGTGACCTTGCTAGTCAACCATACAATGAGAGATTCAAATGAGGACAAGGGCAAGAGTGCCAATATCCCCAAAGAATCAAATGAAAATGCAATGCAATGCAAGCTAAGAATGAGGATGCAAATGTGCAAGCTACGCTATGAAAATGGAAGTACAAACTAAGCTATGAAATGGAAATAGCAATGTGTTACAACCCTTCCTATTAAGCTAGATGAGTTATTCTAAAGCTTGAAAGTGAAATCTAAGCTATGAAAGCATAAACATGAACTACTATGCAAGAATGGAAACTAAATTATGAAGCAAATGAAGAACTCTAAAATGCAATGCAACAATGGTCTCCAAAAAGCTCCAAAAAATTCCTGCAGCATAGAGTTAGCATAAAATAAGTGTCTTAGAATGAGGGAGAGAGCTCTCCTTTTATAAGAAATAAGGTGAAATGGACCATTGAGATTAAGAGGCAAAAAGACTTAATTAGCGGTGGAGCTTGAAAAAGGAGCAATCCATGTGCACAAGTATCCTCCAATAGGAAAATAGGAGTTGACTTTATGTCCATGTGAGACAAAAAGTTCTTTTTCTTTTTTTTATAAAATGAGAATAGTGCTTTATTTGTGCAACTTAGGATAAGAGGAAAGTGGGGGCTTTTTATTTAATAAAAGGGGAGGAAATTTCTTTTAATTAAATAAAGGCTTAGGATAAATGGTTAGCCCATAGGATAAAAATCCAATATATGATCGAAATTAAGATTTGATCAAGAAATTGATAATGTTGAAAAATATTGATTATTGATAAAACTGATTCAAGATTGATAAATCAAATAAATGGGGCCCAAAGTCTAGGCGACCATTTTTGGGTGCATACATTTGCCCCTCTTTGACTAATGTGTGATCGATTTGGGAACACATGTAGTCAAAGAATGAAGTTGAAATGTGAGATCGATTTGGGATCACAAAACAACTCAGATATGAGGTCGATTCAGGATCACATCCGGACAAAGCATAAACAAAGGCCTTTGAACATGAGGTCGATTCAGGATCACATTCAAAGTAAGAGATAAGAATCTCAAATTTGAGCAAAAGCTCACAAAAGATGTCTGAATCAAGAGAATCAAGAAAATCAGGGATGAGAATCCCATAGGTACTGCCCCCTCGAAATAAAAAATGAAATCAGGTAGAGGGGAACAACAAATTGATAAAAGATTTGATCAAATCAAAATGAAATCATAATCAAATGTAAAGGTCAATAGGGTAACCAATAGGCAATGAAACATGCCCCAGTGATGAAGTAGAAGAATAGTAATAGAAGACTAGAAATAGAGCGAATGAAAGACTAGAAAATTTGAGAGACATGGAAGGACGAAAGTGGGGGCTTTTTATTTAATAAAAGGAGAGGAAATTCTTTTTAATTAAATAAAGGCTTAGGATAAATGGTTAGCCCATAGGATAAAAATCCAATATATGATCGAAATTAAGATTTGATCAAGAAATTGATAATGTTGAAAAATATTGATTATTGATAAAACTGATTCAGGATTGATAAATCAAATAAATGGGGCCCAAAGTCTAGGCGACCATTTTTCAAACGGTGGGTGTCAAAAATGTATGGATCAAAAGTGACCACACTTCTATGAACCATTACATGCAAAGTTGCTCAACAATGAGGCCTCACAAAGCGACTCATAGCTCTCTATGCATGGAGTTGCAAGGGACTATGATAAATTTGCTCTCAGCTAGAGCTACAAACTTGCAACCTTGCTAGTCAACCACACAATGAGAGATTCACAATGAAAACAAGGGCAAGAGTGCCAATATCTTCAATGAAATCAAAGTATGCAATGCAATGCAAATCTAAATGAGAATGCAAACTATTCTATGGAAATGAAATTACAAATTAAGCTATTGAAAGGAAATACAAAGGATTACAACCTTCCTAATTAAGCTATGTGAAGTTATCTATTGCATAAAAGAAGCTAAGCTATGAAATGAAGCTATGGATGCTATGATAATGCAAGAAATGAAGTCCAAACGATGAAGCAATGAGGAAATCCAAGAAGAGCTTGATGTAGCAATGATCTCCAAAAGCTCCAAATGCACCTAGAAAACCTGCAGCATAACAATGGCATGAAAGAGATGGATATAAATGAAGGAGAGAGCTCTCCTTTTATAAGAAATGCAAAGGAATGGACCATGGAGATTAAGAGGCAAAAGACTTAATCAACGGTGGAGCTTGAAAGAGGAGAAATCCATGTGCACAAGTATCCTCCAATGGGAAAATAGGAGTTGACTTTATGTCCATATGAGACAAAAAGTGCTTTTTCTCTTTTTATAAAATAAGAATAATGCTTTATTTGTGCAACATAGGATAAGAAGAAAAGTGGGGATTTTTTATTTAAATAAAAAGGGAGGAAATTCCTTTTAATTAAATAAAGGCTTAGGATAAAATGGTTAGCCCATAGGATAAAAATCCAATATATGATCAAAATTAAGATTTGATGAAGAAATTGATAATGTTGAAAATATTGATTATTGATAAAACTGATTCAGGATTGATAAATCAAATAAATGGGGCCCAAAGTCTAGGCGACCATTTTTTGGTGCATACAGGTACAGGTAGGAAATAGAGAATTACAGAGTAGATTCGGATACCCTTTTTGGCAAACTTTCGAGATTCACAAACAGAATTTCCGTTGAAGCAGTGGAGGTCAAGGTCAACATAAAGGGGTCAAGGTTGACCTATATTTGGGTCAAGGTCGACCTGACTTAGAAAAGAAAAAGATTTATGGGTTTACTCTGTCTCTGTGTTTCCGTCCCAGATCCATTTGCAAAATTTTTAGAAATTCAATACAGACACCAGAAAATAGGTATTTCCAGATCTGTTACATTTCAAGATAAGTGTTTTATTTTATCCTAATCTTTTTGATTTATTGTTTTACTTTATAATTAAGAAATTAGATCCCCTTTCCCTCTTTATCCATAACCATTTGATTCCTTTTTGTATTGATCATCTCCTTTCGATTAATCAATTGGGATCTCCTTATCTTGGATTAGGAGGTAATATGTGTCCACGACATTTTCCACACACACTTAAATATAAAAATATATACATCAAAATATATATTTTTTATATCTTACACTAAGAAAGGGGGTATAAACTTCAAATCACCTTAAAATAATTACCACATGTGAATCAATAAAGAAGAAAAATAAGATCAACACAAGAACATAAGATTTACGTGAAAAATTGAAGGATGAGAAAATGAACAATGAGAATCTAGCTCGGTATATGAATAATTTGTATTACAATGATTAGACTCACCACTCGAACTTGCACAGATAGGGCTCATTACCTTAGGACAAGATACAAAATACTTGTATAGTAAAAACTCATTGTCTTAGGACAAGATACAAAAAGATCTCCTAGAAAAATCACTATCAGCTAGCAACATGAAGCTTAGAGTATATTTAAGGGGAATCCCTTGAACAAGAATTAGCGACACTCAATCTTTTGAATATATTCTTTAATATCAATCTCTTGATCAACAACACACTATCTTTGGATATATTTCTTTTAAGCAAAAACTTATAATCAATAGCACATTGTCTCTGCATATGTTCCTTTTAGGCTCAAATTTTTTATCAATAATACATAATTCTCTTCTTTCACATATCCATGCCACAACTCCACACCTTGTATCCTATAACTGTATTCCTTAAATATAAGATAGATCATTAAAAGATTTATTGCAGGTTGGCCTCAACCAAGATAAATAATATTACATAAAATAGGTCACTCAGACCCAAGATACATGAAGCAGACCACCCAAGGAGAAAGAGAAGATCCAAATATATCTCAACATGCTCTTCTAAGCTAGATCCAATTGTCTGCATACCAGCCAAGGTCATTGCCAAAACATGTGTGAATAAGCAATTAGAACTAGTTAACCAAAGAACATCTTTCAAAACACTCTAGAAGCATGCAGATCTCCATATGCCACATTGAGACCTAAATTAACCTTTCAACCTTAATTGTGAAGTATACTTGAACCAAAATAATAATCCCAGATGAGATAGCATGTATGAATACACATGAACATAAAAAAATTGAACATATTAAGTATAGAACATTAAAGCTTACTTGAAAACCACCAATATCACCAAAAACCATATTGTATAAGTATCATCATTTATTGATATTGTAATCAATTATACCCGTAATCAATCATACCCGAAGGACACCAAGAATGCTTCAGACCAACATGATAGAGCATACATTCTGTAAATACTAAGGGATAGTTGTACTAGATCAATAAACTGCACACTTGAACATTTTCAAATCTTCTTCATCAATCATCACCTCAATATTCTATGATTACAACAACTAGACATTAATATCATACCATGGATGAATGACATTAATGACATCTCAAAGTAACTTCTAATTAGCAGTAGACCAACATACTTCTTCATAACCAAACTAAACATTACTTGACAAGTAGTGATATTACCCTAACAATACATCAAGTCAGAACAAAAATTGCATGCGTACTAGAGCAAAGTAAGAGAGTAGGTAGAGAGTCCATCATCACATCAATAGTATCCATAACACAACAGAATGCTTGTAGGAACATCTTTTGTACACATGGAACACATATGTAAAAGATGTATGTAATTCAAGTAATTATTATAATGATTCTTGCTACCCATACTTAACTAATTGATCTGAATACAACAATATAGACAAGACACCAACAAGTATGCCATAATATTTATTCCAACAAGTTTTACATCAATGGCAAACAACATGCCATATTTGCAACAATCTCCCCATTTGCCAATAATGGAAACACTTGTGCACTTCTACCAAAACTTCTCCCCCTTTTACCTCAAGGACATAGGGCAACATGTCATCATACCAAAATCCACTACCCCCCCTGAGAACAATAATCCATATAAAGAAATGGAAGATAAAGCTTTGAATTTCCCTCTAAGAATATTTACCAAACAAGTCTGCTATTTTGAAAAGTACTTTCATCTTCTTCAATAGATCTCAATGACAACTATCTGAACCTCTAATATTGAGAACAACTCAGTACCCAACCAAGAGTGGGGAAAATCTTTTGTAATTTGATCCTCCCCCTCAGCCCATACAATGCCTTTCAATCTAAAATAAAGAATCAACACCACTAGAAGGTGTGAATCCATCTTCAAAACTTTCTTCAACTTTTCTTGATTCTTTTATCTAGAATTTCTACATCTTTTCTTCTCTTCACTAATGTTGATCCTTTTTATTGAAGCATAATTTTCTCCCCTTTTGCTTCTGTAGAATTTTGCAATATGACCAACTTTGTTACAGTTGTAATGTATCAGACCTCCCTGAGGTCTTCCATATTCCTTGTTATTATTTTTTCCAATATTCTTGTTTAACTTGCACCCAGTCCCTTTATGTCCATGCATCTTATAGGAATAATAGTGTCCATTAAAAAATTTAGCATATTTAACAAACCGTTCATCTATGCAACCATTCTTTTTTATCTTACTTTTACCTTCAGCTATCATATGTAAATGTCACTTATTGAAAAAGTAGCACTTTATATTAATTGATTGATTTTTTATTTGACTTCTTCAATCACTAGCTCTATCACCATACTTATTGCATGAAAAGCATTAACCAACAAAATTTGAAAAATACCTATTTTGTACAAACAAAGGGAAAATCCTGAGTTGTTTTCTATTTTAAGCTTAATTAGGTTTGTTCTTGACTCCTTTCAACATGGATCTATTCCTAGATCCACTTCTTCCATTGTTCCTTTCGTGTTCCATTATGTTTTTGTCCATGATATCAAGTTTGGGCTTATTCTTTAGCTTCTCCACATCCAATATCAATGTTTATCTTTCTATTGCTTGATCTTCTTCAATCAATTCTAGTATCATCTTTTCTATTTATATTTATTTAGTTTGACTTTCTACTTCTTGCTTCAATGTTTGTTCTTCCTCTATTTGATTTTGTATTTGTCTTTCCTCTATCAATTCTAATATTGACTTTACTATTATATTTCTTCTATTTAGTTATCTCACTACAACAAAACCCTATCATTAGTGCCTAAAATAGCGCCAACTTTTAGTGTATTTTTTTGCCAAAAAAGAGCCTCTATGTGGAAGCAAAAGTCAACGTAAAAGTGCATCCAACCTTTGGCACCGAGTTTTGCACCAAGTTTTGCACTGACTATTTACACTAGATTTTGTGCCAAAAAGGATTGCTTCCAATTTTTCTTCTAGTATAGCGTCGAAAATTGCTTCTTTTTTTGCTTCCAAATTAACGCCAAATTTTTCTTTCGTTATGGGGTCCTTTGTTGCTTCCAGTTTGGCTTCTAATCTTTCTTCTTGTGTTTCTTCCAAGTTTACTTCTAATTTTTCTTCCAGATTAGCTTCTAGTTTTGCTTCCATTTTTTCTTCCAATTTTGCTTCCAATTTTACTTTTGATATACTAGTGTTGCTTATTGCATCTATATTTGCTTCCATTTTTGCATCTTTTATTGCTTCTGAAATGACTTCTATTATTGCATATTTTTTTGCTTCTATTTTTACTTCTTTGTTTGCTACCATAATTGCTTCCCAAATAACGCCAAGTTTTGCTTTTGGTTTGCTTCTATTTTGTCTTCTATTGTTGCTTCTTTTTTTGCTTCTAAAAATGCTTCTTATTTTGCTTTCATTTATTAATTTAATTATTAGGGAATGATGGAATCAAACCACTATCCTCCTGCTTGTAAATCAGGTTCTCTTTCATTGAGCTAGTACCCTTTAAATCTAGTATTACATATATTTAACCAAACAATAAGGACAGATTTCACAAGATGACAAGCAACCAGATTACTTGAGAAAGTGCAAAGAAATGTAAGTATAGGTTTGATGGATAATAGATTTGGTTTAATGGTAATGGAAAAGAATAATGTTATCAAGATATAATCAACAATGTAACAGAGCATAGTATGGTGAAGAAGTATCATATCAAGCGTGAGGAAATATTACTAATAGGTACCATAAAATAGAGAGCTACAAAAGCACCAATAGGTTCATCAAGACATCCAATAAAAGATAACATAGAAGATAAAATTATGACAACAATCAAGCATTGATAGCATGTTGAAGAATCAAGAGATCAATAATGCAGATACCTTTCACATCATGCCTTATAAAATAGTGATATGCTACACAACAGATTAAAAAGGAATAACAATATGACAATGATGCACAATGATTAAATAACAGATGGAACAATGAGCTCTTAAAAACATCATCAATGATAGAGCATCTTGATAAAAAATGAGCACCATATCAACCTAAGAACTCACAATAGGTGATACATAGTATATGTAGAATCACAGAAAAATCAAAACAAACACTAATCTCCAGTAAGCAGTTGATACATTTCATAGTGTTCAAAATACTTCATTACGGGGTAGTTCAATAACACCTTATATCATAGATGTGTTACCATTATGAAAGTAAGAAAATAATAGTTTGGAATGGTAATGAGATACAAAGATCAAGTACATGGCTACACCAGCAATGAGAAAACAACGAGTTACTAAATATATGATACAAAATTGTTTCATATTTTGCAACAAGAAAAGACAGACTCAGAGGTCAAGGTGTCAATCTCATCAAAATTGTGGAATCTAACTGAAGTAGAAGCAATGGAATCCATTAAGCTGAAACAATGACAAGTGAAAATATTTCTGACTTAACTACATAATCAATATAAAAATGGAATCATTAAAATTAATGCATACTTGTGTGGATTCGTTATTTTTTGAAACTTTCATAGATACCAATGCTTGTTGCAACATAACAATATCATTATATCAATAAACTACATAATTTATTATTTTAGTAATTTAGAATATTGTAATTCCTTGACTATATCGAATTCCTACAATACTCACCCTTTCAAGCGATAAATTAGTATCAATCAGCTCCCACCACTCCTTTTGAAGTCTAAGTACCTTGACATCTCCATCATTATATAACACCTTATACAAAAAAAACATATTTTAATATTTAAAATAATTAAAAGAATAGAAAAATGTATTTCAAACACTTGACTTCACTGAAAAGTAGGTCCACAAGATATGACTTATTGTATGCTTCTTTTGTGTTGAGTCATATGATTGCACACTCCCTCATAAAACCTATAGAAGAGTGCAACATATCAGTATGAGAAACACAGTAAACCTTGAACTAATCATATAACATTAGATTCTTAGCATTTCATATCTATGTGCTTGCTTTTTTTAAATTTTTTTGAAATAAATAAATAAAAATGTATTGAAAGTTTATTGAAACAAATAATATTATAAACATTCAAAGCTACTACAACTATGTATAAATTGATTATTTATCTATCGCCATTCTAATTCAGAGTGCAAATACACAAAACAATTATGTATATCATTGTATGGGAAAGATGTATTCAACTCTAGGTTTTTAATGTAAAATTTTGAACATTGTTAATGCTCTTTATAATTATATTTTTTTAAATCGTCACATTATCATATTTTGTGGTGAAATAGTATCATATCAAGGCAATATTATTAGCTCATATTCCATGCAGGAATGGTGACCCACATCACAAATGAGTTCCCGACTAATTTCTAATATCTTGAAATTTTATTTGACATGAAGGGACTTATATGATCTACACAAAGCTTAACATTACAACCCTTCAGATTGTAATTTTATAACCATTTCTTGAATATCCTTCCCATCCATAGATATTGCTCAAAAATAACTTTAAACCAAACACAATCAAGCACATATATCCATGTTATTCTTTCATTGTTCAGACCTTTAAGAGGAGGAAAAAAAAGAAAAAAAAATGGTTATGCCATGAATATTCTTGAAGAGTTGAATCCGTTGGAGGTGTGCCTACATCACTTTCCAACTAGAGAAGATTTTAATACTTTCTTTTTGTGGTAATGGAAAAGTGACAACTATCATTCTAATTGTAACCATGGGTGTCTTACATCATTAATAATATACTTTGATTCTTCATGAATAATTTAGGTATGAGAAAATGAAAACTAAACTTGATAGAGAGGTAGGGAAAAAAGGAAAAATGAAACTCCATACCTTCTAGTGTTTGCAAACTCACAAGCTCCCTAGCAAATCCACATGATTTGTATCTTTGTACTCCAAGTTCACATGCTTGATTGATCTTGTAGATTAGAAAATGATGAATGATTAGACATTATAAATTAATGTTTATATGATAAAAATTAATTCTATTTGAAGTCATATGCAAAAGAAAGAATATGGTCATTGTATTTAGTAAAAAACCCTTTGTATATGGCATGTAAACATATTCAAGATAGAAAAGAAATACAAAAGTGGCAATAGAAGCATCTATAAGAAATTTTTAATAATTTTAGGAATAGTCAACTGCTAAACTAAAACTAAGAAGTTACTCTATTCTACCTTGGTTGTAGGAGCAATCAAAGAACAAAGTTTGAATGGCTACATGAACAATAACACATATCTATGAAATACACAAGACAAAGATCATAGCTATAGGTTGACAAGAAACAACTATAAGAAAAAAATAAACATTAGGAAAATACGCTCTAAAGATGAATTAGATGCTATAGGAAATAATGAAATATGGATAACGGATCAGCCAAGGCTACAAGAGAACATATATTTAAGAACTCACAATGCAAGGTGACAAAGAAAGATTAAGTTCATTGATGCTACATCCAAAGAAAAACACCATGATGTATTGTTTATAGTTAATACAAAGATAACAAAAGTGATAATGGAAAAAATATATATAATGTCAAAGCATATGTTCAAGACATTAAAAGATACAAACATAGATGCCTTAAGAGTAAGGTGTATGAAGGGAATAGACTAAATATAGATGCATTAACAGTGAAGACAATCACATTCATTTAGAGAATAAAATACTCATAATAATAGTCAAGGATATAAAGAACAACTTGGACAAGGCTGGCGTAAAAAATATTGCAATAAATAATCTGCAAATACAAAGCATGGTTTGGTTTAAGGAATAACTTACTGTCTCTACAAAGATCTATGAATATAAAAATTTAAATGAATTCCTTAGTGTAATGCCTCACCAGGGAACCCAAGAGAATTTAACCTAATAGATGTCACTATGTTTACAAAATAATTTGTTTTTCTTAAGTGTTTACAAACAATAATGATAACAATGTGGAAGCAATACAACCATGAGATATAAATAGGTAAATATGCACAACTCAATCACACATAACAATCCTCAAGGGTCTCATGACGTAGAATTACATAAACAAAATAAATATTTAGACTAACAATAATTACAATTAACTCGTATGAATAAAAATTACATCCAACACCATAAGGTATACATAATGATACAACATCCTCTACACAAGTCGTAGTGTATGTCACAATAATCGAATACACAATATAATACAATATCTACAACTCTGAAGCAATGATACAAGATATAATCATGAACATCGAAGAGATAGGAATGAACAAGCCTCCAATGAAGAATAATAAGAAGGTAACCAGAACAAGCATCCTCCAGCACTGCTATAGGAATGTCAGAATCTCAAATGGTATAAGATAACACTACCACCCAACCTCGTGAAACCAAAGGTCTGTTGGAAATATAATTGGGAAATGTGATACTAAGAGGGGGGGTGAATCAGATATCACCTACTAAACCATTCTCATATAAATAAAACTTTTGCATAGCACCAACAATACTTTAACATAATCAAATAACTAACAAAATAAACATCATCCATGAGAGCATTCATAACACAAAGATTTTGGTTACCCAGAAACCCTTGAAAGGTAAAATTGGGGTGGGGATGACACCCACAAATCTTCACTACTGCAGTAATAAATTTGCCTATTAGGGCTTACAAAATTTGATCAAAAATTGATCTACCCTATGAGGGGTCTACCATGTTAAAAGCTAAAAGACTTATATAGTCTACCTTGTAAAAGGATTTGAAACTTATAATAAAGTAAGCACTCAGTTAAGAGATTACAAAAAGTTTGTTAGGACTACTTGATTAAGAGATTTACCCTAATACACTGGCTAGAATGTCTCAATACCTGATCTTTCAGTTTGCATTGTATGCAGATAATAGATCTTCTCTTTACTGTGTGATGTTGATCTCATCTATCAGATTTATCTCTTTTCTATGCTTTCACTGCTTAGCTCGGTCACTAAACTCTATCTCTAACTACTTCTCTTCATTGAATCATACCTATCTTCTTATACTCTTCACATTTGTTATCCCTTGCTACTACATTTTAGGGTTTAGATCTCAAGCTTATATAATCAACAAAACATCTTACTGATTCAAGATCTACGGCTTAGATTAATTCCTTTTTCTGCTTAAGTCTTACTAATTTCTGATTGGCTCTAGGTATTGCATAGGGATCAATGATTACTAAGTAGATGCGTAATTATCTCAACAAACAAAATACAAAACATGAATGTTGGCCAAAACTGTTTACCTTGATCACTGTGCCAAAACAAACTCTTATGTCATTCTTTGGCTAACTCGGCAAATGTAGTTTTTGATACTTGGCATTCACTATACCCGACATATGTTGATAACTCTGGTGCTCGGTAATTATTGCATATAGGACTTGGAAAAACTAGACTCGGTATACTACAAAAATACATAGTGACCATAAGTTTACTTAGTAGTACTACTGCTCGGTAAGTAAACATTAAATAGCTCAGCCTTTACATAATGACTCAATCATAGTGATGACCGACCATCATTGCCTAGATATATGACTAAGTGTGAGTCACTAATAGTCAACAAAACTATAGAGATCTACAATCTCCCCCTTTGACATTAGTGGCAAAAACACTTTGTCATTACATTACATCTCACTTTACAAAAATATGTAGTATAAACAAAATACTCCCCCTGAGATATATATACATTCAAAAAAATTCAAAATTTGGTTACCTCCCTCTTTGTCATGTCATGATTTTACTTCCCCCTTGATTTTGACATGACGAATGTCATCTGGAGTGGGGATCTCAAAATGCTTCTCTAGAAATGGTTTGTGCAGCATCATAACCATGCGTAGTGCAGTTTCCTATCCTCCAACAGCAATAGTTAAAACTTCAGACTGCACTTCTAGCTCAGTAGCTAGGTTGATTAGGCTCTCGACAATAGACAAATTCGGATCCCTCTGAGTTAATTCCTTAGCCTTGACTAAATTTCTTTGTAATGCCTCCAGGTAAGGTGTTAAAATTGTTTGCATAGAAAGTAAGCAAGATCTAATCTTTCCATCATTAGCTATCAGCTCGGCTATCTTTCCTTGAGTATGCATTATCTTGACATAATGGTTGGAACTGTGATCTAGATCAACACTTAAAGATCGACTGGTGGTTTTAAGTTCTTGTTGTAGTTGATCAATCAAACATTAGTTCTCCTCAGTGAACTGTTCAATATTACATAGTTTGGTGAGCAGAGAGTTTGCATTTATAATTACTTATTCGGTCTCTGCTACCAAAGTAGAAAGTGTGACCTGTTTAACTGCAATCTCGGTAGATACTTTCTCCAGCATTTTGGTCTCAAACTTTCTTTTCAGCCACTCAAAAAATTTATCACTAGCGCTACACGCATCATTATTTGCCTTTTGAAAAATATGTACAAGTTGTTCCAATATGGGAGCGAAACTATTTACATTTGATAACTCATAAACATCATTGAATATATCTTTACTTTCATATAGAACCTATTTCTGCAGATGTTCTCTTCTCAATTCTTCTTGTCTACTTTTCCTTGACAATAAATCTTTCAATATTTGTATTTCCTCATAGGATAAGTTATCAGTATCCCATTTAGGAATAGTAATAACTTCATCAATGGTTACCTTAGGTGAGAAGACTTCCATTTTTTGCTTGTGTGCCTTCTTCGGTGTGCTCCCACTCGGCATCTGTACAAGAGCTTGTATTGCTTCTTGTTCTGTAGGCTCTTGTCCCTCAATAGCTTTGTCTTTTCCTTATTTTCCCTCAATTCCCTTATCCTCCACATGAGGACTAGTAGCTTTTTCTTCTGACTCCTCTTTTTCCTGGTGGATCTCCTTGGCAAATGTGAGTTGAATAACTGGTGCTAGCTTCTTTGGTTCCTCGATAGTACTTGTATCAGCTAATAGATCAATTATAACAACTTTAGATTTGGTGGGGGTAGTGTTACCAGTTGGTGTCACATTAATTGGTGAATAAGCTTTGTAAAATTAAGTTCCAAACATACCTTCTATGCTTAGTTAGAAGAAGTGTGATTACCTGATCCATCAGATTGGGTGACCTCAGATGTGCTAGCTTCACTAGTACTTCCTTCTTCTTTCTTCTTCCATGTTTTGTCCATCTATTTTTTCAATTTCTCATGGATATCTTCATTCTGATTCTGATCATTGCTCGGCATAGGTGATCTATAGTCTTTCTTAAGATGACCCATCTTATTACATTTGTAACATACCATGCTTCCAATCAGCCAGCTTTTGGATCTTCCTCTTAAATGAGTCTTCATGCAATTTGCTCCAATGTGTCCATATTTTCCACAATAATGACAAATGTACCATGTGTTGGAATCCCAATTGTATGAGTTGTTCTTCACAGGTGACTTATTCTGTTCATTTGACGACAATCTTGGTTTAGACCTGCTTTCAAATGCTCTATGCCCATACTTCTGATAGTTGAAACAATTGCCTTGAAAATTAGGTGAGGTAGGTGGGTTACTGACCTTAGACCTACATTCATGTGCCTGATGTCCATGTTTCTTATAGTTAAAACAATGTCCATTGAACTTAGGTTTTGAATCAAACTTACCATGTTTACTTCTGCATATGTTGGCTGTATGTCCCGGCTTTCCACAGTGATGGCATGTGGGCTTATTTTTCTTTGGTTTTGCATTCTTCTATTCGCAATTCTTTGATGATTCTCCTTCTTTAGTAGATGAAGCATGTTCATTTAGTCCAAGTCTAGATCTATCATCAGATCTTCTAGGTGACCTTAACAGTTCTTCAAAATATTTTGCAGCTTCATTAGGTTTGTTCATCATTTAATTGATTTCCTTTTTAGTTCTAAGTGCATTCCTTAATTGATCATTCTCAGACCTCAGTTGGTTGATTTCCATATCTTTCCTGCCCAACTCTTGATTAACCATCAGCAGTTGATTTACCATGTCTAGTTGATTATTAGTCAACCTTTGCATGTCACTTGTCCTTTCATCCAATCTCATTGCAATTTGTCTTTTGTCTTCTTCAGCCATTGTCTTATCATCTTCAACTTTCTTTTTCTGTTCAACTACTTCACAAAGTCTGACAGATTGAATCTCTTGTTCTCTCTTTAAATTCTTGATGTCATCATTTAGTATGGTATTCTTCTCCAATAGCTCTTTTATGGCTTTGTCACTTTCCGCAGAGTTTCCATTGTCAAATAATCCAGTGGTATCTTCTTCTTGATATTGTGATTCATTTTGCTGAATAGCAATTTCTCTCCTTTTGCTCAAGGATTTCTTCAGTTCACCTCTGGTTGCTTCCAGTTGTTGTAATTCTAGTTGTACATCAATTTTTTGATTCTCTATGACTTTTCCTAGCTTATAGACTTCCATCTCAAGATCTTTTTCTTCAAGTGGTTAGAATTTCTATGAGAAACCTTGCAGCTCTGATACCAATTGTTGGAAATATAATTGGGAAATGTGATAATGAGAGGGGGGGGGGGGTGGATCAGATATCACCTACTAAACCATTCTCATATAAATAAAAATTTTTCATAGCATCAACAATACTTGAATATAATCAAATAACTAAAAAACTAAACATCATCCATGAGAGCATTCATAACATAGAGATTTTGGTTACCCAGAAACCCTTGAAAGGTAAAACTAGGGTGGGGATGACACCCACAAATCTTCACTACTACAGTAATAAATTTGTCTATTAAGGCTTACAAAATTTTATCAAAACTTGATCTACCCTGTGAGGGGTCTGCCCTATTAAAAGCTAAAAGACTTATATAGTCTACCTTGTAAAAGGATTTGAAACTTACAATAAAGTAAGCACTCAGTTAAGAGATTACAAAAAGTCTGTTAGGACTACTCGGTTAAGAGATTTACCCTAATACACTAGCTAGAATCTCTTAGTACCTGATCTTTCGGTTTACATTGTATGCAGATAATAGATCTTCTCTTTACTGTGTGATGTTGATCTCATCTATCGGATTTATCTCTTTTATGTGCTTTCACTGCTTAGCTTGGTCATTGAACTCTGTCTCTAAATACTTCTCTTCACTGAATTATACCTATCTTCTCATACCCTTCACATTCGCTATCCCTTGCTACTACGTTTTAGGGTTTAGATCTCGACCTTATATAATCAACAAAACATCTTACTGATTCAAGATCTATGGCTTAGATTAATTCCTTTTGCTGCTTAAGTCTTACTAATTTCTGATTGGCTCTAGGTATTGCATAAGGATCAATGATTACTAAGTAGATGTGTAATTATCTCAACAAAAAAAATACAAAACATGAATGTCAGCCAAAACTATTTACCTCGATCACTGTGCCAAAACAAACTCTTATGTCATTATTTGGCTAACTTGGCAAATGCAATTTCTGATACTTGACATTCACTATACTCAGCATAGCTTGATAACTCTGGCGCTCGGTAATCATTGGATATAGGACTCAAAAAAACTAGACTCGGTATACTATAAAAATACATAGTGACCATAAGTTTACTTGGCAGTACTACTGCTCGGTAAGTAAACATTACATAGCTTGGCCTTTACATAATGACTCGATCGCAGTGATGACCGACCATCATTGCCTAGATATATGAATAAGTGTGAGTCACTACTAGTCAACAAAACTATAGAGATATACAATCTCCCCCTTTGACATTAGTGGAAAAAACACTTTGTCATGACATTACATCTCCCTTTACAAAAATATGTAGTATAAGCAAAATACTCCCCCTGAGATATATATACATTCAAAAAATTTCAAAAATTTGGTTACCTCCCTCTTTGTCATGTCATGATTTTACTTCCCCCTTGATTTTGACACAATGAATGTCATCTGGAGTGGGGATCTCAAAATGCTTCTCCAGAAATGGTTTGTGTAGCATCATAACCATGTGTAGTGCGGTTTCCCATCCTCCAACAGCAATAGTTAAAACTTCAAACTGCACTTCTAGCTCGACAGCTAGGTTGATTAGGCTCTTGGTAGTAGAAAGATTTGGATTCCTCTGAGTTAATTCCTTAGCCTTGACCAACTTTCTCTATAATGCCTCTAGGTGAGGTGTTAAAATTGTTTGCATACAAAGTAGGCGAGATCTAATCTTTCCATCATTAGCCATCAGCTCAGCTATCTTTCCTTGAGTATGCATTATCTTGACATAATGGTTGGAATTGTGATCTGGATCAACACTTAATGACCGATTGGTGGTTTTAAGTTCTTGTTGTAGTTGATCAATCAAACATTGGTTCTCCTCAATGAACTATTCAATATTACATAGTTTGGTGAGCAGAGAGTTTGCATTTATAATTACTTCTTCGGTCTCTACTACCAAAGTAGAAAGTGTGACCTTTTTAACTGCAATCTTGGCAAATACTTTCTCTAGCATTTTGGTCTCAAACTTTCTTTTCGACCACTCAAACAATTTATCACTGGCACTACATGCGTCATTATTTACCTTTTGAACAATATGTACAAGTTGTTCCAATATGGGAGTGGAACTATTTACATCTGATAACTCATAAACATCATTGAATATATCTTTGATTTCATACAAAACCTATTTCTGCTAATGTTTTCTTCTCAATTCTTCTTCTCTACTTTTCCTTGACAATAAATCTTTCAATATTTCTATTTGCTCATAGGATAAGTTATCAGTATCTCATTTAGGAATAGTAATAACTTCATCAATGGTTACCTCAGGTGAGAAGACTTCCATTTTTTGCTTGTGTGCCTTCTTCGGTGTGCTCCCACTTGACATATGTATAAGAGCTTGTATTGCTTCTTGTTCTGTAGGCTCTTGTACCTCAGTAGCTTTGTCTTTTCCTTGTTTTCCCTCAGTTCCCTTATCCTCCACATGAGGACTAGTAGCTTTTTCTTCTGACTTCTCCTCTTTTTTTTGGTGGATCTCCTCGGTAGATGTGAGTTGAATAACTGGTGTTGGTTTCTCTGGTTCCTCGATAGTACTTGTATCATCTAACAGATCAACTGTAACAACTTCAGATTTGGCAAGGGTACTGTTACCAATTGGTGTCACATTAATTGTCAGATAAGCTTTGTAAAATTAAGTTCCAAACATACCTTCTAGGCTTAGTTAGAAGAAGTGTGATCACCTAGTCCATCAGATTGGGTGACCTCGGATGTGCTAGCTTCACTAGTGCTTCCTTCTTCTTTCTTCTTCCATGTTTTTTTTCAATTTCTCATGGATATCTTCATTTTGATTCTGATCATTGCTCGACATAGGTGATCTATAGTCTTTCTTAAGATGACCTATCTTATTACATTTGTAACATACCATGCTTCCAGTTAGCTAGCTTTTGGATCTTCCTCTGAAATGAATCTTTCATGCAATTTGCTCCAATGTGTCCATATTTTCCACAATAATGACAATTGTACCATGTGTTGTAATCCCAATTGTATGAGTTGTTCTTCACAAGTGACTTAGTCTGTTCATTTGATGACCATCTTGGTTTAGACCTGCATTTAAATGCTCTATGCCCATACTTTAGATAGTTGAAACAATTGTCTTGAAACTTAGGTGAGGTAGGTGGGTTACTAACCTTAGACCTACATTCATGTGCCTAATGTCCATGTTTATTACAGTTAAAACAATGTCCATTGAACTTAGGTTTTGAATAAAACTTACCATGTTTACTTATGCATATGTTGGCTATATGTCCTGGCTTTCCACGGTGATGGCATGTGGGCTTGTTGTTCTTTGGTTTTGCATTCTTCTATTCTCCATTCTTTGATGATTCTCCTTCTTCAGTAGATGAAGCATGTTCATTTAGTCCAAGTCCAGATCTATCATCAGATCTTCTAGGTGACCTTAACAGTTCTTCAAAATATTTTGTAGCTTCATTAGGTTTGTTCATCCTTTCGTTGATTTTCTTTTCAGTTCTAAGTTCATTCCTTAATTGATCATTCTCAGACCTCAGTTGGTTGATTTCCATATCTTTCCTGCCCAACTCTTGATTAACCATCAGCAGTTGATTTACCATGTCCAGTTGATTATTAGTCAACCTTTGCATGTCACTTGTCCTTTCATCCAATCTCATTGCAATTTGTCTTTTGTCTTCTTCAGCCATTGTCTTATCATCTTCAACTTTCTTTTTCTGTTCAACTACTTCACAAAGTCTGACAAATTGAGTCTCCTGTTCTCTCTTTAAATTCCTGATGTCATCATTTAGTATGGTATTCTTCTCCAATAGTTCTTTTATGGCTTTGTTACTTTCAGCAGAGTTTCCATTGTCAAATAATCCAGTGGTATCTTCTTCTTGATATTGTGATTCATTTTTCTGAATACCATAATGTACCAAAGCACCAAATACCACAATGTCAAACACATACATAAACACTGAATAATACAAAATAAACTACCAAGTAATAGTGAGGCAACAAGGACACACCACCAAAGGTGAATGAAAAAGCTATGGAGGAGACTTAGGCTACATACTATGGGAGTGTCATCACATGGAAAACTACTTGAGTTACTCTAGATTGGTCTCTCTAGACCCCAGACCCTCAAGCATTTATCAGGTTGAGTTACCCTGGACTGGCCACTCTGGACCTCAGACCCTCAACATGACCCATATGGAACCAGAATACCCTCTCATGAAGATGAGGAATTATAATCATACCTACTCTCTAGGTATCATCTCATTCTCATCCTTAGCCTATACAAGCACTCAAGGCATGGGCGAGGCATCAATGATCAATCTTGTATTTAATGTTTTCCCCAAGTTTTATTATTAGGTTATCACTTATTAAACAACTTACGATAGGTTACCCTAGTACTGGCCTCTTTGGGCCCCAGACCCCTATTGTAAGCCACTCCCCTAAAATGTTTCTATTTAACTTCCCTTAGGCTCACAATCAAAGAATAACCGCATCGGTTTCCAAAATAATAATATAATCAAATCTCGGTCCATAAAAGACGTCAAGGACACACACACACTGGCCCTACACCAACCATCATAAAAAGTACATTTAAAAACATATGTGCAACCATAACTATGAAATCTCTAAAATAGTTCCTCGATAAAACATAAACAAAACTCCAAAGTAATAACAATCACTCCCCCAGGCCTCTGGTTTAACAACTCTGCCCACAAAATTTAATTGCCATAAAATTAAATAAAACATTTATATGCACAACAAAATAATAAATTCAAACAACATTGGTCCTTTAATTTACAATCAATAGTATAAATTAATACTATTAAATAATATATTTAAAATTAAATTAAATTAAAGAAAATTTAATAAACTAATTTAATAAAGTGAAATGAAAATAAATGAATTAATTTAAAAATAATTTAAATAAACTTATAAATTAATTATTAATTAAAATAAAATAAATTTTTATTAAAAAAATGTATATATAAATCATATTGTGGGGGCGGGGGGGGTCATGCCCTCCCCACACCTTCTTCCCAAAGGGGGCGGCGACTACTAAGTCGCACCCATGGTTGCGGCAATAGCCATGCTGATGAGACTAAAAGTTGATCTTTGTTTTATGATATTTTATGCTATGTTCCTAGACATTCCTAAAACATTTGTGTGACTTTTAAGTGCTTAAGTTTGTATACATTCTATAAGTACAGTTATATCCTCAAACTTTTGGGTAGGAAATAGTATACACACCTTGCCAATACTATATATATACATAATGCAGTATTTCATATAGTTGTTTTAATATGTGTTTTAATATTTGGATGAAATTGATTAAGTTGAATATATGAATATGCATGCATATACTACTAACCTTACAAGAATGAAGGAGCACCTGGAAAACAAATCGGTTACATCAATGAAGGAGTGGAGATGTTTCAATCATGATTAGAAGACCCATCAAGACAACTGTGGGATATGCCTATGGAATTGAAGGAATGAATGCTTCAGGGAATATAGGGGAGTATGATCATGCTCATTGGGGTAATGCTCCCCAACTCCTGACAAGCCCGTCACCTCCGCAATTCTTTCCTATGTTTCTAGAACAATCACTCCCCACACAGTTGTTTCCCCCTCTTCAAATGTATTCATGAACTCTACTGCCACTTCTTCATCAAATTCTGTTAATTTCAAGAAGTAACCCAACCATTCGCAGGCATGAAACCTATGAACAGCTTCTACATCAGTCAATAATATGGTATGAACTATAGGATCATGCCTCATCAGCTATCCACCCATTTTGCTAAATTCTGCCTTCAAAATTTCTTCTCAAATTCTTTCTCAAACTCTTTCTCAGTCTACAATTTCACAAATTTTGTTTGCTCTGAAACCCCAAATATTCTAAATTCCTTTGAAAAAACCCTTTTATTTAGCTCATAACTACACTTCACTTCATCTCCCTTCAATCTTTGTGTCATACTATTTTGAAAATTGGGTAATACAAATGATAATGACACTTGACGATGGGGAATTATGTTTCTTTTAAGTGCAGTTAATCCTTACAAAAATTTAAATACG
Organism: Chamaecyparis obtusa; assembly: GCA_027943335.1. NCBI lineage: Eukaryota > Viridiplantae > Streptophyta > Pinopsida > Cupressales > Cupressaceae > Chamaecyparis > Chamaecyparis obtusa. The sequence goes on along the minus strand of BSBK01001829.1, from coordinate 1,015,963 downwards.
TCACCTAGGGTAGGAATCAAGAATAATCTAAGCAATTAAGTATGAAAATTTGTACAAATATTACAAAGACTTGGTGACACATCACATAAGTACTAACTTGGCTGACATGCAATCTGGTTTGAAATGATAGGTACAGGAAATAGCAACTTGGGAATTAATACACTTTTTACCCCCATCATTATGTTTTTGTATGCGCTTGAAAGATGAGAATCAGTTGTGCCTTGAAATTGATTGTCCCTGAATGGATTGATGCTGACGTGGAATTTATTGAAAGCTTAGAAAATTGAGAAAAGTGGGTGACATGGAATATGAATGGGTGGAAGGTAAAGAAATGATGTGGGTTGGAAAGAGAATTTAAGAAAAGTGAATGTGGAATGAGACTTCTTTAAAAATGAAGTTTTATTATGGATGTATGCTCTTGTATGCTAGGGTGAAGCTGCAGGAAGAAGGTTGTCACCTTCTACTGCAAGAGTGATTACCTATGTTACCTTTGGCTTGTCTTCTTTGAATTGTTGTAGGAACTTTGTCTTGGTTTGTGGCTGATGGTATAGATGAAGTCTATGGCCATTGACCAGCAATTTGAATTGTACTGAGTCAATTGTTTTCAATTGAACTGCTCCATTTGGAAAATCATGTGTTATCTCATATGGCCCTAGCCATCTTGTTTGCAACTTGCCTTGTGTTCCTTGATACCTGGAATCAAACAATAGTGCCCAGTCACCTACTTGGAATTTCCTATTCTTGATGTGGGAGTCATGCCATTTCTTTCTCTATTTTTGGACTATTTTTGTGCACTCCAATGCATATTTTTGCATCTCATCCAAGGAGTTGAGATTCAGTAAGCATTCATGTTGAGTTGCAGGAAGGTCCATATTTAGCTTCAAAACAGTCCTTAGTGTTTTGTGTTCAAACTCAATTAGTAGCATTGCTATTTTTCCATAGAGTAGTTCAAATGGAGTCAATCCAGTTGTGGTTTTCCATGTGATTTTGTATGCCCACACTGCTTTTGCTAGATGGCTGCTCCAATCTCTTCGGTTGAGTTGAACTATTTTTGTAAGTATTGCTTCAATTTCCTTTTTGGTGACTTCCACTTGACCATTAGCCTGTGGGTGGTATGGACTGGACTTCCTATGTCTGGTGTTGTATTCAGTCATGATTTCTGTTATCAAATTTTATGTAAATTGTGCCCCTTGATCAGTCACTAACTCTCTTGGTACTCCATAGAGAGTAAATATTTCTTCATACAGGAAGGCTACCACTTTGTTGTCATGAGCATGCTTCATTGCCTTCACTTCTACCCATTTTGTTACTTAATCTGTACATACCAAGATATATGATTTTCCATTTGATGGAGGGTCTATAGGACCAGTGAAATCCATTCCCCATTTATCAAATGGCGTGACAACTACTTGTGGGTTGAGAGGCATCTCATCTGATTTTGTTGGCCTACCCATCCTTTGACATTTGTCCCATTTTCTAGTGTAATTGGCTACATCTTTGTGAAGTGTTGGATAATAGTAGCATGTTGTTAGCACCTGTATTGTTGTTCTTTTTGTGGCAAAGTATCCTCCACGGGGTTCATTATGGCATGCATACAAAATATCATAGGTCTCATCTTCTCAGACACATCTCACATGATTTGGACCTATGTAGAATAATGTATTGTTAATCCATGGGTACTGAAAGCTCTTTTCAACTAGCAATTTTTTGTCCTTTGGAGAAAAGTGTTCAGGAATCTTATTGGCTACAAGATCATTTGCTATATTAGCATACCATGGATTTTTAATACCAATGTGAAACAAATGCTCATCTGGAAATGTGTCATCTATCAATGAAGTATCTGTATCTACATGTAGTAATCTGGACAAATAGTTTGCTACTACATTGGCTCTTCCCAACTTATCTATTATTATTAGATCAAATTCTTGTAAAAAAATTAGCCATCTAGATAATCTACTTGAAATGGTAGGTTTTTTCATGAGATATTTTATTGCAACATGGTCAATATGAACAAATATTGGGTATCCTATTACATAGTACCAGAACTTGTTTAGAGCATAGACTACTACTAGTAATTCATTTTATGTTACTGTGTAGTTTAACTCTAGGCCATGTAGACTTTTACTAATGTAGTAAATAGCATTTTCAAGGTTTTCAGACTTCTGGCCTAAGACCACTCCTATTGCATAATCAAATGCATCAGTATGTATGTGAAATGATAGTCCAATCAGGGCTTTTTAGTACTGGTGCTTTTGTAAGAAGGTTCTTAAGTTGCAGGATTGACTCTTCACAAGCTGGGGTCCATGTGAATTCAGCCTCTTTTGTAAGCAAAGTATACAATGGACTTGCTATTTGACTAAAGTTTTGAACAAAATGTCTATAGTATCCAGCATGTCCTAGAAATGATCTAACTTCTTTTTGCTTAGTAGGAGTGGGAAATGTTTGAATTACCTCTATCTTTGCTGGATCCACTTGTATGCCAACTTCTAAGATGAAGTGTCCCAAAACAACTCCTTCCTGCATCATCATGAAACACTTCTCGTTGTTGAGTGACAAGTTATGCTCTTGGCACCTGATTAGAACTTTCTCCAAATTCTTCAATGCTTCTTCAAATGTGACCCTGAATGTAGTGAAGTCATCCATATAAATCTCCATGAAGTCATGTGAGATGTCAGCAAAGATGTTGATCACAGCCCTTTGAAAGGTTGCAGGAGCATTACATAACCCAAATGGTAGAATATAGTAGGCATACATTCCCCAAGGACATGTGAATGTTGTATTTTCTTGGTCCTCAGGTGCAATGCTAATCTGATTATAGCCACTATAGCCATCAAGAAAGGAGAAGTACTTTTTTCCTGCTAATGTATCTAGCACCTAATCAATGAATGGTAATGGAAAATGGTCCCTCTTTGTTTCATTATTAAGGTCTTTGTAATCTACACATATTCTCCACTTACCCCCCTTCTTAGGTATTATCACAAGAGGTGAAACCCACTTACTATCTGAAATTGGATATATGAAACCAACATTTAGCAGTTTTTGTAGTTCGGTCTTCACAATTTCCCTGAGGGTTGGGTTGATCCTTCTTTGTGGATGACATAGAGGTAGACATCCTTCATTGATGTATATTCTATGGGTACATAGTTTTGGACTTCATCCCTTCATGTCCCCATATTCCCTAGAAAAAGCCTTTTCATGCTTGCATAATAGTTGTGTTAACAATTTTAATTGCTGCTAAGATAATTTATTGTTAACATGAAGGTTATGGATAGGTGAGAGTTGCACATTAGTGATTAGCTCTAGCATTGAGGCTTCTAATACAAGGCTAATTGATATCTCACAAGGTAACAATTATTGTATGATTTTAGGCTCTGTTGGTAGGACACAGTTTTCATAGGTAGTCAACTACAAAATTGAGCTTTGAGAAATGTCTCTTGCTATAACACAATCATTTTTAAGGATACTTTGGAGTATATCATCATCCTCTTGTAATTTTAGAAAAGATTATCTATGCAACATCACTAGCTAAGCAACAGAGTTTATTTCTTCTTCCTCATCTCCCAAGTTTGGCCAAATAGGATTATTTAGATCTACTTGTGGTTGGGCTGGAGGATACAATGTTAATTTCTTGATGGTTTAGCCATCAGAGATGGTCATATTTCCTAATCTACAACTAATATTAGCATATGTTGTTGCTAACCAAGGCCTTCCAAGGATTACTAGATAACCAACAAGGGTTACTTTAGGTGATAGAATCATAAAATTAGTAGGTTATTCCCAAGAGTCTAATGTGACTACTATGCCTTCAACCATACCATCTGGAGTAACTGTGGAACTATCTGCAAGTTGTAAAACTATTGGAGTTATCCTTAATCCCTCTATACTCAACCTATGCATAGTGTCCTTGGTCATGACATTTATAGCAACACCTAGGTCTATCGAAGCATTGTTTACTGACTGGCCATTAATTATTATGTCAGCAACTAGGCTTCCTGGATCATAGTACTTTGGAATCATAATATTTCCCAACATTATATCATCTAATTGACCTATTACGTGCACTGTTTGGGGATTCTTTTTCTTTCTTCTAGGTTTCTTAAGATATGCTTCTTTGATGACTTTTCCATACAGTGGAACATCTTTGATAGCCTGAAATAGTGGAATCTGGATGTGCATGTTCTTTAATTGGTCCAGGATATCAAATGGTGCGTCTTCTTGGAGTGTAGGTTTATCCATATTAAGCCTCTAAGGAAATGGAGGTCTAGTTTGATTTTTAGGATCATCCTGATCTAGCATCTTATTTGGTAAGGTTGGATTTGGAAAAGTAACTTTTGGTTGTTGTGTTGATGCTACAGGAGTATTTGATACTTCAATTATAATAGGTGGTTCCAGTGTTGGCAGAGTAGTACCAGATCTCAGGTGGATATCAGTGATGTCCAATGCATAAGCTGGGTACTATTGGGGTTTAGTACTATAGACTGGTTGTTGTTGCTTATTATTAGGATTTGGCTATGGCTGAGCTAGTAATTGTGTTGGTTGTGGAGGAGAATTTGTGGCTATAGGAGGTGGCATGAGTGCTGGCTGAGGAACTGGAGGTGGTAATGGTTGATAGCCAGGATTCTGATTAGGCCACTATTGAGGTCCCCTCCATTGGTTAAATTGTTGCCAATTTCCCTGTGGTGGTTTCCATTGAGTTTGAGGTTGTGGTTGTGGTCATTGGGGTTTTTGGGACCTATACCATTGGTTCGGCTGAGTATTTGGCCATGCATTATTCCACATAGGTTGGAAATACTATGAAGGATATTGGGAATTATGAGTTTGCCATTGACTATTATAATTATTGAAAGATTGAAATGGGTCCTGAGGCATACCTTGTCATGGAGCCCATGGGAGATGTTGAGTAACAAAGAAGACTTTCTTGTCTTCCCCCTCAATCTACCTGAACTCAGTTGGAACATGATGTATTTCCAAATTTGCTACCAACTTGCATCTATAGTCTTTTTGTTGTTGACAATGTGGGCAGTACTCTGCTAACTTAAACTCAACTTCTTCATGCTTGTTTTTGGCTTGCATTGTAGCCAAGTGGGTTGCAACATCATTGATAATGTCTTTCTTGAAATCTAACACCAAGTTTGAGATTTCCATCTTTGATATGCTAGAACTACTTCCTTTTGCAAGTGTTGGACGAAATCCTCTACCCTTATTTACTGCTAATCTTGAATAGTTTAATTATTTTTTTCTTGAGATCATCTAAAGAAGATTGGGATACATCTCCTCCAGCCATAAGGTCTTGTGCTTCTAGACAGTTATCATTCACTCCTCTCAAAAAAAATGAGTTTTTGTGAATCCTCCTACAATGCATGTTGAGGATTCTTCTACAGATTGTATAAGAAGTGTGAGATGTAGTCTTCCAGAGTTTCATCTTCTTTTTGTGACATGCAGAAGATATTCTCTCCTCTCAAATCACCTCCTTTGTAGTATTCTTTATATTTTTGTAGAAACAGGTCTCTCATCCCCTCCCAATTAGTTGTTGCATTTGCCCCTAGTCCCATAAACCATCTTAAGGATGACTCCTTTAATGTAGCTAGAAACAATTTGAGTTTTTGACTATCAGTGTTATAATCAAAACTTTGACAAAGAATGTCAAACTCAAATAAGAAAGTGCCAGGGTCTTCAGTTATTAGACTATAGAACTTTGGTAATGCAGCAGTGGGGATGTTTTTAAGATTAGCATTATTGATAAGGCTAGGAAGTGGAAATGGAAACATAGGCTAAGCCATTGCTACTAGTATTTGAACTTGAAATTGTTGTTGAGGAGTTTTTATACTCAGTGGTGTACTATTAGCATTTTGTGCACTTAGAGTTGAGTGTGCAAGAAAACTAACCAAAATCTCAGCAAAAGGCCGAAGGTCAGATGGATCAAATGGGTCCTCTACTAGTGAAGTGGATGGAGGAAATTCCAGACTCACATCAACAAAAGGTAATTCTATTTCTGTAGATTCTTCATTTAAATTTGGTGGTTCTCTTAGGAGAAATATGCCATGGACATATCTTCTTCTTCCCCTTCGATGCATACAAGTGATTAAATGAACTTGTGAAGCAAGTTTAGACTTTACAAACCACTCCTAGAAAACAAGAAACTATCAAGAATGAACCAATATGATTATCAGCTTGACACCATCCCTGAAAATGACACCAAAAATGAATAGCCTCATAACAAATAATTATAATTACGCCAAAGCCTTCTCTAAGAATAGTATATTCAAACTAGGTATTATTTCCCTATCACAAAGTGCATTTAGATTGTCAACCTAGGGACATATACTTGAAATGGGACAAAACAATTTGTTCACTAAGCTTCTCATAGAGTCATCTTACTTAAAATGTTGCAGGAAAGAAAAATGCATATAAAGAACCAAACTATTGCTGCAAGAAGGTAAAACACACAGCTGAACAAATAAACTAATGTAAACAACCATAAATCTAACTCTGGCTCATTCTACCATTCTAATGCATGAACTATGGCTATTTCCACATATGCTACAGGAACAAACATAGATACAATGCTACATGAATGAATAGTGAACACTACCTTAAATGCTAAAAACAATTAAACTACTCCTCTCTACTCTAGTCTACTCCACAAGGCCCAAGTGGGCCCTCCTTGGTTGGTTTCAAATAACTACAAACACAGAAGATAACTCAAATTATTCCTTCATTTCATATATTCAGAAAAATGGATTACAATCAGAACATAGACTTGAAAAACAACTTGCTTCAATACAACAGTAACATCATTATTTTGTCTAACTAGATTTCCATTGATCATCTCCCTATATATAGATAATTACATTCAAACATTCAGATACACTTTGACTGATTCATCCATGAAAGAAGGAGAACACGTCAATCAATAACATAAGATCATAAAGATCAAATAACCATATTAATAGAACATTAATTAAGGAGGAGATCTAGGATGATCGTGCTCCCCTATATTCCCTGAAGCATTCATTCCTTCAATTCTAAAAGCATATCCAATGGCTGCCTTGATGGGTCTTCTGATCATGACCGAAACATCTCCACTCCTTCATTGATGTAACTAATTTGTTTTCCAGCCACTCCTTCATTCCTGGCAAGTTAGTAGTATATGCATGCATATTCATATATTCAACTTAATCAATTTCATCCAAATATTAAAACACACATTAAAACAGCTATATGAAATACTACATTGTGTGTGTGTGTGTGTGTGTGTGTAGTATTGGAAGGGTGTGTATACTATTTCCTACCCAAAAGTTTGAGGATATCGTTGTACTTATGGAATATATACAAACTTAATCACTTAAAAGTCACACATGTTTCAGGAATATTTAGGAACAGAGCATAAAATATCATAAAACAAAGATCAACTTTTAGTCTCATCAGGCCTCCTCGTGAACAATTTCACATTTATCTTGGATTGAGCTATCTAGATGGTTGAGACCCAGCCCAAAAGGAATCTTGAGACTGATTTCATCATTCTTCCAAGAGGTGAATTTGTTCATCCAAATTCCTAGCAGTTGTCTTATGTAAAAATGATGTTCAACAAGGCCTCAAACCAGTCAAGTGCATGTCCAATCATAATATAATGCAACAAAAAAGGAACACCTTGAAATTAATTTTGAACAAGATCCAAAGACTAAGATGAAGTGTCAACAAAAATATAATAACTATCATCAAAGAGGATATTTAACCCCTAAAATATGTGTCTCCAAATCTGATATGTTAGACTCCACAACCAATGAACCAATGTCTAGCAAATAGGGATCCAAAATAGGAATATAAATAGATACCTCATGCAATCAAGCACTAAAAATGTGTCCTTAAACAAACTCTAAAATAAAATGATGCTCCTACTAATCATGAATGATGAAAGTATCAAATCACTCTAGATAAGGAGTCAATGAAAGTGAAGATGGATAAACTACCTCTGAAGAAGAATCGGGAACCTATTGTACACACTAAATAGTGCACTTCTCTAAGTCATTACTTCCAAGGGAATCCATGAATGGGAAACCTTGATAAAGCGACCTAGAGCTCCCTAGGAATGGAGTCACAAGGATGTTGATGGTGCTCTCAGCTAGAGCTATTGAAGCATGCAACCTTGCTAGTAACAAACACAATGGGAGATTCAAAGAGACAAGAGAAAGAATGCCAATATCTTCAAGAATCAAGATGAGAATGCAATGCAACTATGCTAAGAATGAAGATGCAAGCTAAGCTATGAAAGGAAAGTATTACAAACCCTTGCTAATTAAGCTATATGAGCTAATCTAGAGCATAAAGGAAACTAAGCTAGAAAGCATAAACATGAAGCTAAGATGCAAGAATGATCTCTAAAGCTCCAAAGTCTCCAAGAAATACTGCAGTATAAGATTAGTATTCAAAATTGGGATCCTAGAATGAGAAAAGAGCTCTCCTTTTAAAGGAATTGCAAAGGAATGGACCATGGAGATTAAGAGGAAAAATATTTAATCAAGGGTGGAGCATGAAAGAGGAGCAATCCATGTGCACAAATCTCCTCCAATGAGAAAATAAGAGTTGATTTTTGTGTCCATATGAGACAAAAAGGCCTTTTCTTCTTTTTATAAAATAAGAATAATGCTTTATTTGTGCAACTTAGGATAAGATGAAAAGGTGGGGCCTTTTTTATTTAATAAAAGGGGATGAAATTCCTTTTAATTAAATAAAAACTTAGGATTAAAAGGTTAGCCCATACAAAATAATCAAATGAATGATAGAACTAGGATTTGATCAAGGAAAATTATTATTGAGATGAAGATGTTGATTTGGGAAATTGATAAATTGATGAATGGGGGCCCAAAGTCTAGGCGACCATTTTAGGGTGCATACATTTGTCCCTCTTTGACTAATGTGAGATCGATTTGGGATCACATGTGGTCAAAGAATGGAATCAAAATGTGAGATCAATTTGGGATCACAAAATAACCCAGATGTGTGTTCAACGGATGGGAACACATTAGGACAAAGATAAGCATAGGCTGACAAAGATAAGCTGAAAGACAAGACCAACACACCTGTGAATAGGGGATTGTCAAGTCTCAAATAAGAGATAAGAATCTCAAGCAAGGTTGATTGATAAGCTGAATCAAGGATTGAAGCTGATAGGTACTTCCCCCTCAAAATCGAAATTGAAATCAAGTAGAGGAGAAACAGTAAATTGATAAACTTGATCAAGTCATTAGAAATCACAATTGAAGGTGAAGGACGATAGGATAACCATCAAGCAAGAAAGACATGCCCCAGTTTGACTAGGTTTGACTGAGAAAGATATAGGATAAAAATGAAGTCAAACCCTAGAGAGGCGAAGTCGAATGAAAATGAATGGAAGACTAGAAGGTTGAAAGAGATGGGGATGAAGAAATGAAAATGCCCCGACAAAGATTGAAGGATTAGGCCTCAAATGGTCAGTCAACTGCACAGAAGAAGGGGAAAGTGAAAATGGATCCAGGACGTCAAAATTAGCTAGGGGTGCAATTTTCATGCAATTCTGAGATGTTTTGAAAATTGGTCAAAAAGTCAAAATGCTATAAAAGGGGGTAAAAAGGTCACTTTCAAAATCATTTTTCTTATTATGATTTGAGAATTTTGAGAGCTCAAAGAGAGAAAATGGCCCAGCAAGCAGTGATTCCGGTACACAGACATCGATTCAAGCGCACCCGGTTGCATAACCGGCCTCCCCAGTATGGTTCCCTGATAAGTTTTCAAAAAAACTTGCCTTTTTGAGTCATTAATGAGCATTTATTGCATTTTAAAACATCTTTTTAATGATTTTAAAATATGTCAAATTTTCTTCGTGTGAAATAGCATACGATAGTTATTATGTATCACACCCTTTGATAGTATTTGTCGTGCGATAGTTCATGGGTCGACATAGTATCGCACCAATGTTTAATCTAGTATCTCACGATACCAGATGAAACATCATGTGATACTATGTGAAATATCACATTCTAAGATATTATCGCACTGTTACTAAGGAAAATATCGCATGATACTTTATTAGAAAAAAGTATCACACAGTGTAAAAAATGACATGTTTTAATTTTTTTGAGCACTATGACATGGGTCCAAACAATGTTTTTTGTTAAGATGTTTTGTACTAATTTTATACATCCATCATGATATGTTCTAACATCTAGTTTGGGGTTATGGCTTGTAGGAGAACTTTCCAGAGCTCCTCATTAGAGCGCTAAGGGTGACTGGGTTACGGTGTGTCTGAGATCTTGATGATCCAGGATGAGAAGACTTGGGGGAGATGGATTTTGGGTACTTGCTGCAAATGCCCCATATTCAAGCAGATCATGGGCTACTGACAGTGTTGGCTGAGAGGTGGCATAGTGAGCATAAGACCTTTCACTTTCTGACCGGAGAGGCCACAATTACCTTTGAGGATGTCTATCAAATCCTTCGAGTGCCTAGCCATGGAGATCCAGTGAGTATAATCATGTTTATAGATGTTCATAGATGTAAAGTTTCCATATGATAAAAACTGACATGATTGTTTATTGACATAGGTATACTATGATTAGGATCTGACCGAGGGATGACAGGTCATGTAGGACATGTTCCAAGATGTTAGCTTTATCGATAGACACCTCAGCTAGGATCGTTTGATGGAGGAGTATGGCTAAGACTTCCTGATTCCATGTACAGTGTGCTCTATAGTAGCACAGGCACTGATTACTGATAGGAGCCAGAGAGGGTTCCCATTAGGTTGGGGTAGGTTAGTTGCAGATCTAATAGCACACCCACAATGGATGGCATGGGACCCAGCCATCCTAGCTGACATGTACCATGAGCTCCATGAGATTGTTTATAGGGAGAGCAAGACTTGGGCATGTGGTGTTGTCTTACCACAAGTATGGGCATGGGAGCACATCATCATTGTGCACCCACATGTGTAGCCGAGGGAGCGGAGATGCCCCTATATCTATAGATACATAGGATTCCTATCACAGCCACATAGCAGGGATGTGACATATTACCGTAGGTTACTGGACGAGCTCACATCGTTTCAATGGAGACCATACATGGCTTGTGAGCAGTGGGGTGATTGTGAGTGAGAGCTAGGATATATGTTATGCAGCCAGCCACTAGTAGGTCGACACTCTAAGATAGTAGAGTGCTTCATGATCACCCAGGTCTAGAGACAGTTTGGGTGACAGTAGAGGGTGCCCACAGAGACCACTACCTATGCCCAGGTTAGGGATGAGGAGGGATAGGGATAGCTGTCGATACTAGACTACCAGTAGGCAGTACAAGACACCACAGCTATACGCAGGGAGCCATGGGACTACCTTCTAGATATGGTAGATGCAGGTGCAAATGTAGCTTACAGGGTAGAGTGGTAGAGGTTTCCATTCCCACGGTTTACTATACTGGATGCACAACTGGCAGCACAGGGTGGTGGTGGAGATGATGGAGATGGAGGGGATGAAGGAGGTGGAGGGAGAGTTAGGGAGACAGGACAGGGGTCTCGATCAGGTGACCAAAAATGGTCATGGAGATAGGGTTTCAAGGATGAGAGGGATGATGCGGTGAGACCATCTCGTTGATGGGTGGATGCTAGGAAAGATCAACCTACAAGGGGAGGAGGAGATGATCTTAGGGCGAGGATCTAGGTTTTGGAGACAAAGATGAAATAGCTACAGATTACTATAGCTATGAGAGACTAGTAGCTGATTGATCTACGAGTTGAGATAGATTAGTGGGAGAGGGTAGCTCAGGTAGACATAGCAGAGATTCAGATGGAGGCAACATGAGCTACTTACTATCATGGTTTCTACATATAGGTTGTACCTGGGGAATAGAGAGCACCACTCTACTTCAAGAGGGCTGGGAGATCTGATATGGCCCCAGATAGGGAGGCAACGCCACCTCCACCACCACCTGCTCCACACGATGGTGCGAGTCAGACCTAGGGCTAGGATGATAGATGTATAGAGACATACCCTGGGAGATTATCCAAATTTTGGATCCCACATTGTATTTGTATCATGACATTTATCATATATATATATGAGATTTACTGGATGTTTGATATATCTTGTGTATTTGTCCCACTTGTGATGGATGTTTCAGTTTTTATATTGTCTTGTCATATTGCTCAAAATGTATGATGTATATGCTCATGTATAATCTCTCTCATAGATATATGTTTAGTTCTCATGTTATGATGTAGACTCATGTTTCTGAAAATGATCTTTTTATGATATAGATATGATGATAAGATTAACCCCTTATGATGACATGAAAAGTAATGTGAAAGACAAGGAGAGAAAGACATGATCGAGAAAGAATGAAAGGTGAGCACAGTTGACCGACAAGTCCATGGAAGATGAAAGGAGAGTGCTCTCCATATGCAAGATGCAAAATTAATCTAACATGAACCTGAGAAATGCAAGCTACTATGAAAAGTGGTTTACTTGCAAGGTCACAAAGCTTATTAGACTCTAATATTCATCATCAAGCTTTATTGGTAGCGTCGCAAAATCATACAATACACACTAGTATGACTATGTGAATCTGAATATGATCTATATTAGATAGATATGTGGGAATCCCACCTAGGCATCAAAGACATATAGGTCAAGATGACTAGTGCAGTGAGATTTCCTAAGTTTAATATGGCAAGATTATACTTGCATCAAGACACAAGGAAATTCAAGATGACTATAAGTATGCACTTGCAAAAATAATCAAGGATAATACCTTGTAGGCCCTAATGTCAAGTGGAACAAGCATAAAATGTTAATGATAGTTAGAACCAACAAAATATACCCACAAATAGAAAAAGAAATAAAACATGTCCTCATTCCCCTAGTCTTCTAGCTCGGCATCATTGAAAACTATTAGGGAGAGAACACTCAGCAAAGAAATCATCATAGACAGCACACAAAGAAATAAAGTCAAACAAGTCTCAGTGAGTTGAGTGTTTAAGTGCGTGTGTGTAGGTCATAGAGTCAAACTTTGAGTATCGCATTTGCCAGTGAGAGATATCATATCATGCTAGACTACGGGTAAGACAATCTAATAAGTGTTGAAAAACACTTCACGCTAGTGTAGTGTTGAAAAACACAGTTTGGGGTGGTGTTGAAAAACACCATTTGCAAGGATGTCCTAAAGACCAACGCATCCTAGAGACCAAAGATAACACAGTTATGCCCCCTAGACAAATACAAAGACCAATTCCAAACCAAGGAAACAAGGTCAAGGTATGATGGAGAAAGGCTAAGTGTCAAGGATGAGTGCTAAGAAACAAGGGTGCAAAGGCCTCAAGTAGAATCTGTTTCCAGGTTTTCACCACTTGGAGATTTTTTGATTTTTTCAAATTTTTTTTGTATTGTTGCTACCAAGGCACCTGTTTCCAGGTTTTCACCAAGGCACTTTTTCTATTTTTTTGAATTTTTTGCATTTTTCAGGACTTTATATGCTTTTTAGGATTTTTTCAGCATCATATATGAATTTTTTTGGAATTTTTTCAGGATCACTAAATATGTACAAGGATGCCCCCAGATAGAATAGGCATCATGGATAGAACTTCTTGAGGTGCAAAACATTGATAGGCTTAGGGAGCTGCTCTCCCTCTGTAGTGGATAACAAATAAGCACCTGTCCCAAAAGCAATAGTAATAATGTATGGTCCAAGCCAATTAGGTTTGAATTTTCCCTTTTTCTCTCTATGTTGTTGGTGCTTAGGGTTTTCTCATAAGACAAGATCTCCCACTTGAAATTCTCTAGGGTGAATGTTCTTGTTGAATGCTTTGGACATACGCTTTTGGTAGACTCTCATGTGATCAAATGATGCTTTACACTTTTTATCTAGAAGTTCTAGTTCTTGGAGTCTCACAACACAGTAGTCTTCATCTATAACTAGACCTTTGAGAGAGACTCTAAGTGAAGGGATTTCCACCTCTAAAGGTAAGACTGCTTCAACACCATAAGTGAGGACAAAAGGAGTAGCCCCTGTTGGAGTATGAATACTCATTCTATATGCCCATAAGGCTGGATTTATTTTTAGGGCCAATCTCTACCATTCTTGTGAACTGTTCTATGGAGAATCTTGAGAATGGTTTTATTCGAAGCCTCTACTTTTCCATTTCCTTGTGGGAAGTAAATGGAGGACCAATGTTGTTTTATCTTAAATTTCTTGTAGAGATGTTTAAGGTCCTTGTTTTTGAACTGACCTCCATTGTTAGTGATTATTTTAGAAGGCACTCCATACCGACAAATGATATGGTTCAAAATAAACAGAGAAACTGTCTTGCCTGAGGCAACATAAAGTGGGATAGCTTCTACCCATTTGGTAAAGTAATCAGTAGTAGTGATGATGAATTTGTGTCCACCTAATGAGTTGGGATGAATCTACCCAACAAGATCAAAGGCTCGGCGCTGAAATGGCCAATGAGAAATAGAAGGAATAAGCTCCCTGCCTGGAGCATGTATTAGGTTACCATGTTTCTAACACTTTTCGCATGATTTAGCAAAAGCTACTGCATCTTTCTACATGGTAGGCCAATAGTACCCAGCCGTAAGCAACCTTTAAGCCATGGAAAGACCATTATAATGTCCTCTACAAATTCCCTCATGAATGTCAGCTAACACTTGACCAGACTCATCCTTTTCCAAGCACCTAAGAAGTGTCCCATCTAAACCCCTCCTATACAGATCACTAGAGATAAGCGTGTGGTGAGAGGCATTTCGGGTCAAGTTTCTTCATGCACACTAGTTGAAAGTTTCAAGAATAATGTCATCATGAAGATATGAGTAAATGGGACCATAGCGGGATGACTCGTGGCCAACAAGGGTACAAACAACTTGGCTTTCTTTGGAGTCATAGATAGGATAGCGTAGCTCTTCCACTAGGAATTTGAATCTGGACTCATGCTGTTCTAGTTGAAGAAGTGAAGCCAATGTAGCCATAGCATTAGTTGCCTTATTCTCTGTTCAAGGGATTTGTTGAAATGTAACAAAGGTGAAATATCATCTCAATGAATCAACCATTTTCTTGTAGGGTACCAATTTTTCATCCTTTGTTTGATATTCTTCATTAACTTGGTTGACTATTAATTGTGAATCCCCATAGATATGCAGCTATCTGATTCTCCATTCTATTGCCATTTTTAGTCCATTTGTCAAGGCCTCATATTCAGCAATGTTATTTGTACATGGGAACAATAGTTTGTAGGACTTAGGGATTGTGTACCCATGAGGAGAGAAAAATAGCACTCCAGCTCCTTAACCATTTTGCATGAAAGAGCCATCAAAGAACATCCTCCATGTTCTTGCAGTCATGTACATTATGTGCTCATCTGGAAATTCAACTTGAATAGGCATGCTATCTTGGATTGGAAAATCAGCCAATTGATCTGCAATGGCTTGTCCCTTTATAGCTTTACGCTCAACATACTCTATGTCAAATTCTGATAGTATCATCATCCACTTAGCAAGTCTACCTGTGAGAGCAGCCTTACCAAGCAAATATTTGAGAGGATCAATTTTTGCAATGAGGTGTATTGTATGTGCAAGCATGTAATGTCATAATTTTTGGGAAGCAAACACCACCGCTAGGCAAGATTTTTCAATACTAGTGTAGTTGACCTCATATGACACAAGAGTACGACTGGTGTAGTATATAGCCCTTTCTTTTCCTATGTCATCAAGTTGAACCAATAATGCCCCCAGGGAAGATTTTGTTGCTAAAACATACAATATGAGTGGTTTTCCTAGGATAGGAGGCATTAAGATTGGAGGATTGGCCAAGTACTGCTTAATTTGCTCCATGCTTTTCTAATAATCCTCATTCCATACACATTTAACCCCTTTATGCAATTTCTTATTGAAGGGTTGAGCTCTATCAGCTAGCTATGAAATGAACCTCCATATAGATTGAAGGCGTCCTTGAAGACTCCTCATTTGGCTAATGTTTTTGCGAGGTGGCCTATCCAAGATCACTTGAACTTTTTTTGGGTCCACCTCTATTCCTTTGGCTGAAATGATAAATCCTAGAAGTTTTCTAGAGGTGACCCCAAATGCACACTTTTTTGGATTTGATTAGAGTTGAAACTGCTCCATACGATCTAGAATGACCTCCAAATCACCTAGGTGTGTATTCCTTTTTTTAGATTTTGCCAAGGTCTCATCCACATAATCTTCCATATTCTTATGCATCATGTCATGGAAGATAGTTGTCATAGCTCTTTGGTAAGTAGCTCCTGCATTTTTTAGTCCAAATGACATGACGTTCCAGCAATAGGTTCCCCATGCGCAAGTGAATGCGGTCTCTTCTTGGTCTTTAGGAGCTATTTTGATTTGATTATACTTAGATAAACCATCCATTAATGAATAGATCTCATAACCTACAATCATGTCCACTATCATGTCTATGTTTGGGAGTGGAAAATCATCCTTTGGGCATGCTTTATTAAGATCTCTAAAATCTATGCAGACATGAATGGACTTGTCATGTTTTGAAATTGGTACAATATTGGATATCCATTTGGCATAATCAATGGCTCTTATAAATCCTGCACTAAGGATTTTTTCTAATTCAGCTTTGATGAGAAGAGCTATGTGAGGATGCATTTTCCTCAACTTTTGTTTTACTGGTTTGATACCTAGAGCTATGGACAAGTGATGCATAATGAGATTAGTGTCCAATCCTGGCATGTCTGAGTAAGTCCAAGAAAAATTAATTTTCTTGCTTTGTAGGAACTTGGTATATGCTTCTTTTTCTTTTGTTGATAGAGACTGAGCCAAATGTACTATTTGTGGAGCCTCTTCTATACCCAAATTGACTGTCTGTGTAGGCTCAACAAGCACTAAAGACCTATCTTGAAAGTAACTTGGGAGATGATCAAGTACCTCATCCTTAGGTGCCTCAGAGAGGTTTTCAACCTTAGATATGTCCTTTATTTTTACTTTTTTCAGTTCTAACACCGCCACACAGTGGTTTTTTCCATCAAAACTTTTTTTCTTTTCATTTTGCAACTAAGGTACTTGATATCTAGTTATGTCATGCTTGTAGTTGGTTCACTGGTGGAAGAGACTACGGGCTCAAGGGCATTTAGGTAGCATGCTATCTCATAGTCATTTTGGAAAGTTAGGAGTTGAGGCTCTTGATAGCACTGAGACCAATCAATTAGATGAGGATTGGCAAGGGGTAAGTCAATGACTGGTTCAATATTGTGTATGTGAATGCTATCATCTCTAGTGATTGCAGAGTTAGGATCTATCAAGTATCCCTCTAAGGTACCCAAATCAGGACTTATCCACCAAGTGAAGCATCATCCACTAAAGCAACTTGCAGATTTGAATCCAGTAATCCTACACTAGACTCATTAGCTACCTCAGGTTGGGCACTATAAGTATGGACAACATCAATGTCCATGTCAATTGTAAAAGAATCAGAGAGAGATTCCCACTCATATTCATTTGAGTCTATATCTGAATCCCAACTGGGATGTTTACACCAGGCATGTTTGTGTCGTCTGGATGTAGAAGTTGTAATGTCACCAAGGGTGACACCTTCTTGAATGTCATTTGTGTATTGATTTTCTTGAATAGGACCATCAACATGATCTTCAACAACGAAGTCTTGTTGTTCTAGGTTTGAAACTATTGGATTGGCAACTAGAGTATCTGAATCTCCCCAAAGGAGATTAGTGGCAGGGACCCAATCTTCACACATGTCCTACTAATTTTTTGGATTGGGTACGTAGTTTGATTCATCATCACTATCCATTGCAGCAAGGATAGGAGCAATTTTCTTGTTCTGACTTTCAAAACCTAGGCCAACCATTGTCTTAGACCTGTGTCTAAAAAGAGCATGGTCAAGTGGTTCAGCTCTGGCATCTAATCTATGATTGAGAGGACCATGACCTAGATAGCCCATACTTTTGACAAGAGTGTACCCTCTTCCATATGTCTTAGGGGAGGGAGAGAAGTTCTCATTATGAAAATATTTGTCTTCTCTATAGATCCAGTCCTTGACAACCACCTGTTCTTTTTCATCTTGGATGGGTATTGAGGACTCTACAAATGTATCAAACAGAGTCATGGCGGAAGATGAAGGATGCATCTCTTGTGAAGGTTTACCATAGGACCTAGGTGAGACTGGCAATTTTGTAAAGGATTCAAGTTGATATCCCTCCATACCAAGGTCCATGGACTTAAATTTGTCCTTGCATTGTGCTAGAGTTGCATCAAAATTCTTTGCTTCTTTGTTGAGAGGAACATGAGTCCCTGTTCAGATTGCATTAACAGATAATGTGCTATCCTCGGGTATACAAACTTCTACTCCATTATAGGAGAACTTAACACATTGGTGGTAGGTGGATGACACCACTTGCATGTCATGGATCCACGGTCTACCAAGTAGGATATTATATGCTAGAGAACTAGCATCAACAATTTGGAACAAAATGTACTTCTCAACGACACCAATCCTGACAGAAAGGATGGCCAAGCCTTTAGAGTTTCTCTCTACCTCATCATATGCTTTAATGGTAATTTTCTTCTAGGTATCAATAAATTTCTCAGAATAACCATGTATCTTCAACAAACTCAAGGAACAAATGTTGAGCCCAACACCCCCATCAATCAACACACACCTGACACGGGTCTTGTGGATCATGACTTTGATATGAAGGGCAAGATTATGTGGATGGCTCAAAGCTTTGTCATCTTCTTCTCAGAATTTTAGGTAATGAGGGCTAGCAAGGTGGTTAACCATGTTTTGGAATTGGTCAACATCTATGTTGTTAGGAACATTGGCTGCATGCAAAGCATCCTCAAGGATACGCTTATGTCATGGAGACAATTCCAAGAGTTCAAAAATTGAGATTTGAGTTGGCATTCTTTGTAACTGGTCAACAAGATTATAGCTTATTTCAGGGTTGACTACTGATTTGGCGGTGACATTCTTGGATGTCACTTGCTTGGGTTTGTTGGACTGGTTGGAATTAGGACCTCTAATAACCATAGGACCTTGACTTTGGCTTCTGGTGATAGTGTTGAGAGCTTGGGATGACCTTTGAGAGTGAGGACCCCTAAGCACCACCATAGGTTCTTCATCAAATATAGGAGGAGAGCCCACATCATAACCATACAGATCTTTGTCTCTCATCATGTTGACACTTTCCTCAACAACCTCAAGCATATTGACCACATTTTCTGCACCTATGTAGATATAGTTGATTTTGGCCTTGCCATTCTTGGGTTTAGAGGTTTCCCCCTTTTCATATTTGGTCAAAGGCTCCTTGAATGCCTTATGGTCTGCATTGGTATTCAACCCATCAATCTGAAGTTTGCCACTCTCAATAAGATCCTAAATAAGGTGCTTAAGTTTCTAGCAATGCTCGATGTCATGTCCAATGCCATTGTGGAATTTGCAGAAAGCTTTTTCATTCCACCAATGTGGCTTAATGTTAGGTATGTGGAAATTTGTTGGATCTTGTGGTTGTGCAAGGTTATTAGCAATAAGCATCTTGAAAACATCCTCATAGGAGTCACCCAATTTAGAAAATTGTCACCTCTCCTTCTTAGACTTTTCTTGATACTTTGGTTTATGCTCTTGTTGGTTAGAGGATGTATTGAGCTTCATAGCTTGGACTACACTAGACAAATGGAGAACTCCTTGATCATTGGGTTGAGAAGATTCCACAACTCCATCATTGACTACTTGCTTATTCTTGTTCCAGTGCGAGTGTTTTCCTTTGTCCTTATTAGCATTGTTAGTATTCTAATCATTGTTGTTATTGCTATGTTTGGTCAAAATGTCTTGCTCTTTCAAGACATCCTCAATTTGACATGTGGTCTCGACCATAGTATCGAAGGAATCAAAGACCGTCTTCTGAACCTCATACTGCATTTCAGGCACCAAATTACTAGCAATGATGTCAATCCTTTCATGTTTAGGGATAGTCCTAGAATAGCGGGAGCACAATCATCTCCACCTTTGTAAGAAGGTAACAAAGGATTCCCCTTGGTTTTGTTTTAAATTGAACAAGTCCAACATAGTGACTGATCTTGACAAGTTGTATGCAAAATGTTGAATGAATTTGTGGACAAGTTCTTTGAAAGTTTTGACGAGAGGGGTTATCTTGGTAAACCACTCCATGGCTTGGCCCTTGAGGCCCCTTGGAAATAATCTCATAAGATAGGAGTCATCTTGGTGAAACTCGAAAATCATGATGTAGAACTGATGCACATGATCATGTGGGTCGCCATTGCCATCATACTTGTCATACTAGGGGATTTCAACTTTCCTAGGAAAATCCTTCATACTGACACTTCTGTCGAAAGGATTGGGACAAATAGAGTCAAGTGAAAAGGAACTTTTAGGTGCCAACACCTTTTCCATCATACACTTGAGTTTCTTGATCTCCTCTTCTTGAGAGGGTCCTTTTTTCTTGATTCTCCTATCCACATCAAAGTTGTAAGGGACCATGGCACCCTTGTTAATCAAGCTCTCTAGGAACCTATCCTTGTTTTGATCAAGATACTTCTCCACATATTGTTGGAATAGTGGCTCTTGTTGCATCCTCATAAAATCTTGATCATCAAAACTTGCACTACTTCCTCCATGTTGAGAGCCATGATGAGCTCATTGGGAGGGTTGTCTCAAGTTCCTAGGAGGTGTTCATCTCCTATGTTGTGAAATCCTCCTTTCTCTAGGACTAGGAGATCTTGAAGGGGTCCTTGACCACCTTCTACTTCTTAGAGTTCTTGAGGGAGTAGATGGTGTAGGGTTGTTTCCACTGTTGGTACCCCTATTGTTGAATTGGTAGTTGAGTTGTTGGGCTAAAAGCCTATCTTGTTTCTCTTGGAATGCTTTTCTTCTCAACTATAACAAGGCTTGTTTCTCGGCCTCTAGGTGTCTAAACCTTTCTTCTTTAGCAGCTTGTTCATCCAAAAAGGCTTTCTTTTTGCACTCAATTCTTTTAAGTCTTTCATTTGCATACCTTGAGGTTGTTTTGAGCGGCAAGTTGGACCTTGAATGTTTGAACAAGTCATTAGTGAATGTTGCATTCACATGAGCATCACCAGATTCTTTGTTTTGGTCTTCATGTTGCAACCATGCATCTTGGTGAGCTTGCTTATAATGTCTTTTAGCTCTTTGATGGGCGTCTAAATATCTTGAGTTAATAGGGGGTGATTCAAGTTGATTGTCATCACCAAATAGCATGTTATCCCTATGTCTTCGGAAAATGTCATCAAGAGTTTGATCCATCACTTCTCTCTCCTTTCTAGTCATGGTGTAGCTCATGTCCATATCTAATTGAGAAGGTGCTAAAGAGGTACTCAAATCATTGGGATTGCTCTTTGGGTCAAACCAAGCTTCAGACTCGCTCCTAGGTGATTGATCAAAGATGGGTTTCTTTCCCTTTCGCTTTTGACGAGTTTGGACTAAAGGTAACTGATCAAAGACAACTTGAGGTCATTTTCCTTGACTAACTTGGTACCTTGTCATAACTGACATGAAAGAAAAGACCCTTGGTGATAAGATGACCTTATGAAATGTCAATACCAAACTAGGATAGTAAAAGTGTTCAATTGTCCAAAAAGAGATGGTGAGATAGAAAGCTGCAAAAAGGTGTAAACCACCACTACCACAGAGGTGTATAATAAAAGGATGAGTATCCTAACACATATGGACCAGGAGGATGGATTTAACCAAATATATTTAAAATTGAAATTGAACTTTTATGGAAGTGAGTTTGGACAAAAGAGTACTGAAACTCTCCAAGTGTGTTACTAAAGAATCTAAAGGTGTACTTTTTCAACAAGGATGATCTCTAATTTATCAATAACAAGTAAGATTGCTTTATAAAATCAAAGGATACTAATTCAAGGGGTCTAAACACAGGAACCCAAGGTACAAACAGGTTTCCAATGGCAGAGTAAGTCACCTACTAAAATATGGCCGACTAAGGAAAGACCGAAAATTTCATAAACTAGACAGACAACAAAAAGACTCTGTGCGACAATTTCTAGGCAAATAGTATGATAATTTCTGACTGGGTGATATTTCACAAGAAGCAGTGTGATGGTTTCTAGGTAGCCTATGTGATACTTTCTAGGCAAGCAGTGTGATAGTTTTGCAGGAATGAACTATCGCACGATAAATCTTAGTACAGTGTGTGATAAAGTTTTAGGATCGTACGAATTTTGACCAGTGAGTGTTAAAAATCTCAGTTTTAAGGGCAATTCGGTCCAAGTTTTAATCTGAGGGTTGGATTTTTGGGTTTCAAGCACAGTACTAGCAATAATTAGACAAGTTTGAAAATAGTAGGGGATCAAACATGTCATAGAACACTTGCACAAGGGCAAAAGCAACCTTGCCAAGATAAGCAATTGTGATATCAAAGCAATAAAATCCTATGAATGCTACCATGATGTTTGATATTTGAGAACATTTACACGGGTAGATCACAATGAGAACACTTCAAGCACTTACTAGCCTAAAAAGACAATGGCTCAATACTTAACAAATTGGCCCACACTTGATGCTCCATCAACTCACACAAAGTGGTTACCCATAATAGATGTTGGCTTTGTCATGGAAGTGTCAATGACACAACCAAAGGAACATAGATGGTGAGTAATCTTGGGGTGATTTGAGTTAGTCCACTAGGATCAATCCTTGCACAAAGAAGCTAAGTGGAAAAATAAGGTGCCTTCTATCTATGGTTCTTAGTAAGGGCTTCCGTTCGTAATACCTCTCTTGCTCCCCAAAGGGACTCCTTACCTTGCGACAAGTAACGGACCTCGCAGCCACAAGAGTACCTTAAGCATTCCTACTCAACATTTTTCTCATGGTCACAATCCCACAAGTACTCACATCAAGTGAAGAAAAGTACTATGTCTACCAAGGTTTTGTGTCCTTGATAGCCTTGAGTTTATAGTGGGTCGGAATAGCTAGGAAAAAGCTTGTCCCCACTTGGATCATTCCTCTTTATTGCTCAAGAGCAGGCCCGCTAAAGGATTCTAAAAACTTAACAAAGAGTGGATTAACCTTTGAGTTTCAAGATTTCTATTTCACCTCAAGGGTGAAGAGCATATTCTCCTAACTCAAAAATTTCTCCCAAACACACCAAGCAAAGGTTCAATTACCCTCTTGCTTTCAAAATCCAAAGATGGGTCAAGATTTATGTTTCACCACAAGGGTGAAAAGCATACGCTCCTACCACCCAAAGATTCCTACAACAAGATATTAAGTGCCTATGAAAAGAAACAACTAGTATATGTCACACTCAAAATGAAAGCAATGAAACAAGCACTTGGTTGGTTTTTATGCTTTGGGCAGCCTTGCAAAAACCATTAGTATCCCTTGTGCATTTGGAGCTTTGACATGCATTCTTTTAAGAAAATAATCAAGCAATGAGAGCACCTAAAAGCACAACTTGTTAGCCCTACAAAGGTTAGCACATTAAAACCAAATGAAATATGCAAATAAACCCCTGTTCTACCATAGCAAATCAGAAATCCAAAGCAAACCAATTAAATCTTGCAAGGAAATGACAAAAATTACTCACTGTCAGGCCTCGGTGATATTTCTGTTAGAGAAAGGATCATACAATATTTCATTGTGTATTGGTGTGATACTTTATCTCTGTGCGATAGTTCCTGATACCTGCATGTGATAGAGAATAATATGACAGTGCGATGGAATCTGCAAAGGCACGTGATACTTTAACTAGTAAAGTATCACACTGACATACAAGGAACTATCGCACGGCATTGAAAGACTATCGCATGATAATTCTGTCAGCAAAATTGAGAGCTGAAATAGCAAGCAAATATTGACAAAAAATTGACAAAAATGCATAAAAAAAAGGACAAAACAAGAGTGTTCTGCCCCACGGTGGGCGCTAAAAATGTACACACTAAATAGCGCACTTCTCTAAGTCATTACTTCCAAGGGAATCCATGAATGGGAAACCTTGAGAAAGTGACCTAGAGCTCCCTAGGCATGGAGTCACAAGGATGTTGATGGTGCTCTCAGCTAGAGCTATTGAAGCATGCAACCTTGCTAGTAAACCACAAAATGGGAGATTCAAAGAGACAAGGGCAAGAATGCCAATATCTTCAAGAATCAAGATGAGAATGCAATGCAACTATGATAAGAATGAAGATGCAAGCTAAGCTATGAAAATAAATTATTACAAACCCTTGCTAATTAAGCTATGTGAGCTAATCTAGAGCATAAAGGAAACTAAGCTAGAAAGCATAAACATGAAGCTAAGATGCAAGAATGAAATTAGAATGCAAAAATGATCTCCAAAGTCTCCAAGAAATCCTGCAGCATAAGATTAGTATTCAAAATTGGGATCCTAGAATGAGAAAAGAGCTCTCCTTTTAAAGGAATTGCAAAGGAATGGACCATAGAGATTAATGTTAGAGTAATCGGTTAGTTTCTTTACTCTATTTTCACTTAAGCTATCTCTTAGGTGCATATAATTAATATTTTATATTAATTATATTGCGCAACCTAGCTTTTCTTTTTTTTAGGGTTTTGTTCACCTTTATAGGTTGAACCTTGTAATTATTTTTCATTATGCTGAATACATTTTTTCTCTCATTTTTTAGCACAGAAGGGTTTCAATTTTTTCCATCTTTTGCTTCGTTCCTTCTAATAGGTATCTTGCATGCAGATCGGTCTTGGAAGTTGAATCTATTTCTCTCAGTTTCTACATGGTATCAGAGCCTCCCTGTTGCTACCTGTTCTGGTATTTTTGAAGCAAGTTTTTTCAATTCTGGTATTCTCTATAGGACGTTATTTTTTATTTCTTTTTTTGGAGCATTTTGAGCAAAAATAGATGCCACCATTGTGCTCAGAAGGGTCGGGAGAGTCAAAAATCATATAAAGTTTGCATTTTTTGGCCATTGTAGCATCTGGGAGAAAAATTTGCCCTATTAGGGCCATACAGATATGAATATCGAGAAATTTTTTTAATTTTTTCTTAAAAAAATAAAAAAAGCATTTAAAAAAATGCCTTCGGTTATAAAACAACCGCACCACCCGTGCGCCTCCCTCTCGTCGTCGTGTCGCCGCCGCACCACCGCACTGCAACCGTTGCGCCACTGCTGCCCCCACGCCGCCCAAGCACCGCCCCGATGCCGCTCCAGCCCACACGCCACTACCGCACCACCAGTCCCTCCAAACATCCTATGACGGCCATACAGCCATCAATCTTTTTCCCAGGATTGTATTTTTCCAGTGTGCTTGCATTTTTGGGGGTACTTGGGCTTTTTTGGTCCTACAGGGCTCATACAGACTCAAAATTTGACATGTGATATATCGTCGGAAAGGTCTTTTTGAGCCCATCGCTCTCATGTAGGTTTCACTTCCTGATTTTTCTATTTGATTGTCTTTTTTTTCATTCAAAGACGCACCTTCTTTTGTGGTCCTGTTCTATTTCTTGTGCTTTCATAGTAATTTGTTATGTACGGGGGATACTATTATATTTTTTTGGGGGGAGGGGGTGTTTTTTACTTTCTATAATTTACTTCAGAAAGACCCTTCTACTTTTGTCTTCTTTCTCTCAATGGTGGAATCTACTGTCGCTCACCTTACACCTCACAACTATCACACTTGGAAATGACAGATGACCAGATTTCTTATGGAAAAAGGGGTATGGTCATGTCTCAATGAGACTCAGCCAGTTCTACAGAGGCCTTATGAGGCTCTTATGCAGAGGAATAAGATGGATGAGGCAATGGGCCTCATTGCAATGAACATTTCAGATGGGTTGTTGTTCCACCTAGATGGTTTGACCACACCCAGGGATATGTGGAACAAGTTTTCCACCTTGTTTGGCATAATGAATCAGTTCAAGGTTCTCTAGATAGATGCAGAGTTCACCTCCTTGGTACTTGAATCATTCACCAGCATTGAGGACTTCTTGATGAAGTTTAAGTCTCTTCGATCTATTTTACAGGTTGTTGGAAAGACGAAGATAGATGATGAGTGTATCTTTCTGATACTCTCAAAGCTTCGCGGTCCATATCAGATTTTCACTTCTACCTTCTACTCCACTATGGATGCACTAGGTGCATGACATGTTATGCCCTCTTTTGAGACCTTCTGTGATAGGTTGACTCATGAACAGTCCAAGCTCAATTAGATGGATTCACTTACAAGTTCACAGTCATAGGCATTGCTTGCCAAGACACCTCAGGATCTGAAGCTGAAGCAGACATATGATTCCTCTTCTTAGCACTCTACTGGCCCACCATCTTCTTCTAAGAAGGAGAAATAGAAGATAGAGAGCCCTACATGTTCCTATTGTCAGAAGGGGCCTCATGATGAGTCACATTATTTTCAGAAGAGATTTGATGGCTATGAGAAAAAGATTGCAAATTTGCAAGCTCTCCTTCATAAGAGCACTATTTCCTCTCCGTCCTCTTCCACCTCATAGGGGTCTACTTTTCAATCTTCTACCTCATCTTTGACATCTGGATAGGATTTTGGATAGGGTCATGCATTACAGGCTTCCATTGCATCCCCTTCACAGGTCCCTTGGATACTAGATTTAGGTGCTTCTCACCATATGGCGTCTTCTCCAGAGATCTTCCCTTTTATTGAGGCTTCTCTTATTCCTCACATTCTCATGGGGAATAACACTATTATGCCAGTCTACGAGAAAGGTTATGTAAGCATTCAGGATGGCACATTTAATGATGTATTGTATGTTCCATCTCTATCTGCAAACCTCCTCTCGATTTATCAGATTACACTCAGTGGGTCAGGGAAGACAGTTGAGTTCACACCAGATTTAGTCTTCATTCGGGATAGTGTGACAGATGGCATTATTGCTATAGGGATAGTTGATCATTCCACCCATCTCTACACCTTCTCACACTTTGGTCCACCATCTCCATTATCGGAGCATAGCTCTCCTCTTCCGCGAGAGCATCATGTGGGACAGTTAGGTCACTTGAACCTCTGTATTGTTCCTAAGACCACTTCTGTGACTGCCTCACCTCATCTTGTTGGGGTTTCTTCTCTTTAGAAGGACTCTTCTTCATCACTACCAGACCCTCCAACTCCATTCATTGAGCCACCAGGTGCAGTTGTTGAGGATTTTATAGAGGACACTCATCTCCTCTCTCTTGACAGTGTTTGCACACCTGTCTTACCACCTACATTGGGGATTCCCTTTCAGGATCCTCGTGTCTAGTCCTTTGAGCATCAGCTCAGCCTTTTAGTGACACCTCACCTTTCGAGGTTAACTCTTCAGTTCTCACTACCTTTCACTCCTTTGTATTGGCGTCATGGTGGTTTGTTCATTGATCCAGGGGTTCTTTCATTCTAGGGGGGCTTTGGAGCCTTGACCCTCTCTCACAAGGGGGTTTGGTAGCATGCATTGTACTTATGGCTTTGAGAGAGTCTCTTGAAGTCATTTTTTGTCTTTTGCTTTCTTTTATATCTCTTTTTGGAGAGGAGTTTTTCCCACTGGGTTTTGTCCTTTGTCTCCGGTTTACAGAGATTTCTTTGTATTGGGTACCTGATCAGGCCTTGTTGTTGGGACCCATTTCTTGCTTTCATAGCTATGCTAGGTTAGCTTTCCTCTTGAGCTTTGCTTAAGGGGGGGTGTTAGAGTAATCAATTAGTTTCTTTACTCTATTTTCACTTAAGCTATCTCTTAGGTGCATATAATTAATATTTTATATTAATTATATTGTGCAACCTAGCTTTTCTTTTTTTTAGGGTTTTGTTCACCTTTATAGGTTGAACCTTGTAATTATTTTTCATTATGCTGAATACATTTTTTCTCTCTCATTTTTTAGCACAAAAGGGTTTTAGTTTTTTCCATCTTTTTCTTCATTCCTTGTAAGAGGTATCTTGCATGCAGATTGGTCTTGGAAGTTGAATCTATTTCTCTCAGTTTCTACAATTAAAAGGCAAAATATTTAATCAAGGTTGGAGCATGAAAAAGGAGCAATCCATGTGCACAAATCTCCTCCAATGAGAAAATAAGAGTTTACTTTTGTGTCCATATGAGACAAAAAGGTCTTTTCTTCTTTTTATAAAATAAGAATAATGCATTATTTGTGCAACTTAGGATAAGATGAAAAGGTGGGGGCTTTTTTATTTAATAAAAGGGGAGGAAATTCCTTTTAATTAAATAAAGACTTAGGATAAAAAGGTTAGCCCGTATAAAATAATTGAATGAATGATAGAACTAGGATTTGATCAAGGAAAATTGTTATTGAGCTAAAGATGCTGATTCAGGAAATTGATAAATTGTTGAATGGGGGCCCAAAGTCTAGGCGACCATTTTAGAGTGCATACACCTATAAATCAACCTTGACCTTATCTAGGGTGTAAAAAACCTCCAATGGATCACAAATATGGGTTATCATCTCTAAAGAATGAAGTGGTACATCATAATAAAAAATAAAATCATCAAGAGATAGTGGAGTATCACAGTCTCCATATAGATCCTGATTAGAATTCCAAAGAGCACAAGGATACTCAAATGAATAAATGACTCTAAAATATCATTATATATATGATAAAAAATAGCTCTGAACATAGGGCTTGGCCCTTTGGTGAAATGGTGGGGCTTCTTGTCTATAGTGCCTAACACCAATGTTCAAGTCCCCATGGGGTCACTCTCTACTATGGTTCTCAATGGAGAGTTGTTTCCTTAATCCTTGGTGAAATAGTGGGGCTTCTTGTCTGTAGAGCTTACAGCCAAGGTTCAACAATTGTAGGGCTTCTTCCTTTGGTAAAATGGTGGGGCTTCTTTTCTATAGTGCCTACAACCAAGGTTCAAGTCCCCATGGGGTCACTCTCTATAGTGGTTCTCAATGGAGAGTTGTTACCTTGATCCTTGGTGAAATAGTGGGGCTTCTTTCCTATAGAGCTTACAACCAAGGTTCAATAATTTGGCATATTAATGGGCTAGGGAGGGTTGAACCTTAGAGTCATGTTAGATCGGGTGTTGTGTGGAAGCCACCGAATAAGGGATGGATTAAAGTCAACTTTGACGGTGCTTCAAAGGGAAATATTGGCCCTTCAAGAGTGGGTTTTCTAGCTAGGGATGATAAGGGGAATACAATGGTGATTCGAGAAAAGCCTTTACCCAAAGGAACAAATAATGAGACAAAATAACTTGCAGCCATTAACTCTATTTTGTTGGCCTGAAGACTGAAGGTAAGGAAAATTTATTTAGAGGGTGATTCACAAATAGTTATAAAAGAGATCACCAAGGGAGCTACAAAGGCTTGGTATCTAAATAAACATGTTAGAAGAATCATGAACCTATTGAATGCTTTTGAGGATTTCAGGGTGTCACATGTATACAAAGAGGAAAATGTGGATGCAAATAAGTTGTCCAAATTTGGAGCAAGATGGGCATCTCATGACCCAAGGGATATTTTTGAAGACTTCTCTTACTTATAAGTAGGGGATTTAAATTTCTAAATTTTGTAAGAGCTTTCAAGAGTTAAGTATTGTCGGCCTTTTCATCCAATTGTAATGGAGGGACCTGCATATGTTGAAGCTAGCGGCTTGGGAGGGTGTACAAACCATTATGGCACAGTATGTTTGCACAAGACAACTTTGGAAAATGATTTATTTTGCACTAGGTAAGGAGTATGAAGTTTGTGAATGACGACATCAATGATCTAGAGACTTTAGAGGGATTTTTAATGACAACTCAATTGGTAGTTCAATAATGTTATTTCCTTTTTGAGTTCTAGTATGTCGAGTGGTGGTTTGGGTGAGGTTTTTGGGGTGGAAGCCTGTTGTGGTACTGTTTGTAACTATGGAAGATAATTTTTTATTGAAATCCCCAAACTAGATACCTGGGTTCCACGGGGTGATCTTTGTGAAACGAATAAGGGGAATCTTTTGTTTTGATGATCTCTATTTTTGGGAATGTATATGCCAAATTTTTGACAATCAATACTTGAACATTGATATTCACCCATAGATGAATTTGTAAATTTCATCACTTTTTTTGGCATGGGCTTTGATGTTGGGCATGAAGGAGGAGGCGATGAAATTTGTGTGCCTGTGTGTGGAACTAGTTTTGGCAAAGGGTGTGGAGGACATAGTGGATCGAGCTGAGTCAATATGGGGATTGAGATTGGGTTGTGGCCCATGGCAAGTGGTGGGAGGTGGTGACGGGGAATTACAACCTCTCATCCTTTGGAGCTCATCCAAGCCAGTCAAAGACCAAATTTCCATGACTCATGTGGGGTGGGAGAACTTGCTTAGGTACATCTAAGGCTATGAATAAGAGTAGGAGGAGCTGGAGTGGGAGAGGATGAGGAAAATGAAATAAACTTTGGTAAGAGGGGTCAAGGGACCCAGGGGGTCTAGTGTAGGGGCAGCCAATAAGATGGGTGACCGGAAGGGAAAAGAACTTGCACGGGAGAACAAGAAGGTAGGCATGTTTATCCCTACTCCTAGCCTCTCCAAAGAGGAAATGCAGGGTTGGTTCCTATAATTGCAATGACTTGTGTCTTATGATGTTGTTTGTTGATATCGGG
The DNA here is from genome assembly GCA_027943335.1 of Chamaecyparis obtusa. Lineage (NCBI taxonomy): Eukaryota > Viridiplantae > Streptophyta > Pinopsida > Cupressales > Cupressaceae > Chamaecyparis > Chamaecyparis obtusa. The sequence goes on along the minus strand of BSBK01001829.1, from coordinate 985,388 downwards.
TTATGCCCAATTTTAGAATTAGTAGGCGAGTTTAGTATAACAATTTTCTCATTTTGAATAGAGGTGGGATGATGGGTCAGAGATTTTTGTATGGGCATGTTTGCAAAATCTTCTTGTATGGGTGTGTTTGCAAATGTCAATGTTAGACAAGGATGGGATATTGGGCTTCTGAAGGAATGGAATATGCTATGCAGAATTTTGTAGAAATTATTTACTATCAATAAAATACTTCTATTATTGATAAAAAACTCTGAACACTTTATACTTGTAGCATTTCCAAATAATATCCTCACAAGGCGTGCTAGAAACAAGAACAAGATTATACAAGTATGACAATAAATGAAGCTCACTAAAACAAGTGATTATGAAATCATTTCATTGCCTACAATTCCTCCTTGAAGAAAAATCCATTGAAAATAAAATAATTCTTAAAAAAAATATTGAGGTAAATCCAACAGAAAATAATATAACTTCTAAAAATAAACAAAATATATCCAATGTGGCATAAAAACTTGATTCAATGCAAAAAAAATAAAATGGGTTGAGGAAGTGCGATATGAATGACAAGATAAGATTTGTAGTTTCACCTACTAGTCAAATACCAATCAACATGCATATCACAAAATGAGAAGTCAATAGGCACCAACCACACCAATCAACATGCATATCACATGACAATAAGTTAGTGAGAACCAACCAAGTTAATACCTCAAGCGTCAACTAATGCAACATCACAACACCTTCACCATTCATACAAGAGATGTAAAAAAAGACATGTGAGTATAAGATCACAATAAAAAAAGTAGGGAGGAAAGCAATATAAAGTGCTCAAATTTTGTAGTGTGGTGCATATGGGATTAAAATGTTCCAAACACTTGAAACACAACACGAACCCACAATGTGTCTTAAAAAAACATTAATTACCATATAAATAAGAGCAACCAACAAATAAATTTAATGAAGGTGCCAATAACAAAGGTGTTGTTGGAAAAGCTTAAGTCTCCAACCTTAAGAACATTGGCGAATAATGTGATATCTTAGCATGGTAATAAAAGTATAGTCCAAAACAACTCATCCAATACAAAATACACACTTAATAAATCATCATAAAAACACTGTCAATATAAGAGAATAGTCCTGCCTAAAAAAATTTAGGTGGTTATAAGTAAATAGAAACACATATATCCATGAAAGTCTATGCAAGAGGCAAAGCCACAAACCTAATTGCATCAATGAGGAAATGAAAAAACATATCCAAACAAGGTGCTAACCAGAACACAATACACTTGCACTTGATCTCCTCACCAAAAAAGTTGGTCAAGTAAAAAAAAGGGCAACCAAATGCTAAGATGACCAAGCCGTTATTGAAATCAAAGATATGGGTTGAATAAGGTATATGCATTGATTAATAAGATATATGCATTGATTAATAAGAATGGAAATTAGCACAAAAAAATTACCTAATTTACACATTTGATATAGCATTGTCAGAGGATATGGTTATGAAAAACCATAGTATGAGGTGCCAAAGAATAAAGTCGAACTACCAAATGCATAAAATGTGGGTTAAATCAAGGAAAACCATGCCTACCAAAAATGTAAACCATTGAACAATTTGTGAAAGCCAATCTCATATTAGAATGGGCCCAACAAGAATTTCAACCAATAAATGAGGCAATCCTTTTATTTGAAAAATCAAACATGCTGAAATAATATTGCAACATGTAATCAAATTCAAGTGATGCTTATGTGAACCTACAAAATAAAGGCTTGGATAGAGAAAAAACTATTACACAACTACAATAGTTGGGACCTCAATGGCTAGCAAATGCCTCTGACCAAAAAGAGAGATAGCCTACAAGCTCTAATACCATGTTGGATTTTGCAACCTCTTAAACTAGGATCAATGACTACTATAGCTTCTATGAATAAAGAGAAATAATATATCACCTGGAAATGATTTTGACACTTAGATTGAAAAAAATGTAAAAAGATTCTGCTTATAAATGCAAGAGTGAGTGTTTGAGCACTAATGAGGTGCAATGGTGGGTGCAACCACCTGACAACTATTTTCCAACTACTTGGAAGAAATATTAATGTAGGAAAATAATAAAATTTACCTAACACCTATGATTCAACCTAAGTAAAACTTAAGCTTGAGTAGATAATATTTAATCTTTAAAAAAGTGAGCAAAGAAATTGGTCATTTTTCATAGATAAGAATTGGGTATTCCATGCAATTGATTAATGAGCTATTCGAGAGACAAGACAAATATAAAGGTGGCAATCACCAAAGTGAAACATGAGCAATTAAGCTCCCTTGAAAGGGCTCGTTAATTAAAAGGGATCATTGACTTATTGTTGCCACCAAGTCATCATTAGTAAAAAATTCTATCTAAATCATCAACCCCTTCACTCACATCCTAATTTCCTTCTTATAAGTATGGTTAAATAAAACCATATGAAAAATTGTTGATAATTCTTGGGCCCTTTCCGAGAGTGCTCTCAACTTCTAAGTAAGTGTGGATCCAACTCGTAGGGCATTGATTTACAAGTCAAATCACCTTCTATCTCTAATAATTTATTAACTAGCACTTGCATCTAGAAGATGTGCAATGGCTACGTTGATATCAAGATATACCTCATTTAATATATTGTGGGATGAAAGGGAGCAAACACAAAGAAAAAACTAAATGTATTATTCTTCTCCTTCTACTCCTTCTATTTGTTCCACCTCCTCCTCCCACTTGTTCTTCCCCTACTACACCTTCTTCTCAGCCTTCTCGTCTTCTTATTCCCCTTCTCTTTCTTCTTTGTTTTCCCCTCCTTTTTCTTCTTCTTCTCCTCCTAACCCTTTTTCTCTTTTAGCTTCTCCGACAAGTTTTTAAATTCATATTAAATAAATTTTATTAAAAAATGAAATTTAGCGAAGTCTATAAATGCATATAAAGGATGAAAGAAATTATTCTAAAACCTTCTATTAAGTTATCTTTAAAATTAATGTATTTTTAAAAAAATGAAAATAGTTGTTAAATACAATATAACCTAAACATAAACGTAAAATTACTTAATCAAATAATACTTAAGATTTTTATTAAAAATAAAAAATTAAATAAGTTTATAAATTTATATTAAAAAATTCTTATAATTTTTATTAAAACATTTTTAAATTTAAGTACAATTATATGTCCTATTTTCAAAATGACAATAATTACAAAATACAATCAAATATGAACATAAACATAAAATTACAACCGTTTTTCTCCTCTACTTTTTCTCATTCTTCTCCTTCTCCTTCTTGGACAAGTTTTTAAATTTGTATTAAAGACAATTTTATTAAAAATGAAAATTAACTAAGTTTATAAATGCATATGAAAATTGTTGATGTTTGATTAGATTTAGGGTATGTAATTCTTTTAAAATTTTATGTATATATTAGATAAATTCACAATAGAATGTTATCCAATCTTAGATAGATATAAGTCTATCTTGATAATTTCTCCTTAGAATATTATCTTTATATATATTGATCTCCACATTGATATTATATCAAATCACTTATTTGATATATATCAATATCAATATAGTATAAATATCTTCTTATTAACCAATATGCATCTAGAGAACTATATATATATATATATATATATATATATATATATATATATATATATATATATATATATATATATATATATATATATATATATATATATATATATATATATATATATATATATATATATATATATATATATATATATATATATATATATATATATATATATATATATCAATATCAAACTAAGCCCGAATCTTATTATTATTAATCAATTTCATCAAATTAATTTGATGTAATATATATTCTTCAAAGATGTCTCACGAAGGGACATTCCTCTTCGTGAGACATTCTTATTATCAAATTTTACCAATTTAGAAAATTGTATTATTAACATGTTATTATTTATCAAAGTTGATCCTCATTATCAACTTGTTAATGTCAATTTTCATATTAACATTGAACATTATACTAGCCGATACATATCGACCTTCATTTTATTTGTTGTCCAAACATATGTTTAACAAAATCATTGTTAATAATGATACTATCAACATATGTCGACATCATCCTTATTAACAATGATAAGTTTGTTATGTTGATAAGAATGAAGTCAATATAAGTATTTTGATGATTATATAAATATGGTTATCATTATTGATAATGATAATCACAGTGATATTATTATCAATAATGATTAATCAATATTATAATTCAGATTCATAGTTGATACCATAATCGACTTTTGATAATCAAATCAATAATGTTAAGTTGGTATTATTATCAACTTTATTAACAATTAAAGTTGATAACAATATTAACTATAACATTGATATTACTTTTACTCATATTAGTTATCAATAATGATAAGTATGATAGTTATCAATTATAACTATCATGGTTATCAACTAATAATTATTATAGAATGAACCTTAATCAATTCTCCAATTGATAAGATCATCAAATTTATAATGATAATGTATATAACATATAATTCGCATTTTATCTAAATAAGGGGATATCAAATGCTTAATTAAGGTTAGAATAATCTGACCGAAGCTATGAACATTAACAAAAATTAACTAAGTCTATAAGTACATATAAGTGAAAAAATAATATATTAAATTATTTATAAATTTAAGAATAATTATGTCATCTATTCAAAATGAAAATAATTACAAATAGAATCAAATCTAAACATAAAACATTAAAATCCCTAATCAAATAATATTTTAAAATTTTATTAAAAATGAATATTAACTAAGTGTACACATTCATCTAGGAAAAATATTCTTAAAATTTATATTGAAGTATTTTTAAATTTAAGATCAATTATATGCCAGCTTTTGTAAATGACAATAATTGTAAAATACAATAAAATATAAACATAAACACATAGTTTCTTGGTAAAGTAATAATTTATCTTTATATACAAATAATTATTCCATAAAAAAGCTATGTAACAATTTATCAATAATAAATATTATCAAAATCAATGAAAATGAGTAAACAAACGAATGGCTTTACCAAGATGAATAGTTTTAAAAATTGAAATTTAGAAAGTGAACAACGGGAGAAAAAAACTTCATAAAACTTCTTAATGCGAATCCACAACAAAAGGGGTCAACTTGGACAAATTTTAACAAGCAGATTTGGTTTTCTCTTGGTCCCTTAGACCACTGGTCTAGTGGATGTTATTAAAATTCCTTAGTTTCATTTCATTTCAATGATGATTTGACAAAGAGCTAAAAGGCTTGCTCAAACGTAGATTGTAAACAAAGGAAGTCGTTTGTGGGAGGGCGGTGTCATTAGCAACGTAAATGGACTTTACAACAAATAGTAAACAAAATAGGAACATAAATCCAAAAATTATTGGGTGAGATTTGACAAAACCGAGTAGAAGTCCACCCTATAATAGCCTTATCAGCTAATAAAATAATAAATCATTTTTAATTAATAATAAATTATTAATTTATGAATTAATCTATTACTGGCAGTTGCCCACTTTTGTGTGTGCAATAGTAAGCTGATAGGAGATGTGATTTTTCCCTAAAAAATGCTTAAAATATCTAGAGCGTGAAAAGAGCCATTTTCCTTGCACACATGTTTTTCCTCATAAAATACCTCCATTCACAAAATTTTGTTCAGTAATAATATAGGAAATTATGATATTGCTATCAGGATTCAAGTGTGTAGATTTTTGAGTCAAACTCATTGATCCATGTTTCATGAGTAGTGGTTTACAAGAACCAATCTCTCATGAGAATGAATGGAACACTTAGCACACATTACATCTAGGTGATGCTCGTAGAGGTGAAGCACTAGGATTTCTTGTGAGGTCAACCATCCCAATACTACTCCATCTTGAGCACGCTTAACTACGAAGTTTCTTCCATGGTTAAGCCCACTCTGATTGTAAACCCACTTGCAACACCTTTAGCAAGTAGTGTGCCTAATGAACCATTCATTAGAAAGCCCCCGGATCTCACCAAGTGATAAGTAGGAGATAATTTCCATAGCAAGTCAAATTATGATATTGTTATCAACATTTAACTTTGTAGGATTTTTAGTCAAATTCATTGACTCATGTTTCATGAGTAGTGGTTTACAAGAATCCATCTCTCATGAGAATGAATGGAACACTTAGCACTCATTACAGCTAGGTGATTCTCATAGAGGTGAAGCACTAGGACTTCTTAGGAGAAGTAGGCATAATCAACAGTGAGCGTAGGTAGTGTGTCAATCTTTATTGATAATGTGAATGCTAAGTTTAATATGTCAATTATTATATACAATAAAAAATATTAAATTAAGAATATATATTTTTTAAACTAATTCAATTAGCTTTAAAATTGAAATTTTAATATATTTTAAATAAAATATTATAAAAAAAACTTTTTCAATTTAAACAAAAATTAACAAAAGATAATCTCTTTAGATTTCTAAAATAATAAATAATAAATAAATAATCATCTTTTTTAAAAATTTTTTGGTCAGTTATAAGTATTTTATTAAGTCAAAAAAGTTGATTACAAAGCCACTAGATTTGGTAGATTATACTTTCCCACCCCCAAAACCCACTGAATTCAAACAACCATTTCAAAATACATCCCAAATTCAATCCAGAAAAGCAACACAAAAAGCAAACAACAACACAACCTGAGAATCATTAACCCATACTAACAAAAATGGGCATGCTGAGGAACAAGAACTAGATTCCAAACATCAAAGAAACCAACCCGTTGCCTCTTCACTTGAAAAGTTTGGAAAGTTTGGAATAGATGAGTCACTACGAGCTTCTTGGATTTTACTAGTATCGCCACTCACACTGCCACCCACCCGGACACCACCACAAACTGGTTGTTTGGATAGAATCTACCATCGAGGGATAGGGTTATTTTCATTCCCTAGAGGGGTCACCAACTTCATCGGGGTCTATTGCATCTTTATCCTCCTCCTGGCATCCAAAACCAACCTCTCCTTTTTTATTGTTTGCAAAAAATCTAAAATAGCCCACCACCCCTTCCAAACATCCACCATTTGCACCACCATTGGACAACGAGAAGTCCAAATGACCAGGGGTTACAAATCCCCGTCACCACCACAAATGATCCTTCAAGGGCCTTGGTTCATGTGTAGGCCCAAACCCACCTTTGCCCTTCCTATAATCTTTGCGAGCCAGCTCACCCATTTGGTTTCCAAGCATGCACAGGTCACCCGCAACACCTCTTCTCTCAATGAGCCAGCCATCAAAGCCAAAACCATGAATAACAAGGAGATATCCAAGTTGATCTTAGGTCATAGATCAGAGTTGAGAAACTCATCTCCCATCATCAAACACATAGCCCCCCAAAACTCCACATGATCAAATTTAAACACATTCCTCAACCACTGCACATAAATTGCCTCCATGAAACTTGGCAACTCACTTGATGAATCCAATGAGAAATTTTGCTCCATTAATAACCAAAACTTGAGCTCCAACAAATCCCAATTCTGGAAAAAAAATTAAAGAGAACACAACTCCTATGAGCCCCACTTCCCGCCTTTAAAGGCTGACAAAGCCTCAGAATTGATCCCCATCACCATTCATGATGTCAAGACATCACATCATCTGATGCCTTACTAAATGTGAATCAAAGAAAATCTTGCCCCGTACCTCTTGCATGTTGCCACCTCATCATTATATGTCCTCAACACTTGCAAAGGCCAGTTTAAAAATTACTACCTCCACCTCCAAATTCATATACCACCTGACGTCATAACCTTGTGATGCTAAAATAATGATTTTAGGAATCATGTCCTTCTATTGCAAAATTTGTGGACCCCAAAAGCCTAAGGTCCTCAAAAATTTCAATTTTTTCCCCCAATGAACCATTCACCTTGATGCTAGATAGTTTCTCTACAATTGTGTTGGCCTCCTGAAGAACATAGGACACCCGAAAGTCAACAAATTCCCCTAGAAGATCTCAAATCATTTGAATATGCTTATTGAGATTCCATGTATCCATCTCCCCTTTCACAATACCATTCACAACAAGTTGTGAATCTCCTTCTAGATGAAGCCTCTGAACTCCCAATGTTTTTTCCATCAGGATAGCCCCAATCACTGCCAAACACGTCGCTTCATTATTAGTACCATCTACCAACCTTTTGGTGCCTAGAGCAAGGATACTCCCATTCTCATCACAAGCCACAAAACTAGACCCTAAAGGTCTAGGGTTGCCCTTAGAGGCACCATCAAAATCAATCTTAATCCACCCCTTCTTAGGCATATACCACCTTAATCTATCCACTCCTGCCTATAGAGATTCAACTGTATGAGGCCCATTAATGGGCCTAAATTTCACCAAAGACCAATTTTGTTGAAACAAAGAATCAAACTGACTAAAAGGGATCTTTTGAACATTGATTTGTGAAGTGGCATTTGAAACCAATTCTAACACTACCTTTTCCAATCTCACTAAAAATCTAGACACAATTTTAGCCTTATCTTGAAAAATCCTCTGATTACATGACTTCCAAATTTCCCAAAATGTAGTGGAAGGGAGGACAAGTTGAATCAAGGCAAAGATAGATGACCCCTTTGGTAAGTACCACAATTCCAACCAAATCTTCAAGCTAATAGGGATAGGTCCACTCCAATTCAAATTTTGTAAACCAAAATGCCAAGCCTCTTGAGAAAAATCATAGGTCATGAAAATGGTCTAGGGTCTCCTATTGATGTAGGGGCATCCAAGGTTAAGGCAAGGGCATTCTTTGTCCTCGGTGAAACTGCATGGAGTGTTTGTATTTTGGCCGGTGTTACTCGGTTGCAGCCTTGACCGACGGTCTTGGTCATTGAAGGGAGCTCGGTCATTAAAGGAACTTGGCAGTCTTTGGTGCTCAGTAAAATTGTTACTTGGTCATGCTTGTGGTGCTCGATCGACACTAGTGCTCGGTGATGCCTATCATGCTTAGTTAATTTACTATCGCTCGGTAGTTCTGGCTTACCGACTGGAGTTCTGTGTGATTTGTTGAGCCGACTTAGTGAATTTATTGTTGGTAGCCATTCTTTTGGGCCAACATGCTGAATTAAATGTTTGTATACATTTGTAAGCCAACTTGTATGGCATTTAATTATTTGTTTTGGGGAGTTAAGGGTTTCATCTTGTTGACTTTTGGCTGATGATTAGTATTTAAGGAGTGCTTGGGTAGATTTTTAGGGGGAGGTCAACTAAGGACAACTTGGCAGATCTGGGATATCAGATGTGAAGCTTGAGAGCTGAAGTTGGTGAAGTTGTGGAAAAGTTCTTAGATGATCTTGCAGATCATATTGTAATCTGATAGTTGTTTATAGCAGAGCTAGGGGTTTGCATACTTTCATACAAGGAGATTGCTTGGAGGCTTGTGAGCTCAAGTTGAGATCTGCCTTAGGGTTTCCATCAGCTTCTGATTATCTTCAGAGTTGAACTAGTTGAGTTTGTATTGGATCTAGTTGTGGATCTTGTAGAATTATTTTATGATTGTAATTGGCCCTAACCCGAAAGGCCTTACAGCCGGGCATGTTAATGAAAATCATTATTAAAAAATTACTTTGTGTTGCATTATTGAGTAATCTGCTGTGTAATTTTGTTGGCTGCAAGGTCTGGACTATCCTTAATTGGATCCACCATCCTTGACTGCATCACCTATGCCTTGTTACACATGACACATAAAAAAGGACTAGAAAAACCAAAACACATGACTTTGTCCCCTATTAGAATTCTATCATTCCCTGCTAGCCACGTAAAGGTGCTCACCTTGGGAAAACAAGAATTATTCTAGCAAATTCGATTCTCTCATTCCACCTTCCTGTTCTCATTTTCCAGCAAAGTGTATTTGATCTTTGATCAAATACTAACCACTCTTAGCCCGATACCATTTGACCTCATCCTGGTCCCTCAACCCTATGATTGTTCTATTTTTCAAAATTCTATTAAGAGTTTTATAATCTACCTCAGACAATCCAACTGTACCCAGATCCTTCTACTTAGTCTCCTCACCAATCTCAAAATTGTCCATGTCTACATAATCACTGTATCATCTTAAAATGGAAGCACTTCCATGGTAAGAGTATTTAGCCCTCTGAGTAAGTGGTTTGGGGTCATGTTGAATGCCTTGAATGGATATTCAACTTGGATCTGGCTTTTCCCCTTGTTCTACCCCATTTTCCACTTCTTCCTGGCATTTTCTTCCCTCTTGAACTGTGAACCTAAGATTCTTGACCATAAGGTCAAGGTCGACCTTTTTAGGTCAAGGTTGACCTTGACCCTAGGGTTTGGGATCTTCGGTGTTAGCTTCCAGTTTCAGGATCTCATCAAAATCTTGCACTTTCCCTCTTCAGGGCCACTATTTCTCGAATTAAGTGTCAAATTCTCAAATTAATATTTGAGGTGGACCTTTCTTGATATTTGTATAAGATTCCTAATTTATTATTGGAGATTATCCTTTCTCAAGTTTTGTGCCTAATACTCAAATTAACTTTGGGGTTGGCCTTACCTTGAATTTTGTAACAAGGCTCTTAAATAATTATTTTATTTATTTATTAAGGGTGGTCCCCTCCTAGAGTTTTGTGTCAAGACTTTAATTTAATTTCATTTCCATGTGCACCTCTCTAGAGTTTTGTGCCATGGGCCCTTAATTATTGTTTCCTACGAGGCCCCTCTTGTGCCCTAGATCACTATAAAAGGGAGCCTTCCTCTCTCATTTTCACATCACACATCAAGTTTTGCAATCCATCTCTCAAGATCTCAAGCAAGAAGATCAAGCCTTCAAGCCTTCAAGCATTCAAGCATCCAATTCATCAAGGAGATCCATTAGTAGCCATTGAAGGATTCAAGCTCTATGGAGCTCTCTTGTTGAAGATTCCTCCATTTCCATTCAAGCCTCTTCCAAGTTCAAGATCCATTCAAGATTGGTGTTGAAGATCTAAAGACAATTGATTGGAGACATCCTATATTTGATTCTACATTCATCCATTCTTGTGGATTCAAGGATTCGAATCCTCCACAAGGGTTTCAACTCAAGCAAGGTGAATTGTTTCATTTACTTTGTTTATTCCAGCAATTTCAATTCAATTTCAAGGTTAATTCCTAAATTGGGGTTTGACTAAGGCAAACCCCCCCCCAAACAAACAACCAAAAACCCTCTTTTTCTTATAGCTACAGGTGCGAAACTTCGGATCTGAGAGTAGATTTGGATACCCTTTTTGCCGAACTTTCGAGATCCACAAACAAAGTCAAAGTTGACCTTCATTTTCCTGAGGTCATCCTTGAATTTTTAAAAGGTCAAAGTCAACCTAATCTCATCTCAGAAAAATATTTCTGGGATTTGTAAATCTCGCAGTTTCAGTTTAGGATAGTGGGAATCAACTATTTTTGAGATCATTTGACAGGGTTTTCAGTGCATTCTTTTTCGGAGGTAAGTACCTTTATTTCTTAATTTCAATATTAGTCATCTATATTTACTTTCTATATCAAAACAATTTCATGTAAGTGTAAAATATTGGCGTTGGGGTCTCTTTTATGTGCAAACCATTGTTCTAGGACCTCATCCATATTTTATCTATTACATTTTGGTGAACCCGTCTGCGACAACTCTTTCTTTTATGGTGTTAGATCTCCCTTTGTATTCTCTTGTGTGTTCACCTTCACTTTACATTTTGGTGAACCTGTTTTACGAATCCTCTTTCTTTTATGGAATTAGATGCCCTATTGTGTGTTTGATTTCCTTTTTCATGCTTATAGATCTCATTTGAATGCATTTGGATATATCTAGATCTATTTGTTATCATGTTGCACAAGTTGTCTCAAATGTTTTCCAACACTTTTGGGATTACACAACATCCTCCTCTTACCTTACCATTGCATGGCATTACACCTAGCAATACTTCATTTAGTACATGTCATGTTGCTTTACCTTATAAGGATATGTTAGAGAATGAAGATGACCTTAGGCTATATCTCCATCACATTTCTCTTTATGGAGATGAGTTGAGGATTGATGTTAATTCTTCTCCTAATAGATCTCCTTCTTCCCCCTCTAGGGATCAAGTTTTAGTGGATTATGGAGACCCTACAATGTGCTTTATTGGTAAGGATGATAATCCTCCTATTTGCGATGAGCCCTTGGATAAAGACATTGATTTATCCCCTCCTCATGAAGAATCTTTGATACAAGAGGGTGATTTATTAATGGATGACATATTCATACATGATGATAACTCTTCTTCTAAAACACTCCCCTTATGCGGACATTTTAGTGAAAGAAGATGACATTATAGATGCTTTATCTCCATTTGAGATTCCTTCTAGTGATGAGGCATTAGTGGAGAATGATATGAATTCCCTTAATGCTCTCCCTTTTAGTGATGATCATATGGAGAATCAAGATCTTACCTCATCTCCTCCTAGGATGTCCTCTTTTCTTCCTTCTTGTGAATCTATTTGTAGTGTTGAGACAACTAAAATGGTTTATCCTAAACCCTTGTTAACTGTCAAAGGTTGTCCCCACATTACTATCAAAGGTGAACCTATGGAGTCTTTCAATGATCAAGATTCTATAGCTCACACATATCATACAAGGCATAACCCTCAACCTAATTCAGTGGTTCCTACTTCTTTTCCACCTTCTCTTCCTCCTCCACCTCGTCTTCCTAGCAAGGAGTATGATTTGATAACTCAATTGCAAAATACTCCTCCCAAGATTTCTTTATGGGAGCTTCTTCAAACTTCACCTACCTACTATGAAGCCTTGCAAAAAGCTCTAGCAACTCTTTCTATTCCACCTCCTAATCAAGAGAATATCAATAACTTCTTACAATGCATGCATGCTACCCGGGGTCCTCTTGAAATTGTATTTACTCAAAAAGATTTACCTTCTAAAGAAGTTCAAAATCAGTATGATGCTCTTATGGTTGTTGTTTCTATCAATAAAAGTATCATTCGTAGGACCTTGAATGATAATGGATCTGGGCTTAATATTTGTAGCATGGACATGCTCAAAGTGATTAACGCCAATCTTTCAACTATTCAACTTGATAATGTTCCTATTTGTGGCTTTGATAACATTGCTGAGAACACTTTAGGCATCATTACCTTACCTATCAAAGTAGGACCGGTCATCTTGAATACACCTATTCATGTTATGCCTAGACCTCTCAATTATAATCTTCTTTTGGGTAGACCTTGGTTGCATGAGATGCATGTCGTTCCTTCCACCCTTCATCGTAAAGTCAAGTTTATACATAACAACGTGATGTATACACTTCATGCAGATGATGCGCCTAATCCTTGTCTTAATATTCAAACTCACACTACTCCTATTCCTAAAAGCAATCCTTCTTCCTCTAATGCTCTTCCTGGCGATGATTGGGGAACTTTGGATTTTACTCCTACCTTTATTGGTGAATATAAGGTTAATGATCTTGATTTTATGAAGCAACAAAGAGAATTTGAACAGTGAGTTTTTACTTCTAAAGCCCTTAGTAATAACTTTTTCGCTACTTCTACCCACAATGAATCTATCAAATCTATCAAGGATGATATTGTGACTACTGAGGTTCCATTGACTCCTTCTGATATGGCTTCTCGTTATGGTCCTGGTTATCACTTCCTAGTTAAACAAGGATTTAATGCTCAAGGATGTAGTAAGCATAAACAGGGAATTCAAATGCCCTTATGCACTAGGGGGCATGAGCATTCTTATGGATTGGGATTTAATCCTCGACAACAAATCAATGTTAACAACATCTCCAATAACACTTCAAAACATGATGAAACTATGAAGGACTTTGACCAAGATGTTCTTTTGCCTAAACTCCTTTGTGCTAAGATGATTACTAGACCTAAACACAAAAAGAAATGTAATTCACACTTGAAGACTCTTCCTTTTTGTTTATATCATAGATTTCACGATCACTCTACTAATGAATGTCAAGCTTTACATTATAAGATTAGGCAGCTCATTGATAGTAAGGTTATTTATATAGCATGTGGCAATGAGTTGTATTTCAATCCTATTTTCTCTAAATAACATTTATGTTCCTATTATGGAACTCCACATTATGTAAACAATGTTAGCCTAATCCTTGGGGCCTTGTTGTCTTGCATAGTGTTGTGAGTGATATAATAAGTCCCCTTTCATCTTTGTTCCTATACTTGGGGGGCAAGGGTGTCATCTCCTTCATTTCTGTCTTTCCAGGATTCACCTCTTTCCTTGGTTAAGCATAATTTATCTATGATGTGATATCCAATTATACATGAACATTTTGGTTTGCATTGAGGATCTTATTCCTTGATCACAACCGATTTCATTGTTTGACATTGGGTTTTCATGGTTGATAAATCTCTCACCTTGGAAGCTAAACAGTGTGCTATCCCTCACAAGGGTTACTTTTTCACTTCTTGCATGATATCTTTGCATTCGTCCCTTCCATGGCCTCATAGGAGCTGTGATCTTCTTGGCTTGGACTGGGTGTTGTCTATGGATATTGTCTTGATGTTGAAGAAGGCTTTATCCTTTTTCTTTTCTTTCCTTAACATGTCAAAATAGTATGTTTTTTCCATATTAAGGAGGGGGGCATATATACGGCCTCCCTTGCTCTATATTGTGTATTTTTGTTCTAACCTTTTGTTTTGCAGCATGCTAAATCTCAGAAGGTAACGCACATAAGTTGCTAAATCCTGAAGGGACACACATTTCCAATTTCAAATATGCTAAATCTTCTGAAGGTAATGCACATAAGTTGCTAAATCCTGAGGAGACACGCATTTTTCAAAATTTTCAATATGCTAAATCTTGGAAGGTAACGCACATAAGTTGCTAAATCCTAAAAAGACATGCATCAATATGCTAAATCTTTTGAGGGTAACACACATAAGTTGCTAAATCCTGAGGAGACACACATTTCATATTCATGGTAATACAAGAAGGTGGATCCATGGGTACTTTATAAAAGCCATCAGAAGATGCACTACATACATGCACAAAGCCACCAAAAGGCGCACAACATTATGGGGTGACTATCAAGTGTTTTCTTGGTAGGCCATCCTATCCTCTTGTGGTTCACAGTGAGATATACACGTCTTACTGGGCGAGCTAACCACTCCTCTCTTCCCTTTTCTCTCTTTTTCTACTAATGTCTCTCTTATTGCAATCTTGGAGTTGATGAAGACTCGAGTCCCTGGGGGTTGAAGGATTCCGTTGTCCCTTTGATTTCAATAAAATTATCTTTTTCTTTATGATCTCCTTTACCAAGAGTTTGCATCGAGTCCATACTCTTGCTAAAGTGGGGGCTTAATGTATCATCTTAAAATGGAAGCACTTCCATGGTAAGAGCATTTAGCCCTCTGAGTAAGTGGTTTGGGGTCATGTTGAACGCCTTGAATGGATATTCAACTTGGATCTGGCTTTTCCCCTTGTTTTACCCCATTTTCCACTTCTTCCTAGCATTTTCTTCCATCTTGAACTGTGAACCTGAGATTCTTGACCATAAGGTCAAGGTCAACCTTTTTAGGTCAAGGTCAACCTTGACCCTAACCTAGTCAGGGTTGACCTCTACCTTGACCCTAGGGCTTGGGATCTTCAGTGTTAGCTTCCAGTTTTGGGATCATTTGATAGGGTTTTCAGCCGATTCTTTTTCGAAGGTAAGTACCTTTATTTCTTAATTTCAATATTAGTCATGTATATTTACTTTCTATATCAAAACAATTTCATGAAAGTGTAAAATATTGGCTTTGGTGTCTCTTTTATGTGCAAACCATTGTTCTAGGACCTCATCCATATTTTATCTATTACAATCACAAACCTTCTCTCCCCATTGTTGTGTAGTAGCTACCACAATATTCTAGGAGATCTCTTCTTGATCCAAGTCTGATTGTTCATCCCATTAATCACACTATAAATTAGCCTTTTGACTGTTGCCTAAATGCCAAGTTAAATGATTGGTAATCAAGCCTCTACAACTCAACAAAAAAATCCAAAGGCCAAACCCTTTAGGTGAGTTTTTAATAGTAAAGATCCTCTCTCTAACTTCTCCATCCAAATATTTGGCCCTTAAAAATTTCACGCACATTTGATCTGGTTGAGTGTAATTTTTCCAAATAAGCTTAGGCCCCATCACTTCATTAATCAACTTCCAATCTTGTAGAACGATACCGCCACCTCTTTTCAATTTACAAATCTTGTCCCAAGCCATCAAAGGTATTTTGTCTTTCTCTTGAGCTCTATTCCATAAAAATTTGTATATCCTCTCTTGAATTTTTTTAATGACCTTACAGGAAATTTTAAAACATGCCATAAAAAAAAAAAGCATTGCAGAAATGATAGTTTTGAGCATGAGGATACACCCTGCTAAGGTGAGCCACCTACTTTTCTAGCCTTCCATTTTTTCCAAACAACCGTCAATCAAATCTTTCCAAATATTATCCTTACTAGCACCAACAAAGGAGTACCAAGAAATCTACATTGGAGTTGACCAATGTGAACCTCAAAAAGCCTAGTGATAACCCTTTACGATCCCACCTCTATGTTGAAGAAGAAAATTTATGATTTGTGTCAATTGACGCTCTATCCAGAAGCCAAACTATAAGAATCCAAAACTTATTTCATCACCCACACCTCATACACTAAAGCTACTTTGAACAAACAAGTATCGTTTGCAAACTACAAATGAGAGGTGGAATCCACCCCCTGACAATCTCTATTCCTTTCCAAAAGCCTTTCTCTCTCTTCCTAGAGATGGTTCTGCCCAACACCTCAGCCAATAAAATAAAAAGAAAAGGGGAGATGGGGTCCCCTTTCTGAATACCT
Source organism: Chamaecyparis obtusa (assembly GCA_027943335.1). Lineage (NCBI taxonomy): Eukaryota > Viridiplantae > Streptophyta > Pinopsida > Cupressales > Cupressaceae > Chamaecyparis > Chamaecyparis obtusa. The sequence continues at coordinate 968,497 of BSBK01001829.1, read as the reverse complement.
CTAGAGGTCTCAAAAAAACCTTGAGGGATACCATTGACAAGAATAGAAGCTTTGTAAGAAAAAAACATGCTATTTATCCACCTCACCCATTCTTCAACAAACCCAAACTTTCAGAGCACCCTAATGAGAAATCTTATATCCACCCTGTCATAACATTTCCTTATATCCAGCTTTAACATCTTCCTTCATTGTTTACTAGCCTTTGTCAAATGAATATCCTCATGATCCACACTATTCCTGTTTGGTGTGAACCCACTCTGCTTTGGAGAAATAAGTTTATGCAAAACCTTTTTCAACCTATTTGCTGCCACTTTCGAAATGATCTTGTAGACGATATCAAAAAGTGAGATGGGATGAAAGTCCTCAAAGGATAAGGGTTTCTCTTGCTTCAAGATCACAACAACCATTGTATCATTGAAATCTTTTAAGATGAAACCTTTGGTTCGCGACTCCTCCACCACCACAAGCAAATCATGCTTCAAAAACTCCCAAAATTTTTGATAAAAAAATCCTGAAACCCATCCGGTCCTGGTGCCTTGTCCCCTCCCATCCCAAAAACTGTCACTTTTAATTCTTTCAAAGAGATCGGTTCTGTCAAAATTTGGTTATCCACTCTACCAACCAAATTTGGAATGACCCCCAAAAAGTCCTCCTGCACCTAAATTTTGTTCACCACTTCCTGACACCAAAGGGTGGAGAATAAATTTACAACACCTTGATTAATTAATTTCACATCTTCAGAAACTGGTCCATCTGCAAGTCTAACAAACAATATTTTATTGACGCTTCTCCTAGTCTTAACTGAACTATGGAAAAATTTGGTGTTTTTGTCACCTTCCTTGAGCCAATTTTCTCATGATTTCTACTGCCAATAAATCTCCTCCTGCTTTAAAATTTTGCCATGCCTGCTCAAAAGATCTTTTTCTGTAAAAAACTCTACTTCATCCGTGCCATCTAACAAAACTTTTCTATTGAGAGATTCTAGATGTTCCTCTAGGGTACATTTATCCTCAAAGATATCTCTAAAGTGGACCCTATTCCAAACCTTTAGATATTGCTTGATGAAATTCATTTTTTCTAAAAAAATTGAAAAGACATATTCCCATCCTCCCTTGGAGAAGATTTCCACCATTGTGAGACCATCTCTATAAACCCCTTCTCTCTAAACCACATTTTCTCCATTTTAAAAGGGCACCCAAAGGAACCCCAATGACACTGGGAAATGGTCGGATCCAAATAAACCCAAAATCTCAGATTCAAACACATATGGCATAACATTCTAGTTCCCAACTAGGAAAAACCTATCTAGATTTTCCGCAATATTAGATAACCCAATCCTTCTGTTGGTCTAGGTAAAGATTCCCCCCTTACCAACCACCTCCCATAAACCATTAGTAGACACGAAATGTTGAAAATCCAACTAATCTCTATTCAAAACCCCCACCCACCCATTTTCTTTGAGAGGGCCAATGTGGCATTAAAATCCCCTGCTAAAATCATTGAGTGATGGAGAAGGCCTCCCAATGACTGAGAGATTTCCTCCCATACCAATCTCTTCTCTTATGTCTTAGCAGGACCGTACACATTCACCAAAATCACAGTAAAATTAATGGTCAAAGAACTTAGTTTAACTAATTTCCAATACCTTGCTCTAGAAACTACCTCCACTTTTGTTGTCCCAGGATTCCACAAGATACCCAAACCCCCAAAAGCCCCAACTACACCAGAAAAGAAACTTGACAATTTTTTCCATACACCAAAAACCCTAGTAGGGCCTTTTGCATCCAATTTTGTCTCCTGGACACAAATAACATCTAGTTTCACCTGATCAAATACTGTTTTGATCAGGCATCTCTTGTTAGGGGCATTGCACCTCGTGACATTTCACTAAGGAGCTTCATGGTTGCCCAAGAGAGAGCAAGTCTCTCCCAGATTGAATCTTTGATTGCCCCTTCATGTTGCCAACATCCTCCAAAATTTATTGAATAGATTTCTTTCCTTGAGACCTCTGGCCACCCAGGTTGGCCTTAGCAGATTTGGCTTTAGGCTGCTTGATAGTTCTACTATCTGAAATGGACACTTCTTCTGACAATCCCAAAAGATCATCATTTGAATCTAAATTTGCATCTGACCCTGTCATAGAAGATTTATCTCCTTCCAGCCTAACTAGGGATATATGGATGTCCTTGAAGGGTACGAAGCCCCCCTCCTATTCTTGACTCATCACCGTCTGGGATTGAAGCACCTCTCCCTCTAGAACTTGGCACTCCTGCTGAGAAGTCAAGGGAGCCCCCACTAGCACCTTTGAGAACTTCACTTGACCACTTGTTGGGGACACATGAGCTAGATGGTTAGCCAGTTAGTCTAGGGCACAATTACCATCCTCAATTGAAACTTTCCTTTCTGAGACAATACGATCCAACACTACGAGATTACCTTCCCCCACTAGAAGAGAGGTAGGGCCTTCAAGTGGTGGTACTGGGGAGGTATCTACTAGAGCTCTTGTGTCCACACTTTCTGCTTAAAAATAATCACCATTACCAAATCCAGTCAAAATCTCCTTTGAGCCCAATAAAGAGGATTTTTCCACTTGGACCGTTATCCTATGGTTAGAAGAAGAAGAGATAAAAGGATATGATCCATTCAAACTCGGCAAGGGATCATCCCTCTTCTCAATGCCAACCCCATCTTCATTTTGAGATTCCAACACTTTAGCTAACTTCTCCTCTAGAGATTTCTCCTCCTTACCCTTGCATTTATTTGAAGCAACACATTCCTTCTTGTTGTGCCCCCATTCCTTGTAGTTCTTACATTTCTTCATTATTTCTTCTACCTCTAGTTCTTGCCACCAATAACCTTCTGACGTTCGGATTTCAATTGCTTTGGACAAGAGAGGATGAGGTTTCCAAATGATGCATATGCGCACATACATGCTGAAATCTTCCCTTGTAATAGCTTCATCAAATTTGAAGTATTTTCCAAGCTTCTCGCATAGGGATTTGAAGGTCTCTTCATTCCAATACTCAAGTGGAAGATTGTACAGCTCCACCCAAATGGGTATTTCTTCAATCAAAGCCCACTTGGGGTTAAAGTTTGGAACCCAATCTTTGATGAAGAAACCTAAGCCTCCTATCAGAAAGGGTCCATTGTACATGATCCTCATCTTCTCCCTATCTGTCCTAACGATGACCATAAAAAACCATTGGGGAGGGATTTAAGAGCAAAATGGGCACCCTATTCTTCATCCACCCATTTCTGAATCTTGAGATAGGAAGGGAAACTGCCACCCCACTTCATGAAAAAATCCCTCGATCTCAACATTTGAATCGAATCCTTCCAGACCTCCGAATCTATATGGATATCCAAAACCCCGTTGTTTGTTGTCACTGGAGTCTCCTTGGTGATCGACTACTTTGAAAAATCCTTCCTTGGCTACCATTCCTTCTTTTCCACCTGTTTCAAGCCCCCTTCGAGGTCGTTGAAAATTTAAGAATATCCCCATTGGTTTCAGGTTGGGGTTGATCGCTTTCTAGGAAGCTCACCAAAATCAAAATGCATTGAAAGATCCCCCTCGGTTATTGTCTTTGACTTTGGGTGACTGCCATGGCAGGCGTGGGCCAAACCTATCTAAAGATCGATCAGAGAAATGACCACCATTTCCATGGTCTACTAACCCTAATTGCCTCCCTCTCTTCATTGTTTCAAAAAAATATTTTTCATCATCTTTTTATTAATTTTAAAGAAATACAAAAATTAAAATTAACAATATAATATCTTCAAATATTTAAAATAATGAATAAAAAATCATCTTTAACCAATTTCATTAGATTTAAACTTGAAAATTTAATATATTTAAATTAAATATTATAAAAAGCTATTTTAATTTAAATAAAACTTTACAAAATATCTTCAAATTTCTAAACTAAAAAATAAAAAATTATGTTTTAAAATTTTAAAATAATAATAAAAAATTATCTTTTATATTAATTAATAAATTATAAATTATAATTAAGTTTTTTAAAAATAGGATAGAATAAATCATAAGGAAAATAGAAAAATATAAGAAAAAAAAGAAAAAAAAAAGAAAGCAAAAGCATGATTGGAAAAAAAGATAATGAACAAAAAATAAATTTTCAGCCACAAATAGCCTATTAGCTAAATTAGGTTGGATTATGATTAAACTTCAACACTCTCATCTATCCTAGGGGTAGTGAAGTGTGTGTTAATAATTTTTTTCCTTTCAAATTGCAACCCTAAAAACTTTTTGGCAACGCTAGGTGTCATATGCAATATTTTACTAGCTAATATATACTCTATATTTAAAATACGCTGAGATGCATTGAGGCGTTGAATTTTTCAACTTTAATTTTACCTCTATATTAAAGGTGAATGATAAAAAAATTCAACGCCTCAATGCATCTAGGCGTATTTTAAATATAGAGTATATATTAGTTAGTAGCAGTCGCAAGCCACACAACACATTAAATAAATTAATTTGATTAGGGTTACAATTAGGGTTAGCATTCAAGATTAAGGTTTTATCATGGTTATGGTTTATATTATGCTTAAAGTTTATATTAGGGTTAGGCTTTGGTTTAGATTTATTATTATGATTAGGGTTAGGATTTAGTGTAAAGGTCGAGTTTATGGTCATTGTTAGGGTTTAATATTGGTGTGAGAATTATGTTAGGGGTAGGGGTAGAATTAGGGTTAGGTTTAGGATTTAGTATTATGATTTAGTGTTATATGTTGAGTAAGTTAATATGATTAGGATTAGGGCTTAGTATTAGGGTTAGGGTTAGGGTTAAGGTTTATGTTATGTCCACCTTATATTTATGGTTAGAATTAGAGTTAGGATTATGGTTAGGGTTTAGAGTTTAGGGCCATGGTTAGAATCATGGTCAATATTCTAGGGTTTATATAATGTTTAGAGTTAGGGTTAGGGCTTGCATGATGGTTAAGATTAGGATTATGGTTAGGGTTCTAGTGTTTAGATTAGGTTTTAGTTAGGGTTAATATTAGGGTTTGGTTAGGGTTGGGATTAGAATGACGATCATAGTAAAGTTTATAGTTAGGGTTCACATCATGGTTAGGTTGAGGGTCATTCTTAGGTTAGATAAATAGTTACATTTAGGGTTATGGTATAGGCTATGGTTAGTGTTAAGGCTAAAAATTTCACCATATTAAACTACACAAGTTTAACAAATTTCCCTAACATGGGATTTATTTCTGCATGTGGGAAATACGTAACTAGAAATGAAACATCTAGTTTCTAGGCCGGTTCCTATTGGATAATCACTGATAACTCCACAAAACTAACTTGAACTTATGGGAAAAGCGATAGAAGTTACTGAAAAGAACCTAAGACCTTGAAAATTAAACTAGAGAACCAGGTGATACACCAAAGATGATATGAAAGTTCAAGTATAGGTAACTAAAGAGAATTACTATGCTATCTAAATGAACAAAGTACACTTCCTTTTTGTATAGGCTTGCATAAGTACTTTGTAATAAACTCTGAAAAATGAACCAGAATAAGGAGGAAAATAAATGCCTCTCTTATGAGATTCACCCCTTAAGACATGAACTACAACCTGCAAACAAACATACTTTTCTGCAACTAGGTGTTTAGGTGAGACAAAACAACATGGAATAATGAAAATTCACTAATTATCTTTATCACATCACCTAAAAGTACACACAGAAATGCAGAAAGAAAAGAAGGCTCCAAAAACTCAAATAATATTAAACTCAGTTGCTATCACTTGCATTCGATCTTCCAAAAAGAGTTACAAATATTTGCACAAAAATGCTAAGGACACAAAAATGTCTCATAAGCCTCCTCTACATAATCAGAACTGAATCCATAATGAGCCAAAAACTCACTAAGTACAAACCCAATCCTTGGGTCGGATGCCAGAAAATAGCCTAAAAAATAGGACCTAAAAGCCCATGAAATGAAGTCTATCCTCTGAAAAAGCTCCACTAATTCATAAAGCACCCAATGACTCATCCTTAACTGACCTCAAAAGGCTAAAAAATGCCATAAAGACCTGCCAACTGACTAGACAAAGTCAAAATCTGACCCAAGAATCTTCCAACCTCCCTAAAAGACATCCAACACCCCTATTTTTGCTCTAACAAGCCCTATACACCCTCTAGATGTTTGGAGTCTTTATCCAACTCCAAAAAACCCTCCTTATGTCTCCACTTTACATTATTGCTTCTCCTTTTACAAAAGATTCTAATATTTATTAATTAATCTATAAAGTACATCAATTAATAAATATTAAAATACTCAATACATTCTAAAAGAAAACAATAATGAAAATAAAAACATTATTTGACTTAATACTATAATCACATGTTAAGGAAACAAGGATTCTAATATTAAGTAACCTAATGTTTTATCTAGAAATGTCATTACAAGGCATGACCGCAGACTTCAAAATATAATGCAAATATCAAAAGGAGATAAAAAGCCTAACCCTAAGACATAATGCATCACATTATCATTTCATATTCTTTGGAGAAGAGGGTTTCAAGCTCTGAGCCGCCACCATGAGAGAGTTTGCTTGGAGATTATTTATGTCTGTGCTTTTGTTAATGGATGAGATGCACTTCGTTGTCTGCAACAAGGCTCAAAGAGACGCCTTCACATCTCCTTTTAGCATGAGCTACTGTTGTATCATTTTGTTGTTATAGAAGCTTTGATGAAGGCTTCTAGAGGTCATTTTCACACAGGCCACCATTCATTGCTTGGAGATAAGTGTTTTTGCCCTCTTTTTGTATCTTCTAATGATATTGTCATAAGTAAGAAGGATTTATAGACTGTTATTACTCCTTATCCTCTATTGTTATTGTATCATATGGATTTGCATTTCCTATAGCTTTACTTGAATATGAAATAACATGCTGTGATTTTACCTTTCCCTTCTCTTTTGCGTGCCTGGAGCTGAGAATGAGCTACTACAACCACTATGCTATTGTTTTCTTCAATTCTTTCACTCATTGCTAGAAAATACTTGAATTTTCCTTGAATTTTTAATGCATTATGTGAATGACTACTTGCGAGTCACGCCTCTATATTTGGACTGTGGTTTTGTATTGAAAAGATATTCTCTACCTCTTCCAGTAGCAAAGGTTTGGCCATCTGACATGCTCCACCTTCATTCCAATCACCACCCATGATCCATTTGGAAAGTCAACATCCACTCTAAAGCCCTCTTTGTATCCTAGCTGCTTTGGGGCTCCACCATCAATTTGTACAGACCACCGGCCATAGGGTACCAAGAGATTTGTATGATAATATGCTAATGTCACATTATATTGAAGAAATGTATATCGTCCATCAGCATGTGCTAGGTGCCACTTCCTAGCATCGTTGGATGCCTCCTTGAGCATGCATACAAGAGAAACAAATATGTTTCGATTCAACGAATCTCCCACAAACCGTGCACTTTACATTTTAGAGAATAGAAAGAAACTATCAGCAAAATCTACCTGGGATTCCATTTGCCTGTCCATTTTCTGCATTTTTTACTTCTTGACTTTATGTCGATTATCTTCTTAATACTCTACTGCTCATTTCCAACATCATTCTTATTATTTGATTACTGGGAACTGTCGCTGCTTCTTGTTTCTTATTATTTTAGTAGAGTTTGATGAAATGTCACTAGTTGGAATTATTCTTTTCATTTTATGCAGTATCATTTGCATTACTTTTGGTGCCTTTCCTTGCATGAGGGTCTGAAGTCTTTCACAGTGGCTTCAAACCTTATTTATTTGAACAAACTCAACCGCTATCATTTCATTTTTTAGACTGTTCTTGAATCTATTATTGACTGTAGCATATCAACCTTGATTTGTATCAATTCATATTTAATGCCACTGTCCTTAATGATTTGCACTATGACTGTATTGGAGCTCATTGTCATAATGTTATTTCATGCCATGATTGATGTTATCACTTTCTTTGTTATTTCATGCCTCAATCTAGGCATTTTACTCTTATTGAATGAAGCACTTTAAGTATTTAGCTCTATGACTATATAACTAGTGCTCTTTGGGTACTTTGAATATTTATGACATTCCTGTTCATTATCGAAGCTGTATACTACACTTCCAATTTGCATAAATTTAAGGCCTTCTCTGCTTTGCCTGTGGTGAACTATTGCTGGATTGTTTCTTATATTCATCTGAAGCATCTTTAATTAATACTAAACAAAACCACATCTTAGCATTTAACCTTGTTGTTTTGGTTACTCTCCACCAGTGGTCAATAAGGAACAACACAATAATAATTACAGCCTGTATTCATTTTTTCCATTTTAAACCAATTTCTATTTTTTGCACCCATAGCTTTTCAGCACCTATTCCTTGTGAAATTAACATGCTTGTATTTGTTGGAAAAAATTCTTTGCTACTATTATAATCTATAAGGTTTCAACTTGAGATTGTTGTCCCTTAAATAGACTTAGCTGATCCATTTGATTACAATGAAAGGTTTCATATCAAAAGTAATATGTCCCTTTAACATTATGTAGTTCCTTCCTAATTCTTGACATCTATTTAAAATAATTACTCTAATGCGTATGTCGGGCTCATACTCGAAGGGAGCCTCGGTTAGGGGCACATACACATTGGAGTGATTATTTTTGTGCACATGAAACAAACACATTAGCAAGAATATTTCCTTTTTTTACACCAGCACTGAGAATATCCTGGTTTTCTTTCTTCTACATATTTAGGACAATGTTAAAGTCAGCATAAGCATAGAGAAAATTTGAAGTAAGCAGCCATTGCTTAGATCTGTATCAGGATGTAATATCATTGTTCTTAAACTTTTGTAGGAATTAGGATTATGCTGGAAATCTTATGGACCAAGGACAACTTTAAGCCTAGCAACCGCACTAAATAGTCAAAGTAACAGGCAATGACTGGTTACTTTTAAATCATCTCTCTTCTCCTATTCTGATTCTTTTTTGAAAATCTGTTAAAAATCTTAAATCTATAGAAGAAAGAACAGGCTATGCTCATGGTTTGTGTGAGTCATTTTTCTAAAATGCTCTTAAATACATGTGTTTATATTTTTAGATTAAAGAGCTCAAAAAGTGTATTTTATCATTGTTCAATACAAATGAAATGATTTCTTTTTCAAAACTTTGCACTGTATTTAATTTGTTGGTTGCATATTAACTGATGGTATAACAAAAAATGGGATGAACTGATTCCCAAATATGTCTTTATAGCAAAAGTGCTAAAATAATGGAATTTTGATAACATTTTTTGTGACCTTTGCAGGATGTATGCCTGCTATACATGAAAACCGGTAGCCTTGAATATCCATTGGGCTAAGAGTCAATAAAGATTTGCAATACTCAAATTGGAGAATAGGTGACTGATAAATATCAGTGTAGGATAGGATCTTGAGTGTATATTTATGGCTTGTGGTAGCATGGCTCCCCTACTCTGAGGAATAGGTATACAATCAGGATTTTATAAGGTATTGATATTTATCAGTCATTTATTTGTTTTGAACAGACATGGCAGCTTGTGTTTCTGAAAACACTTAGGGAAAACTGGAAAACTAACTAAACCAGCAACAAAATACTTTTAACACTGGGTCTTTATGTATCATATGATGCCTATATATGAATGTTGCATAGCACATGATAGCTAAGAAGAATCTCCTACATGTATGGCATAGTGTTTTGATATGTAGGCATCATAATATGTACGAATGTTGTTAAAAGTGTTTTCTGCTAAAAACTAACTACTAACACCTAGGAAAAGAAAACTCAAATCAAATGGTGCAACAACACCTTATTCAGAAACTCTAGGATTTACAAAGTAGGACATACCTCAAAACAGTGTTTGAGGTGAATACCATTGACTGGTATAGGAAGATTTTCTCCTTCAAGAGTTGACAGCTGAAAAGCGTTATGTTTCTTGCATTCCATAATCACAAATGAGCCTCCCCAAAATGAATCAAAATTAGTGTGGTTACTTGGTTTTCTCTTAAACTCATCCCACTTGAGAACAATATCACCCACATTGAAGTCCCTGGCTCTTGTTTTTCTGTCAAAGCACCTCTTAACTTGCATCTACTAGAACTCCATAGTTTGCATTGCTTTCCTTCTACTTTCCTCCAACTCCATCAGCTATGCATAATGCACCAGCATAGGATCTCCTTCTTCAAAAAGAACCAACTGAGTGGCAAGATCAAGCACTGGCAACTCTGTTTCAATAGACAACTGAGCTTCCTTTCCATAAACTAATCGATAAGGTGAGTTCCCAATATTTTCTTTGGAGTGATTCTATCCACCCATAAGGTAGCCTTCAACTTAGAGTGCCAATCACGTTGATTCTCCTACAGAGTTCTTTTGATAATTCTGATTAGGTTCTTGTTTGTAGACTCCGCTAATCCATTACCCTATGGGTAATAGTTGGAACTAGTGCTGAGATAAATTCCATGCTTAAGTGCCCACTCAGTTATTCTTAGTCCAATGAAAGCAAGTGCATTATCAGAAATTATAGAATCAAGTACTCCAAACCTGTTCACAATGTCATCATAAAAATTATGGACTGTTGTCTCGTTTGTATCCTTGAGTGCTGCTACCTCCGTCCAACATGTGAAATAATCAGTGGCAGTAATTATCCACTTGTGCCCCGCACTTGACAAAGGGTTGATTGGCCCTATGAAGTCAACACCCCACTTTTGAAAGGGTTGTTCTATTCTAATTGGCTGCAAAGGCAAAGTTGGTAGCCTCTCTTTCCTTGCAAACATGGCACACTTGACACATTTCCTGACATATGCATGACTATCTTTGAAAATATCAGGCCAATAATAACCGCCTCTAAGAATTTTATATGCAGTAGTTCTAGGGGAAAAATGACCTCCTGAATGACCATCATGGAATTCATGCAAAATATCTACAATTTGATTTGAATCAACGCATCTAAGAAGGACACCATTATGATCCTTTCTATACAAAACATCATTAACTAAGACAAAAGGTACTGACTGCAACCGATAATACCTTCATTTTGCCTTGTCCAAATTGGCTAGGCAATCACTGGTCTTCAAAAAATGAACCATATCTTGCAACCAGCTCATTGTCCTATCATCATTAGTTGTCATACCAATCACCAAAATAGTATCTGCTTGTCCTTGAAGCTCTAAAACATCACCATCAACAATCTACTCACATAGGCCTTTGCGTCTAACCAACTTAGTCACCTGAATATCCATGTCATACTCCATGACTCGTGTTATCCAGCCAGCTCTCTTTTCATTCAAATCCTTATTGAGTAAGAATTCCTTGACACTAGGGTGTGCAACCCTTAAATGAATCTTGTTATGAGACAACAAGTGTCAAAATTTCTTAAGCCCCTTAACAACAGCGAGGACATGTTTTTCTACAAAACTATATCTCTGCTCATAATCTTCTAAACCTTTACTGAAAAAGGCTATTGGCTGCTCCAAACCTTCTACATTTTGTTGTACCAACATTTCAGAAATAGTCTCATAACCACCATATGCATACAAAATGAAATCCTTGCTGAAATCAGGATTTATTAAAGCAGGAGCTGCAACTAAAGATTTCTTAATAACTTGAAAACTATCTTTGGCTTCTTTTGTCCAATTGAAAACAACATTCTTCTTAAGCATAGTAGTTAATGACTTCAACAAATCATCAATGTTAGGCAAGAAATGTCTTACAAAATTAATTCTTCCAATAAAGGTCTGCAATCCTTTCTTATGGTGTGGCAATGGTAACTCCAAAATTGTTGCTATCCTTTATGGATCCACTATAACCCCTTGCTTAGAAATGACATAACCCAAAAGATTACCTTCATGCACAACAAACACAAACTTTTTTGGATTGAGAGATATCCCAAACTCCCTACAGGGCTCAAAAATCTGCCTCAATTGACCCAAATGATTTGCTACCTTTTTGGAGTATACTGTGATGTCATCAAGATACACCAATACAAAATGGTACATCAGATTACTAAATGCCATATCCATGGCTTTCTGGAACGTTGCCCCTGCATTTGAAAAATTGAAAGGCATTCTCTTATATGCCATGGTACCCCATTTAGTGGTAAAAGCAGTTTTATATTGATCTTCATTCTTGTCCAGAATCTGGTTATACCCTGAATAACTATCTAACAAAGAAAAGCATTCTGAACCAGCAACATACTGAAGTATTTGTTCCATAGATGGAAGGGGATGCCTATCCTTCAATGATGCTCTATTCAAATCCCTGAAGTCTACACATAATCTCAGCTCTCCATTCTTCTTTCTAATAGGGACTAGATTGGACACCCAACTAGTGTGTTTGATTGGGAAAATGATGCCACTCTCAATCAGCCTAAAAAATTCTTTTTGCATTAATGGCTCTAATTTGGGATTGACAGGTCTTTGTCTTTGCCTTACGGGCTTAGCATTAGGCTTAAGTTCTATGGTGTGTTGTGTTAACTCAGGATTAAAACCTTTTAAATCACCATATTCCCATGCAAACACATCAGCAAATTCTTGAAAAATTTGAATATAAGACTCTTTTTCCAAAGGAGTACTCACCTTACCAAACTTTAAGCTTTTCCCCGGTGCTACCTCCAAATTTTCATAATGTTCTTGAGAAACTAGTAAACCAGTTTTGTCCTTTTTAGCCTGATCATCAGAATTGAATATGGATTCCAATGAAACTAAACCTTTAGACAACTTGTTAGACTTAAGTTGCACCACTTGGTCTTCATAATTTTGCTTCAACCTGTCCTGATTAGAAGCTACAAAAACATCCTCTTCTAGCAAAAATTGCAAGATCTGCTCATCATTTTAAAAAACTTGCCAATTTACATTATTATCAGGAACCGAAGGCCTTGCCACAATTTTGACATGCTGTTGGATATTCTCCTTGCTGATTTCTGTAGGTATGTCAAATTGAGCACCCACAGCTGCTAATCTATCTGCATGCTGATTTTTATTTCTCGGAATAGAAACAATGTTGAAAGCAGAAAACTCCTCAATAATGTCCCATACATGATGCTTATACAGTTTCAAAGTGTCATTTTTGGTAACATGTAAATCTCTTACCTGATTAACAATAAGTTCACTATCACCATGAACCTTAATGCAACCAATGCCTCTTTTCTTTGCCCATTCTAAACCCTGAATCAAACTTTCATACTTAGCAGTATTATTAGTGCAAGAAAAACCAAATCTAAAAGTTGCATAATGCTTCATTCCATCAGGAGATACCTACATTGCACCTCCACTAGCACCATGTTTACTTTTGGACCTGTCAAAAAACATATTCTAGACCTTGTCTTGCTGCTCAGAATCAGATTCTACCTTTTTAACTCAGTTTGACATTACCAAACTAGCTTCTTGGAACATGTAATTACCCATTCTAGCATCTAGAATAGAACTAGAGTTAGCCTCAAAAGCATTCTTTGCAGCCCACTCATCTAAAAGTATGTCAAGAATTTCAACAATAGATGTACGTGAAATAGGGGCAACATGATCATCTTGGCCAAAATTAACATAATTTGCGTTTACTATACTAGGTGTGTAAGGCTCTATTATATCCTTTGCAAGTAACTCTGACTTTATATTGACCTTGGTTCCATATCGAGTGTGAAAAATCATATGAGACCAATCAGATGAAAAATAACCTCCTATCTTAGCTGTAAATTCTCTTGATATGCAAAGACCAAAATAGGGAGGTAAATCCATCACAAAAATGTCTTGTGGAATAGAGAAAGTAGGGCAGGCATGTAAGGTTAAACTAGCATTTTTAATGAATCCTATGGAATTCACAACTGTGCCATCTAATTGGACTACTCCTTTTCAATAGGTTCATATTTTAATTCTAACTGATCAGCTACCTTCCTAGGCATCACAGTACAGGTGGCCCCACTATCAACCATACAATTATGTACTAAATTTTTCCCAATTATTAAGGAAACATAGAATGGAGGAGGTCTCACATCCTTACCTTGAACACTAGTTTTTTGCTTGTTGTCCTCACTAGTGGCTTGTTCGACATTTGTCATAACTACCTTCACACGATCATAAGCAGCTTGGCCTTGCATATCCACTCTACTCAATGCTTTTTTCAACATTTCAGCTTGCCCAGGAAGAGATAAGGAATCCCACATAGTCATTGACACATTCATTCTTTTCATACTCTCCACAATGTTATAAGGTACAACTGAATGCACCTTCTGATTGCTAATTGGTTGACTTACAAGCTTTTGCAAGATACTTGGATTAGGTGTAACTGATGGTCCTGCAACCATGGCTTCTTTATCCTTACCAACTGTTTGTTCCATTTCTAGAGCCCTTTTCTTTGCTCGGGTATTGGTTGCAATTGGTGATTCACCATTCAATCTGTAGAACTCCTCTCCTTTCCAGTTAAGGAAACCAGTCTCCATGGTGTTTATATCTTGTTGTTGCTCAGGTACACTAGAAGATACATCCAGCTGTGAACTTGCAACATTTTGAACCATAAGAGCTTGATTAATCACTCCATTTGAACATGTGGATTGGTTATGTGCTTGATTGCACGGATAGCACCAATCTACTTCTGATATCAAGTTTTTTTGAGTAGGTACCATATCTCTTACCAAATTTGTAGTATTTAATGGTACTAGATTATATGGCTGAAAAGGCCGTTGATTAACATTTTGCCGTTGTCCTTGATAATTCCCTTGATATGGCTACCTGTTCTACTGGTACTGATATCCTTGACCTTGAGTTTGATATGGCTAACTAACTCCTTGCTACTGATTATATTGTTGAAATGTCAACCTCAGGCCTTGAGTTTGTTGCTTCTTCATACTGGTTAACTCATTTCCCAAGGTTTGTAGAATACTTTCTATATTTTGTTGGTTGCTCTTAATTTCATGTAGCTCATTTGATGGACTAGTTGTTGTACTTCATAACCCATAGCAGTAGAACTAACTGGAACAATAGGTAATGGAGCCATTGGCGGTATATTAAGAGGCATATTTAATTGAATATTTGGAAAATGAGGCATAGGAGGCCTAGGGGATATTTTACCAGCCTGTATAAGGCTATTTTCTGCTCTAACAACAAGATTAAAAGCTTGTGGTAATGAGGTACCTCCCATGGACTGAATCATTACCAAAATGTCACTATTCAAACTCTTCAAGTAGTATAGAAAAGCAT
The DNA here is from genome assembly GCA_027943335.1 of Chamaecyparis obtusa. Taxonomy (NCBI): domain Eukaryota; kingdom Viridiplantae; phylum Streptophyta; class Pinopsida; order Cupressales; family Cupressaceae; genus Chamaecyparis; species Chamaecyparis obtusa. Next base: position 953,295 of record BSBK01001829.1, on the reverse strand, counting down.
AATCTGCACTGGGTCTAACCGCCACTGGTATCCTATTCCATGTTTTTTGAAAATGGGAATTGAAATCTGTCATTCATTCTTGTGGGGCTCTTTTAATAGTTGTTAATTTTTCTACAAGTGACAAATGGTCCGACTTGTCCTCAAAAAAATTGGTGACGGCATCACCCAATTCATCCCAGGTGGAAATGGAAGCCACGGGTAAATTTCTAAACCAATCCAATGCTTTTCCATTGAATGAAGCTGCCAATAATCTGATAGCAACATTATATTGTGTCACATAATGAACATTACAAATAGAAGCCACATCTTGCATATGCTCATAAGTGGTTGTTTGACCTTCTCCTATGAAATCTGGTAACCCTTTCAAAGTTGCTAGAGGTATATCATTGTGAGCAGCAAGATTCAAGGGACCACCTTGATCAAATGGCACAAAAGTAAAAGATCTTGGAAGAGCCATAGTATGAGACTATGTTGAAACACTTGTTGAAACTAAGCTCGAACTAGTTGCTATAGTTCTTGAGAATGTTGAAGTAGTACTTGCTGTTGAAGCAAAAACAACACCAAAATTGGCCTGTGAAACTGATATATCCATAGAATTAAGATATTCTATTCTTATAGTTGGTGATGCTGAATGCCTTGAAGAATTTTCTCTTTTTCCTGATCTTCCCCTTCTTACATAAACTCTTGGAGGTGAATTTTGAACCCTCTTTGTATGCGGAGTTCTTTTAAGAGTTTTGCACTTCCTTTTGGGTGTATCCAACTGCAGATATTCAAATGTATTTGAGCTCCTTGTCTCAATTTTTCTCATAAAAAACAATTATCAAAACTGATACTACTGATTCTTCACCAATGGAGTCACTAACTGTGCTTTAAGACTTCTTTGAAGAGACTAAAAATTTGTAGGTTGCACAGTAAAACCAACAAACAAAAGATTATAGAATTTTGTCTATATTGTCCCACTAGGCGTGCCAAAACTATTAAGGCTAAAAATTGCACCCTGTTAAACTACACAAGTTTAACAACTTTTCCTAACATGGGATTCATTTCTGCATGTGGGAAATGTGTAACTAGAAATGAAACCTCCGATTTCTAGGCCGGTTCCTATTGGATAATCGCTGATAACTCCACAAAACTAACTTGAACTTATGGGAAAAGAGATAGAAGTTACTGAAAAGAACCTAAGACCTTGAAAATTAAACTAGAGAACCAGGTGATACACCAAAGATGATATGAAAGTTCAAGTACATGTAACTAAAGATAATTACTATACTATCTGAATGAACACAGAACACTTACTTTCTATATAGGCTTCCATAAGTACTTTGTAATAAAGTCTAAAAAATGAACTAGACTAAGGAGGAAAACAAATGCCTCTCTTATGAGATTCACCCCTTAAGACATTAACTACAACCTGCAAACAAACATACTTTTCTGTAACTAGGTGTTTAGGTGAGACGAAACAACATGGAATAATGACAATTTACTAATTATCTTTATCACATCACCTGAAAGTACACACATAAATGCAAAAAGAAAAGAAGGCTCCAAAAACTCAAATAATATTAAACTCAGCTGCTATCACTTGCATTCGATCTTCCAAAAAGAGTTACAAATATCTACACAAAAATGCTAAGGACACAAAAATGTCTCATAAGCCTCCTTTGCATAATCAGAACTGAATCCATAATGAGCCAAAATATCACTAAGTACAAACTCAATCCTTGGGTCGGACGCCAAAAAATAGCCTGAAAAATAGGACCTAAAAGCCCATGAAATGAAGTCTATCCTCTAAAAAAGCTCCACTAAGACATAAAGCACCCAATGACTCATCCTTAACTGACCTCAAAAGGCTCAAAAATACCATAAAGACCTACCAACTGACTAGACAAAGTCAAAATCTGACCCAATAATCTTCCAACCTCCCTAAAAGACCTCCAACACCCCTCTTTTTGCTCTAACAAACCCTATACACCCTCTAGATGTTTGGAGACTTTATCCAACTCCAAAAAACCCTCCTTATGTCTCCACTTTACATTATTGCTTCAAGAAGAAGTCTTTAAGGTAAAAATACACCCTTATCTCTCCATTTACATTATTGCTTCTCCTTTTACAAAAGATTCTAATATTTATTAATTAATCTATAAAGTACATCAATTAATAAATATTAAAATACTCAATACATTCTAAAAGAAAATAATAATGAAAATAAAAACATTATTTGACTTAATATTATAATCACATGTTAAGGAAACAAGGATTCTAATATTAAGTAACCTAATGTTTTATCTAGAAATGTCATTACAAGGCATGACCACGGACTTCAAAATATAATGCAAATATCAAAAGGAGACAAAAAGCCTAACCCTAAGACATAATGCATCACATTATCATTTCATATTCTTTGGAGAAAAGGGTTTCAAGCTCTGAGCTGCCACCATGAGAGAGTTTGCTTGGAGATTATTTATGTCTGTGCTTTTGTTAATGGATGAGATGCACTTCGTTGTCTGCAACAAGGCTCAAAGAGACGTTCACATCTCCTTTTAGCATGAGCTACTGTTGTATCGTCCTGCTGTTATAGAAGCTTTGATGAAGGCTTCTAGAGGTTATTTTCACACAGGCCACCATTCATTGCTTGGAGATAAGTGTTTTTTCCCTCTTTCTGTATCTTCTAATGATATTGTCGTAAGTAAGAAGGATTTATAGACTGTTATTACTCCTTATCCTTTGTTGTTATTGTATCATATGGATTTGTGTTTCCTATAGCTTTACTTGAATATGAAATAACATGCTATGATTGTACCTTTCCCTTCTCTTTTGCGTGCCTGGAGCTAATAATGAGCTACTACAACCACTATGCTATTGTTTTCTTCAATTATTTCACTCATTACTGGAAAATACTTGACTTTTCCTTGAATTTTTAATGCATTATGTGAATGACTTCTTGTGAGTCGCGCCTCTATATTTGGACTATGGTTTTCTATTGAAAATATATTCTCTACCTCTTCTAGTAGCAAAGGTTTGGCCATCTGACATGCTCCACCTTCATTCCGATCACCACCCATGATCCATCTGGAAAGTCGACATCCACTCTAAAGCCCTCTTTGTATCCCAGCTGCTCTGGGGCTCCACCATCAATCTGTATAGATCACCGGCCATAGGGTACCAAGAGATTTGTATGATGATATGCCAATGTCACATTATACTAAAGAAATGTATATCTTCGATCAGCATGTGCTAGGTGCCACTTCTTGGCATCGTTGGATGCCTCCTCGAGCATGCATACAAGAGAAACAAATATGTTTTGATTCAACGAATCTCCCATGAACTGTGCACTTTACATTTTAGAGAATAGAAAGAAACTATTAGCGAAATCTGCCCGGGATTCCATTTGCCTGTCCATTTTCTGCATTTTTTACTTCTTGACTTTATGTTGATTATCTTCTGAATACTCTACTGCTCATTTCCAACATCATTCTTATTATTTGATTACTGGGAACTGTCGCTGCTTCTTGTTTCTCATTATTTTAGTAGAGTTTGATGAAATGTCACTAGTTGGCATTATTCTTTTCATTTTATGCAGTATCATTTGCATTACTTCTAGTGCCTTTCCTTGCATGAGGGTCTGAAGTCTTTCACAGTGGCTTCAAACCTTATTTATTTGAACAAACTCAACCGCTATCCTTTCATTTTTTAGACTGTTCTTGAATCTATTATTGACTGTAGCATATCAACCTTGATTTGTATCAATTCATATTTAATGCCACTGTCCTTAATGATCTGCATTATGACTGTATTGGAGCTCATTGTCATAATGTTATTTCATGCCATGATTGATGTTATCACTTTCTTTGTTATTTCATGCCTCAATCTAGGCATTTTACTCTTATTGAATGAAGCACTTTAAGTATTTACCTCTATGACTATATAACTAGTGCTCTTTGGGTACTTTGAATATTTATGACATTCCTGTTCATTATTGAAGCTGTATACTACACTTCCAATTTGCATAAATTTAAGGCCTTCTTTGCTTTGCCTGTGGTGAACTATTGTTGGACTGTTTCTTATATTCATCTGAAGCATCTTTACTTAATACTAAATAAAACCACATCTTAGCATTTAACCTTGTTGTTTTGGTTACTCTCCACCAATGGTCAATAAGGAACAACACAATAATAATTATAGCCTATATTCATTTTTTCCATTTTAAACCAATTTCTGTTCTTTGCACCCATAGCTTTTCAGCACCTATTCCTTTTGAAATTAACATGCTTGTATTTGTTGGAAAAAATTCTTTTCTACTATTATAATCTATAAGGTTTCAACTTGAGATTGTTGTCCCTTAAATAGACTTAGCTGATCCATTTGATTACAATGAAAGGTTTCATATCAAAAGTAATATGTCCCTTTAACATTTTATAGTTCCTTCTTGATTCTTGACATCTGTTTAAAATAATTACTCCAATGTGTATGTCGGGCTCATACCCGAAGGGAGCCTCAGTTAGGGGCACATACACATTAGAGTGATTATTTTCCTACACATGTAACAAACACATTAGCATGAATATTTCCTTTTTTTACACCAACACTGAGAATATCCTGGTTTTCTTTCTTCTGCATATTTAGGACAGTGTTAAAGTCAGCATAGGCATAGAGAAAATTTGAAGTAAGCAGCCATTGCTTAGATCTGTATCAAGATGTAATATCATTGTTCTCAAACTTTTGCAGGAATCAAGATTATGTTGGAAAACTTACGGACCAAGGATGACTTCAAGCCTAGCAACCGCACTAAATAGTCAAAGCAACAAGCAATGACTGGTTACTTTTAAATCATCTCTCTTCTCCTATTCTGTTTCTTTTTTGAAAAGCTGTTTAAAATGTTAAATCTATAGAAGAAAGAACTGGCTATGCTCATGGCTTGTCTGAGTCATTTTTTCTAAAATGCTCTTAAATACATGTGTTTATATTTTCAGATGAAAGAACTCAAAAAGTGTATTTTATCATTGTTTAATACAAATGAAATGATTTCTTTTTCAGAACTTCGCACTGTATTTACTTTGTCGGTTGCATATCAACTGATGGTATAACAACAAATGGGATGAACTGATTCCCAAATATGTCTTTATAGAAAAATTGCTAAAATAATGGAATTTTGATAACAATTAGGATTAAAGTTAGGATTATGGTTATGGTTTAGAGTTTAGGGTTATGGTTAGAATCAAGGTTAATGCTAGGGGTTATATAATGTTTAGGGGTAGGGTTAGGGATTAGATGTACATGAGGGTTAGGGTTAGGGATTGCATGAGGGTTAGGGATTGCATGAGGGTTAGGGTTAGGATTATGGTTAGGTTTAGTGTTTAGATTAAACTTTAATTAGGGTTTGGTTACACTTAGGATTAGAGTGAGGATCAAGATAAAGTTTATATTAGGGTTGGGGTTTGGATAAGGTTTTGGGTGAAGATTCTAGATTTGGTTAGGGCTATGGTTTGGGGTAGGTTTAGTATCAAGGTTAGGATAAAGATTAGGATTAACATTAGGGTTGATATTTGGTTTAAATTTATGATTATGGTTAGGGTTAGGGTTTAGAATTATGATGAGGGTTATACTTAGGGTTAGGGTTTAATGTTAAGATTTAGTGTTATACATTGAATAAATTAATATAACTAGGGTTGGGAATGGGGTTTATATCATGGTTAAGATTAGCATTAGGTTTATGGTTTATCATTTAGGATTAGGCTTTAGCATTTATGATTAGTATTTAATATTTATAATTAGGGTTTACCTTTCATGTTTATGATTATGGTTAGTGTTAGGGTTTAGGCTTATGGCTATGATTATTGTTATAGTTAGGCTCTAGTATTAGGGTTAGAGTTAGAATTTTGTGTGTTATATTTAGGGTTTACATCAAAGGTAGGGTTAGGGTAGGGATCAAGGTCATAGTTAGGGCTTACATATGATTAGGTCTAGGATTTGGGATATGGATAGATATGAGGGTTAGGACTAGAGTTAGGGTTAGGGTTATGGTTAGAAATATGGTCAATATTAGCATTGACATAATGTTTTAGCTTTGGATTAGGATTTGGATTAGGGTTAGGGATAGGGATATGGATAGAATTAGAGTTATGATTAGGTTTAGGTTTAGGATTGATATTGTGATTATACTTAAGGTTTACATAATGGTTATGGTTAAGGTAAGAGCTAGGATTAGGGTTAGGTTTTAAGGTATAGGTTACAATTTACAAAATGGTTAGGGTTTGGATAAGGTTTTGGGTTAGTGATATAGTTAGGTTTCAATAAGAAGGAAATCTTTAATTAATGATAAGAGTTGAAGTTAATTCGTATTAGCGTTTGATTATTGTAAGGGTCTAATTATACTAAGGGTTAGGACTATAGTTCACTTTGTGCTAGAATTAGGGTTATGATTCAATTATATATATGGTTAGTATTTAATTAATATTAATATTTAATTAAGATTATATTTTTTTCTAGGATTCAAGTAGAATTATAGTTTAGCTAGTGTATATATGTGTGTACATAATACATATATACATACATACATACATACTAGGGTTATAGTTCATATGTATATCTTAAAATTATTAATATAACATACAATTAGGATCAACTTATTTAGATTTTTTATAGATTAGGGTTCAATTAAGTTTAGTATAAGTTTTATGGTTAGGTTTAATGTTTAATTTATCAAGTGAACCTATTTTTTCATCATAGATGGGAATAGAATTTAGAAGGCGATGAAAGCTCAATTATTATGGTTAGGGTTAGGGTACAATTTTTTGTTTTAATTTTTTTCAAAATGATAATTTTCTTACTATATTCATATATATAAATATGAAAAATAATCTTGATAATTGAGAATTGAATAAATATGCAAGTAATAGATATTTAAAAATAATAATTTTATTATTATTTCAAATATGAAAAATACCTTTCACACATTATTTTGTTACTATATTGATATTTATAAACATGAAAATATGTTTTTCACATATTTTAATGTATTTAAGCCATTAAATTTTTTCAATAATAATTTTATTATTATCATTATATTTGTAAATATGAAAAGATATTTAATATAATCTTTAATTTATTTTAAATAAAGAAACATGAGTTGAAAATTGAATGTAAAGAGATATTTTAAAACTTAAAATTTTGTTACTATATTAATATTATAAATATAAAGAATTAGTTTTGACAAAAATCTTAATTTTTTATTTAAATAATTAAATTTTAGAAACTTCATGGAATTGAAAAATATAGAAACTTAAAATTCTCATGATTTTGTTACTATATCGATATTTTTTAAATGGGAAAAAATAATTTTGACATAATCTTAATTTCTTGTAACTAATTAAATTTTAGAAACATTGAATTGAAAATTATAGAAACATTTGCATTCTCATTATTTAAAAAAAATGTGTTCATCTGTTTGATATTAAATTCTTATACAAGAATGTGCAAAATAATTTATTTGTACTATATTTTTTCTTTAAAGTAAATTTGCCATGAATTTGAAAATCTATAGAGTTCTTTTCTTAACTGTTTCTAAGATTTCAATTTAATTTTGACTAAGGTCAAAGGTTTCTTATCTTATTTCATTGCATGCTTCCTTGAATCACTTCAGGTCTTTGAAAGGAAAATAATTTCTTGCAATAACTCTATACAATCTGAGACATTAGATGTCACGGTCACACACCTCTCTGTTAGGAATAGTCCCAAGAGATAACTGAGAGGGGGATGAATCAGTTATCTACAAGTTTCAATTATTTATCCAATTAAGTATACTTAAACTTTAAACATGAACACAAAGAAAGAACACTTGAACACAACACCAATATTTTGGCTACGGGGAAACCCAAATAGGTAAAAACCTCGGTGGGAATTGACACCCACTAATAAATTGCACTAGTGTATAATGATCCTTGTTAGAAGATCTTACAACCCAGTTAGGAGTTGATCTTTACAATGCAATAAGTACAGTGACCTGGTCAAAGGTCAGACCCTGTTAGGAGTCTTTTATGATTGACCCTGTTAGGGGTGAGGATGCACTGTCTGAGAGCTCACTTCTCAAAGGGGTGAAGGTTGCAACCTTCTGAATAACAGATACACGCTATATCTGGATCTTGGTGAACTGCGAGGTAGACCTACTGTCTTGATCAGTTTCAATGAATAACATATACTCTTTACTTGGTCACATAGACTTTCTGTTGATGGTTCAACACTTTTCACTCATTGCTTTGCTCTTTTCTTTCAACTCTGAACCATATCTTAGCAATCACAAATGACTGCCTATAAATATCTTCTCTCTAAATGATATAATCAAGTCAATCTGTTAGAACCACCTTGAAATCATATTAGAGAAATAATAATACTCTCAAATAACATTTTTGTCAGCTCTACTAAGCACACAACACAAACTGGGACCTATCTAAATTAATAAGTGTAGACGCACGCTACACACTGTCGGCTCTACCAAATTTATTGAAGCTTTCTCCTCAAGCTGAATTACATCATGCACTCTTAACCAAACCTTATTAACTCTTCTCTAATCAGTGATCCAAGTGTGCATACCGAAATGATAGGTGCAACTCTTGTACCAATATAATCTATGTCGGCTCTTCTGGATAAACGCAGGAAACTGCAACTGGTGAATGGCGACTACATAACTTCACTTCTATTACATATCAGACTCTACGTCCATGGATGGAGCAACACTAACATGTCTCCATCACATATCGAAAGGCGTAAGGCTCCATGATAACTATACGAACAATCACACACAGAACACTGCCTGTAACTCTGTTAGGAACACTGTTGACACAAGCTGCTACATAACTATCTCTACTAACAATTAACCTCTACATCCATGATATCATGTTGATAACATGTCCATGCTACATATACTCAAATCTTACTGCATAAGTCTTCCACGCATGCTACTTACTATATGTTGTCATCAATGACAAACATACAATCAGCATTGACTTGTTGGTAAATCTCCAACACTCTCTAGTGCACATGCAACCATAGACAATCCCAACAAAAACCAGTGGGCTTCTTCCACCTTCTACAACCCACTCAAAGCTAAGCTTCCCATTTCCTTAGCTATGTCCTACAAATCACAAAATTATGTCAATTACAAATACTTAATGCCTACATTTTGAGTTACACATATGACCAAACAACATGCAGTATCATGGGGGCTAGACTTTCATCTTGTCTTGAAATGGTGTCGATAAATTGAGTAGCCAGAGTTGTGGTGGAGGCTACGGATGTCAACAGTAAAATAACAATTTACTGGGTAAAATCACAGAAGAATTTAATACCAATCAACAAATAAAATCACAACCATATAAAGACTTTGTTAAGTATTTAAAATCACCTATTGTATACCATGTTTAAAGACTATTTAGAAAATATGCACTTTATTGTTAGACATTCTCCTATTGGCTGGTTTGCAAAATTAGAATACTCTAAAATTTTATTTCAAATGCACACTCTTCATTCATTCTTCACAGTAAAATAGAGAGAAAAGACATTGTCCTTTGCAGATTTATGTTGAATACAAAACAAGAAATGATCGATGCATATAACAAAGCAACTATTTTGTAATAATGCAAAAGAAAAATGATCGATGCATGAAACATAATAACTATTTGGAATGCATACTAAAATTTCTTCCAAATTTGACAGATATCACCGATCAATTTTAAACCATAGATCAATTTTTTAAACCCAAGTGGTAAAATCGATTTGTAATCTTTTTAAAAATCCCAAAACCCAAGTGATAAAATTGATACGTGTTATCTTCAAATAAATCCCAAAACCCAAGTGGTAAAGTTGATTTCTAAATTGTTTCAATCCGTGTCAGAAATCGCAGAAAAATCTAAATGATGGTAACACAAGGCCAGCTAAATCGCTTTACCTTCCACATTTACCCAATGCTTTTGTAACATATATGATTTTGAAAGTGTTGTGGATGGTAATTGATGGGTTGTCGCATGGGCAGTGTGTTGTCAGAAAATTCACCCAAATAAAATAGTGAAAAAAGTGAATTATATTGTGGTTTGTATTCCTTTTTTTAATGCTATGTCAAAACATTCATAACGGATTGATAGTCTGGTAGTGGAAGCTGAAAGGTTTCTTTTTTCTTACACCATTTTTTATAGATGACCTCTTATAAGAGGTTTGATGCCATTGTAGGTTTACGCGGCTTGGCCTAATGATGGTTTAATCATTTTAATGTTTTTCATTTTACATTTAAAAAAAATATTGATTGTCAAAATTCATATAATAATTAATAATAATATATAACAAATAATTAAAGATTTTATTTGTGATAAAAATATAAAATTAGAAAATAATTATAAATTAGTAATAAATGAAAAATCTCAAATTAACTAAAGTTTCTAAATTCATATACTTTATTAATATTAATATATTATATTTATTAAAGATTCTAAATTAATATAGTAGATAATAAGTAAAATAGAAACATACATATGAATATTAAAATTAACCTATTAATATTTATATATGATAAAATTTAGAAACATTCATATTTTATCATTTTAAAATATTAAAAAAATATATAATTTATCATTCATAACAATTTTTGAAGTTTATAAATAAATAAAAATATCATATTCACAATTTTATAAAAAATTAGCCTGTTAATCCATAGGATCTATTAAAATTTCAGATTGTTGACCCAAAAGTGGGAAATTGGCCTTATGACCATCAAATTCCAATCCTCATCACAAGACATGGAGAAATGGCTGTGGTACTGTACAATGTGTTGATTTAACTATATCGTTGCAAATATAATAGCACTGTCATGATTGTATATGGTATGTATTTTCCAAATGCAAAAATCTCTCTTATTTATATTAGGAATGGGGCTATGAGAGACATGTCCCTTCATGGGACATGTCTATTCATTTTATAATGTTTCATTAATCAATCATATATTAGAATAATATATATTAATAATATATATATATATATATATATACACACAAATACAATATATTATTATTAATCAATATCTAAGTATTATATGTATTCTAAGTGAACATACGACTGAAGCTACAAACATTAACACTCCCTCTTAGCTAGGGAGGAAGATCAAACATAATGTGTTGTGGTCTCCCTTGTCAACACATATGACCCTAACTATAGCCATACAAAACATCAGCACTCCCTCTTAGCTAGAGAAGATAAAATCCATCAAGGTAATAAATCATTAATTTTGAAAGAGAGGGGATATCACCCCACTGTGATATCAGGAGATATGGTATATGCAAGAATATCAAGTCACATGATGTTCACCATAGCTCATAAATATCCATGGTATATCTAATGACAATACGTCTCATGATGTCTGTCATATTGATACTAAGTTTATGTAGAGACATGTCACTATGTGATATTTTTCATAGGGTCCAATTAATATATAATACTAAGTTTAGAAGGATCCTAATATGATTCATATGGATACTAAGAAATTACATATCACATAAATCATGATATGAAGTATCACCTAACTTGTGATATAGAGTATCACATAAAATTTGTGATATGAAGTGTCACCTAACATGTGATACCAAGCTTTACATATCACCTAACATGTGATATGAGGAATCACCTAACATGTGATACCCAATTTTCAATATCACCTAACATGTGATATGAGGAATCACCTAACACGTGATACCCAGTTTTAAATATTACCTAACATGTGATATGAGGAATCACCTAACATGTGATACCTAGTTTTCAATATCACCTAACATGTGATATGAGGAATCACCTAACATGTGATGCCTGATTTTCATACCACCTTGATATGAGGAATCACCTTAGATTGTGATGCCTAATTTTCATTCCAACTTGATATGAGGAATCACCTTAGATCGTGATACCTAATTTTCATATCATCTTGATATGAGGAATCACCTTAGATCGTGATACCTAATTTTCATATCACTTCAGATCGTGATACAAGGATATAGTAAATAAGAACATTACATTCCATTTACATATAACCCTATTATGGTATGTGCACAGACAAAAAGTCTACCACAACGAATCTCTATTACAAGATCGTCACCTTGCAATATCAAATACAAGTGTTCATTGTCGAAAAGTCGTCACCTTTCTCCAATGTTCACAGGAGGGCCCATAAGTCCTGGAGTCACACACATGAAATCCACCTTGACTTATCTCAGAGGGTGGATCTATCATGGCTCATCCCAAAGGGTGTAAATAAGGGCTTTCACCTTAGACTTCTCTCTCAAGGAGAAGAATGCAATAACATACAAGATAATAGATGAAACTCTTTTTCATCTAAGGCTTCATTCTCCAACATGCCAAGTTTATCTTGAAGGTACACAACCTTACCTCTAGCAAGAAACTTGGTAAGAAAATTAGCCATATGTTCTATAGGGATAATGCACCTTGAATGGCATATTGATATTCTCTTATATAGTTTGCATCACCTCTAGGAGATAGCATAAAGACATTTCAGCCAGCACACATGACACTCAATCTCATTATCATAGTCCTCTGGATGCTTCCTTTAAGGTCTTGTAAGAACCTCCTCACCTCCTTGTCCAAGGTTGTTTTAGATGAACTATCATTCTCCCTTTGAATCTAACATCAACCTTCTGCGAGAAAGTTGTGTCTTTCTTCTTTAGTCTGCATTAAGCTCTTTTCTTGAATTTCCAACCATCTATCTAGGAATGTCATGACTTAGATATTTGCATAAAAGCCTTCTAGTTCACATACATGAAATTTCATCATTTGAATCGCAATTCTTTTCCTTTCACAGTTCCCTGGTCACTAGGGAAACCATCATGATATGGTTTACTCCCTCTGAATCAATATGACCAAGATCCTTGGAAATCAAATAAGGCATATCCTCTAGATGTTGTACTAACTCCCTCTAAATCTTTGAGTACTAACATCAACATTTAACCTTCTCGTCCAAGGTTTCCTCTGATGGTTCATTATACTTATTCTGAATGTGATATCAACCTTCTAACCTTCTCGTCCAAGGTTTCTTCTAATAGATAAAGTGTCAGACTCCCTTTGAATCTGATAGAAATCCTTCTTTTCTAATCTCATGTAGTTAAAGACTATTCTTCAACTTCTCTTACTACCATAGATGCACACCCTTCAAACAATAACCTTCATTTCCATATATTTTGAACATTATAGCATATAGTGTGCTTATAAGTTCTCTAACTCTTGAGTCATGAGAAACACAAAGTCTTCAACAAGAGCAAGCACTTTGCTTTGAATTCAGTTGAAATATAATGTTGCCACATAATCATCCTCGTCAACGTAGGAGTCGACCATCACATTTTTGTCACTGCCTTCTCATAATATCAATTATATTATTACTGATTAAGTGTTTCACTATTTTGTCTTTACATGTCTTCTAATGCATCTTCATATCACTGGAATTAGTTATTCATATAATTATTATCATTTTCTCCCGCAAGTAAAACTAAAGCATCAAATAAAGACACAAGAGAAGCACCATAAGATCAAGTACACTGTGCACAAGAATATGAGATGGAAACCCGGTATGGGAAAAACCACGGTGAGTAATGCTGCTAGGATCTACTGTCCTGATCCAGTCTCACGAATCTGAATCCAATTACAAAATTTAAGGGCTTCAACCCTAAGGAGTCATCAAACCTCTCTCTTAGAGCACCAACTCCTTTGAGCACTTACTCAATTTGTTTGAGCATCAACTCAGTTACAAAATACAAGTTATATCAAAAACAAATTACACCAACTCCTTTATAGTCTGAACACTGTTTGAGAAAATATCTTCAAATGTAATTTTAACAGATCTAATACAAACTGATTTATTCTCTTAGAGCACATTGCAGATTCAATAAGTTTATCAAGAATGTTGTTGAGATAACACAGTACATATTCATCTCAGATGTCAAACTTCTTTTGAATGCTGCAATCTTAAACTATACAAATATATCCAGTTGTTGTTTTACTTCTTTGCATCTGACTTTCATGTGAATATATATAGCAGTAAAATATAACTCAAAACATGTTTATCGATTCAGGTATTTGTAATTGAGCCTTTTAAGTATCATAAAATTTTAATAATTCATTTTGATAAATATGCTATGGTAATTGAAGTATAATTATTGAATATCAAAATGAAGCACTTTGTATACCTGAGAATTCTTCAATTAACTCTTGTACCTTGTTCCTGTACAGAAAGTTCTCTTGCAACAACATCTTCATTCCCTAACACTTGAGTCCTCATACAACTTACGTATGTTACCATTCATAGCACACTTCCTTTGAGTATTGTACTTATAAATCTTTTCACATGCTATACCAGACTGCTGTATAATGACAAAAGTTTTTCGCATAAATAGCATCAACCTTCTTCACGTCTTATAGAAACATATCTTCTTCACATCATTTTTCACAACGCTATCCACACTTCATACCATTTGAAAGGGAATATATATAAAATATGAGACTGTGTAGGAAGATGTTATAATTATTTGGTTGCAAACTGCCAACTGGGAACGGTCAAACTGTCTTCAACAACATCCTTTAAACATATGGTCAAATATACAGTGACCTGATAAACATTGTTAACGCCACCTTTCAAAACTCTGTGGTGCCTGATAGTTGTATCACCGCCCAATGGTCATATTAAAAAGGAAAATGATTACACACGTATTTGTTATAAGCATGGCATCGATAAAATTTGTGCAGCACGATGATCTTAGTTTGTGTTAAACAAATACCCTTCCAATGACAAGTGTTGATTTATCCAGTATTCTCAACCAATAATAATTATGGTTCCAATATTTTACTACAAAAGACATTTCCACAGAGTACTCCTCAAATCTTATCAAGGTGCATACATTATATTGTTAGCAATGTCATTATGTTTGCAGTTTCACACATCGTTCCTACACAATGCACTTCACACTAAAACTTGAATTATTTATCATCAACTTAGATGAAATTGTTGTGGATGGACTTTTTCAAAGTCAATATTTGTGGTCACTGTATTGGACGCATCTTAGGTTGATGGTTCAGCAATGGGAGATGCCGCCCAAGCAACATTATGCATTGCTCTTTATATCGATGGAGCCTGCAAGTCACAAAATTCTCAATCTCCTCACAATAGTGATAAATCTTCATATGTATCGATTGTGTAATTTCTTCAACAAGGGATTCAAAGAAACCCACAAAATACAAATAATCTGCTCCTTAAAAAATGAAAACATATCAACTATGCCAAGGAGTGATCACATGAATAGAGGCCAGGCCCATCCTCCAACGATAATTAACAAATGCCCACGATAATAGTATTGTTGTCTTTGATTTTCTTACATTTGCAGGTCTAGTTCTGATACCATGTTGATTTAACTAGATCGTTGCAAATGTAATAGCACTGTCATGATTGTATATGGTATGTATTTTCCAAATGCAACAATCTCTCTTATTTATATTGGGAATGAAGCTATGAAAGACACGTCCCTTCATGAAACATGTCTATTTATTTTATAATGTTTCATTAATCAATCATATATTACAATAATATATATATATATATATAAAATTATTAATCAATATCTAAGTATTATATATATTCTAAACTACGAACATTAACACAATGTCTGATTTGATTTGCATACTATTCACATATATATGTGATGAATGACTTGCAGTCACCCAAGTTAAATAAATATTCTGTGCAAACAGATGCTACATTCGGCATGTCATCTGTTCATAGGGTTTAATGGCTTCCTCGGCTATGCATATTACTTCAAGTTCGCCCAAGTTATGATGCATATTGATTATGAGTGGGTAACAACCTGTTCATGTTTGTATTGAAGCTATTTGTAGATACAAATGAAACAGCTGTAGTTACAAGACATGTTAAGGAATCTTTTGCATAAAAAACTCAGGCATTTCTGAAAAAGTATTGCTGGGCTTTATATCGCTGTGATTCAAATATTCTTCGACTCTAAATTGGGGACATTCATCTTTTCATAGGGTTTAATGGCTTCCTCGGCTATGCATATTGTTTCCGGTAAATTCAGAAGTGATATTGTTTGCTGCAATGGCAAGCGCAGCGGCATATTTACCCTTATTCCGAAGCAGAGGGGGACAGGTCTAGCAGTTAAGGCAGGAAAAGGTGCTGCAGGGCTTACATACAAAGATGCAGGGGTTGATATAGATGCCGGCACAGATTTGGTTAAAAGGATCTCTAAAATGGCGCCTGGCATTGGCGGATTTGGAGGGCTCTTTCCCTTAGGTACTTATCTTAGTTTTGGCGCCCTTCGCAGTTCGATTGATGTTTTATTTCTGTTTTTTGTTTCGGGAAACGGATAATTTATTACCAAGCCCAGTCTTCAATCTATATGCTAAGTTACATTTGAAAATAAAAAATTCTCCTTTTTTAATTGCCTTCACATCAACAGATATCAATGTCTAGTTCACTTGTACGTATGGGCGTGCCAAAAATGAGTTACTACGGTTTTGTTTGCATAAAGGACCAATTTCACTTATTTTTCAGTTATTATTCTACAAGGGCTCTGTGACAAAATAATATTTTATTTGTTGATACATTTTCTTTGAATACTTATGCTGTTAAACTACAGACTGCTATAATATTAATCATTGAATTTGTATGGGTTAACTTTGATCTCCTTCTGGCTGAAATAGGAGATTCATATCTCGTAGCTGGCACAGATGGAGTTGGCACTAAGTTGAAGCTTGCATTTGAAACCGGCATACACGATACAATCGGGGTTGATCTGGTTCGATAGTTTTCATTGCCTTTTATAGGCTTGCTGGGGTAACTTAAATTTAAACAAAATATTGATTTCTTGATTTAGTGGGTTAGCTCGTGTATCTCCCCAGGTAGCTATGAGTGTAAATGATATTGTCACATCTGGAGCAAAGCCATTATTTTTTCTAGATTATTTTGCAACCAGTCGCCTTGATGTTGACCTGGCTGAAAAGGTAATACACTTCATGGAAAATATATTTTTTTTAACAGGTTTTTATTTGTGCTTTTGAATTAAAATTTATTATACTATAATCTTCATAGGCAATATGGACACCCTATGTCACAGTTTCTGGGAATATTGGATTTCCTCTTATTAATTGTCAATCTACTTTTTTGTGACAATATGATTCTTTCTATATTTTATGTGAGTCTGTGACCTTTCAGAAGTAATGTATTGCGTCTGTTTTTAAGGTTATTAAAGGGATAGTTAATGGCTGTCAGCAATCAGATTGTGTTCTTCTAGGTGGTGAGGTACACATTTGCCTTTCTGAAAATGTGTGATTTTAACAAGTTATGATAAAATCCATGTGGCGCTATCGATACGTATAATCTAGTCAATCAAACTCAATTCAGATATATTTATATTACTATTTGAATAAATGCAGTAATTTTAGTGTTAATTTACTGTAGCTTCCAACTTGCCCGTAAAACTGTATTGCAATATTTGTCTATGTAACAGACAGCAGAGATGCCGGGATTTTATGCTGAATACGAATATGATCTTAGTGGTTTTGCTGTTGGTGCTGTTAAGAAGGACGCCGTCATAGATGGCAAGAAAATCACGGTTGGTGATGTTCTAATTGGACTTCCATCAAGTGGAGTACATGCAAATGGATTTTCTCTTGTGCGAAGGTTTGTCACACCTTTTGTATAGAATGTTGTGTTTTTGAAAAATTATGTTTGCATACTTGCATTTAATTATTGAGAAGTATACATAGTACATACGATGACAGCAAGAGGTTCGTAATGGAGTATGTGGATAAAAAAAAACCCCTTAACTTAAATTTCATGGTTGTTTACATGTCAAAATCTTATCACACCTAGTTGTGGGTGGTGATAGTGTGAGCTTTATTTTTAAGATTATTTAGCAAGGGTTGTTTATGGGCCCTCACCCCTTAATCAGCAGGGATACCACTTTTCTGTTAATAAAGATATCACTTGCCTTACAATTCTATCACTCTTCTTAAATATTGAACTACCCCTACAAAACTCTTAGCCTCAATCAGAATAGAAGTCTTGGATCACTTCAAAATAGTTTCAACTTTCCACTTTTAATAAATTCTTAACAGTGGCTAGATTGCTGTCTGATAAATTTTGATCTCAGTTATTTCATAGACTTAGGTAATATTTGATCTCAGAGTTGGGCAGCTATTTGGTGACTGTCCTCTTAAAAAGTCTGATAAGTTTTGATCTCAGTTACTTCATCGACTTAGCTAATATCTGATCTCAGACTTAGACAGTTATTTGGTGGCTGCCCTCTTAAAAAGTTAACTGAATATTTGCCTATGTAATCAGCAATATTAATATAAACAACAAAATCATATTTTCTACAACTCATTTTAATCTCAGTTACTTCATAGACTTATCACTTGACTAATATTTCAGACTTAGCCAATTATTATTTGGTGACTGCCCTCTTAAAAAGTTAACAGAATATTTGCCTATGCAATCAGCAATATGAATATAAATGACAAAATCTACTTTCTGCAATTCATGACTTAAACTCTATATTATTTGCTCTCTATATCTCAATGCTATGGAAATGCCCTTAAGTTTAATATTACAATTTTTTTCATTTTTTTGAAAATCTGATTTTTCCCCCATTTTTATCCGATTTTATCAAAAAATCTTATACTTTTGTTTTGCCGATTAATTCCCCAAATGATTTTTGCACCTATGGGTGAAATACAAACAAATTTCAGTATAGATATTCCAATGGGCATAAAATTACAATCAGATCAAATTCCATTCACATTCAGATTTATATACTTGATTTTAATGTTTGTCCAAGTTGTCCAAAGCACCCAACTGTAGCTTACTGTTTAGAGAGAAGTGGAAATTATTCGCAGACTTGTAGCTTCAGATCAGCAGTTCCAACAGTTTTAAGAGCTACCAATTCAAGTCTCACGTTAAATTCCTATTTGTCAACCAATATATCCATAGAGCTCCATTATGGTGGATTTGTTCCATTATAAAAGGAGTATTATTGTTGTACCAGAACTTTACTACCATAGGAACCTTCAGTTTATAATATAAACATTACAACAAAATCCGCAAAGACTGCAAGTTTCAGCTACAAAATGACAAGACAGAGAAAATTTGCAGCTGTCTCAAATCAGCATCTAGTAACACTGCAATTTTGACTTAATAGAGCTGGGATGAACCATCAAACTTCAGCATGAAAATGCCATGATTTCCTTGCTCTAGTTTCGTACATGTATGTGATACCAGCTGCATAAAATGACAATATCAGCCGCATGAAAAGTGCTATCTAGTGGATAGTTCTCTCTTAAGTAAAAACTTTGTCAGGAAATTTAATCAAAGTTGCAACTGTCTTGACACCAAATTTAATCAAAGGATTCGCCTCTCCAAGCTGTATCGTACAGACCTGCAATAGCAGGTATACAGACCGAGGACATGAGTATACTAAAGTTATCTTTTGATGTGTATTTTTCCCTCTTAATTGGCCCTGACATTTTTATTGTAAAAATGATAGCAGGTGTACAGACTGCTGTCATGAACATTTCAAGTTATCTTTTCATGTATTTTTTATTTTTTCCACCTAAACTGGCCCTACAATCTGTTAATATTAATAAAAAGGTATGCATTTACATTTAATGTCAGACTTGAAATTTCTCATCCGTTTCATACATTTATGATAGTTTATTGCTGATATTTTGTTGCATTGGGTTGAACCTACAATCAACCCTCCAAGACAAGAAGTGAAGTTTTCCATTACCTAGATGTACCATAAAGTAATGCACTATCATCTGTATTGACTGAGATGTCAATAACAAGAAAAGTGTCTCCTAGGGCATAACTCTTTCTAACACTAATGCTAAAGGCCTTCATGCACCTACAATAGTCCTGCTACTAAATCTGAGTAAAAGGATTTCATATCCTAGTGGTACCTGTTAATGTGAGTTTTGTTACCACTCCAACATGCAGAATGAAACACTTAGTATTCCAAGATGAAACACCAAATAACCATATCCTAGTGGTACCTGTTAATGTGAGTTTTGTTACCACTCCAACATGCAGAATGAAACACTTAGTATTCCAAGATGAAACACCAAATAACTAATTCTCTCTTGAACAAAGACCATAGAAGTGACTTCAAGGTTCCTATTGCGAATTTGTGACTTCTTGTTGGACAAAACTCAGTTTTATGATGTGATTTGCTGGTAACCACGCAGGGACTTATGCTATTCATTCAATGGGCAATCTATCAATGTTGCAAATGCGAATGGTTTGGAAATGTAGGCTCTTCAACTACTTCTAACAAACAAATTGCAAAAAGAATGGGTTGAGAAATCTAGACTAATCCTAACAATGTGAGATATCATTGATGGTGAGGCGGAACTAAACCGGTCTTTGGTTCGCCAAATCAACTACGCAAATGAGGGTGCAATCTTCTAAGGATGCGCGAATGTTTTTCATATTGTCAACACTCATTTAAATACCCAACAATGGCGCAATCCAAATAAACATTTCCAATTGAAGTTAAGTGCTTGGAATGAGCTCAAACTAACCTTACACTGTTACTTGCAATGGACAAGTACCAAAAGAAATGAACATAAGTTTCACCATAATTTACCAATCAACAATATTTTCCATTCATCTACTCAATTACTTCTACTCAACATACACAAAATCGTCCTCTAAGTGAGGAAATATAGAAACCATGCAACACTTTAAAATAACAAAAGCAATCCACCACGATAACAACAATGAATCTGCAATTACTTTGGCTGCATTATAGCAACAATTTCTCCAAGTCTCCCCTTCTACTCTACTCTAACTCATTACAAATGAGAAGAGCCTTCCTTTTATAAGGAGCTTATGGCTTAGATTGATTTGAGATCAGTGACCCAGGTTATGCCAACACAATCATAATGTAACTACCACCTATAAGCATTAAATGCCAACCAATTACAATAAGGCACCAATTTGCGGGCCAATGAGAAAATTACATTACATTGACATACATATCCTGTTGAGGATGAACCAATAAGAAAATTCATTGTGGTGAAGCCTTAAATGCAATCAACATGTACTCTTGGAATAACTTGATTGGATGATCTTGGACATGTGCGGTTGGAATCCTCTGATTGGTTGGAGATGAGTGGGCGCCACCTCAACATGCTTATCTTGTTTGAACTCCACTTTGTCCTCCTTGTCTTGGAAATCTTCTCATTGAAATGTTCTTGAGCGTGCACTTGAAATGTTTCTTGGCCTGTTGTATTGGCCTTGATCTTGCTTCATTACTTGAACTTGTAGATTTTCTCCTTTCTTCGAATAGGGTCATTGTTTTTGCCATTGCACTTGCACTTGTATCCTCATTTGTCAATCCGATTTTCAACCTTAAACTTCCTTGCTAGCCTGATGAATGACTTGCAACTACTTTGTTGATGCTCTCAAGCTGTCCTTGATGTTGTAATCATCTTCATGCCTTTGAAAATCATCTTTGCTTTCCATCGTCATGTTGTTCTTGCATTGTTGAAGTCTCGAACCTTTGCACTTTGTAATTCCGCTTCCATCTTTTGCTCGGACTTGACTACTCTTTATCCTCGATGCTGCCATGGTTCCTCCTTGTCTTCAAACTCTCCATCTTCATCTCCTTGCAAAACAAGAAAATAGTGGTGTTAAGTTTGTGAAACTATTGCGAAAGGATAATTATTAGCATTCTCAATCAGAATGTTGAAAGAAATTAACTTGTGAAAAATCTTGCATATGATTCACAATCTTTAAACCTCTTGCATCTCATAGAATTAGCTTTTTGATTTCCAACTTAAATCCTGATTTTCTGGGTTTGCAACATCTGATTTTCCTTGAAAACACTTTGCAAAATTCTTGATTTCAATCAAGCCTTGATTTCTTGCCGTTAGTTTTTGGGTTGTAGTGCTCATTTGCAAAAGTTTTTGACAATTTTTTGAACAAAATTGTGGTTCAAGTTTCAAATGCTGAACTCGGTGTCTCTTGCTACAAGGAGGGACAATTTTGTTCTCCAACATCAGGTTGGAAGGTTTGTGGTTATCTTGGTCAAATCCAAATTTTACTGCAGAATCTGGGTCTTAGTAGTAGGCTCATTTTGCAAAGCATTCTGAAGAGAAAGGGGTAGCCTTCTATACATTCGTGACCAAAAGACTTGCAAATTATGTCTTTTGTAGGGTAGTTAGAGCGATGACCATTAAGGGAGGGTTTTTAAATATTGTAACGTTTCTATAATGGTCATCTTAGTTGGTTTAGAAAGTTTCCTTCTTTGCATTCTGTTAACGAGTGTTTCGTTTAGAAACATTGTCATGTATTCTCTTTTAAATAGAGCCTTTCGTCTCTATTGTATATAACGATTTATAATAACAAAACATTCCCTATGGGGGATAGGGTGTAATGTCCCCTTTTTGGGGTACATTATATTGTGCCGTGTCGTTAGCCTTTTTACCTTGGACCAGAAGGCTAACGTGGCGTGACATGTGCTCAAGGAGATAATTGGCCTAGGTGGTTTCAGTTTCAGGCCAATCAGAGCAGTTTCCGTAGGTTTCCAGGGTACTTACTATTTATAGTAAGTCAGCAGTGTTTAGAATTCTCGGCTTTTTAGTAGTGGACTTGGGGTGTCTCGCCGAGAGCTTTCCGGTGAGCTATCACACGTCGACATCCGAGCTCGTTTGGGCCTCCATTTTAATGCCAAAAGATTCCTCACTTTATTTATTATTTCACTTTATAACTCAACGGTCATGTTATTTAAAAGTGACTTAAAGTGAAATTATAAAGAGACGAAATGGGAATATGAAGAGTCACAGTGGGGAAATTGAAGAGTCACAGTTGCAGCCATAAGAGGAGGTTGAGAGTCTCATTGTTGATGCTTCAATTTATGGATTTTTCTCTCCTTGAGAATTTGAGAAGCTTCAGCTATCGAATCAGAAATCTGAGGACGGAAAACCTTCAGTATTTCTTGGTGGATTGGACGGAAACCCGATTCATTTTCGGTGTAGATTCACATCAGAGTTCGCCATTGCTTTACAGGTTCTTATCATCCAGTCTTACTGTTCTTTGTTGTATTTCAGATTGGATATTGTAATTCTTGGTTATTGTATTGCTGATGTATAATACAAAACCATATTTCTGAATTATTTCATGAGAATGTATTTGCTGGTTATATGAATATATCTGCTGGTTATTGTTATTGGTTCAACGGTTATTTGCATGTTCTATTGGTTTTCAAATATGCATAAGATTTATTGGTAAAAATCAGTAAATGGCCGGTTAGGGTCATTTCAGTGGTATTAGAGCTAAAAATCCTGCCAGCATGTGAGGTTTTCTACAAAATTTACAGAGACAAATTATACAGAGATTTCCAGTTGCAGTATTAGTTATAGGAAAGGAAACAGCTGTTAGTAAAGATTCAGTGGTAACGGTTGTTAGTAATTTCAATCGTTCCCAGCGGTTTGCTCTTGGGATTCGATAAAAAATCCAGTTATATTATACTAAAGGTTAATAGTTAATATCTCCTTCACAGTCGATATTGTTTATGCTGGTGCTGGCTTGTTATCAAAGACCTTACCCATAGGAAATACACGCAACTACAGCAGGAGACTGGGAGTGTAATTAGTGGGTCTGTGAGCCCGTTCAGAAATATACGTGCGTTGCTGGGAGTGCGCATGTATGCATTAAACCCTGCCGCCAACAGGTGAGTACGCGTAGAGGATAGCCGTTAGTGTTTGGCCTTGTCAAGAGCGAGTGTTGAGGGCATTGAATACTTTATACACCCCTACAACACATGCGGTGGTTATATTTCCCCCCTGTTGTGGGCTAGAGCTTATTTCATGGGACGGTTCTAAAGTTCCTATTATTGTTTCTAACGTTTTTGTCTTAGTTCGCATGAATGGTAACACTTTATTCAAAGGCGAGAAGAGTATTAAAATTGTGGTGAATTTAAATATTGGGAAATAGCGGTGACGGCTGTATTATCCCCTTTCGCGTTGAATCAGGAGGTGCTTGTGTTAACCGAGGTGTCTTGCATAATAAAACGTCCTCGACTTGCTGACTATGTCTTAGTTCCAATGAGTGCAAGTTCATTGGTTTATCATATGAACGGGTAATGAGCATTGAAGCCATGTTGTCAGTTGGCTCAGGATTGGATGCATCTGCATGGTGTTAGGATGTATTTGCTAAGAGTATTCATCCAGTGATTCGAATAGGGAGGAAGACGTCTGGGTGGTCTTAAGATGTGATTGGCAGTAGGGGCTAACTGTACCTCACCTTGGTTGATTCTAGATTACACAGGGGACCATAAAGGAAGCACGCAGGTAGCCACACTGAGCATGTATACAAGGGTGTCATATAGGAGCACGCAATTGGCAGTAGACACTCCACAGGAACCCGACTTCACCTACGGGGGGAGTATTGATCTTTCACGTGAAGGCCTTGACTGGACTGGTGCCAAGTGGATACGCACGCACACCCAGACTGGTGTAATGGGACCAGTGTTGATGCTGGTGATTGGAGTTGTATGCATTGGACGGGAGACTTCCAAAATAGGTGCCAACAATTTGTAATTTCTTAGACACCTATTCTGCGAAGATTCATTGTATGGTATGTCTGTAGTTTTGAAATGGAAGCTTTGAATTTGAGATTCTACTATCTTAAATGATCAATAAATATGGCCCTCTGAATATCTTAAGTCTTATTTCTAATTGCTGGGTAATGATATAAATGTTCGAATGTTCCGGGTGTTAGAGGCAAGAGTGAATCTCGACATGCATATGTTTCTTCATCTTCCTTGCACTTGTGTCAAGCTTTTCAAACATATTCACTCACCCGTGAACTAGACTACTCTCCATTTGCAAAATAACGAACAAGCCTTGCAAATTCCTACCATTATTTCAGAATAGGATCTTGCAGTGGTGAAATAACTTATCCATATATTGAAGAGGTTCGTGTTGTGAGGTTAAGTACAGTCACACATAATCCGTTTTGAAATTACGTTAGTTAGAAATAGTAAGAAGTTTCTAGCTGAGACTCTCGTAGGATACTATAGTGGATACTACAGTGGATACTACAATTGTTTGGTTGTGAAACAATAAACTAAATATATGCTCTAGCTTCTTCATTCGTAGTGTTGAAAATTGTTTAATGTTTGAATTACTTCTTGCATGATTGTGAATGTATTACTTGGAAAGAGTTGTACAAAGAGCACACCTTTCAAACAATCTGAATATACAGACGACAACGATGACTTGTGATAGAAATTGTATGCGCATTCAATATGAGCAAACCTTTCCCTGCCAGCCAGAGGTAATCAGAGAAAATTTAGTGTCAGGAACAGGGAACTATTTGATCATCTCAGTCAGAATAAATCAGAATTATTATTGTGACAGCAACTTTTCGCAATTACAGAAGTGATTCAGTTCCTTGCTTAATTCTTGGTGAAGATTAAATCATGGAGACCTTGGAAAGTCCAATTTTCTCTAAGGAGTTCAATGGCACATTCTACGGTGTGCAACTCAGAGATATCCGAAAGGAAATGGAGATAGGCAATGAGTTATGTTGCCTTGGATGGCAATTGGAGGAGCAGAAAATTACAAGCAGCATGCTGGCCAAACTCAATGAAATAAATCCATATCTATCCAAGATAGATCAAGCTGATTGCATACTTTTTAATTGGGCCATGCATCTCTCAATGGTTGCCTTGGTGCAACGCAGATTTATGAGTCATCCACTTTGAGATGTTAGGCTTGCAGTCGCCTCATGTCTCAGTGAGATTTCTCGGATTACGGCCCCTATCATTCCTTACACCGAGCACATTTGGAGACAAGTGTTACAACTGATTGTAGACAGCTTAGATGGACTGAGGTACAACAGAGATTCTACCTTTGGTAAACAGGTAAGAATCTTGGAGTTGATGGCAAGCACTAGAGACTTCAGTCACATGTTGAATCCAGGTTATGATAAAATGATTCAACAATTATTTCAGTGTCTCCTAAATAACTACAAGGAGTGTCATCCAGATGGGGTGAAGACATGCATAATGACTATCTTATCCTTGATTTTAGATGAGGACTATGACATATGCAAACAATTACAATCTGAATTGTTGGCAATATGGAGAGGAGGAATAAGCTACGCATCCACGGTATATGAACTCTCAGCTGAATTAATCAAGCTTCAGGCTGAAAGATTCATGAGTTCATTGTCTGAAAGTGAACGATTCTCATTAGGCTTACAAGTTGCAGGATCTTCGGTGATAGGCCAGGACCTAGTGAGTATAGGGCAGATTTGTTTCGATTGCTAGGAGGGTTGGTCATAGGGGCATGTTTGCAAGATTGATGAAAGGGAAGATAAATGGCAGCCTAGTGATAGCAACATTACAGCTGAGACTTCCCCACTTTTGGGACATAGTGGTGATTGTTCAAAACTCTACTTTGGTGATTTGGTGGCGGAGTTTGATAAATCCATGGCTATAGGTTGTGGTAACCAGTTGGAGACCTTCAGCGATTCCGGTAATGAGGAATCATGTGACTTCTTTAGCAGCACTTCACTTTTGCATCACACTGATATGGATGACCCATTTGGTGGTACATCTCGGAATAACACTGATGAGAAGTGTGTCTTAAAGAGTCGGTTGAAAGTTAGTGATGACGCCATTATTACAGCACTAGTTCACCATGATAGCACTCACCAAATCATTGATGATCTGTACATGACAGCTCAAAGAGATAGAGTTACAGGTTGTCGGGAATTATGCTGAACAGTTAAGGGAGAAGGAGGTTGAGATCGATAAGCTCAATAAGGAGCTTAGTGCTACTCAGGGCACTTTGGAGCATACTCATATCACTCTATAGGAGGCAAGAAATCAGATTGTGGTCTCTAGCCAGTACAAGGAGCACGATGACAGGGATAGGTCTGAATTCTATCAGGAGGTGATTTAGGAGCTTGACAACATACAACAGACCTATGGCTTGGACAATTGTCCGAGAAGATCTTTGGGTCACAGAGAGTTTCTTGATGAGTTAGACCACTTCCAGACGATGGATAACTCCTTGTTTGAGATGGGTGCGGAGTTGACTTTTGATAATCCCCTCTTTGAGATAGATGAGGGAGATACTTCCTATTCCTAGGATGAGGATGAGGTTAGTTGCAGGGTTTGGGACCCAGGTGTAGTTATTAGAGGTGAGCCTTGGTCACCAGGTGGGAGGAGCAGGATGAGCTCGGTTGCTGAGCAGTGTGGTTTGTGCACCCGCAGTCCAAGAGGGGCAGTTATGTCTTATGGCATGATGGGTGACATGCATTTCCATGCACCACCACTCATTGACGGTGATGATCAGGGGGGACTTATTTAGTATAGGGTTATTCAGCTTGGCATGCTGGTTATGCTAGTTGGTGTGAATTTTTCACACAATAGTATACATTGTATGACTCCGGGTACTGAGAGACAGTCGTGGAACCCTTATGCTGATTTGGGGTTTCCAGTAGAGCTGTTCAGTGCATCGCATGTTGACCTTATTGCATGGGATGCATTTTGTTTTCCATTTAGCCCACCTACTGAGGACCGTCTTTTCCGATTATTGGATAGGAGTGGGATGAGTGATTGGTTGAGCATGCTTCCCTGCTTGCAGATGGAAGCCTTGTCTGGTGGTCTTGACAGTTTGCCTCTTTAGCGTAGTTTTTGGTTCAGGCTACAGATTAGAGGGGCAGTGTTATGGTAGATGGAGGCTTCCGGTATGTCACTCAGTGTGGGCATAGCGCGTCGAGATATTTCAGTGCGCTAGGGAGATGTATGGCTCTTTTGCTTATGGGATCCAGGAGGGGCATACTCGCGGTTGGTTTTCATTTTTGGAGCCCATCGACATGAGATTTGGTTTTCTACGACATATGACCGTAGAGGCACGGGAGATCCCAGTTGGAGTGAGGTTCTCAGTTGGGTTGAGACCTTACTTATAGATGATAGCAGCACAGGGTAGATTGGTTCGACAGATCCTGGAGTGATTTGGGATCCTGACATTAGATTGGCTGCTGTTTGGTTATTGTATGAGTGGCTTCATAGATCGGAGCATAATGATTGTGTCGGTTTCACACGACAGGTTGGTGGAGTAGCTTCCCTGAGGTTGGTTTGGGATCCAGGTTTTATGATCTCAGTGTGCAAATACCGATTGCTTGAGGGCAAGCAATCTCCGGGAAGGGATGATTGTAATGTCCCCCTTTTGGCGTACATTATATTGTGCCGTGTCATTAGCCTTTTACCTTGGTCCGGAAGGCTAACCATGGTGTGACATGTGCTCAAGGAGATAATTGGCCTAGGTGGTTCAGTTTCAGGCCAATCGGAGCAGTTTTTGCAGGTTTCCAGGGTACTTACTATTTATAGTAAGTTAGCAGGGT
Source organism: Chamaecyparis obtusa (assembly GCA_027943335.1). NCBI lineage: Eukaryota > Viridiplantae > Streptophyta > Pinopsida > Cupressales > Cupressaceae > Chamaecyparis > Chamaecyparis obtusa. The sequence continues at coordinate 924,827 of BSBK01001829.1, read as the reverse complement.
TCACAATTCTCGGCTTTTCAGTAGTGGACTTGGAGCCTCTCGCTGAGAGCTTTTCGGTGAGCTATCTCACGTCAACATCCGAGCTCGTTTGGGCCTCCGTTTTAATGCTGGAAGATTCCTCACTTTATTTATTATTTCACTTTATAACTCAACGGTCATGTTATTTAAAAGTGACTTAAAGTGAAATTATAAAGAGACGAAATGGGAATATGAAGAGTCACAGTGGGGAAATTGAAGAGTCACAGCTACAACCATAAGAGGAGGTTGAAAGTCTCATTGTTGATGCTTCAATTTATGGATTTTTATCTCTCCTTCCGAATTTGAGAAGCTTTAGCTATCGAATCAGAAATCTGAGGACGAAAAACCTTCAATATTTCTTGGTGGATTGGACGGAAACCCAATTCATCTCTGGTGTAGATTCACATTAGAGTTCGCCATTGCTTTACAGGTTCTTATCATCCAGTCTTACTGTTCTTTGCTGTATTTCAGATTGGATATTGTAATTCTTGGTTATTGTATTGCTGATGTATAATACAAAACCATATTTCTGACTTATTTCATGAGAATGTATTTGCTGGTTATATGAATATATCTGCTGGTTATTGTTATTGTTTCAAGGGTTATTTGTATGTTCTATTGGTTTTCAAATATGCATAAGATTTATTGGTAAAAATCAGTAAATGGCCGGTTAGGGTCATTTCATAGGGTCAAATTTGAGAGAGAGGGCATGTCTCTAGCGACCTTTGAATTCTCTTTGTTCTCATCTTGTAGTTCTTTTCAATTGATCTTGTCATTCAAGGCTTCTTTAGTTCACCCATTATAGAATAAAAGTAGACAATAGGAGAAACATCAAAAGTGGATATAGCTAATGCACATGGGAAATCAACACACACACCCAGCCTCCATATTTGATGCATGCATTGAGTGCAACTTCAAGTTCAAACTATAGTTCTACCAAGAGAATGCCCAAGGGGCATCTATTCCATCAAAACTCTCCTAGGACTTGCACCCAGCCTTATCCAGTTTGATCTATTGCTTAACATTAATGTGAAAATAACACCTTTCATGCCTTGAATTTGGATCATCATGATGGCTGTTTCTCTGCTATATTCCCATGACTATGGACCTTTGCAGGCTCTTGTTTTCAGGTTTTAGTGTTGAACAATAGCAAAATTTTGTATAAAAAGATTTTAAAATTTCCTATAGTTTGGTGTTTGAGTAAAAGTTAAGTGACCTCGTTGAGACTGCTATGTGTTGATGTGAGTTTTTGACCACTCCAACATGTAGAATGAAACACTTAGTATTCCAAGATGAAACACCAAATATCAAATCCTCTCTTGAACACAGACACCTTATATGCTAAGATTGCACAAAGATCATAGAGGCAACTCCATGATTCCTACTACGAACTTGCGACTTCTTGTTGGACACAACTCAATTTTATGATGTGGTTTGTTGGTAACCATGTGGGGACTTACGCTAGTCATTCAATGGATAATCTATCAACTTTGAAAATGCGAATGATTTGGCAATTTGAGCTCCTCAACCACTTCTAACCAAACAAATTGCAAAAGAAATGGGTTTAGGAATCTAATCTAAATCTAACAATGTAAGAGATTATTGAAGATGAGGTGAAACTAAACTAGTATTTGCTTCACCAAATCAACTACACAAAGGAGGGTGCAATCTTCTAAGGATGCGTGGATGATTTTTATATTGTTAATGCTAATTCAAATACCCAATGATGACACAATCCAAATGATCATTTCCAATTGAAGTTAAGTGTTTGCAATAAGTTCAGACCAACCTTACTTTGCTGCTTGCAATCAACAAGTACCAAAAGCTATGAACATAAATTTGACCATAATTCACCAACATCAATATCTTCTAGTAATCTACTTAACTTGTACTCAACACAAACAAAATCCTAATCTAAGTTTGGAAATGTAGAAACCATGTAACACTCCAAAATAATACAAGTAATCCACTATGATAACAACGATGAATTTGAAATTACTTTGGTAGCATTATAGCAACAATTTGTCCAAGCCTCCCCTTCTACTCTACTCTATAATTTAATTAATCCCTTTACAAATGAGGAAACCTTACAATGAATGGCTCAGATTGATTCAAGATCAACGACCAAGATTATGCCAACAAAACCCTAATGTAACTACCCTTTACAACCATTAAATACTAACCAATTACAATTAGGCACCAATCTATGGGCCAATGAGAAAATTCCTTGCCACATGGGCTTACATATCCATTTGAGAATAGGCTAATGAGAAAATTCATTAGGTGAAGATATTAAATGCATTCCTCATGTCACTTTTAGATGAATTCGATTGGATGAACTTTGACATGTGGCATAGGAATCCTTCAATTGGTTGGAGATGAGTGGGCACCACCTCAGTATTATCATTGCAATATTTGTTTCAACTCCACTTCTCCATCCTCTAAATTTTGGTAATCTTCTCATTGAAATGTTCTTGAAATTGCTTGCCTTGGTTCTTGATCTTGATCTCGATCTTTCTCCATGACTTGAACTAGGGCTGTTGTACTTGTCTTTGACATTGCCATGATTTCTCCTTCAAGCCTTGTTCTTGAACTTCACCTTCTTGCTTGCTCGATGAACAACTTGTGAATTGTTGGTGATTGAGGTCTCCATGCTTTCCTTGATGTAGCCATCACAAAGTGCTCACCTTTAAACAATATCCATGTTTACGAAATGTTCAACTCCATGCCATCTTCTTGCTTATCATCTTCGTGTTGAAAGTCTCCTTTTGCTTGGACTTCCTCATGCAAGTATCCTTGAAGTTGCCATGGTTTTTCCTTGTTTTTGAGCATCTTCCTTTATTTCCTTGCTAAACAAGAAAGAAACTTTGTGTTGAAGGGAAATATTTGTAAGAGAAAAATCCTTTTAAATGAAAACATTTTGTGATTTGTTCAAGATTTGAAAATTCTCATTAAAATTTATCACAACCTGCCAATTTTAGATTTTTCAGTTTCAACATTCAGTTTCCCATTGAAAAACACCTCAGCAAATTTGATTATAAGTCAAATTTGATCAAAATTTAGAAGGAATTCTGAGTTTCAGGTCTGCAAGGATTCACAATTTCAACTTAGAATTGGGAGATGTCTTGATTTTTACGATGGATTCCTCTATCTTTAACAAGATCAACTTGATTGGGCATTAAAAAATGTTCTGATCTTTATCTCCCTTCTGATTTTTCGCCCCTAGGATCTGCTCTGCTTTTATTCGATTGCTTTGGGTTGAACCGAATTGGTGTGAAATGAAGAAGTTGATCTTTCTTATATAGGCATTCAAACCAAAAGTCATGATTTCTCATATGGCCGACTGGTCTTAGGAGATGCATTTAAACCTCAATTCGTTGGAATTAGCCTCTAGGGCCGATTTGATTGTCCAATTGCAATTTAGTTGTTTTCCTTTATGATTGACTTGCTTAATTAGCTTGCAATTTGTTTGACCTCCTTTTAGGCCAACTATGTTCCAATTTTATTAGGTTTGCAACTTCATTTCCCCTTACTAGCCGACTTGGCCTAGTAGCTCGCATGGTCTAGAGTTGTTTTGTGAAGGTTGGAAATCTAAGGGATGTTGGAATTTCTGTCCAAGGTAAGGTTGGATCCTAAAGTGCCTTTGGAACAGAATTCCAAAATTAGTAAGTGCATGCGGTAACCAGACATAATAACCCGACCAAAATAACCCTGGACACAATAACCCCGCCATAATAACCCAAGGACACAATAACCCAGGGTCACAATAATCCATGGTCAAAATAACCTATGGTCAAAATAACCCATGGTCATTTTAGATCAAGTTAGTATGCAAAAAGGGGATTGTGAGGCACCATAGAGGATATTTAGGTCATTTTTAGACCATATATCCATTATATACCCCTAAAATAGCCTTAAAACATCTTTAATATGCTTAAATAACTTATAAAATGGTAAATAGTTATAGAAATAAAGACAAATTTGTGGGAATAAGCTAAATAAGAGTTATTATGAAAAGATATAAGTCAAAAGGCATTATGAAGAGGCATTAAGAGGATATATAAAGTGGTAGAATTAAGAGAAGTAAAGGAAGGAAGAAGGGGAGAAGAATTAAGAGTGTGTAGAGTGATAAGAAAAAGAGAAATCAAAATTCACAATTTTTTTTTTCTTAGTGCTTGTGGAGGAAAGTTCAAGAAGAAGGTCTACAAACACGTTACAGTGTCGATGAAGTATTTTCATTTGAGATGAAAAAACTTGTTGCATTAGATTTTGTGCCTTAGATATATGTAATCAATGCATTCAAAACGATTCTACAATCTCCTTATTATATAGAACATAAGGAGACTTTGCAACCCATAATTGATTATTTTGAAGACACATGGATTGGAAGACTAACTAGAAGAGGCAACAGACGGTCACCCAAGTTTCCAATCACAATGTGGAACTGCTATTCATCTATTCAAGATGATCTTCCCAAAACCAATAATTCTATTGAGGTATGACATAGAGGATTTAGTGAATTGCTTCAATCATTGCATAGCTCAATCTGGAAATTCATTGAAGCAGTGAAAAAAGAACAAGGTCTCCAAGAGAATAAAATAGAGAAATATATGGCTGGACACACTACACAACCAAGCAGGAAAAAATACTGTGAACTCAAAGAAAGACTAAAAAGACTAGTTGATGGTTATGACAATAATAATATTTTAAATTATATAAGAGACATTGCTCATAATTTGACACTATAATTGAAAATTTGAATAAAAATGTTTTTAGAAATATACTTATAATTTATAAATTTTGTTTTCCTTTCTCTATAATCTTATGGGCTTATTTTGTCCATGGGTTATTTTGGCTGCGGGTTATTTTGGATTGGGTTATTACGACCCTGGGTTATTGTGGCCGGTTTATTTTGTCTAAGGTTATTTTGGCTGGGTTATTATGTCCTGTAATCAGTGCATGCTCATTCAAAACAGCACCAAGTTCTACTTGCCCAGTTGAAAATTTGAGTTTGCAAAATCATTTTTCCCGTTCAGCAATCGTTGGTTTTCACACTTGATTTGGTCTTCTTCCATGTTCTAATTGATTTGCACCTTCAATTGCATAACTTCTTCTCTTAATCAATTCAGGTCTGATCATAAGCATTCAAATTTCCTCAGTGAATCACCTAGATTTTGCCCATTGTAACACTTGAATCTGATTTGGAAAGCAACGATTTTGGTTTTGTCTTGAGAATCACTTGCCAGAACCGTGGCTGGACATCAAAAGGTTTAAGTGTTTGCATTCTCACACATAAGTTCAATCCTTGTTTGCTTGATGTCTCTTTTCTAGATCAGATCCAATTTCATCGTGTGTTCAATATTTCAAACCAAATTCACGTCACATGATGAACACTTCAAATTTCCCAATAAACTGCTCAGATTTCATTCAAATTACTCTAATTTTGCTTGCGACAAGGTTCATGTTTGGTTCGTGGTCTTGAAGAAACTTGACGAGGCTGTGCGAAATTTGATGAAGGCTTGGAAGTGATGTCAAAAGCAAGGTCGGGATCCGACCTAGACTTGGACAGTTGAGATTTTGCCTTTACAAAATTTCCTAAGTGTGGCCACATCATGATGCAAAATCCAAAGTTTTGTTCATTGTCTTTACCTTCAGTTTTTCCATCAGCACCTAGACCGAAACTTATCATATTACTCTACCAACTTGGGCTCAGTCACCCACATCTCAATTCTTCTCCTTGGTCAAAATCTGCATACGTGTTCTACAGAAGTTGTAAGTTTGTCAATGTTTGAAATCAAAACAACACTAATTCTGCAAGTGCAAGTGAATTGCATATAGGGGTAAATTAGATTCTTGACCAAGTGTTAGATCAGGACTTGCCAAGTTCAACTCACCTCACGATCCAACTTGCAACTAGACAATGACTTAAATCTCAGACTTTGCCCTAACTAGACTTTACCAACCATGAGACTTCAAAAAATTATAGCCAAACCTAGATTAGCCAACCAACTACTCTACTGCCAAGCAATAGAGGGGGTCCCCATTTGCAATGGGGCAATGGTGTGGAAAGGTAACAACACTATAGAACATGCCTAGTGAAGGAAGTTGATGTTTGTAGTTGTGAACCTAAAAGATATGATTTTAGCGCTCAGATATTCCTAACACAAACTCTGTATGTTTATCTGTACACACCATAGGGCAAGGTCACTTCTAAATGTTTTGAAGAGGTTGCTTTCAGAATCAGAAAAACTGTAATGTCCAGATCTAGAATTTCTGGAAATATATGTTGTTTTGGTATTTTTCTGATAACAAAATAATAGAACAGCACTGGAAAATAGGAACAAGCAATTACGAACCCTCAACAACTTCTCCATCAACATTTGTGATTGGATCTGAATTCTATTATATCAAAACAAGAATTGATTTACAAACCCTAGATATTGAAAACAATGTATGTAATTCTGCACTTACAATGAAACAATAAATATGGCAGATCCAAGGACAAGCTGGATGCTGCTATGGCAGCCTTCATCAGCACTGTGACAATGGGCAGCGAATAACAGGTCTGCGATCAGCATCTAATGTCTCCAAAATTTCTGAAGAGCATAAACTCTGTGATCAGATCTGGAAAGTGCAACAAAACCTCAAACTGCATGGCCTTGGCCTGTGATGAAGACTGGTAGATGGAGGCTGCTGGGGCAGCAAACAGGTGGCTGGAAAACAGTTCCAAAACAACAGTTCACATTGTATCAAAGCATCCTTATGCTGGTGCCCCAGTATAAACTTTGAAAATGCTGTTCTCTCCTCCCAGAAGGGCAAGCAATTTTGTATGCCCGTCACCAAATCCACTTACAGGTGGTATGCACTATACTCCAATGCAAGTGCTCCACAAATAAGGAGAAATTCTGCAACTAGATATGCATCAGCGTCAAAGCAGCAAAATATATGATAATTCGTCTCTGAAATCAGTTGTGGCACGTCCTCGTATCTGCATTCAAATCAAATTGCCCAATTTGGAAACTCCAAGAAAATTATTAGATCTGCAACTTGGATGAAATCACTTGATTCAATTCTAATGCAATCTCTGTATGGAGATGCCCTAGATGGAAATTAAGATTTTTGCCCCCAATACCAAAAATGAAGTCCGAAAGGGTTTTCATCCTCCAAGACCTCTGAACAGCCAAGGGTTTTAATTCTTGGTTGTGAAGTCGGAAACAAACACCCCTAAGTTTAAAAATGTCAAATGAAATGCCCCTTCTTAAATCTCTTCAATTTGGGCCTATGATTTAAATTTCCCTTCGAAAGTTTTTTAGAAAACAGTTTTAGTTAATTATAATAATATTATTAAGTTGCCTCTTAAAATTAAGATTACTAGACTTAACTTAATATAATATTACTAATCATTTCTCTTGCTTTATCCTTTAGCCTATGGAAATGAGGATAGGTTAGAGGTCTTCTCCATGTCTCTAATTCCGAAAAGGGGACATGACAAAAAGAAAATACGTTGGTTGGGATAATAGTGCAACATTGCAAACTTAAAATATCTATCTGGGCAAGTCTCACCAAAATTGCCAGATAATTGGTAATTTGCTGATTAATTTATATTCTTGGTATCAGCTGACTTCTTTGGAAATCGACAGCCAAGATGATTTTGTTAAAGTTAGCTAGGATGGACAAGGATTTCTTCTAGTATGTGGAAGAGGTCTTGATCTATTATTGGAATATAGATTAATATATTATTATTTGAATAAAAGGCCTAGTATGAGCAGTTCGTGTGACACAATGTGTTTCTAATGGATTTCATTGCGGATAGTCTCATTAATGCATTTCCTATTGTGATGAGTAGGGGATTTAGATTGCATTGTATAGAATGTGTAGCAAGTAGACAGTAGTATGATTTAGAGGACTTGTAATGCAGATATTGTAAATGAGCAAATCGATTGAAGCTGGTAGTATTCTTTGAGGGGCAGATATCTGATAAACTAATAGATTTGTATGTTCCACTTGCCTATCATTTGTTATTAAAGCCAAGGGAATGGTTATATTTCCAGTGGCATCACCATTTGTTGCATATGTTTGATATTTGAGAAGAGTGTGCACAAGTCCAACACTTATGACATCGTTGCGTTTGAGAAGTTATTGCTTTTCAAGTACATGTATATGCTTTTAAATAAATAAAACTTGTACATAGTAGAAGTCACAGGTTATATCCTTAGCATATCGAATATTTTCTAAAATGTCGAATTTGCAATTCAATATTCATAAAACTTTGTTTTCTTGCTGGTAATGTTATACTAGTTGGACAATGATATAACACCCTTGTGCTTTTTGTTTTGCAAAATTCAAATACTCTTTTAATTTTATGAAGTTTAGGGTTTTAGCACACAGTGGTCTGTCTCTGAATGATCCAGTTCCTGGAAGTGAAAATGAACAAGATACATTGGGAGAAGCATTGATGACTCCAACTGTTATATATGTGAAAGAGGTACAATAAGATTCTTGATTTTATTATTTTCTGATAATTGATTATCTTTGCTTCATGTAGTGCATTGCATAATAAGTATTTTCTAAAAGCTCAGATCCCTTGTAGGTTCTAGATGTGGTGGCTAGAGGAGGAGTAAAAGGCATTGCTCATATAACTGGAGGGGGCTTCACTGACAACATTCCTCGTATATTTCCAAAAGGACTTGGAGCTGTTGTGACAACAAACACATGGGAAGTGCCTAAAATTTTCAAATGGATACAAAAGGTATTTAGATAGTGTTGATAATCTTAGGTTGAATTGAGAGCTGATTATAAGGGTTCTTGATATATTAATGCTACTTAGCACATTGTGGGACCATGGAAATTGTGCAGACTGGAGGTATTGAGGACTCTGAGATGCGGCGAACATTTAATATGGGTATTGGCATGGTCCTTGTGGTCAGCCAGGAAGCTGCAATGACTATTCTTTCAGAGGGAGACACAAAAGCTTATATGATTGGTAGAGTTGTGGAAGGTGAAGGTGTAATTTACAAGTGATTTTAGTGGTCATACTTCATCCTCTACCAATGTTTTGCAATTGTTTGTAGTAAAATACATGAATTTTCCCAGTTACTAACCATTTTAACGAGTACAATTTGGACTTGAGCATCTAATGTTGTATAGGCGGCATATTGCTTGAATTGTTTTTGGAGATGAAAGAACTTTCAAATGCCTGAGTAATATATAGTTTTAAGGTTACATGGTACCAGGTCATTAGCTTTCACTGTTCTAATTACTAATTTTGGTATCATTAAGTGTAAATTTTTTGTTACTGCATGACTGCCAAAAGGGATAGTTATGTTTACATATGCTTTTCTCTTGTTTTAGCCTTTGCTATTGTGAGATATAGATATTTTGGGATGGAGAAATGAGAATGAAAACTCTTTCTTGCATTGGATGATTTTTTGGCGGGCTTAACATATGCCTCCAGTCTCCAGTCTTTCAGTTTACTTTTGAATATATGGAATATATACTCATGCAGCCCAATAAAGTACATCTTAATTTATTTGTTTACAATTTCATGTGGAAAACTTCCAGATTTCTTCATCCATAACAAAAACAATGTAATTTGTAGTGACCATCCTAGATTTTTATTTTATTCTATTTTGAAATATGGAAATCACAACATGAACATGCAAATAAAGGTACTTACTGTAATAATGTTCTGATATTGCTTTTCAATGCGTAAATCACTGCTTTTACAAGTTTCCTTCGGGAATAAAAATTCAAAATTGATACTCCAATACATAGAATAGATAAACATTTGAAACCCAACATGAATTTCCTTAGAACAGGGATGAGTTTAACTGTTGCAGGTCCTATGATGAACCAAAAGGTGCTGCTACACTCAGTGGAAGAAGGATATTTCACCCAGCACCTTTCCCTACTCACAACCTGCACTCGCCAATGGTCTGAATTGAAGTTGCACCTTTGAATAACACATCAAAGACCTTGTAAAGTGGCTGGTATGATTGTGAGAAGGTTTGCTATATAAATCTGAACATCTAGTAGGTCAAAGGTCTCCCAATAGCAGAAAATAATGACCAAACTGAGTGTGCTGCAATACCTTGAATAAAGAGATGGAAAGGTGCTGGTAATGATCGGAACTGAATTTCACTGATATCAATTCCTGGCCAGGTCTGTAGCTATTTCCAGTGCTGGAAAGAACACCAATCAGACCGTGGTTGCTCCTAAACCACTCCAAGATGATTATAGGCAGAATCCACACCTGTAGACACCTCATCCACACACTCCAAACTCATCATTCGCTTCAGAATTAATATTGCAGGTCTTTTAATAGGTAACAACAGTAGAAACCCTTCATTGAAGCACCTCCAAGGCCAATTTAAAACTCTTCTGCGCATGTAAATCTGCTCATCACACACCGAGCTTCTCCTAGCAACCTCCAAATAGCAGAAAACTGACAACGCAACCGTCTGAGATATATATATATTCAGTCATGTAACTTGGAGTAGAGCTATGCAATAGAAGGGGTGGCTAGTTTAGAATGTTCATACACCTCGTAATCTTCATTAATTCAACAGAGAGAGGTCTGAAATCAATAACCAATGCCAAGGCGCCTCCAGCAACGAATGGAAACATCCAAGGAGGGTAGGTGCTTCAGTCTAGAGAGTCTTCACACCATGCTCCACGAATGACAGGCAATGCACGGCTGTCTTGGAAATAACCAAGTACTGGTGATTCAGCCTTAGAACCCCTTAAATGGATTCACGGAGCTATGGAGCTCTCCTTGTACGCAGTTTCAGATGCTCCTAATACTTCGACCCAATTCCCAATGCAATATTTGATTTGTACAGTCAACCAGGGTATCAACAAACCCCTCCAAATTGTATTGCTAGTCAATGAAGTCTCAATTCCCCTGGAAATCCTCAATATTCTTTGCAAAATGAAAATACAAACCAACCCAAATGCCACCAACTTAGAAAATTGCAAAATCTTCATTTCCAAAACTTTGGATCAACAAACACTGAATACAATGATTATTCTTGAGCAGAATCACTTCAAACCAGTTAGGGGTTGTCTTTCAGTTAAGAAACCAGTAATCAAAAGAGGGTTTCTGTCCTCAATTGGTCCTTGGAAGAACTTGCAGGTTCAATCCTGTAGTATTTGGTTATGTGTAAACTTTAGCCTATCCAAATGAGAGGCCAAGACCTCCTTTTATAGCTTTGGGAGAAAAACAAGCTAATTTGAAATTAAAATAATTCAGCTGATAGGCTTCCCCTGCGAGCTTGCTCGTGTATGGTCTGATTGGATTTTTGTCTCACTCTAAAATGGATTACCAATTGGTTTTCTGTACACAAGTCTGGTTTTTTTTGGTCTTGCACCTACAAACTATTTTCAGTCATCGGTTACACCCTTTCATGTCACATTTTCTCACTGCCAAATGTCTGTTAGTAATCAGGACTGACACATGTTTTCTCACTGGCAACATAGGCTTGCAACACCAGAAGGGCATTTCTTCCATTGCATATTTACTGTGTGCTCCGACGGCAACTTCGATCAGACGACATTCATTCTTTTGCCTGTCTGGCCTGCTTGAAATTAAGAAAGCTTTTTGTTTTCCTGCCAATAGATCTGTAGCCACTAATTTTATTCAGCTCCCAATATTTTTTTCAGCTCCCTCTAGATAGAACCGGGGGCTTAATTCATAAGATTACCAAATGGTTAGGGCCCTCTCAGCTGCTGAATGCTACTGTTTGGCCATGCGGTGAAGAAAGTACATATCTGTATATCTCGGCAGGGTGATCGGACGTGTAATTTGAACAGACATAAAAATATCTGTAATATGAGGGTTTGGTCTATAAATTTTGAGGTTTAATTTGAAAGAATTTGGACTAAATTTGATTGGCGTTGTCTGGCTAGGTCATTGGATCAGCACAGCCTCCTGCAATAGTAAATAGCGTTTTCTGTTTCCCTGTTTGTGTTTTCTTCCTTAATTTGTTCTTTATATTCATAATTTTGTTTTGTTTTATTGCAAAGACATGAAGTTCGTTTTCTCCAGAATTTAGTTGAAACACATTTCCATCGAATATTTTCAATTTTCCAAGTGAAAATGGACACCTTGTTACCAAAATTGATTATTTTAAAATGATGAAAAAATTTAAGTTGCTCTACAAGAGCCTCCTTTTGAATTTTTGATGTGAAGGGCAAAGCTTTCAAATTGAACACTGTGAGAACCCTTATCCAGAGAGCTTCAATGGCGGCATCTGCTTCCCCTAACAGTTTATCATCAGGGTTATATTCCACTACAAATTCAACATTTAAGGTTGGTGGTTCAAGCTCCTTTGGTGCTCGGAGATTCAGATGATGGTAGATTATAATTCCTTTGTTTTTTTGGTTTTAAAGCATTTTGCTATTTATTTGCAAGGTATATTATGAGTGGGTATAAAATGTTCATTCCAGTTATTCCCAGTTATTTAGAAACTGATAATAATGGTAGAGACTTGACTGGAACATTAATTTCACATTGCAACTGACATCATTATTAGAAGCAGAACATTCTGTTTCTAATGGAAGAAGATAAATATTGCTGGTTATCTGACTGGAACATGCAAAGAAGAATGCCCATGAATGTAATTCTGCCCTAATAAAACTGATAAATATGAAATCCAGTAATCATTTAAAGTATGTAGGCAGCTTCTACCAAATGAAATTTGTCTATTTTTGTTTTAATCAATTTTCTGTTTTAGTTTCAGCTTTTAAACAAGATGAAAGGGTATTGAAATGGATATTTAAGATTTATCTCAAATACTGGGGACATCAGAATTTTCTTATTTTATTTTTTTCTCAATCTGCATTTCTGTGTGTTTTTGTTGTATGTATATAGAATGTTATATTATTTGGTTAAATAACAGTTTACTCTTTTTTTCCATTATTGTAGCTAGATTGAAATGTTGCTTTCACTTTCAGATTTGAAGTTTACAATCATGATTTTTCTTCTTTATGCTCTGGTCTTAGGATATAACAGTTCAATTAATAGGAGAAATCTTGCCTTCTTGGTTCTTATACATTAGCAGCTAGAGTGCATAATATGCCTTTCCTCCCCCACTATATATCTTATTGTAGAGTTTTTTTTGTGATTATCATCTCGAAAAATAGCTTTAGGACTACCCCTTTCTTGAGACTATTGTGTAAATGTTTTTGTAGAAATAAATTAGAAGTCCTGGTCATTTCTGTTGTTGAGCGATTGTTTTGCCACTAAACTGTAGCTCTTTGACTTTATAAGTCAATACCTTGGTTGCATAGAAGATCCACATTCATCTTATTGGGTTGAGTGGGTGCAATACATACAGGATCAGAGGTGCATTTTCGTTGTGTATTGAAACAGTAACAATTGTAAAATACAGCCTCTTGCAGGAATATATTGGAATTCTGTTTATATAACCAGATATGTTATTACTGGACAATACCATATGGGTATGCTTTCTCTGTTTGTTAAGAACAGTGGTAAATGTTAGGTGTAGGAATTGTAATGTGAATGTAAGTCCTTGATGAGATGCAGCTTCTTCACGCATATGTAGAAACTTTTACTGTTTTGTAAACATGTTGATTCATTCTCGGATGCTTTATAAAATCCATTTTTAGTTAGCCCTGCTAGCTTGAGGAGTCTGTGAGCGTTGGAATTGTGGAGAGATTTTTAATAAACATATGAAATCCTGTCAAATTGTCAGTCTCATTCAATAAACTTGGAGACCATCTATGTGCTTGTGAGTGTTAGGAATTGTGGAGAGATCTATAATAAATATCTGAAATCCTTCAAAGTGTCAGTCTCATTCTATTCAGTTGGAGACCATCTCCGTGCTTAATATGTTAAGAAGAAATGGCTTTAGAAATATTCACTGAAGCTTTCATAGGTAAAAATACTTTATCACTGGAAGAGATGCTTGCAGTTTTTCTTTCTTTCTGCCAAGTGGCTATCAATAAATGGAATTATGAACAATTAGGATGATGCTATATTGTTGGTAAACAGATTTGTCACTTCGGAATTTGTGACAAAGTGCCCAATGGTAGAGTGACAAATTGTGTACAACAGTTGGATAGACCACTACAATAGTGCAATCTTCCTCCGTGTTTGAGAGGGGTAGCTCCCTTGTGTGATTTGATTATTTGTTTTTTGGAAAATAAAGCTTACAAAGAAATCCCGCTTTTCAGGTTCTCGATAACAAATTATACAAAAATTACCTAGATTTTATTGAAAGGATATAGTTCTGTATACTTCGCTATTGAACATCAAGGACTATGCACAAGATTATTCCATTAGTGAGAATCAAGTGTTTATGTCACGCATACATTCCCAAGATACCAAAGAAAGGTACTTCATGACATGACTCAACAACTGTGACAGTTGCCTTTATGAAATGGAGTGGAATTATAAAAAGATATTATATTCTCATACGATGAACATTGGGAATAATACATAAACACATCACAAAGTTTGAAAGCACCTCCAAAATTGCTTTGTTTTCAATGATGAAGTTAGACAACTTCACAAATGATGGTACCCCAAAGTTCACAAAGTATTAAAAGTCCTTTTACATTCTCTAAGAATCTCTTAAATAGGCACATCTCCTTGTAACTACCAAAATTGTCAAGTTGATAAGTAACTTATTTTCGGACATTTTGAACATGGTTAAGAACTCAACAATTTATGCACGAAAAGAGTCAATTCTCCAACTTAACCCAAAGACCAAAATTTGCTAATTACAAACAAAAACAAGGGGATGACATCTAAAACTAAAACAAAAGAGGATGTACAGTGAGAAAGAAAGATATTTTGCTGCAATGTTGGACTTAGAAAGTTTTTGAGTCGCAACTTAACCCTGCAAGCCTGAGTATCTAGCCTTGAAAGCCTTGTATCAATTAAGAATCTGTGCCATGGGTTCGTAGCTAGGAATGAAAGCATTATCCATTCTCAACTTTGAAGTGACATGTTTGTCTTGTATTTCAGTCAACTCTCGTTGGTAAGTTGGTATGTCGCAGGCCTCTAAGGTAATTGAAACAACAATTAACCTCTTCATTGCATCTGCATTAGACACTCTGTTTGGTATCTCCGAGTTGATCTTGTCACTGAACATGTTCAAGAGAGCTTGGCAATCAATATGTTGGAGATCCTTTACTGCTGATGTACTTTTTACAATTGTAACGGCCTCTTCTAGTATTTTCTTTCTTACCTGTTCACAAGTTGTAAATAGCTTTTCATATTCAACCAAACTTCGACTAATATTTATTAACTTCCAGTTTATACTTTTGCACCATACATTTAATTGATTATCTTCTGGATTGGAGCATACTTTTTCAACGATCAAAGTGTTTAGATCAATTTTTGACATCTCTTGAAGTTCTCACTTCTTTTGCCATTTCTTGTTCTTGTAAGTGCACTTTCTCATAGATATCCTTTGCTTTTATCATGAAATCCAAAGCTTCTTTCTTCATTTGACTAATCCATGCTTCGAACATTTTACTATGAGATCGACAACCTTCTTTTCAAGTATGCCTTCTGGACCTGTGAGAGCTGATGCAAAAGTTGTTCCTAAAGACATATTTGAAGAATCAACAATGGAATTGATATAAGACACTAAGACTTGCACATGGTTTTTGAGCTGATCCTTTGATTGTTTTTCTTCCCGACTCTTTGCACTAGCTGGGCTGCGGCTATCTCAAAGTTGTGAACATCTTCTTCAATTGATGGTGGGCCAAGATTTACTTTGCTAATGCTGAATCACCGTCACTAGCCTCCTCAATGTTTTTTTTTTCAGTAATAGGCCTAGCCACCTCAATGCAAAGATTCCTTGAAGATGAATCAACTACGAACCTTGACATTACCTTGGTCTTCTTTGCTTTGGTTGATTTTTGAAGAATATTTTCAATTGCATCTAAATCACGAGTTACCACCTACATCACCCTTTTCTTCTTCTGTAAGCTCTTTTGTAACCAAGATGAGGAAGAGGCCTCCAAAGGTTCTCGAATGTCAATGAATGATGGATTCAAAGACATTGCCAAGTTGGGAATTGGTGGTATTTGATCCTCATCTTGAGTGATATCTATCATTGGTATCTCAGATGGAACAAAGTCATTATGTGGAGGAGATGCCATGATGACATGTGATGGAACCTTAGGAATTTGTTGCTCGTTATTACCAGGAGGTTCCTGAAGGATGGCATTTTCATAATCTCCTTCATCTTCTTGAATTGCATTTGTCACTCCACTCTTGGTTTTGGACCTCTTTTTCTTTATTATAAAGTCTCCTTCACACGCTTTGGTGAGATCTTGCATCTTAGTAGGGCCTTCAACATCACCACTGTTTCTAGATGCCACTTGTTGGGAAATATTTTCAGAGATAAGAGTTTGTGGATTGGAAGTGAAAGAGGCTCCATGAGTATCATTTTTCTTTGTGAAAGTACCCCCTTTCCTTGAAGGCTGAGTAGCTGTAGTTTCAAGTGCCTTATTCTTCACCCATTCCTTGGTTCTTTTGACAATAAAAGTGGTTCTTTCGTCTAAAATTTTCAATTTTGGAATTGTCTAGTCTATGGGTGGTAGTGGAAGTAACTGCATCTTTTCATAATAAAAAGGGTCAATCAAATTCAGCTCATCATCTTCTATTCCTGTCACACCCAATTCCAGCTTGAAGTCTACTATTTGTTTCACAGTGAGCCTCATCCAATCTCTTCTTTGAACATCGAAATCATCTTCACAATCTTCCTTGAAACCAGGGTCAAGTCCTAATTCTTTCACATCGTAACCTTTACTGTCAAAGGGAAACCACATAGTATAAGGATATAGACTGCTTTTAGCAAGGGATTTCTCAATGTCCTTGGCATCAGAATTAGACTTACAACTATAGTGGCCAATACCTATCGGGAATTGTATACTAGTAATCCGCTTGTTCTTGCAAATTCTGTTAACTTGGCCGACCTGCCTGCAAATCTCAATTAATGCCAATTTATCATTCATAAACCTTGGTAACATGAAAGGGTACCCATTGTAACTTGCCAACTTGAAATAGGTAAAATTTGGGAATTGTATAAAATAACTTCCATATTGTTGAATCATTGTTGCCGCCTCTGGTGAAATCTTGAGCCTGATATTCCTTTGGAGCTCTGTGACTGTAAGCACGATAAAGACATCATTCACCCTCTTGAAGTAGTGGAAGCTGTTTTCTAATAGTAATTTTGGGTGATAATTATAAATCAATGTTGCATCATCATATTCACCTTGCTTATTTAACCTTGGCCAACTTTTCATTCCTGCAATGACATAGAAAAGGTAAGAAGTCATATAAAAATAGTGATTAGCCTTAAGCCCCATTAACTGATTGTGTAGGTTATCACTTGTAATCTCTGTCCAATCGATGAATTGTTTGCCTTCACAGATGATGCTAATGAAAAAGAACATCCAACCTTCAAATTCATGCGAATCCTTATTCTCCATTATCCTGCTTAGAAAAATAACCATGTTAGAAATATCTTCAAGAAAGACTTGCAAATTACCTTTGGCAATTGTGACTTTCCTTCTTGGGTACCATAAACCAATTTTTGGCTAGGTTGTTAAAGCATGTCATTGTTATTAACAAAATATTCCTCCGCATATTCTTTGTTGACATGTGTACTGATCTCTGATCGATAATCAAAGCACAATTACAATAGACACTGGGTCCAACCTTACCACTATTCTACCATCTACTGCTACCACGTCTCGTGCATTTGGATTGTATGCCCTCATGCATTCTAACACCAGTTCTGGACACTGAATCGACATTGGATGACCTCCTGCATGCACTAAACCACTGTCTAAAATTTTTGAGGCTACATGAGTCTTTTCTTGTGTCTCCATTGACTTCCAAAATTCATTTTGTTGACATTTGTTTACCCGAAGGGTGGACTTGTTAGAGACGCACAAGCACAACCATCAATAAGATATGCAACAAAGATATAGAAAAGAACACAATAGCTTTTATTAATCATTCAGAGTTATACCATGACAGTCCTTCCAATAAGCAAGTACAATATACATATAACATCCGAAGCGGTGCAACCAAACGTCGTCACCCTTCTCAACCGTTGCAACTAACTAACCTCTGTCGGCGGCTGACATCCGATGGTAACCCAACTTTACCTCCGTCGGTGGTTAACATCCGACGGTGACACAACTTGACGGCTAACATCATCCCCCCCTTAAGAAAAGTCATCTCCGGACGACAACAAAATGTCCGGGACCGAACAACAACATAGGAATGAGGAACTTCTACTGCTAAGACTGAGAAGGAAAGTGGGGTAGAGGGAGCGTCCCTGATGAAGAAGCATGCTGCTCCGCTGAAAGAACTGGTGTGGTGGACGATCCCAACTGAGCCCAAAGCTCATAAACCTGTGTGGTCCGAGTCTGCAACTGTGCTTCAGCTACCATCTGAAACTCCAAGGCGGACTTGATC
Source organism: Chamaecyparis obtusa (assembly GCA_027943335.1). Classification (NCBI taxonomy): domain Eukaryota; kingdom Viridiplantae; phylum Streptophyta; class Pinopsida; order Cupressales; family Cupressaceae; genus Chamaecyparis; species Chamaecyparis obtusa. The sequence continues at coordinate 906,340 of BSBK01001829.1, read as the reverse complement.
ATCATCGCAGCCTCTAATAGTTCCTTTTCCTTTGCTTCATTTTCTGCCTGTGCCGCTGCCAATCGTTGCTCTAGAGCGGCCCGTGCTGCCTGTTCAGCCATCAACTCCTGGGTACGCTGGAGTAAGTTTCTCTCTACTGCCTCCACCTTGGTGCCTAGCTCCGCCTGAGCTCTCTGCGCAGCTACCAATGCAGTCTCCCGATCAGACGAGACATACTCAGATCGCCGCAACACGTAGTACCCCTCCCTGAAAGTCTGCTCCAACTCTCGAACAAGAGATGCTGCCTCACTCTCAATGACTGGCGTAGGAACCGCCCAGGCAGCCAACATCTCGGTAGTCTCCCCATGAGGCCATAACCCCTGCTCAAAGCAAGCGGCAAATGCTGCACCACAGCCTACTCGGGCAAAGGCTAGAAGGCGTCTCAAATCCTCAACAATAGCCGCGCGCAACAGCTCGGGACTCTGCTACAGCCACCAACCGACGTCCTCTAGTGACCATGTCTGCTAAATAGGTCTCCACATCTTCTCCTTCCAATGCCCCAGGACTAGTAAGGGCTGCTGGGCGTGCCAATTCAATTCCACAAGGTGCCTCCCTAGCCACCTCGCCCCTCGCCACCGCCCTGTCCTCCTCAGAGAAAGGAGAGAGATCATCTGTTGCCACTCTGACATCTACGGACTCTACTCCAATCACCTCCTGCGGGTCCTCCCGTCGAGGAGAGAACTACTGCTGGTGGTGGAGTCGGAACCAACTGAAATCGTCGGCTGATCCAAGAACGCATAGCTCCCATCTGCACAGAGTCCTGAGGTGGTGAGGGATCCCGCAAGAGTGCAGCATCCACAGTCACTACAGCATCCGACCCAATCACTTCCATCCGGACCTGACCCTCTCCAATGTCCTGAATACCTTCGCATTCTACCCCTTCTGATGCGACTGTTGCCTCCTCCCATGGAGACTCAACTAAAGGAACTGTAGAACTCACTAGTGGTGCTGAAGTGAAGTGGGCCAAGGGGGATAACACTGGTGGTGCAAACTGTACTGTGTCCTCTTCGCTTGAGTTCGCATCGGAAGATTCTTCACTAGCTTCCCGGCCGCTATCAATGTCCTCTTGGTCGGATTCGACCACCATTTTCCGCCTTCGTTTCTGTCCACTGACTGCACTCCCCATATCCAAATATCGCCAGTAGAACACCAGTGGAGCTCCTCCCATGAGCTTGCCTTGCGGCTTGAGCTCCAACTCATCCGCAGGCATCTGTCTCAGTGCGGCCTCAAGAAATAGTCCAATAGCGTAATGGGGCATATAAAAAGTGCGGTGTTGCAGCGTCATGAATTCCCACATTCTTTCCGCCAACACCGAAGCCCAGTCATAGACCACCCCGTTCATCAACCCCTGCATGTAGACTATCTGTGGGAGAGCAATGTCGGATGCACGGCTCAAACCAGTCAACCTACCCTTGAGGACATCAAGAATACAACGCCAAGCACCCTCTGCTATGTACTCCCTCCTCAGCCCTCGTGCCTTGGTCGCATTTACCACTGTTTCCAATTCTGCTGGAGTAAGCCGCCGGCATACACGCTTTATCCAAAACTCTTTCCGCTCTGTCGACATCTTCTGCTTGGTGGTATCCACTTTCTGTCCATTACGTCCTGGGATACCAAAAAGTCGTGTGAAGTCCTCCGGGCCATAAGAAACTGTAAGCATATGTTTCCGATACATGAATGTACTTGTCCTCGTCTGGCTGTCAAAACATTGAATCATCATCCGCAAGGTGGTCTCCAGATTACGCACAGGAAACAAGGGCATTTGGATAGCCCAATGGACCCCTGCCTGCCGTAAAAACTTCTTTACCTCATCATCCTCCGGAGTCTCCTTCCACCATGTCCTACACTCCAGCCCATTAAGTCCTTCGAATGCTATCGTCTGATAGGTGACAGAATTTTTCCCTTTTTCCTCTTGCGCAGGCGTCATTTTCTTCCCACTGCTCCCACTTTTCTGATGATGCCCCGCAACCTTCACCCCTGATGGTAGAACAGTAGCCTGCCTGTTCATCTCTTTTTTCCCTAAGCTCCCTGCCTATAATTGTTTTTTCCAATTGTTTCTCTTTCCCGCAGAGTGCATGTTCACCCGGTTTAAATTCAAGAAACCGTTGCTTAAAATGCAAGAAATCGTTAGCAATTTTCCCTCTGTGTGCGGTAGTTATCGTGTATCCCTGCTCTGTACGATGATACTTGCATAAAATGGTGATATATACTAACCCCGAACCGTAGCACCGCGAACCATGCACTTCCCTTCCGTTCGCTGTTCCTTCCTACCACACTGTTTCATCCGTTGTTCCTCCTTCCACGGCACTACTCTCTTCGTCTGCACCTTCTCCCGTCCGCTCTTTCCCTTCGTCCGCACCTTTGTTACCGCTTGACCGTGGATGGGAGTTATAAAGACGGTGGATTCACCGTCGGGTGATCCACCGACGGGTGGCCATCGTCGGGTGGATTCACCGTCAGGTGATCCACCGACGGGTGGCCACCGTTCGGTGGTCCCACCGTCGGGTGGTTCCACCGTTCGGTGGCTCCACCGTCGGGTGGCCACCATTCGGTGGTCCCACCGTCGGGTGGTCACCGTTTGGTGGTTCCACCGTCCGGTGGTGCCACTGTACGGCACGTTTCTTCTTCTTTCCCTTTTTTTTTTAAAAAAAAATATTTCATTTGGCACTCTACTGTGGACCCGATCATGGTAGATCTTTAATTTCGACCCATTAACTGCATCGGCTATGGGTACCCCGTCGATCGAGGACAGCTTAATCGCCCCGTTGGTATTGACTTCCCGAACTTGATAGGGGCCTAACCATTTTACCTTGAACTTGCCAGGTTTAATCTCGTTTCGGCCATTATACCTCAGTACGAGTTGTCCTGGAGCAAATCGGGTGTGACGGAGATGCTTGTCATGCCAGTGCTTCCGACGCTGCTGCGAGACATCGGTTGCCCATTGTGCCAACATCCGTCATTCATCCAGTTTGTTGAGAGCATGGAAACGTTCTCTAAGGCTTTCCATGTCGCCTAATCTATTTTCGAGTGCTATTCGTAGACTTGGCACCATAAACTCTGCGGGGACCATAGCCTCTTGGCCAAACATTAATTGGAACAGAGTATGTCCCGTAGTGACTTTATACGACGTGCGGTATGCCCATAGAACTGAGGGAAGTCGTTCTTCCCAATCTTCTCCTTCGACTCCACGGGACTTGTAAATCACAGATACTAGATTCTTGTTCGTGGCTTCCGCCTGCCCGTTTGCCCTCGGGTAACAGGGATTGGAGAGTGAGTGAAAAATTTTGAATTCTGTAGTGAGCAATCGTATCACGTGATTAACGAAATGCCCGCCTTTGTCACTCGTGAGTTGAATGGGGATGCCGTACCTTGTACTAATTTGTTCATATATGAACCTGGCTGTGCTGATTGCAGAATTGTCTGGCAAGGCCCGAGCTTCAACCCATTTTGTAAGATATTCCGTTGCCACCACAATATACCAGCACCTCCTCCTCTGGCTTGGTTTTAGTGGTCCCACAAAATCTAAACCCCATCTCTCAAATAATTCCTGAGCATTAGACGGATTTAATGGCATAAAATCCCGCTTGAGAGGTTTCCCAGCTCTTTGATAGGTGTCGCAGCTCGTTACCCATTCTCGTGCATCGTTATACAAAGTGGGCCACCACAGGCCTGCTAGTAAGACCTTCCTTGCTGTCGTATCGGGTCCCATGTGGCCTCCTGTGGGACCCTCATGGGCTTCTCTGAGAACGCCTTGGACTTCCTCTTCCATCACGCATCTCCGAAGTACCTCGTCCGGTCCCATTTTGTATAATAACCCATTAATGAGTTGGAACGTCCTACTTCTGAGTACTAATTTCCTTCGTTCGCCAGGCGGCATTCCCTCTGGGAACTGTCCTGTGGATAACAATTCTCCAATGCTTGTGTACCAGGGAGGAAGAACAGCAATACGAAATAGATGAGCGTCGGGAAAGTCATCATTTACCCCTTCTGGTGGCTCCCCGGATTTGAGTCGTGATAAGTGATCTACACACACATGACTTTTTTCGGGGCGTACAATGATGTTGAATGTGAATTCCTGCAGGAGAAGCAACCACCTACTTACTTGTCCTTGAATAAGTGGTTTGTTTACCAGGTACATTAAGGCTTGATGATCCACGAAAAATGTGAATGGAGTGGCAAGCAAGTAATGCCGAAATTTTTGTACCGCGTATACCATCCCCAACGCTTCTCTTTCTGTTGTACAGTAGTTCTTCTCTGCCTTCGAAAGGAGCCTGCTTGCGAAGTATATGGGGTGATCTAGCCCGAGATCACCCGTTTGTGCCAGCGTGGCTCCAATCGCAAAATTGGAGGCATCCACATGCACATGGAACTCTTTATCCCAGTCGGGGAATGCCAGGATAGGTGCAGCGACTAGCCTGGCCTTAAGGTCTTCGAATGCGTCCCTTTGCTCTAACCCCCAATTGTAAGGTTCTCCTTTTCGGGTTAGTTGTTCCATCGGACGAGACACGTGAGCAAACTGTTTAATGAATTTTTGATAGTACCCGATGTGTCCGAGGAATGACTTGAGTCCCGTAACATCCGTGGGGGGTTTCATCTCGAGGATCACCCAGATCTTGTCTGGGTCAGTTTTTAGTCCGGCTTTGCATACAATATGCCCGAGCAGTTTCCCTTGTGGGACCATAAATCTGCACTTCTTAGGGTTAAGCGCCAACCGTGCCCGTCGGCACCTTTCCATACATTCCCGAAGGGCCACCAAATGGGTATCTTCCGTATTGTAGATAGACCAATCATCCAAAAAGGCTTTGAAGTTGCCTATCGACATTTTATCAAAGATGTGCAGTATTATTCGTTGGAATGTTGCTGGGGCATTGCAAAGCCCAAACGACATCCTGTTGTAAGCATATACTCCATTTTCTACCACGAACGTTGTTTTCAGCTTATCTTTGTCTGCTATTGATATTTGGTTATACCCCGAAAATTCATCCATAAAGGAGTAGATTTTGTGACCAGCAACTTCCTCTAAGATGGTATCCGTGAAGGGAATTGGAAAGGGATCTTTGACTGTAACAGCGTTCAAACATCTGAAGTCCACGCATATTCTTATTTGGGTGGAGTCCTTCTTCAGTGAGATCACAATGGGGGAGACCCATTCGCTCGTCTGTACTCGGAATATTATACCTGCATCAAGCATCTTTCCGATCTCTTCATTAACCCGGGCCGCATAGTTTTTGTTCATTCTATACGGACGTTTCCGTACGGGGACTGCTCCTTCGATGAGTGGGATCCGGTGGACACAGTTCCGGCGGTACGCCCTTTAAGTCTTTGTAAGTCCAAGCGAATACATCCTTGTATTCTGTGAAAATTTTAAATGCCGCGGTTTTCAACACAGGGTTCCAGTCATCCCCTATTAAAATGTTCTTCAGGTTGGTGTCATCTCCTAAATTCGTGGGCTTTACTATCGGTTCTTCATACTTGATGGGTTTCTTTTTGTCGAATTGGTGTGCTGGGGTTTCCTGAATTCGAAGCTCCCTCTCTTTGTACTCCTCGTATTGTGGCGGAAATCTAGGCTCCTCCTCATCCCCTATCTGGTTTTCTTCATTGTCCTCTATCTCCAGCATGTTACATTGCCTTAGCTCGTAATCCTCCATTTGCCAATGGAATAGCCCGTTTAGTGAATCCATGTCATCGTTAGAGTATCCTTCTATTTGTAATACACCTTCCTTGTTCGGTTCTTGTCTTCCTTCGTCAATTTCTTCGTCTGTGTCTGATCTCGACGAGGACGCCAGGTCTTCACTCACCAATTGACTTCTCAAATCAATGGTGAATTTCCGGCCGTCTCTCTCTATAGAAATGACGTTCCGCTTCCAGTCGTGCTTAGCTCTTGCTTGTATTAGCCACCCCCTCCCTAAGAGGGCGTTGTATCCTTTCTTTTTTACTGGAATAACAATAAAGTCCATGACAAATGGTTGGGTGCCAATCATCACTTTTTGAGCCATCAGTGTGCCTATTGGTTTAATTCCATGCTGGTCTGTGCCTACAAGCTGGAAAGTCGGTGGCCATAGTGTTGGCTGTCCAAGCTTCTTCCAGGTTTCTTCAGGTAGGACATTGACCCCCGATCCTCCATCAATGATAGTGTCCGTGAGTATTGTGCCCAAGATTCCCATTTCTACTACTGTCGGGTGCCTCCCGTTGTTAAGTGCCAATAACATGGGATCCTCCACAGATTTTCCCTTTTCGAGAGAGTTTGCCGTCGTGGTTGTTGTCCTCTGTCTGTTTGGCGATGGTACCGCATTAAGTAGGGCCATCTTTAATTGTGGGGCCACTGTCAAAAGATCTCCCAGTTGTACTGGAATTTCTGTTTGCATAATTTGCCTTAATATCCGTTCTCCGTGACTTCCCTCGGAAGTTCCCACGGCGTCGTGCATTTCGTTCCGTTGGGCCATCTGAATATCTTCCCTTGTCTCCGATACTCTCTTTTTTTAGTCTCTGGGTGTGGGTAGGTGGCTTTCCGTGCTTGTTCTCGGGTGATTGCCAACACCCCCTCGTTGCCTTCGATGTTAATTAAGTTCACTCCCAGTTTGGGGCATTTTGTATCATCATGATCTCCAGGCCCGCACCATTTGCACAGAAATTGCACTTTTTCTCCCTTCGGACAGTCCCGAGCGAAATGCCCCCACTGACTACACGTGTGGCATTGAATCATCGGTCTTCTGCTTGTATCATATTGAAGGCGGCTTTGTCCTCCGTCATTATTGCTATTTCCTCTTCCCCCTCGGTGATTATTTCTATATCCGCCAGAAGAGGCTATGTTTTGATCTCCGGAGGCTGAAGCTTCCTGTGTGAACATAACTTGTTGGCCTCGTGTCTTCATATTGAACGGACATTCTTTTGTGGAGTGACCCGCCAATTGACAAATATCGCAAAACATCTTCCGTGGGCATGCGCCCTTAGCGTGGCCAACCTCTTTGCAGTCGGTGCACCAAAGTTCTCCTTCGTTGTTCCGGTTGGTGCTACCCTTCATAGTGCGAAATTCCTTGAGCATTCGTTCCATGTCTTTTTGGAGTGCGGAGACTTTCTTTTTTGCTTTCCCGTCACTACCGCTGTCATCTCCTGAAATATTGTCATCCTCCGATGAAGAAGACTCATTTTTTTTCTTCTTCGATGTTTTCTGTTCACTTTCTAGGTCCATCGCTCGGTTGTAGGCGTCAATGTAAGAAGGGGGAGGAACTATCTTCATCTTCCTCCGAAGGTTCGATTTCAATCCTTCGACGAACCATCGCTTCTTCAATCCATCGGCTGGTGGACTCTCCATTTTGCCTACCAATTCTTTCAGTCGACGACCGTAGTTCCGTACGATCTCCTTGGGTCCTTGCTTGGTTCCGTAGATTTCGGAGATGATTTCATTATCGTCTCGTAGGAGCCTGAACTCTTTCTCAAATTCTTTTTTTAACTGGTCCCAAGTGGTCACTTGGGTTTTATCTAAGTCGGAATACCAGTCAATGGCTACCCCTCGGAGGGTTGCTGGAAATTATTTCGTCCATTCATCGTGATCTGTAACTCCATTTGCTGCCCAAATTGTTTCACATGTGCGGCAATGTCAGACTGGATCTTCCTTTCCATCGCCTTGGAATTTGGGTAGTTTTTCCTTATGAGTCGTCATAGGTGGTTGGGTTGTGTGTTGTCCAGCACCACCACCTGTGGTACCCGCACCCACCCCTACTGTGCTGCTTTGTACGGTATTTACTGGTGGCACTTGTTGTGCCTGTGTCACCGGTGGAACTGTGTTATATGGAGTCGTGGGCTCCAACGGAGGGTTCCCATGTGTCTCTGCTCCGTCAACGTCACCCTCAGCCGTACGTCTCCCTTCGTGATCGCGGTCTTCCGCACGTGGTGTACGGACCCAGTCTTCAAACCGATTTCGTTCTTCCTGGAGGAAGGTCTTCAACACTCGCGTTTCCTCGATTAATTCTTCACTACTCCGCACCCTTCGATGTTCCGGCGAAATGAACTGTTCCAATTCGGCTTCTGCACCTTCCGTGCCACTTCCGAGGTCCCCTTCGGGCAACCCTCCGGCAAGCTGGTCCTTGGCAAGTTGCCTGAGCCTACACCGATGTTCACGTTGCTGCGCGGATATCAAATCCTTCTGTGCGGCTTCCCCTTCCTCATCTATCACTTTCTTATTTCGATCTTTATTTAAATTATTGGGCATCAAGATAGACTATACACATTGCTCAATCAAAAAGAACACTTATTTTTTTATTAATTCATGTTGCTTTACAACATTCTCAATTGAACTACAATTGAATTTTTGTGTTCCGTTCCCCTTCGTTTCAAACTTCAACAACTTTACTGTTTGTTATTTCCTTCCTCCCGACGGCGACGAAGATGCTCTCGGGCGTGGAATGCACGAAGGATCTCCTGGCGGCGGTCCTCACGGTCAATTTCCTCTTGTCGAATACGTCGTGCGAGGGCTGCTTGTGCTAGCAACCGTGGAAGTTGGTTCAACAGCCGATTCACTGCAGGGTTCGCTCCAATCGCGTCCCACACTGCGCTTGCAGGGACGTCTCCGTTTGTTGCCTCCCTCCGGACGTGAGTTTCAAGAGCTACTTGAAACAAAATTTGGAAGTCACGTGCCAGATTATCCTCTCCGTCGTACAACTCTGTACAGGCTTCTTCAGCTTCTGGGTTTATTGCACTAACGGGTAAGCCCATTATGCCTACTCGCCATCCGGGTATGTCTAGGCAACGGCGCCAAATGTTTACCCGAAGGGTGGACTTGTTAGAGACGCACAAGCACAACCATCAATAAGATATGCAACAAAGATATAGAAAAGAACACAATAGCTTTTATTAATCATTCAGAGTTACACCATGACAGTCCTTCCAATAAGCAAGTACAATATACATATAACATCTGAAGCAGTGCAACCAAACGTCATCACCCTTCTCAACCGTTGCAACTAACTAACCTCCGTCGGCGGCTGACATCCGACGGTAACCCAACTTTACCTCCGTCGGCAGCTAACATCCGACGGTGACACAACTTGACGGCTAACAACATTCCCCAATATTGTATCTGTCATCTTGGGAAGCATGCATTTTAAAATGGAAGCGTAATCATGCTTTTGATACTTGTATTTCATTTTGCTCCAATTTGGGTCACTATTAAAAATTGCTTCAAACTAAGACTTCCACTTTGTGCTCCTCCACCTGTCACTTTTTACAAAGCCTACACTTTTTTCTTTCTTTGTAAATGTCTTCAATTCACACCTGCAAATATATTCGCTTGAGACTTCACAAGAATCTTTCAACAAAAACGCTTCCGTTTATATACTACAAACACATATTCCACAAAATGTGATCTCTCTTTGAAGTATTCTGTAATTTTCAACAATGCATTCTCAACGAAAACATCATATTCAAACCTCCCTTGGTCAATATAACCATGAATTTTTCCACTCTGTTCTAAATCCATTAATTTGATGCCCAATCATTCAAGTGCATTGACAGTTCTTTGAGGTATCTTGTCAAACACTTATTGAGTGTGGTGTATATGGTTTTTGCACTTTGCATGCGTGTCTACACTTTGTTACGAAGCTCTTGGTTTTCCATAGCAATAGGAAAGTTAGAAAACATTATAAAAATACTACTTTATACATGCGAAGTGCATTTCCCACTATATTTCCTAAAACCATTTCACCAAGTATGTTTTTGATTAAGTGAAAACAGGTTTTGAAGGGGCCCCGAAACCCTGTACAAGGTAGGTTATAGGAGGGACTTGAAACCCATAACTAAAGATATTAAAAAATAGCCACAAAATGAATCAGAACGAAGATGAGACAGAATAAGGCCAAGAAAAGGGGAGCAAAACTAGAGACCTCCCCCCACCAAAACGAAGGGCTGCATGACAAAAAAGGCCATGAGAAACTAACATGCAGCCCAACACAACCAATACCTCAAAAAATCTGCAGTCTAGAAAGAGTAGGCATACAAAGGTCCAACCGCTTGAAGGGGAAAACAACAATAGGGTTCCCCAACTAGGACCAACCGTCCAACATTAGGATTTCCCTTTGGATCCCTTCTTATGGGATTGAAGGGTCATATCAAAAGGAGGAGAAAACCTCTTAGAATGTTTACCTTCGATCGTAATCCAACCTTCTTCAACCTTAGCAGCCTCAACCTACCAAACCATCGAATCCAACGCAAAAAAATAGCCCCTTAAGAAAGGTTAGCTCAAAGCGAAGAGCCAATAGAGCCAATAGAACCAACAGATCTAGGGCCAGACACATCACTAGCAGCAGGGATAGAGACCACCAATAGACGCACCAACAAGGACCTTATCACAACCAACAACATGGATAGATCCAACAAAATGATTAGGTATCAAATCAGAACCAACAACTAGCTCTAACTGAGACAAAATAGGAACACCCTTTGAAACAACAGTGGAAGGGACAACGTCGTTGACAACATCCACAAAAGGTGAATCTGAAAGGGTCCCAAGAACCATAGAAGCATAACCAACAGAACCCACAACCGACACCATAACACTGGTGAAATGATCCCGCCCAACCATCTGAGAAGAAGACTTAAAAACTGTGTAATGATGGGAAGAGGCACCTTTCCACCATGAAGAGGGCTTCTTCAATTTAACTTTCTCTAAATCACATTTAGTAGCAACATGTCCAGTCTTGAAACATTTTCTACATCTAAAGGGAATTCCTTTGTAGTCCAAAGGTTGAATCCATGAACCCTTTGGAATTGTTAGTTTAATCTCCGCTAGCAGAGCCTTAGAAGCATCAATATCAACCAAAATGTGGGCATATGTGGAATGAAGAATATCAGAAGACTCCGCATCCACCATAAGAAAATCACCCAGAGCCTCACCCACTTCCTCTAGGAGCGAGTCCACCCAGTGATGAAGTGGGAGGTAGGGTAGTTTAACCCAAATTGGCATTTTGCAGAAGGATTTAGACGAAGGGTTGAAGTCCTCATGCTAGGGTTTCATCATCAAGGGGAAGCGATTCTCCCAAGTAAAAAAATGCTTTCAAAGAATAATGTCTCTATCCGCTACATTATCAAACTTGGCAATAAAGAAACCCTTGGCCATAGGGAAAAGATGGACTGAATCTGAAATAATGGGCTCCCAATACTTAGAGATCCAATCATGGAGCCTTGGGAGACTGTGCCAAAAAATTTTAAACTGATAGATGATTGCAAGGGAAGAAAGGTCAGAGACGACTTGACCAATCTTAGTAACTATCTCCTCTTCCAACCTAATAGCAATAGACCGACAGACAGGAAATGACTTAGAATCAAAGTGTTTATTAGGATCATATCCCTTACCCCCACCACTAACCAAGCGCACCACATAGGAACCCTTAGGAACCCCAGTAGAAGATCGAGCGGTAGAAGCATCTGCAGAAAAAGGAGGCCCACTCACCATCCCAACTGTAGGGACCATAGGAAGAGTCTTAGAAAACTGCCCCATAGCCACACCATCTGCCAGAGATGGGCCAGTCGCCAAAGGTAGAGTGAGGGAAACTTGAGAGGCACCACCAACAGCAAGACCAAAACCCATCGATCCATCAACAAGTGACACCAAAGCAACCGACACAGAGCGAACACCAAGCAATGCCGAAGCAACAAGACCAAGCGGCGACAAATCGGGTTGAGGGACACCCTAGAAGTAGAAGATGATGTGGGAGTCGACAATGCAGGCATCATAGAAATCACTGTACTATTTCACCAAATATGTTTCGTGCATACCCTGCAATCATTTCCATTCATTCCACATGATGACATCTCTTTGGGTTTCTGATGAATAGTTTAATTGGCATTTTGTTAAACAATTCCAAAGTTCCTAGACTCGGACTTGACAAGATTGACTTGACTCGTGACTCAACAATTACTTGACAAAATGAAAAAACCCTTGAGATCTAGAGATTTTTAAGGATATAAAACTTGTTTCATACACCTATTATAGAATAAAGCTTAAAGACACTATAACATCATCAAATAGAAGCTAATTAACATAAATATACATTGATCACGTAAGTACAAACACAAATAAATACATTGATGACAATTAATACATTGACAAATAACCAATATCATCAAACACAACATAGCCATTTTATGCCGACTGCATCATCCCCCCCAAAAGAAAAAGTTGTTTTCCAGATGACAATTATACATCAAGTAATATCCAGGAAGACTAATGACAAGAGTGTAGATAATGACTTGTATTGTGCAAACTCAAAGTTGTGTGTTCGAGAGCAACACCCCTAGCAAGGTCAAGGGGTGTCATCCTTTGCGAGGGGTTGAAGGGTATCTCCCCTTGCGGGTTCTGGGGGTAGCGCGCCCAACAAGGTCGAGGGGCAATGCCCCTTGCAGGCCCCTCGCAGGGTTTGGGGGCAGCACCCCAGGCACTATCCTTGTTGCGGTACATGGTGGAGTTTCAATAACAATAAACATAATTAACTATTAAGAGTGATTTGCATTAACATTACAGTCCAGATTATAGTCTGTCTGTAATGCTAATGTAGAGCATTACATAACTAATGTAATTATATTTAATTGTGATTCCATTAGACATTAAATTTGATTGAAACTATATTTCAACACAAATGAGTTCCAAATATTGTAAAGAGGGTTTGAAAAAATCTAGAGGTTATCCTTACATCTTTGTCTGAGATGATTTTCTCAGATATGTCATGTAGTTGAAGAATCTTACAAATTTCTTGGCAAAAATAGGAGATATGTCAGTTAGATTACCAGAAATAAAATGAGCCACTTTAGTCAATCTATCCACCACTAATGAAATTTCATTATGTCTATTTATGGACATAGGAAGGCCTTGAACAAAATCCATACTGATTATTTTCCACTTCCAATCTAAAACTAACAAAATCTAAACTTGAACATGTCGATCTTTTCAATTGTTCCTTCCTAGAAATTCATCCACCATGGGTTGAAAGAGTATCATTAGGGTTTTTACCACCCAACCATGGATCTTTCAATCGTGACTAACTATCACCCACACAACTTCCAGTGGAAGTAGCCCAACCCTTCCTAGGATTACATGAGTACAATTTTCATTTTCTTGTCATTCGAGGCTTGGTGTAGAACCCACAACAGTCTTAGCCCGTCATCCTAAAGACATATTTGCCTATTAGGTGACCTTCCTAACTAGACATATTGCTAATCCTTGTGATTGATGTATACTACCCGTAGCATAGTACCACCTTGGAAAAGGTTTTGAAAGTACAAGAACATACCTTGTGTAGTCAATGCAACCACCAAACCCGTGCCATGGATCTCTTGGTCCGTTACATTAGATATCTCAATCCTGGCGACATTAACCTTCGCTAGTAAGACATTATAAAAGTTTATGTTCTACCCATCCTAGGGCTATATCTTAACTAGTTTAGTACATTATAGGTTTAAGGAGATTAAAAAAGGTTAAAATATTAAGTCCCATAGAATCAGGTTCATATGTAGAACTTGATTGTAATCCAGAGAGAATTAAAAAATTCAAAAGGGACCCGATAGGGAAAACCATATGTAGGATCAATTTATAAAAGTTTAACCTTACCGGTTCTATCTTAACCAAGATTTATAAATGTTACAATCACAAAGATTATCAATTTATTCATTGGAGATGAGTTATTACTTCTTTGATGTGAAAAAATCATAAAAACATGTGTGAGGAACTTAGACAATATTTATAATCAATACAAATGTTTAGCATGTAGATTACTCTACTACACAATGAGACCGTAATCCATGCAAATAAACAATGTCGTGATGCCGATAGACAAAGTCGTGATGTAGATAAATAATGTTGTGATGAAGAGCAGACATTTGACAACCAATGCAGACTCAGAAGTAATTATACGATGATACAAATAATGCTGGTAGAGATTTTATCTTGTTAACAAATCAAAATGCAGTGCATACGCATATCAATCTTGGCACAAACATGGGTCTTTTATGTATATAAAGAGATGATTGCATAACATATCAGAAAGAAAACAATATCTCCCATGTTATTTCATAATCATTGATAGGCCAACAATGGGGTCAAAATAGAATAAAATTTGATGTTTAATAATAGAATTTAGCTTGGTCTATACATGTCAATCTCGGGCATAATCTTGTGAAAGTTGTCCGGACAATATGCCATCAAAGAGTGAAAGTCGTGAGTTGAGTGGAGATGAATGCAACTATAAAAGTAAACCTATTGTTAATTGAAACAACTTTGGCAGCAAGAACTGTCACTTATTGGCGGCAGGAACAACATGAACAATAATAATTCTAGAAATTAAACTCACAAGTCTAAAGCAAACTACTCTGAGAATTAAAAAGAAATATAAAACAAAAATACTTAATCTAGAAAATAATCTTACAAGAAATAAACAACATATCAAACTTGCAAACTAAACATAAATGATATTTAATAAATAACGTAAATAAATACACATCTAATATAAAAGAAATCACCAGACATCCCCAGAAGTGGATCCTGCCTCCTTAGTACGCCTAGTGATGGAACACGAACACCTTCTAAACTACTTTGATCAAACTAATGTTATTTTATTCATCCAAAATTAATACAAAGTCTGCACAATATTCTCCTACAAAAAATCCACGTAGAGAAAACTTACGTATATATCTATCTATATCATAATCTATAGCTTATATTATGCTACATATATATGTGCATTCTATAACAACTGCATACAAGAATAGATTACTTATTTTGGTTCATATCCAACAAACTAATGATTTGCACAAGGCCTTAAGTCACGATCACATTATAAAAATGTATTTGTTATAATAGTGTCCAAAAATAACATGTTTTAGTTTCCTTTACATAGCAAATTACAAATGCACACAAAATGATAGTTTTGAGGAGAAGATCATGTGGTCAAAGAAGGAACTAAAATCCATTATATAGCTTGGTCATTTAGTCACAAACTACTCCATTATAACTGTAACCAAGTATAACAAACAAGAAGATCTGTGAGTTCCTCCAATACTATATCTTCAGCACAGGTTTTTTTCATCATAAATTTTAGTCTTTTGTAGTCAACATAGGAATAACACTTGTGGAATATGGGTTGGTTTCTTTGTGCTGATTTTAGATTTGTCACATAGTCAACATCAATTCTACCTTGTAAGTTGACATCATCTGTGTTAGGATTAGAAATTACTAAGAGGGGGGTGAATCAATATTACTGCACTTTAATTTAAACTTCAACCAATTGAAAATAAACCATAACAATATGAAAATGAAAAGAACATAAATGCAAAACACATAACTCATGACACCATGATTTGTTTTCGAGGAAACCCTGGCCAAGGGAAAACCCCGGTGGGGATGGTACCCACAACTATGGACTAAAATATAATATCCCTGTTAGGAGCTGAGTATTACATAGTACATTTCCTTGTTAGAGGAATGCAAAAACCTGTTAGGGGTATACAAAACACCATGTTAAAGGTGGTGAGCAAACAACTCTTACAATCAAAATCTGTCATAAAGATTCTCCAAAACAATGAACAATACAAGCATCTGCTATGCTTAGATAGTTCTAGTTAAAGCTTTGCCCATTAATGATCTCACATCTACTATTCGCATCCTTACTTCATTATCACAATCACTCTATCTCGCTTCCACAAAATAACTCTATACTTATAAAAATTCTGCCATCCAGTCGGCTCTCAAATACATTTACAAAACATAATAATTACATATGTAAATGATCAACATAGAGTCGGCGATCATATATTACCAAAGTGTCAGCAATATACAACATCCATCTAACTTAGCACATTACCATACCAACTAACTTTCCCTCAATCATCACAACTGTTCAGGTGCCTTGTTTGATTGATTCTCTATCTTCGCATACCTTCAAAACATTGTATCTCACTGATCTTGTCACCAAAACACATGCAACCTTAATTGAAGGTCATATATATATCCCAAAATGTCTTCTACTAACTTTGTAAGCCGTAATACATCATACATTATCATCGCTAACCAAAATTGTAACACAATATACTGTTATCCTGATTCTGTACTTAGTCATTTTCATGACTATGACTCCAGTACCAAAACTCTCTACATGCGATCACTCCAGCATAAGTGTTGCAATAAATGAAAACCCTTAAGTGATCCCTAGTGCTCCAAAACATCACTTGCTAACAATCTGTTGAAAAGATGACAAAAATAATCTTGCTGGTCATAAAGTAACACACAATAATTTTTTGCCAAAAAATGACAGGGTGGAAGATTCACATCCTTAAATCTGCATGCTGGATGATATATTTTCTTGACATAACAAAAGATATATTGGTAAACACAATTTGATATTATTTATTCATATATTTTATCTAAAAAGTTGTTTAAATATTACTTATAAATATTAAGCCATATAGAAAATGGTAAACTCATATGAAAATGGTATATAGAAAAGGATATGAAGGCATACGAAATAGACTATAATGTGGCATAAAATGAGACATAAGTGGCTCTCATCATTCCCCCCAACTTAGCATATTGCACGTCCTCTTGCAATCATTATGATCAAGAGGTCTTTGATTTGAATTGGTATCCTTTTGGATTCAAATCTTCTATCAATACCCCTTCATAGAAAACTCCATGGCTTGATCATCTCTTTATAAAAATCCCTGTGGCTTTACTTGATTTATTTTTCATGATTTGTTTCTTTTCATTTTCATTTTTGTCTTTTGAATTTTTCATGTTTCTTTTGCAAATTATTTTATAGCATCATTTTTTTTCAAATGATTTAAAATATATAGGAGGTATCATGAAAACTTATCTTCGTGTTTGGCTCTACAAAATGGGTCAAATGAGAAATATGAAGGATGAAATAATGGATTCTAGGATGGGATGATTAAGTATAAAGTGAAATAGTGGGTAAAAGATATGTAATAAGAATGGTATACCTCCCCCCACCTTAAAGGGTTGATCATCCTGGAGAAACTAGGAGAGAAAAGATATGGATGTTGTACATATGATTAATATAATATGAAACATTAATAAAGTGAAGCGATAAAATAATGAAAAAGATAAAATTGATTGTGTTACCAATGTGTAGGTCCATTTATGACAAGGTCAAGCAACCAAAAGATCTCAACAATAAGATATCTGCAACAAGGAACTAGAAACTCTGACTGGCATTGAAACTCCATAAAAGGTCTCCATCTGTATCAAGCATTACAAAGCACTCTGGAGGGAGCTGAATCCATGTTCCATAACACATAAAAGATATATCTCTCTCTCTCTCTCTCTCCATTTTTCATTTTTTTTTTACTTTTTTCAATTTTGATAACGACAAGTAACCATTGGCAAGCTAGTTTTCAATCACTCACCACTTAGTGGTGCTGTAAAAACAATTTTCACCACTAAGAATTTATTTCAACTATAATCCACTACAAACTGGTTTTCAATTTGTAGTTGTCTCACAATGCCCAAAGGTTTTCATTGTTATAAGTTATTGATTTTTATAAAAAAAATTTCTATTTTTTTCATTCAATCTTTTTTTTTCATTTTTTTTAGAGGAACTGCATATAATGACCAAATAGAAGTAAACCCTTCCACGAATGTTGAAGAGACGCAATCCAAAACCTGAGTTCCTTTTATGAACCCACATAAGGAATTGTTGAAACTTGATTGCATGATGAACTTGAAATGACGACTAAGAATAACCTGAGCATAATTGGGACTATAGAACCACTGCTATAAACAATCTTGATCCATGTATCTCATACCACTAAATTTGAAAGCTTCTTATAGAACTTGAGAACACATGCTGACACACTTGGCTAAAATAATTACTCACAATGATTGAAATCCCGAGAAGACATATTTCTCTATGATGACAAAACATATTGAAATCACACAAAGCTATGCTATCTGATACTTTTAACCATAAGAGATATCCATCGTATGAAAATTTATAGTTGCAAATAACACACCTTCATTACCACAGCCAAGGTTGTGGAGTGAAAAATTGGTTGTTGTCTCCAATACGTCCATAAAAAATTAGAGAGGGGGAGACTCATCTCTATGAAGGAGTGTGATTATCTGCACTATGCTCAAGATCCTTGTGCATTTCTTCAAGGTATTTTTGGAGGTGTAGCTCAAGAATATGGTACTACAAGATTCATAGATCTCATAGACCCAGTTTCATACCATCCCCCACATGATCTAGCACCAAAGAAGAGAACTCTCATCCGTGAGTGGTGAACATCTCATGCAAAAATCTTCTTGTTATATTGAATAGTGAAGCACAATGGAAACTGATATGGTCCAGATGGATAAGGTCAACACAATGTTAGTAAATCAAACAAAGTTTGTTATTCAATGCTCATGCAGAGAAGTACCAACAACTATATTGGTGCAAAGGTATCAGCTCACCACAATAAGAGACCTATACTCCATATTCTTAAGACCAAACATATCAAGTATAGTAAATCAATATCATCCTTTCAATAACTCTACCATTAAGTAGGTAATTCATTTTTTCATTTTTCATCTTTCACACTCTCTTTCATCCTAATGATGGATAATGGAGTGTGATCCGAAATGTTGATGCTAAAAACTCTAACACAGTCAAATCGGAAGCTTACATTTTTATTTTAAAGGTAAAAAGTGTTATTAACATGAATATACTTGAAAATAATAAAATGGATGAATATAATTACAATAAATGCTTGTGTAGACATAATATCAATGCCAATCAACACAAGAATACATACCTTTATTTGGTCCAAGTATCACACAAGTGGTTATATTAGAAACACCAATGAAATTGTCAAAAAGTTTTTATAAAATATTAGCCAAGAATCACCAAAATGCAAGGGATTCCACCCATCTTAACTGTTGGATTAATAATGGAAAGCTAAGTATTTAGAGGGGAAGGGTGAATCAATACTCCAAAAACTTTTATGAACTATTCTAACCATTTACCAAATTTAAAACTTTGCATACAACACCATACAACATAAATATCAAAACATGAAAACATAACTCATAACACCATGATTTTTGGTCTCACAAAAATCCTTGGTCAAAGGGGAAAACTGTGGTGGGGATGTTACCCACAATCCTACACTACTATAGTAAATAGGTTTTCTCGGTTAGAGCTACAATTTTTAGCTACTTCTAATAGCTTACCCTGCTAAGAGTACATACCTTGTTAGGAGTACAAAAAGACGTATACAATCTACCTTGCTAAAGGATTTTACAATCTCTAATCGAAGAGATGTACCCTATTAAAGGTTTTAAAAAATAAAACCTATTAGGGCCTACTCGGTAAAGGGATTTTACAATTCTGATTACAATATAACTTAGTATAAAATCCATATGTATTAGTGCATCAACAAATGTTGTTCAGACTCAATATGCTCATTAATATCTTTACCTCATTCTATACTTCAGTACATTTCAATCAAAATTCAGTTTATGTACTCGGTAGCCTCAAATTTGATTCACTTTCATAGTTCTACTCTAACTGTTTTGTTACTCGGTAGCTTCACATCACCATCACATCAACTTTTCATTCTTCTCTGATTCTACTCATCATCCTCTTTCTCCCTGACTACTATGTTCTTCACAATATGTTCTTTATATACTTGATCTAGATGTGGTGGAAATGATCTAGATTCTTCTCCTTAAACAGTGGTAGTATTGGTTGCATCTTGAATGTATATATTCTATTTAATTTCCATTGGTGGATCTTACCTCAAAATCATGCACAATCATATTGTTTACATTCCCAATTTTTTATCAAATGATCTTCTTGAAATTTGTAAAACATTTTATGCTTGATGTCCAGATTCAATGTATCTTCCATAATCTGTTATGTCAGCATGTGTTACTCGGTAACATGTTTTGTTCTTGCTCAGTAACATGTGCTCTCAGCTCGGTAACTATCATGCTCTTCGACTGGGTGGTGACATTCATCAACTGCTTGATCAACTCTTTCTCAACAAACTCATCTTTCTTTCTGATCTCCTTAGCGAAATTTGATATTAAACAAATCTTGTGAAATAATGAAAGAATATTTTGCAACTTCTTTTCCAAATCTATAAGTAACTCTGAAAGTGTTACCTTGTCCAATGCAATATCCTTTAGTATATTCTTAATTATTTGATGTTCCATTTTCTTCTTGTGTACTTACATGAGGTACTCGATGATCTCTATACCAGGTTCTTTTACTTTCTTTACCAATTCCTCCAGTTGACTCAATAAACTTCCCTTCTCATTTACATTAGCATCAAGAATAATCTCCTGCAGTATAAACTTGACACTTTCTAGCACATCTGTCTTTTTCTTCTTTGCTAGCATTTTATCCTAGGCTACTTTCCTCTTTAGTAGATCTCCAAATTCAGATAGTTCTTTAGGGCTTAGGAAAGAAATGTCTACCTTTGGTATAATTATCGGTTGGCTCAAGTCAACTTTGGTTTTCTCATGTTTCCTTTTCTTTGTCTTCTTCTTCTCAGTTTGAATACTTTCACCAGTAGAAAGTTTTAGGGAATGTGATTCCTTCATTGCATCAGATGTAGTAGCACTTGTAGTGTCTTCAGTTGTTTCTTCTCTTTCCTCTTCTTGCTCATCTTATTTCTTTTCTTCCTATTTATTTTCTTCCTTTTCTTCATGTATTTACTCTTTCTTCTCTTCTTCTTGCTCCTTTTGCTTCTCCTTCTCTTGTTTGTCTTCATGTTGTTGTTGTCCTATGGTATCGATAGAGGTAACCTGCTCGGTATTCTGTTCCTTGTTTGTCTCGGTTGCTTTAGGTTCTTTGGTTTCCTTTTGTTCTATCTCCTTTCCCTGTTCGGTGGACTTCTCTTCTACAATAGTAGGGATATCTTTAGCAACTTCAGAAATGACTTCATTAACCTCAAAATAATCATTCACTTATTGAAGAACTGGATCTTCATCCATCAACTTAGCATTAGTTGTATCATTAGTTTCCATATGTTCGGTGTCCTTGTCATCGGTGTCCATGACATCTTCATCATGTTTGATTTCTTCAGCTGGATCCTTGTTAGTGATATCTTCAATGATCGCATCTTGTTCTTGTGTCAAGTAGATAGGATTTGACTTGTTGTACCTCAGTCTTGGTAGACCAGCCTAGGAAGTATATTTTTCTCCATATATCATCAATTTCTTTTTGTACTACTTCCAGCTCTCTGAACATGATCCTTAATGATCTTCCCTTAACAAGAAATCTGTTAGAGTGCATTTTCAATGCTTCCTTGATCTCAGGTGCCGACAACTCGGGTATAGTTATTGTTAGGGATCTTTCTCTCATTTGTTTCTCAGAATTCATTGCCTACTTCCATCTAGCATCAATCTTCTTATGAAGTTCACTAGGAAGTCGGTTGGCAACTTCAACTGGTATAGTTTTGAATATGTGTAGAGTGAAAAAAATTTCATCCTCTATTTTTACTTTGTCTTCATCACTCCTTGTTTCATACTTGGCATATTTAATTCCTACAAAGCCTCCATAACTCTTAAGATTCTCAATAAACTCATCTAAGTTTTTTAGGTTTGGGGGTTGGTTCTACAAAACTTTGGATTTACTCAAGTCTTTAGACTCAATTTCACTATCTTCTTGCAATTTCAATTTTCTCATCGATTTGGTAGTTGTTTTCATTTCCTTGACATAAAGTTTAGGTTTCAGTTGCAAAATCTCAGGTTTCTTCTTCTCCCTAGGTGTAGTAGTAGAGATTGTTAACGGTCTTGTTCCTTTGGGGCTCGATGATTCCTTTTTCACTTTTGTTTTCTTTCCCTTAACTTCAGATGGACCTACCTCCTCTTCTTCAATACATACTCCAAGATTTTCAGATAAATCACTGATCATTCTGCTTGTCTTCATTTGAGCCTTAGGTATCAAGATACCTAGTTTTATCTTATCCTTAGCTTCCTCATAGATCCCATACATATTTTCTCTCTTATTAATAGGTTTAGCTAACATGGCTTCAATTTGTTGAGATGTAGTGTCAATACCAATTTCATAGCCCATCGGTTGTAGCCAGATAGTCCTTGGCTCAACAACTTTCACAATACATGTGTCGGTATCCACTTCAAAACATATGGTGTCTCAGTGGTCTTCCAATAAGTGAGGTGGAATTCTAAATTTCTTGTGCATTCTTGTTTGAAAATTAGTGAAATAATCATTCATAACAATATCAAAATTATCTCCTAAACTCTCGATGTACTCATTAATCTGATAGATAATTGGTTTGTTCACATTCCAGATTACATTAACGATAGATGGAAAAAAGTTTTGAAAATAGAAGAATATACATACCAATAGAGAATCAAAATTCAATGTGTTGGTCTTTGCTTTTTGAATAGTGTTCACATTGTCATTAGATTGCTTCAACAAAATTTCACATAGATCAATCTTCATATCCTTTTTGACAATTTTATATGCAATGTCCACAACTCGACATGGTACACTGTCCACTCAGGAAGATTGGAAGATTCAGTAAGATATAATATTACATGCAAATTTCAGTTTAGTATATTCTACAATTGATAATTTAAGACCTCTTTCATCCCATTTAGCTTATGTTAGCTCACATAACTTATTCTTGTCGGTCTGCTTGTTTTCCCTTGTCTATCATCGATTGGGTATCCAATCACAATGTGTAAAACATCCTTAGTGATCTTGACTGGTGGATCTAACCACATAAACTAATCATGGACTCGGCTTAGCATAACTCTCATCCACTCGGTCTTAAATACACTCGGAATATGCAAGGCTTGTATTAAACCCTTAATTTCTAGGTGGATGTGCTCATCCTTTAATTTCCCACTCTCACACAGACTCTAGAAAGATGTATCGATATTGGCTTGACAAATTTTTTCTATTTTGCAATGGATGAAATCATGGATGTCTTCGATCAAAATCACTCTTGGTGGAATAGATGATAAAGCTCCCATCTTGTCTGGTTTGGCTGCTTTCGCTAGAGGAAGCTTGTATTTTGGGTTGACAGGATGAACCTTCTCAACAACAACGATATTCTACACCTTAGGTGCCATCGATTCAAATATATCAACGCTTGATAGAAGTAGGGTTTCATGTGAAACAACTTGGTCACGCTTCCACCACTTAGACACACACCAAAAATCACTCACATATGCTTACTTGTGTTTAAATCTTCTCAACAATCGCTCGAAAGCTCTCAGACGAATCAACTCTACAACGCTCTCAAATGCTCTTTGAAAATGTTAGGTAACAATGAATAACAAAGTGGTCTATTTATACCTCTTCCTTAATTAGGGTTTCCAACAGCTAGAATTTTAGCATTTAATGTTGTCACCAAATCCCTTTTCACCAATTACCAAACTACACTTCCTCTCACCGAATTAAACAAAATAACATAGTCTTTCATCGATTAAACATGAAATGCTAACTTTACAAAATATATCCAAATGCATCTAATTATGCTTATATGGACCTTTGCACAAATGTTAGGAACCTATTTACGATTGAAATTTAACTCATTGTTTTGATTACGTAAAAGTAGATTTTGAAAGGACCCGAAACCTTGTACAAGAGCATGAAAAGATATAGTAGTAAAAGATCTAAAAAACTATGGTGCCCCACCAAACAAACCAAAGGAACAAACTAGAGTTCCAACCAAATGGACAAAAGCCCCAAACCAAGTACTACAAAGGGAAATCAAGATTTACATTTTATCCCATTCATGTTTGAACGTAAGTTCATATCAAAAGAGGGAGTGGATGATTTAGATTTCTTTCCCTTCACAGTAGTCCATCCTTCCTCCATCTTACCGATAGCCTTCTATACTCCAAAAGATGTGGATAAGCCCACAAAAGGGCAGGTAACATCAAAAACCCCAGAAGGGGTAGGGATAGCACCCCGACCATTCCCCCAAACCCTCACTGGAGAAACATGGGACAAAGAACGTCCCTCATCAACATCAAAAAAGTGGCAAAATCAGAGACAACACCATGAACCGTACCAGAGACAACATCCTGGCCAACAGCACCAGAAGACAACGTAAAACTAGTAGCAAAATTCTAGATAGGGACAACAATAACATGATCCAAGGCCAAATCAGAAGTAGTGACAACAATAGTAGAGACATCTGGGACTTCCACAGAATCATCATCAAAAGCATTATCAGGAGGAGAGACAACATCTGAACCCCTAATAATAGGGGCTTTACAGACTGTATAATGATGGGCAGCAACCCCCGACCACCAAGTAGGTGTTTTCTTTGTTTTAACGTTGTCTGAGCCACACCGCACAGTGAAATGACCAGTCATCTCGAATTTCCAGAAATGGAACGGAATACCCTCATAATCAAGGTTCTGTGTCCAAGAGCCCGAAGAAGAAGCCAAAGTGATCTTCTCAGGAAGACCCTTGGAAACGTCAACCTCCACAAGAATATAAGCATAAGTTGTTTTGAAGATGTCAGAGGAGTCGGGATCCACTGTTCCTACTATTCCTACTCATACCTTTAACCGATTAGGTGAAGATAGGTGCACCCAATCTAGAGGATGAGGTGCCATTGATTGATTCAAATGATGTTCCATCATCTAGAGACTTCCTTATCCATATTTTATTCATCTAGTTTCTTACTTCTTCAACATTCACTTGTACTGTGTCATTTGTCTTTTCCTTGGTTGGTGCTTTATCTCGGTACCTATAATCTTTAGCTAGGTGACTTACTTATGACAATGAAAACAAGTCATTCTAGGATTTCTCTCACTATTCCTACTCACACCTTTAACTGATTAGGTGAAGATAGGTGCACCTGATCTAGAGGATGAGGTGCCATTGATTGATCCAAATGATGTTCCATCATCTAGAGACTCCCTTGTCCATATTTTATTCATCTAGTTTCTTACTTCTACAACATTCACTTGTGTTGTGTCATTTGTCTCTTCCTTGGTTGGAGCTTTATCTCCGTACTTGTAATCTTTAGCTAGGTGACCTACTTATGACAATGAAAACAAGTCATTCCAAGATTTCTCCATGATCTTTTGTTGTTTCTACCATGCATCAAAATGAAATTCACTGCAATGTGTCCATATCTCTGACATGTTGTACATGAAATACTTGTGTTGTAGTCCCATGGTATTGTTGAGCCTTGTCGGTTGTTTGTAGTAGTGTGTCGGTTGGGTACCCATTTAACATTCTTTCTTTGTGACTTGTAGCCTTCAGATTTATGACCATATCTATTGCAAGTACTGCAGTAACCATTGAATTTTGGCTTCCTTGTATTGTTATAAATCCTTGATCTACACTCAAATGCTTGATGTCCATACTTATTGCAATTATAACAATAACCATCAAATTTAGGAATGCTTGGTGGTTTAACTCTTTTGCTCCTACAGACATTAGCTGTATGACCAAGTTTCCCACAATGGTAACAAATTGACTTCTTTTTCTTTGGTGGGGTAGCAATATCTTAGTTGGTCGCTTGGTTTGAGGACTCTCCCTTCTCGGTAGTGTTGTTTTTAGTGAACCCAAGTCGAGTTGTATCTCTTGGTTGTCTCTGACCTCTAAGTTGTTCATCCAACATTCTTAATGTTTCTTCATTCCTTTTCAGTAATTCATTTGCTTCCTTTTATGATTTCAGTTCCTTTGTCAATCTTTCAACCTAAGACCTTAATGCTTGATTCTCAGATTCCTTTCTAGTTGTCTCTTGATTTGCACTCACCAGTTGGTCGGTCATAGCATAGTGTGTTTGTGTCATTCTCATGATCTCATCATCCTTTTCAGCTAGTCTTTCCTCAACTTGTGTCCTATCTTCTTTTGCCATTATTTTTGCATCTTCATCATCTCACTTTGATTCAAGTAGTTCACCCATTCTAATACCTTGTGCCTCTCGATCTTTCTTTATCAGATTCAACTACTCGGTGAGTGCTTTATTCTTTTTCATCAATTCTACAATTGATGCTTCATATTCATCATTCAAACTCCCTTCAGATGATGTCTCAAGTATCTCAACATGTTCTTGTGTAGACTTCAACTCATTAGATCAACACTTTCTTACCCTCAATGACTTTTCCAATTTCCTTTTCAAATCATCAATCATCTCATGTGCATTTTCCAATTCAAACTCAAGATTATCAATTTTCTTAGCTTGCTTATAACTTTCTATGGCTATGATATTTTCACTCTCAGGTGGTTAAACCTTTATCTAAAGAGTCCAAGCTCTGATACCGATTGTTGGATTAATAATGGAAAGTTAAGTATTGAGAGGGGAGGGGTGAATCAGTACTCTAAAAATTTTATCAACTATTTTGACCATTTACCGAATTGAAAACTTTGCATACAACACCATAAAACATAAATATCAAAACATGAAAACGTAACTCATAACACCATGATTTTTGGTCTTGCAGAAATCCTTGGTGAAAGGGAAAAACTGCAGTGGGGATGGTACCCACAAGCCTTCACTACTGCAGTAAAAAGGTTGCTCGATTAGAGCTACAAAATTTAGCTACTTCTGATAGCTTACCTTGTTAAGAGTACATACCCCGTTAGGAGTACACAAGACTTATACAGTCTACCTTGCTAAAGGATTTTACAATCTCTAATCTAAGAGATGTAGCTTGTTAAAGGATTTACAAAATAAGATTATTAGGGCCTACCCAGTAAAGGGATTTTACAATTTTGATTACAATATAACTCAGTATAAAATGTTTGTATTAGTGCATCAACAAATGTTGTTTAGACTCAATATACTCAGTAATATCTTTACCTCATTCTGTACTTAAATGCATTTCAATCACAATTTAGTTTTTGTACTCGGTAGCCTCAAATCTGATTCACTTTCACATTTCTTCTCTAATTGTTCTGTTACTCAGTTTCTTCACATCACCATCACATCAAATTTTCATTCTTCTCTGATTCATTTCATAGTCCTCTCACTCTCTGACTACTCTATTCTTCACAATCTGTTCTATATATACTTGATCTAGAAGCGATGGAAATGTTCTCGATTCTTCTCCTTAAACGGTGGTAGCATTGGTTACATCTCCAATGTATATATCCCATTTAATTTTCATTGGTGGATCTTACCTCGAAATCATGAACAATCATATTGTTTACATTCCTAATGTTTTATCAAATGATCTTGAAATTTGTAAAATGTTTTATGCTCGGTGTCTAGATTCAATGTATCTACCATAATCTGTTATGCCAACATGTGTTACTCGGTGTATCATCTTAAAATGGAAGCACTTCCATGATAAGAGCATTTAGCCCTCTGAGTAAGTGGTTTGGGGTCATGTCAAGCGCCTTGATCAGGTCTTTGCATGTATTTGGCTTTTCTCCCCGCTTTCCACTTCTTCCCTGCACTTGATTTCTTCATTCTAGGTGAAGTTAGGGTTAGGATCTTAAGGATTCTACTGATTTTCCCTCTTCCATGGCTCTATTTTCTAGGTAGGATGTAGAAATAGATCCTCCTAGCCTTCATCACAATAATCATAGGATTTTATGTCTATCCTTGACATTTTGTCTTGTTCTGGCATCAGTTCTAGGTTTCTGGGCATCCCCGGGACCTCCTGACTTGGTTGTGAGTAAATCTGGGACTAGGGTCAGGGTCGAGGTCGAACCTGACTAGGTCAGGGTCGAGCTCGAACTTGACTAGGTCAGGTCCAACCTTGATTTTTCCCTCTTCCTTAAAATCTCCAATTTCCATGATTTTCGAGCATCGGGCTTTCGGGAGATTTATTTTCCTGCCTTCGGGTCGGCCATTTCGGGTTTCGGGATGGTGAATCCTTTAATTGCATTTAATCTAGGTATATTTTCTAAAGGTTAGGACCTAATTGAGATTTAATTCTCAAAGGTGGCCCCTCTAGAGGAGTGTGCCCTAGTTCACTATAAAAGGAGGCCTTCCCCTCTCATTTTCACATCCATCTTTCACATCTCAAGTGCTCAAGCTCTTAAGTGCAAGCAAGTCTTCAAGCATCCATCCATCAAGGAGATCCATTGTTAGCCATTGAAAGATTCAATCTCTTTGGAGCCCCCTTGAAGATCCCTTCTTCTCCATTCATGCAAGCTTTCTCATATGCAAGGATCAAATCAAGATTGGTGTTGAAGATCAAATACCATTGATTAGAGACATCCTACATTCATTCCTACTTGTGGATTTGAGGATTCGAATCCTCTACAAGGACTTCAACATAAGCAAGGCGATTTGTTTCAATTACTTTGTTTATGCACAATACATTTCAATTTAATTTCAAGGTTAATTCCTAAATTGGGGTTTGACCAAGGCAAACCCCCCATACAACAAAAACCCCCATTTTCTTGTAGGTACAGGTACAAAATTTTAGATCTAAGAGTGAATTTGGATACCCTTTTCGGCAAACTTCTGAGATCTGGGAACAAAATTCGAATCGGACTTCAAATAAAGAATGTAGTATTTGACCTTATATGAGGGTCAAACCCGAGCTGAGCCATCTTGGAGAAAGATTTCTGGGTTCTCTCCGTCTCGGCATTTATAGTCCAGGATAGGTTTTAGATTTTCTTGAAAGTGTACACAGACATCATAATTCAACATTTTCCAGATCTACCCTAATTTGAGGTTAGTATTTGTATTTCAATTATTTCAGATTTCTAAACATAATATATATATCCCCCTCCATAGGGAAATATTGGATTTACTCTCTCTCTCTCTTCCATATTCTTCACAAATTGATTCAATTGTGTATTAACTTTTGGTTGATCAAATTGGATCTCTTCTTTGGGGAATTTGGGTTTGAGAATAGATCTCATATTTCCCCCTACACATTTGAATAGGGTTGAATCCATTTTACCTCTATTCATTTTGGTGAACCCGTCTAGCTTACTCTCTTTCTGTTTCAGTGTTAGATTCCTCTCTATTCTTATTTTGGAATTGGATGCCTTATTGTGCTATCCTTTTTATCTTGTTAGTATTAGATTTTTCCTTTGTGTTAGATCTTGCATGCTAATTAGATTTTATATTCATGCTTTATGTGTCTTTAGTTTAGTTCATTTGCATTACATTGGTTTATGAGCTTTACTACCACTAGTCCTACTTATAACATTCTAGTTAGAAGAAGTCGTAGACTCATGGGTGCCTTTGATCCTAAATCTTCCTCTCCTTTCCTTAGGATCCCGGATGATAACTTGATTCTTCATGATTCCAATCCTCCTATGGAGCAAAACTCTTCTCACTCATCTCATGATGAGGATGACGCTTTAAGAGTTCCTCCTGAATAAGTCCAAAAACTTTCCACTAAACTTGATAAAATGGGTAATTGGCTTCTGCAAGAAAACCATAATCAAGATTCCATTCAAGCTATAGAGGCTCTTAAGAAATTTCTTCGTGATAATGATCAGGGTGTTATCCTCTTGCATGGTATTACTCATCTTGTGCATTCAAATGTTAAACCTTTAGCTCAAGAAGCTCAAGATTTAGGGTTGATTCCTCCTATCACTAGTGTTGAACCTTCTTCTCATCCTCTACCTAGTATTCCTATCTATACTCCTCCTTTGGTGACTATTCGGTTCCCTCTGTTCCTATGAGTGTTCCTCCTGTGTCCCTTCCTACATCACAACCTTCATATCATAATGTTCCTTTCACTTATTCCAATCCGCTTCCAACTGTAGTTCCTAGTGTTCCTCCAGTTGTGTCTTCTATTCCTATAGCTTCTTACACTTTACCTAGTGTGTCTAATATTGCTACTCCTCCTGTTTCCTCAAATGATTCAACAATCATCAGTTTGGCTCAAACTGTATCATCCTTACAACAACAACTTGCTTCCTTAACCCAAAACAAGTTTAGTATTCCTACATGTGACATGGGAAGTCCCTTGTCCCAAGATATTATTCGTACTCCTATTCCTCAGCAAGGTGAGATGCCTCATCTTAAGAATTATAATGGAAAAGGAGATCCTGCTCATCATGTTAAAACATTCCAAATCTTTTGTAGTGATTATGCTCATGACCATAGGATTTTAGCCAAACTGTTTGCTAGAACTTTCCGTGACAAAGCTTTACAATGGTATTGTTCTTTGCCTCCTTATTCAATTGATTCCTTTCCACAACTTGCTAATGCCTTTATTCAACAATTTCAAAATAATATTGGTCCGCAAGTATCTTTGACTGATTTAATGTATTGTAAACAAAGTGCTGAAGAAAAATTGACTGAATTAATTGGTAGATTTTAGCATTTGCATGCTCAGATTTCCTATCCTATTCCTGATATGGATATTCAATGTATGTTTATTTCAAATTTGCAAAAGGATATTAGAGATAAGATTCTGCTTATTGAATTTACCTCTTTTCAACAACTTTGTGTAGCACTTCATCATTACCAATTACAAGTGAGTCAATTTGAGAGAAACACTCCAATGGCTCTTGTTCCAGTTGATAAGAGTGATGCTTCTCCTAATCCAAAAAAATTTAAAAAATTCAACAACTATGTCAAGATAAACAAAAAAGCGAATGCAGTTGCTGATTAGGTTGCTGTTGCATCTCATAATGCCACTTCTGCATCCACTGCTTTTCGATTAAATTGTATGTTTACTCCTCTTTTTGAAACATTACATGCTATTATGAATAGGTTGTTAGCTGCTAATATGATTACTTTACCTCCTATTCGACCTCTTTTACGTACTACGATTGCATCTAAATCTTTTGATCAAAATGTTTTTTGTCAATATCATCGTCAGAATGGTCATGATACTAAGAGATGTTATTCTTTAAAACATAAGGTTCAAGATCTAATTGATTCTAAGGTTTTATCTGTTGATAATCTAGATAGTAGTGGGAATCAATCTGTCTCTCCTCCTAATCAGAACCTTCAAATCTATACGAACCCTTTGCCTACGCATGATACTACTACTATTGCTCAACCATCTGCTATGGAAATTGTGTATGACTCAAAGATGGATGATCTTAGTCATGTTGTTAATCAAGTGGAGCATGTTGATCAGTCTATATCTCCACCTCACCCTCAACCTCAACTTCAAACTCAGATTCAACCTCAAGTTCAATCTCAACCTCGACCAAAACCTAAACCTAAAATGAAAACTCAACCAAAACCTCAACAACAATCTAAGAATAAAAGACCTCGGGAATGTTTGATTACCTTTGATGACTATGAGACTATTAAAGCTCCTGATGGTCCCCTTTACATTGCTGCTAGGATTGCTCAGATACCTACTCATGGTTGTCTTGTTGATCCTACCTCCTTAGTCAATGTTATCACTAAAGAAAATCTTTTTATGAAAAGTTTACAACGTGACTACTATTATACATCGGATGTGTGGATTCAAACTTGCGATGGTTTTCTTTATCCATCATTTGGTCCTATTACTATACCGGTTGAACTTTGTGGAAAGATTGTGAACACTACCTTTGTTGTTATTCCTACTTCCAATCAATTTCAAGTTAAGCTAGGTTTTCCTTGGTTGACTGCCATGCATGTTGTCGCTTCACCTATCCATAAGTGTCTTAAGTTCATTCATGATGAAGAAGTGAAGATGATTAATCATAGTTTATATCAACCTTCCAGGCCTAGAGATTGCGCTGCTCTGGATTTCTTTTGGCCTTCATTACCTAATTCATGTCCTCCTCGACCTGATAATCTTTTTCGATCATACCAAGCCTATAAACATCTCAAAATCCTTGAATTAAGTTCACCTCCTAGGGATCTTAATCGTGGTCTTTTACCTACACCTTCGATACCTCCTTTAACTGTGGCCTCTAGTTCTGTTAATCAAGTTCCTTCTACTGAACCTATCAAAGATCCTGTGATTGTTTCTCTGATGGTTAATAATTATATTGATCTTCCTAAAGAACATGTGAAGGATCTTATGATTGTTCCTCCTAGTTCTCAACCTATTTCAAATAAATCAAAACGAAACCGATCTGCTAATGAACGTCATAAAAAGCGTCGTGCTCATGCTAAAGCTAAAAGATCTTCAGATAAACCTATGCATAATGTGTTAGAAGATGTTGTTACTAATAATGATGTTCACATGCATGATTATGATGATTCTATTCATATCTTAGATCCTATTTTGATTAATTTGGATGAGGAAGATACTCTTGATGATACCGATGATGTTAATGATGAATATGAAACTATTGACATTGACATTGATTTACCTAATATGCTTTCATCACAATTAACTCTTACACCTAGTGTCAAACATAGTGATTCTCAAGAGGATTCTTGTTTGGAACTGACTTTCATTCCTACTATGTTGGATATAGTCCCTCTTGCGAGTTACCCACCTTCCCTAAATGATATACAATGAGATGGGGAAAGTAGGCGGCACACTTGATCGACTTGTCCTTTGTGGTAGCTTTATTGTGTGTTTTCTTGCTATACTGTGTTTCCCCCGTAATGTGTTTGCTAAATGTTGTTAGATTCTTTTATACAATCTTTGTTACTCAGTTGGTGCAAGGTGATGAAGGAATCGAAAACTGTTGTTCAAATCTCCTAGATGTATCTCTATTCTTCTATGTGTTGTTCAATGTTATGTTGTAAATGTGCTATTGTTTGTAAATGTTTCCTTGTGTAATCTACTTGGATTCGAGATATGGTAGCACTAATTCTTTTTGGTCTCCATGTCATGGTCCGAAAAGATTCTCCTTCGTATATCTTATGTGATCTTTCCTCCTTTGTGATTGTAGTTCTACTTTCTTTGGGGAATGATGTCAATTCATTTGCAATAATATCATATATATATTATCTTATGATCATACTGACCCCACAGTAGGTAGATCCCTTCTGTGTTCTCTGTATGTTTTTGTGATATTTCCCTTGATTTTTCTTCGTTTGGGGGCATCTCGATGTGGAAACGTAATCAATGGAGTTGTTTATGTTTCCGTTAAAGCCATTGCTCCTGTTAAAGTTTCAGCAATGACTTTAACGTGGGGGCATACACTCTGCTCACCTGTTGCACACATGCACTTTTCAATACGCATATATTTTTCAAGATACTTCTTTACCCTTTTTGGATTAGTAACTAATCCTTAAAGCACAGATTTATATTTTTGGATCTCTTGATCCCTCCAGTTTCAAATACACATATATTGTGATCCCTTAAGGTTGAAAGTGTCCTTAAGATTGGATCTCTTTTGTTTTTATTTTTGATTTTATTCTTATGGAATAGAATATTCCTAAGGATAAATCCTTGATGGGTTGACTAGTGAGTAGCCACATTTACTAGGTGGTTCAATTCCATCTTTCCAGTTGCACCATTTTCCTGTGTGGTTCACAATGGGACATAAGTTCTCATTGGGTGAGGTAATCACACCTTCTTTCTCTCTCTAGAGATGTTTCTCTTATTGTGATCTAGGAGTCGACAAAGACTTGAGTCCCTTGGGGCTTAAGGTTTCTCTTTGTCCCTTGGATTACGATAAGATTATCTTTTCATTTTGATCTCCTTTACCAAGAGTTTGCATCGAGTCTATACTCTTGCTAAAGTGGGGGCTTAATGTATCATCTTAAAATGGAAGCACTTCCATGATAAGAGCGTTTAGCCCTCCAATAAGTGGTTTGGGGTCATGTCAAGTGCCTTGATCAGGTCTTTGCATGTATTTGGCTTTTCTCCCCGCTTTCCACTTCTTCCCTGCACTTGATTTCTTCATTCTAGGTGAAATTAGGCTTAGGATCTTAAGGATTTTACTAATTTTCCCTCTTCCATGTCTCTATTTTCTAGGTAGGATGTAGAAATAGATCCTCCTAGCCTTCATCACAGTAATGATAGGATTTTATGTCTATCCTTGACATTTTGTCCTATTCTGGCATCAGTTCTAGGTTTCTGGGCATCCCCGGGACCTCTTGACTTGGTTTTGAGTCAATCTGGGACCAGGGTCAGGGTCGAGGTCGAACCTAACTAGGCTAGGGTCAAGCTAAAACCTGACTAGGTTAGGTCCAACCTCAATTTTTTCCCCTCAATTTTTTCCCCTTCCTTTAAATCTCCAATTTCCATGATTTATGGGCATTGGACTTTCGGGAGATTTATTTTCCCGCCTACGAGTTGGCCATTTCGGGTTTCGGGATGGTAAATCCTTTAATTGCATTTAATCTAGGTATATTTTCTAAAGGTTAGGACCTAATTGAGATTTAATTCTCAAAGGTGGCCCCTCTAGAGGAGTGTGCCCTAGTTCACTATAAAAGGAGGCCTTCCTCTCTCATTTTCACATCCATCTTTCACATCTCAAGTGCTCAAGCTCTCAAGTGCAAGAAAGTCTTCAAGCATTCAAGTGTTCAAGCATCCATCCATCAAGGAGATCCATTGTTAGCCATTGAAGGATTCAATCTCTTTGGAGCCCCCTTAAAGATCCCTTCTTCTCCATTCATGCAAGCTTTCTCATATGCAAAGATCAAATCAAGATTGGTGTTGAAGATCAAATACCATTGATTAGAGACATCCTACATTCATTCCTACTTGTGGATTTGAGGATTCGAATCCTCTACAAGGACTTCAACATAAGCGAGGTGATTTGTTTCAATTACTTTGTTTATGCACAATACATTTCAATTCAATTTCAAGGTTAATTCCTAAATTAGGGTTTGACCAAGGCAAACCCCCCATACAACAAAAACCCCCATTTTCTTGCAGGTACAGGTGCGGAATTTCATATCTGAGAGTGAATTTGGATACCCTTTTCGACAAACTTCTGAGATCTGCGAACAGAATTCGAATCGGACTTCAAATAAAGAATGCAGTATTTGACCTTTTATGAGGGTCAAACCCAAGTTGAGCCATCTTGGAGAAAGATTTTTGGGTTCTCTCTGTCTTGGCATTTCCAATCTAGGACAAATTTTAGATTTTTCCAAAAGTGTACACAGACATCAGAATTTAACATTTTCTAGATCTGCCCTAATTTGAGGTTAGTATTTGTATTTCAATTATTTCAGATTTCCAAACATAATATATATATCCCACTCCATAGGGAAATATTGGATTTACTCTCTTTCTCTTCCATATTCTTCACAAATTGATTCAATTGTGTATTAACCTTTTGGTTGATCAAATTGGATCTCTTCTTTGGGAAATTTGGGTTTGAGAATAGATCTCATATTTCCCCCTATACATTTGAATAGGGTTGAGTCCATTTTACCTCTATTCACTTGGTAACATGTTTTGTTCTTGCTCAGTAACATGTGCTCTCGACTCGGTAACTATCATGCTCTTCGACTTGGTAACTATCTTGCATTTCTTAGTGCCTGCCTTGCTTTTCTCGGTGTCTGTCTCTCATTTTCCTTTACCGAAATTGTCTCTTCCTTTATCAACTTCACTGTTTGCTTCACCGACTGAGTCCTATGACTCCTTGTTTCACCGACCAACTTTGACAATGTAATATGACTTGGACAATACTAATGACAACAAAATAACTCTTTAGGAATACCTTGAGCTTTGTGCAATGATCAATCAACCAAAGGTTTGAAAAATTCAATGGATTCCCCCTCCACCCAACTTAATTTCACAATACAAAAGCATGGGGGCATTAGGATAATCCAAGGAATATAGAAATATAATAACACCTCTTGTCAATGAACAATCATTTTAAGACAATACAAAGAATAAAAAGTGAGAAAGATTTAGATATTAATACCTTGATTAGTGATAAATTAATGATCATCCATTTGCAACATATTTTGTCTGGTCATTAGTGCATTCAAACCCTTTTAGTTCTTCTTAATCATAAAATCAATTGGAATTGAAATCTCATAGATCATATCAGGTAGGTGCAATCACCAATATAATTTTAACTGATTATAGATATCTTAGAATTCATCAAATTGCAAATCCATACTAGACATGCGCTCACACAAGATGAATTCATCCTCAAGTAAAAACAATGAAGTCATTTCCAATCATTCACCACAACGAGAAAAATAAATCACAACAAACACCGACTATTGAGTTGCAGAAACAATCACAAAGAAACACATTCAAATCTTTGAATAATGAAAATAAATTCTCAGAATTTCTGATAGATGGAAGATTTCACACCACGAATGAAGCACCAAATCTATAATATTTCTATTGTCAAGATCTCCCTAATTACATCTTTGTAATGAGTTTATATAGTGCTTCAACTTGGAAAATATGACACTCATAGCTAGGGTTTCATCTGCAAAAAACATGGTCTAATAAAATTAAATCTAAAGTTTAACAATGCAAAAATACTGCTAAACTTATTGTTGACCAGTTTGCATGGATTCCCATCCATTTACACATCATATACATGCAAAATCAGATTGGATTCAACCCCTAAAATGTAGAAAATCAAACTACAGCTCCACCATTTCTTCTTCTTCTTCTTTGCACACAGTTTGATCTTGACCTTGTTAGTCATGCCCAAAATACATGGATCTAACTTCTCTTTTGATTTGTAACAGATAGAAGACAACTGGACTTTCAAAAATGACTCCAAAGCTGCATGCAATTTGCCCCAAAATTCATTAAAAATGAGAACCGTGATTTCAAAATGCGTGCCCAAACTTTTTAGAGTTGGCAACTATGAAAAATGCACCTCCAAAAATTTACGAAGTCCACAACCTTCTTTCAAGAATTTCGGGGTTGGCAACTCTAAAAAATGACTTCCTAAAAAATGGCTAAGTCTCCAAAACTACCTAAAAGGTCAAAAATTCCTAGACTTAATCTTCTGGAAGGATTCTAGGATGTGCCCTGCAGAATTGATCGATGGTCTCCTTGATTTCTTCATAGTTGGGAAATGACACAAATTCCAACTTCTTTTGTTGTGCCTTATGGAATCCTTTGATGCACATGATTTTTTTTTGAAGATCCTTAATATTTTCCATAATCTACCTTATGTCTTCCATTTAATAAAACATATGCTACAAATCATTTGGTGTATTTACTGCAGCCACAATCCCCTTGAATTGTTCACACACTGAAAAACCTTTATTATTCACACTCTGAAAACTTTCATTTTTCGCACTTCGAAAACCTTCATTGTTTGCACTCTAAAAGCTTTCATTATTTGCACCCCAAAAATCTTCATTGTTCACACTCTGAAAACCTTCATTGTTCGTACTCTGAAAACCTTAATTGTTTGCACCTCAAAAAATTTTGTTGTTTGCACCTTGAAAACCATTGGGCTTTTAGGGTTTCAGGGGTGTCAGAGGTGTCAGTGTTTTGGTGTCCAAAGACCCCGACAAATTGATACTTCGTGTTTATTCCTTAGGAAATGTTCAAAGGCTAGAGGGTTGGGAGATTGAACCTTTAGGGTTTCGGGGTTGTAAGAACCCCACAAATTTGAACCTCCAAAAAAACTAAAAAAACTAACTCCCTAAAGAAAACCAAAGTAAAGACAACCAATCAGGGAAATGAGAAAGGAAAAGAGAAAAACACTGAGAGGTGGGTTAACCGACATCCAACTATTGGAAGCACAATTGGCCCGCAATCTGACCCACTAGATGCCTAATTAAATTGACCATAAGGGTC
This sequence comes from Chamaecyparis obtusa, assembly GCA_027943335.1. Taxonomy (NCBI): domain Eukaryota; kingdom Viridiplantae; phylum Streptophyta; class Pinopsida; order Cupressales; family Cupressaceae; genus Chamaecyparis; species Chamaecyparis obtusa. Next base: position 868,800 of record BSBK01001829.1, on the reverse strand, counting down.
CCTCAAATAAACTAAAAGCAAAAAAAGGGGTTCCCCATTTGGTCAAGTGGCCAAAACAGTGTATGAGTTGTGAAATCACAACATTATCGAAAAAAATAACTCGCTGGCGGACCCCACACAATTCAGAGGTAGGAAAAAAGGGTATCGATGTGAGAATAAAAGGTGATATCGATGGTTTGTCTTCATCGATATCCTTATCAATGAAACTCAGTATCTCTTTTATCAATAACATTGTCGATGAAATTTGGATATCAAACAAAGAAAGTGAGGTCTCGTCAAAAAGGAAACTTCATCGATAACTAAGGAGGGTGGTCGGTATTGATGATAATGATTTAGCATTTCATCAATGAAACATAAGCATCAAAGCGATAGAAAAAGTGATCATTGAAATAGTGAGATGGGTCCCACTGAAGGTCAGAATATATGAATGGTGTCTGAGGTGTCACTGGCCCCACTTTATTTCATCGATGAAATTTGAGCATCAATAAAATTAAAAAGCAATTGAATGAAATGGAAGTTTCATCGAAATGGGAATGAAGTTCGTAGAGGGTCTTCATCGATAAAACATCATGTGACTTCATCGAATTATATTTCGATGAAACAAGGGTTTCAAGCATCTAAACAATTGTTCAAAGTGCATGCTTTGTTGAATAGATAGATTGTTTGGAAGGTCACCCTACACTAGATGGAACTCAGTAGGCCAGAAGGAAGGATGTTGGATTGGGTGAATAGAGGTTGGTTCTCATCCGTAGCATCAGCATTATCAGCCCGGTTCTTGCAGCATCAACATTATTGGCCCTATCAGCATCAGCTTTCTGATCAGGGATGCAATTCCATTGTAGATTAAGAAGATTGAGAGATTGTCACGTGACACACCATTTAAAATGAAGAGAGAAAATAAGTTTCTCTTTCCTCCCTAGTTATTTTCTTCTGTATATTTTGGATCCCTCTTCTTCTAAAAAGCCTAGAGCCAAGAAAAAAAATGACCCCTCCAAAATAGATGTTGAAGAAGAATCAAAGCGAAAAAGATAGAGGAAAGATGGATGATCATTGAGTCAGGATTTGTTAGACCAGTTCCTTGCATCTGGGTTGAAATCTAAAAAAGTAAGGGCGGGTCATGAAGGTCTAGAAGATAGGTTTGAATATTTTGGAAACACATGGACTGAATTATGTGGTTATGATTTATTCATGTTTCACTACAAAAGAAAGGATGGGCCTGGACCTGTTAGTAACCCATAGTGTTTAAATTTGGGGAGGTTAGCAGTTCCAAATGTGTTCATAAATGTTGAACTTGTAAATGCTCTAGTGGATAGATATGACCCAAAAACTAGGATCATCTACGATTACAAAGGAAATCCATTTTCTGCCAATAAAAAAAGATTATATTGAGCGAGTATTTGATTTGGAGGGAGGCTGCAAGGGTCACATTGATGTTCGTAAGCTGAGGGAAGAGTATTTTTCTTTGGAGGGACCATACAAATGATAGAGGTTGCTATTTCATAGGAAGAAAAAGGAAAATGCCAAAGATGTGTTTGGAGATGAAGATACGCCCCCATTTGATGTACACCTTTTCCATCCACACATCAAATATACCTACTATACAATAGGATAGGTGTTGGGGATTGATTCTCCTCCATTGACGGAAATAGAAGCCATGGTATTGATCATAGATATGCAATCTAAAGATCCCAGGGAGTTTGATTATACAACATATCTTGAAGAGTAGAGAAATCATAGTTTGGAACATATAAAGGGTGATTCCAGCCAGATGTACTTGAAATATTATTTTCTCCTGATGCATATGTTGCTTTATGTATGACAACAAATTGATCTATGGGGAGAGGAATTGCCATGCCACATTTATGATTAGATGGGTTTTCATAAACCTGTTCAATTGTGGTTATCAATTTGGGACTCTTTGTGAATTGTCAATATGTCTGTTTTGAAGATAATTTTGTGAAGCCACTATGTAATTCGTTAGGGTATCCAAATGACTATTATCTATCACCTGAGATAAAGATATTCCTTAAACCTAATGATTTTCATGAGAAAAATGTTTTTGAGCATAATTGGGGAGATCGATATTGCTTTGAGAACCAAACACTGATAAGGGTCTTTGGATTTGAAGGGAGCCCTTATATTGTACCTAAAACAATGCCTGACTGGGTAGCATATTTGGAAATCATTAGAAAATTGTTAGCCTCCATTACAATGCACCTAAGATCCTACAACAAGAAGCTATTCATGCCTAAACGTTTAGCTTTTGGTGAGTTGATTGTGAAAAGTGTTAAGTATAGATAGCTGCAATTTGGTCAATACAAAGCTCAAGTATTACAATATGTCATCTGATAGCCCAAGGACCAACTTTTATCCCGAGGGATACATACAATGGGCTAAAACTTCTCAAAAATTGAAGGGATATGAACATATCCCAATGCTTATAGATGACTTGATTAAAAATAATTTAAAAATGAATATGTGAAAAAGAAAGATATGTATAATTTGGTCCCAAGGGCGCATCAATGGAAAGCATCAAGGAAGAAGATAAATTTGCAGGTGTTGAAGGGTCTTAAGGACCCTATGGTCAGAGCAGAGAGGATGCTTCAACATAGTGAGGAAATTCCAAATGATATCCCTAAATATGTTATTTAAGGAAGACCAAAGGAAAAGGAAGCCCTAACACCTTTAAACCAACTTTCTCCAGATTCACATTCAAATGAGAGACAAGATGATTTTGATTGAAGAGTTCACAGATGAATTAATGTTGTAGGAATTTCCATATGAAATTACAGATGAAAGACTTGATGAATTTTAAGATTTCATCTTTGATCAAGAGTTTATCACAACTTTAAAATTTAACTTTTTTATATCAATATAAAGGTAGGATAATCAAAGATAGATTTGGTGGTACCTCTGATGAGGAAAAGTTGTTGCAAGAGCTTTAGGATGAGATTGAAAATGAAGTAAAGGATATGACTCTAGAAAAAGGAAGATAACTATTAAAAGAAACATGACTAATTATCTATCAGGGGTGGGATATGAAGGCTGCTATGATTTATGATACTTTTATGAAGAGACATGACCCCTAATTGACAATTCAGCCTAAATATGTAGAATGTGTCATCACTAGATCTGCCTATGACACATACCAAAAGGATTTACTGCAATGGGCCTTATATCCAAGGGATGGAAGAACAACTTTTATCAATACCGAAGAGGCTTTTGGACACCTAATGATACAAGTGGGGAAGACAAATCCTAGGGAAATTGGCATGTTGAATTTGAATATAGCACAACTAAATAGGGAACATGTGGAACTATTGGTTGGAGAAAGGAATAATTACAAGTTCCTCTATGAAGCTACTGAGGAAGAAAAATTGAAATGGCAAGAGATAGCTATGCAAGGGGTGAAAATAGCCCAAAATGTTGAAGGTAGGGAAGCATCAATTGATTTTACACAAGAACAAAGGACCACCTTGGATTTGCATGATACAATATACTAGGAGTATAAAGCTAATGAATTTGAGAAGACATTAAAGAGTGTAATGGAGGCTAGTGAGCCACAAGTCTAAAATTTTGTAGTTGATGTGGTAGAGCATCACCTTGATACAATGATGGTTCAAACTCCATTATTTTGGAATAATTATAAGGGGAATTTGAATGGTCTTGAAGATCAAAATAAGTTGTTGCAACAATTAAATGAGAAGTTGGAATTACAGGGTGCACTTGAACCAAAAAAATATTGCTAGAGGAAAGGAATTAGTCAAAAAAATAAGAAGTTTTAAAAAGGATTGAGAGATGATATAGATAGGTTGGATGAAAAGGAGACTGATGTATTAACGCCCCTCATATCTGATGGAAAATTTTGATCCCTAGAAGAGTGGAGAGATAAACTAGTGAAAATTGTGACAAGGGTGTTGGAGAAGATGAAGGAAGGGGATGACATTTCTCCTCATGTAGAAAAGATCACAGATACTTTGTATGAACATGAATATGTGATGAGGCATCTGAATGCAAACTGTGTTATGTACTGAGATCAGGTGTATGTGGAGCACACCAAAGAAGTGAATCTGTTTATTGCTAGGGATAGTTAGTTAATGTCTTAGTTTTTTTATCAAGTTGTTATTAGTCTTAGTGATGAAGGGTGCTCCCCTTAATACCACAAACACATAACAGAAATAGAGAAACAACAACAATATGCAAGAACATAAAATGGGCTTCTTATTATCTCCACAAATGTGGAATTACAAACTTTCAGAATTACAATATGCAAAGCCACATGAGCATTCCCTTACAATATTTTGTAGGACAAAGCCTCAAATTAATACTCAGATCTACTACCCAGAACTGCCCTGAACTACCCTGAACTACCTAAGACAACATTACAACCTTCCTTATATAGGCAATTTTCCAACACCCAAGAAGGTTCCAAAAATTTAGCCCTTAGGGCTGACCAACTTAGAATTATTTTATTTTTCAATTTATTACATCAAAGTCAGCTCAAAATAACTTTTGAAACCTGAACATAAATTTTGAAGGAAAATCATTTTCCACCATTTCAGGTGACCCAACTTCTGAAGACCATAAGTCATCGCCAGTTGACCCGATTGACTATTATAACCCCATTCCAGAAAGGCCACAAAGCACTCTACAAGCTTGACTTGTGCAAGTGCTTGTCACCCAAGTCTTCAACCTCATCTGGGGCCTCTAAAGCCTTCAAAACTGAGTTCAAGTTTCTGTACCCTATTGCCAATACCAAAAATCTTCAATGTCTACAAAGCTAGACTTGATCTATCAATGGAACTTTACTGGCAGGCTGATATGACCAAAATGAACCTCTAGGGAAGAAATTAGAACATTCTGAGATTAGATGACCAACTTACTAAAAATATAAAGTTTCCATAAATAGCAGCTCTGCACAAGATAGCCCTTATTGAAAAGAAAACCAAAAATATTTTTGGGTGATGCAAGATTGCTCTTACACCCAGGATGCTCCTACATTAGACACCCAGGGTAATTTGAGAAGTGACCCTGTCACGACTTAGGTGTGTAGAGTAAAACTAAGACGGTTAACCTCCTCCTTCGTTAGCCATGATGAATCTTCAACAGGTCGTTCTTTCCATTTGACCAAATATTCTTCATATGTCATGTTCCTTGTGCTTCTGCCAACATGACTATCCAGTATATCCTCAATCTCTTTGGTATCTGAGCTGGTTGCTAGAATACTCCATTGTGCTGTTGTAACGTCATCTCCAACACCTCCTTCATGATATTCTGTTAGATCTGAAACATTAAATACTGGTGAAATATCCAGCTCAGTTGGCAACTTGACCTCATATGCATTTCTTGAATCATGCTTCTTCAATATCTTACATGGCCCAAACCTCTTCATTTTCAGCTTGTTATATGTACCAACTGGAAATCTCACCTTCCGCAAATGAACCATGACTTCATCTCCAACCTAAAATTCCTTATGCCTCCTTTTCACATCTACCTTAGCCTTATACTGCACATTCATCTTGGTAATATGCTTCCTCACCTCCTCATGGGTGTTCTTCAAATGTTTTGCAAAATCCTCAGCTTCAGCACTACTTATTTTTCCTTGATCTATCCTTCTCAACTCAGATGCATTTCTAGGACTATTTCCATATACAATCTGGAATGGTGATTTACCAGTACTCCTGTTGACAGAATTATTGTATGCAAATTATGTCGTGGTAAAATCAAATCCCATCTTGTCGGCTTATCTCCAACCAAACATCTCAACAAATTTCCCAAACTCCTATTCACCACCTCTGTTTGTCCATTAGTTTGTGGATGATGTGATAAACTGAATTTCAAATCTATCTTCAGCTTCTTCCACAATGTTCACCAAAAATAGCCTACAAACTTGGTGTCTCGATTTGAAACTATGGTCTTTGGCAAACCATGTAGTCTCACTACTTCTCTGAAAAACAATTCTGCTATATGAACAACATCATTAGTCTTCTTGCAGGGAATGAAATGTGTCATCTTCAAAAATTTGTCAACCACCACAAAAATTGAATCATGTCCCCGCTGAGTCCTCGGTAATCTAAGAACAAAGTCCATATTGATATCCTCCCAAGGCTTCTCTGGTATAGGTAATGGCTGGTATAACCCTATATTCTGCTTCACCCTTTTCGCCATTTGACATACTCTGCAACTCTGTACAAACTTCTTGATATCTTGCTGCAACTGTGGCCAATAATAATTCTCACTAACCAAAGCAAGGGTTTTATCACAACCAAAATGTCCAACCAATCCTCTGCTATGCTTCTCCTTGATGAGATTCTCCCTCATGGAACTTCGTGGAATGCACAACTGACTCCCTTTGAATAGCATATCATCCTGGATGATAAAATCTAGCCACTTCATTATGTCTGGAGTAACAGGTTCTTTACAAGCTTTCCAAGCTTCACCAAAATCAGGATCCTCTAGATACAAATTCTTGAGTTCTTTGAACCCAACCACTTCAATCTGTATTTCTGTCAGCAATAGTTGTCTTCTGCTAAGAGCATCTGCAACCCTGTTAGACTTTCCACTCTTGTGTTTCAAAACAAATGTATAACTCTGTAAAAACTCAACCCATTTCAAATGTCTTTGATTCAAATTTCCTTGACTATTCAAATATTGCAAAGCTTGATGATCAGTATACAAAACAAACTCCTTAGGAAGAAAATAGTGTCTCCACTTCTTCAATGTTTGAACTATAACATAAAATTCTTGATCATAAACGAAATAATTTCTCTTGACATCATTTAACTTTTCACTGAAATAAGCAATAGGTTTATCTTCTTGGCTCATAACAACTCTTATTGCAGTACCGCTAGCATCACAGTCTACTTGAAACACCTTATTAAAATATGGAAGTGCTAAAACAAGTTGTTCTATAACTTTTTATTTCAACAATTGAAAACTTTTTTTTGCCCCATTAGTCCACTTAAACTCTTTTCTATCCCCTCTCATTGTTTCAGTCAAGGGACCACAAATACTGCTAAAATTTCTAATAAACTTTCTGTTAAAACTAGCTAGACTATGAAAAGATCTTACCTCAGTAGCACTCTGTGGAGTAGGCCATTCAAGGATAGCCTGTACCTTCTCTGGGTCCATTTTTAGACCTTCTGCTGAAACTACAAATCCCAAATACACTAACTCTTTCTTCACAAAACTGCACTTCGTCAAATTAATCAACAATTTCTCTTCTCTCAGCTTCTCAAATACCATACAAATATGCGTCATATGCTCCTCCATTGTCTTACTAAAGATCAAAATATCATCTAGGTAAACAATGACAAACTTACTCAAAAATTCTTTCAAAACCTCGTTCATCAGCCTCATGAAAGTGCTTGGTGCATTGGTTAGCTCAAAAGTCATGATGAACCACTCATACAGTCATTCCTTTTTCTTGAAGGTAGTCTTCTATTCATCTCCTTCTCTGATATGAATCTAGTGATAGTCACTCTTCAGATCTATCTTTGAGAAATACAGAGGTCCACTCAAACAATCCATAATATCATCCATTCGTGGCAATGAAAACCTGTACTTGATTGTGATCTTATTTATTGCTCTGGAATCTATACACATCCTCCACTCTTCATTCTTCTTTGGTGCTAATATCGCTGGTACAACACATGGACTCAGGCTCTCCCGAATCAATCCCTTCTGTAACAACTCATGCACTTGTATGTTCAACTCTTCACTTTCTGCTGGTGTCATTCTGTATGCTGCCTTGTTTGACAAACTGGCTCCTGGAACCAAATCCATCTGATGACTGATCTTCCTTACCAGTGGTAATCCATCAGGTACATTATCAGATACAATATCCTGAAACTCATTCAACAAATCTGCAACCTATAAAGGTACATCCTCTACTTCCTCTTTACCAGCTTTTGGAATTAAAGAAAAACACACATGCTCATGTTTCATACCATCTAGGAATTTTCTTCCATCAACAAAAGTTATTCTCTCATTACCACATACCTTTTCTTCAGTCTCCTTCAATGACTTTAGCTTATGTCGCTCTCCATCCTTTGTTAGGGAATAGGTATTCGCATGCCTATCGTGCACAACACATCTGTCAAACTGCCACGGCCTACCCAACAACATGTGACATGCATCCATAGATATGATATCACATAGTACCTCATCATGGTACCCACCAATTTTGAGCTTTACTAGGCACTGTTCACTAACCATGACCTTGTGGTCATCCCGCACCCAAGCAATCCGATATGGATGTGGGTGTTTTTGTCTCTTGAGCTTCAACTTTGTCACCATCTCTTTTGACACCAAATTGTCAATGCTTCCACTATCAATAATCACATCATAGCATTTACCCTCACACTTGCATCTAGTGTGAAACATGCTTCTCCTTTGTTCAGGTTCATTCTCATCACTCATCAGGACTCTTCTATTAATCATCGTTTCTCCTCTTTCAGCATCTTCAGAATTTGATGATCTGACATCTTCATTTACATGTGCAACTCTGGCCTAGCCTTCATTCCTCCTATCTGTCCTTCCTTGGCATTGAGGACATTCAAATGCCCTATGGCCTTCTTCTCCACAATGAAAACATGTTCCACGGAAGCCTCCTCTTCCTAAACTTTGTCCTCTTCCTCTTCCTCTTTGATCTCTATTATTCTGATCATGGAAATAATTGAAATTATCTCCTCTTTGATTCTGACTATTACTGGCCTCATCCTACTTTTTCAAATCTTCATTTCGATCTCCATATGACCGTCCACCAGATCTTTCATCATGACCTCTTCCGCTTTGTCTACTCTCAAACTTCTTGTTCAACTTTTCCTCTACTTTTAGGGCAAATTGGTATGCCTCTTCAATACTGTTCATTAGAACCAAATTCAACTCCTGAATTCTCAGCCTTAAGCCATTAAGGTAACGAGCAAATTTCTCCTTATCAGCTTTTGCATGTCTTGTTCTGATGAGGATTCGATAGAACTCCTCTGTATACTCCTGAACAGATCTTCCTGCTTGCTTCAAACTTTGCATTTTCCTCACTAGGTCAAGCTCATAATCAACAAGGATGAACTGTCGCTTCAATTTATCCACCATCTGATCCCATCTTGTGATTTTATCCTTTCCTCTTCGATTTCGCTCCAATTGAATCTCTTGCCACCAGATCTTCGCATGACCCTTCAGTTTGGCCTTCGCAAACTTGACCCGATCAGGATCCTCGATATCTTCATACTCAAAATATTCTTCACATTCATTGATCCAGTCGATCAATTCCTCTAGGTTAAGATTTCCTGAAAATGCAGGAACCTCAATCTTAGGTCTTTTTTCGATCTTGGAAATGGCTCAAAAAAGTCTTTCTACCTCTTGGTTCACAACTTTGACTTCTCCTTCTTGATCTTCTTCTTCGGCTTCATCCTTGCTTTCGTCTCTGACATTAAGATTCATTCCTTTGCGAATCTCTTCTTGCAATGCTTGCACTTGTCTCTGGAGCACTCTAACCTCAGGTGTTACAACACCAGCTCTTCCGCCACATTCCCTTCGTGGAGGCATTTTCATGATGTGCACCGAAACCCTAACCATGGTCCTGGTGCAAACTGCCTCATAATCAATGATTTGCTTACACACTCAGAAACTCCTACTCTAATACCACTTGATGAAGGGTGCTCCCCTTAATACCACAAACACATAACAGAAATAGAAAAACAACAACAATATGCAAGAACATAAAATGGGCTTCTTATTATCTCCACAAATGTGGAATTACAAACTTTCAGAATTACAATATGCAAAGCCACATGGGCATTCCCTTACAATATTCTATAGGACAAAGCCTCAAATTAATACTCAAATCTACTACCCAGAACTGCCCTAAATTGCCTTGAACTGCCTAAGACAACACTACAACCTTTCTTATATAGGCAATTTTCCACCACCCGAGAAGGTTCCAGAAATTTAGCCCTTAGGGCTGACCAACTTAGAATTATTTTATTTTTCAATTTATTACATCAAAGTCGGCTCAAAATAACTTTTGAAACCCGAACAAATTTTTTGAAGGAAAATCATTTTCCACTATTTCAGGTGACCCAACTTCTGAAGACCATAAGTCATTGCCAGTTGACCCAATTGACTCTTATAACCCCATTCTAGAAAGGCCATGAAGCGCTCTACAAGCTTGACTTGCGCAAGTGCCTGTCTTCCAAGTCTTCGACCTCATCCGGAGCCTCTAAAGCTTTCAAAATTGAGTTCAAAGTTTTTGTACCCTGTTGCTAATACCGAAAATCTTCAATGTCTACAAAGCTAGACTTGATCTGTCAATGAAACTTTACTAGTAGGCTGATATGACCAAAATGAACCTCCAGGGAAGAAATCAAAACATTCCGAGATCGGATGACCAACTTACTAAAAATAGCAAGTTTCCATAAATAGTAGCTCTGCACAAGATAGCCCTTATTGAAAAGAAAATCAGAAATATTTTTGGGTGATGCAAGATTGCTCTTACACCCAGGATGCTCCTACATCACTTAGTTAATTTCATAACTGTCTATGTGAAATGATGTACCTCTTCATCAATGGATTTGTATCTATTATATAATAGAGATCATTTTGTAGAAGAAAGAAAGAATTTTTCAAAGAATACAATCAGTTGTAAGACTTTATATATTTCAAGCAATATAAGAAACTAGTTCTCTTATTCCAGATGTGTTGTGGATTCTCTCTTTCAAATTATTCCTATGTTATTATTATCTCAGCAGACAATTGTTTCTTTAACCAACATATGAAGAAATTGTATGCTCTTTTCATAGTCTAATAAAATAAGATACATTTGAGAGTCATTGTCTAGGTGTATTCTTTCTTAGTTGGTCTCTCAAAAGGAGAGTCAAATTCAATTGAGCTTACCATGAGAACATCATATAATTATATTATAATATTGGCGTTTCAGTAGTTTACAAACCTATCTAAGGGAAGGTTTAAAAATTTATCTCTCAGAGTTGAACATAGGCTATGCAAGTGGGTGACTCTATTTCCCAAAAGGAATAAGACACTAGTTTGATCTATCTAAATTCATTCAAATTATATATTACATTTCAATCCAAGTAGAAGAATCACAATAGATTAGATATCAAGAGAAGTAGAATAGATAATTGGTGATTGTAGATGCAAAGGTAGGATTAGAAGTAAAGAAATCAATAAGAAAGCCATTTACAGATAGTTATGAAAGATAGGTAAAATTGAGTATTGATTAAGGAAATAGAATTAGAGAAGAGACGAATCAAGTAATAGAATTAGGAGAGAATCAGACAATC